>CM033717.1:69147048-69875885 GCA_019671005.1 Hibiscus mutabilis
CATAGTACATAAGTAATGTGAATAGTCTTATTATTGACAATTATAATGCCAGTGTTCTAGACACAAGTTAGACTGGCTAAATTGAACTTGGAAGTTGGAACTAGGGCCTATCTGGCTGGTTGCTTCATAATCCCAAGTGGTTAAAAACAAGAAAACTGGAAGAAATGGTTTATCTGGTCTTTATTTATTGTCTATGATATTCTTAGTCCTTTAATATATAATACAATTACAATGATAACAGGAGCTGATGTTGGTATTTAGAAAATCAAGCACTGACAACTGAATTAGCTAAACTGTTTGACCCTTGACCCGCTCTTGTAGACCAGCTCCATTTTTGTATATTTTCTACTCTCTTTAAAAATCGATGGCCCTTTCTCCAGTTCATTTTCTGCTTTGTATGTCTTTGTAAAATCGCATGGCATGCAACTTTTTCTTGCTATGTAGTCAATGCGGTATTAGTCTGGTATTGGCGATTTATTGGTGAGTTCTACAGATGCAGGCCTTTTGACATGCTTTATTGTTGATTTAGATGAGGATTGGGTGTAAAATTTTGGATCATGGTGTTGAATGGCTTATTGTTTATATCTGAATTGATTTGGAGCAAGGTGTTTATTACAACTTATCTATTTTGCAAACAATTTATGCAGGCATGTCGTAGGAGTAATTCATCCAAAAGTGCAGTGCGTAAGGTTTCAAAACAAGTTGCGTTGGCATTTGTCAAGCGAACTGTTGATAGATGTCGGAAATTTGAACAGACAGGCAATAGTTGCTTTAGCGAACCTGCTTTGCAAGATATCATGTTTTCTGTACCTCCATACAGCAATGAAGCAAAGTCTGTTGATTGTATTGGCTCCGGAACTGCTAGTAATATTTGTAATGAAACTTCCAACCATCAAGCAGAAGCCAGGGGCTCAGGTATCGGAAATTCTACCTTTTGTATGGCATTATTTGCCAATTAATATACTACACGAGGTTATGCATTTTGGATTTGTTTTAGGACTCGAGAGCATTTTTTCTCTCAATGATAAAGAAAAAAAAAGCGTCATCACGTCTTGTTTACTTATTTTTTTACGAGAGCTGGGTAATATGTGCTCTTACCATTGAGTCAGATGCTTGGATAAATGCCTCGTTTAACTTTTGAGCTGCTTATTCATCTTCATTTCACTTCTGCTACAGGTGTTGTTTCGAGTACTTATGAGAGGAATGATTCATCGGAAACCAAGTATGGATCTATGTTGAACAAAGGGAGGAAGAGGGAAGTACTTATCGATGATGTTGTTGCTGGTAGTGCTTCTTCTAGGGTAACATCAACTCTTGATGGCAATGTTGGAGGATTAAACGGAAGGGAGCAAAGCAGAGAGAGTCCAAGAAATACTAGTTCAAAGGACGAGGGGAAAGCGAAATCCAAGCAAAAGCATAGTCATTTATCAAGTTCCAGAAATGGATACAACGCAAGGCTAACAGAACCTTTGAAACCTACAGATAAGATCCATCCGAATCCAACTAAAGAAACAGACGAGCCCATGGATTTCACAAACTTGCAACTAAACGAGTTGGATACAATGGAGGAGTTGGGTGTTCCGAATGAGCTCGGTGGTCCGCAAGATCTGAGTTCATGGCTAAGCTTCGACGAGGATGGGTTGCAAGACCATGATTCAATAGGTTTAGAAATACCAATGGATGATCTCTCGGAATTGAAATTTGCATTCTGATACTGTTGACCCATGCATTAGCCTAAGTCAGGTTACTAATTGAGCAGCCTATCTTATGCAACTGAACAAAGTGTAATTATGATTCATTCTTCCATTTGTATTAAAGGAAAAACTTTGATACACAAGTCGTGTAAACTTTACTCTACACGTGCCTGTTAATTTTAGGGGTTTAAAATTTAGGGTTTAGTCTTTTAGGATTGTGTTAAGAATTTAGAATTTGGGTTTTTATAGTGTAAATACATAGATTTGTGTAAAATTAGTTTTACGCCTTGTATAAAACCAATTATGATGAATCTCAAGGTGGTGTATATATCGCGTCATGTATGTATGTGTGTGTATATCTCAGCAATTTAATCCTAAAGAATATCAGCAATAGTTTTCACAAGATAATATAAATATGATTACATGAAAATTGATACTAAGGTGAGGTGCAGCAATCATTTTGGTCAATGCCAAATGGAGTTTATAAAAGATATATGAATGGTTCAACCTCTTTCTTAAAGGCTAAAAACACTTTTAATTAAAATATTAGTTTGGCAATGCTCTTGTCATCCAAAATATGCATCCTATATATTATCAACTGTGGCATCAACATTGTTGCATATTTTTAATAATAATCTCATTTAAGAGTATTTTTTTATACATGTAAAAAAATACATAAATTTGTGTATTCATTCAAATTAAAATTCAATCTTTAATCTTAACACTTCGAATCTTAATTATAAACTATACTCATAAATTTTAAATTAAATATCTAATCTTTAAAAAAAGAAAATTTTGTACACAAAATGCGGATTGAATAATTTTCTTCGCATTTAATTAACTTTATTACCAAATTTTAGGAGTCATTATCTCAAAGCAGATTTTTATAAAGGATCGGGTTACTTATTTGGTAGTCGCCAGACTTGAAATGAGAGTTTAAATCTTAGTTTGACTTGAATTTGTTATTAAACAATAGAATTATTTAAATTTAATTATAAAAGTATAAAAGTTAATGGTCATGTTTGACAATTAGATGATAGCGGATAACAGATTACATTAGCTGATTGTATAAAAGTGTTTGGTAAAATTAACTAATAGTTGATAATTATTTGATTATTTGAACAAGCAAAATGACATATAAGGACATTATTATATTTGATACTTGTTTGAATAATTTATTAGTTATTAACATTTTGTACCTATTAATATTAATTAGATTATGAAAATTATTTTTTAATATCATTACTGAGCATATATGAGGATGTACATATTAATTTTTTATTTGTGGAATTATTTTTTTAATATAATTTTAATCGTTATTAAATTTAGATGTATATATTAATTTTTTATCTAAAAAATTATATTTTGAATATAATTTTATTAATTATTAAATTTATACGTATTTATTAATTTATATATTAATTTCTTATTTATGAAAGTATTTTTTTTATTTTTTATTTAATCAAATTCAGGTTATTTAGGAAAATTTTATAATTATCAAGGACAAAATAATGTTTACAATCTTTTATCCAGACTTCTAACTCAAAAAGCTCATAAAATGAGTTTTTCAAAATGAGAGGTTTCACTTCAATCCGCAATTACAATATTCTATTTATTAAAATCCAAATTAGCATATTTGACTGATCAAACCTCTAAAAAAGTTTTAAATCTCTAATTTTAGCTTAGAAAATTGTTTACCAAACATGGCCAATGTAAAAAAGAAGGGTCGGTATTTTAATTTTTAAATAATTATTTTGAAACTAGTAGATGTAAGTCAATAATATTCGTATGTTTGTTTGATAAACTAAAAAACTTAAGTGTTAGGAAATTTAAGTATAGGATTTTCAAAGTTGAAATTCTTCAATACTTAAATTGACATGTATTGAATTTAATTTTTAAAAATTATTTGATATTTTATTGATACTTAAGTTTTGAATTTAAATATATCATAGATAAATACATGTTGATTGTAAAAAATATTATTTTATAGGTAGGAGCGTACATATTAAACCGTAACCGATATAACTGTTCTATTTTACAAGTTAATTAATCAAATTATTAAGACTAAACAGTATAATTGATTTATCATAAATATCATTAATTGTAGGTAATTTTATACTTATTTTTTAAATAATCTTCCGTCGAAAAATTCAAGTAAATTAATTTAAAAATCTATAATCAAATCAATTGAAAAAAATGTGATTAAAAAACTTATTTTCAAATGAGTTGAAATGTTTCAGTGTACTCTTTACTATTCAGATTTGGCTTTTCAGTGTAGTATGCCTCATTATGTGTATTTTTTTCTATTTAAGTTTAAGAAAAATTTTAATAAGATATAAAATGTAGGTTTTAGCTTTATTTTTTTATAAATAAAAATTTATTTGTCGAGAAAAAAATTCGCTTTACCTGAGAGCAATTCTATAACAAAAAATAGTACAGTTGCATCTATTTATAACAAATTATATATTTAATGAACTTACAATATTATTATTATTATTATTATTATTATTATTATTATTCACCGATACTAATGATAACAAAAATGAGGAAAGCGTTGGTTCAAAGAAATATAAAACATAATCTTAAAAAGACATTAAAGTGAAAAGATAATACAAGTTCATCAGCTTATGCCCTTCCCCTTAATTAATTATATACTAATCTAAAATACTAAATATTTTAACCGACCAAAAGTAATATTAATATTCCGCCCAATACGTGTGATTGAGAAAAAGCAAACATTTCAGACATTTGCATGCACCATGCATGCTGTCCCTTATTATTTTTATCCAATAAATATAAATATATGTAGAACTTCGCATTTTCATACATAGATCATATTGTTTTAATGTTTTTTATAAAACAATGTTTATTTTATTAAATCGAGATAGATCTAATAAATATTTTTATTATAAACAAGGACGGACGCAAAATTTTATATTAGGAGAACGAATCTATAAAATTTTAAGAGGGGTAAATTTATAAAATTTTAGAAAAGCGATAATAGATTTTCAATAAAAAGTATATATAAAATTTATAAATCATATATGAATTTTAAAATTTTAAGAGAGACGACTACCCCTTCAATTCCTCTCTGAGTCTATCCCCGAATATAAATATATTTATATGCATCAATGACTTTTCCCACCACTCCATTAACACAGAATTTAGGGTAAAGAAAACAAACCTCTCCCCATCTGTCGGCCTGTGTGTCTCATATTTTCTTGTCTTTTTTCTCCATTCTCTCAACCACTTCAATTGAATGCATATTTATATATAACAGACATTGCTCTTTTCCCACTGCAAAGTGTATTCAACAAAACAACAATGTCTTCAATTCAATCTCATAATATTTGTATTTGTCGTTTCCACGTTTTTAATTCATTAAAAAATTGGGAAGCTTTCTTTGCTTGATCACAACCACTTGGTTTGAATGAAGAGAATACATACAAGCATTTTAGTCTTTTTTTTTCCCACCATTTCTTCTTTTTTCATTTCTAATAATAATCTTGATTTTATTACAACAAGACAATGCTTTGGTTCGGTCTCTTTTTATTTATTGATTTTCAGTTTAGCTTTCGACATCATTCAAGAGCCAAGGATACAACTCACTGACTTCATATATCAATCTATTTATGTTTTGTATACGTACACTTGAATACTAACGGATAAATTTTTTTTATTAAATAGAGAAGTATTATATTTTTATGTCGAGATTTGAACTTAAAATGAGCATGCTTAGTAACAAACAGATTTTCATATTTTCATACTTAGTAACGGATAAAATTTCATACGGCGAAGAAAGAGAAAAACATGAAAAAATAACGCAAAATATTCTAAAACTATTTTTTTAATTAGACCCTTAAACTATAAATTATTTTCAATTTGATCCTCCATATGTTATTCTTTAATTGATTGGAAGGACACATCATTTCAACGCCGTTACAAAAAGAGTTAACAATAGCAATGGACCGAAACTTCAAGGATCACTTTTGCCCAAAAAAAACTTTAAGGATAAAATTGAAAATTCAAGTATTGTTAAGGGAAAAAAAATTAAATCTAATTTCATTTTAATATCTCTCAAAATGTATAATACCTTGTGATTTCTAGTTGAACTTTGACGTACAGTTCTTTAATAACGGAAGCTGCGTCTCTCTCTCTTGGAAACAAAACATCTTCCTTCTTTATAGTAAATTTTAACTTTTTGAAGCCCTCGCGGCGGCCGATCGTTGTTATTTTTTTCGATCATCAGCCTTTAATCCTCTATTCTTTTTTGAGATATTATTTCGATATAATAAATGAAAATTATTTTTAAAACACTTACGTATACAAATGATTTAAATGTTTTAAAAATATAAAAAACAATTGTTCGTACCGTACCAATACATAGAGAGTCATATTGATACGATCCTTTAGCGTACCGATATGAGCATGCCTTACATAATTCTTATTTAGAATTCTGGTGCCCGTACGACTCATTCCGTACCGATACTTCATGTATCGTACCGATACAGGCATATAACGTATCGGTACGCCTTGTTGTTTATGCGCAACGACTCTTTTTATTTGAAGCAGATATTGATACCTAAATTAGCAAATTGATACCCACTGCTGTAGAAGTGCATTTAGAGTTAGAAAATTAATCCCCAACGATCATAAACGGCTAGTAGTTCATTCCAGTATTTAAAAGCAAGTTTGAAACACTTGAAGATGATGAGAGACAATATCCAAACTTCACGATCAAGAGAATATTCTTTAATCTTTATTTCTTTTGTATATAGTGTATAGAGACTGCTTTAATTCTAATTTTTTTTGTATTCTCGTGAGCTTAAACAATTGTAAACATCCACCTTGTGAGGTATTAAGTTTACCAAATACAAACCTTGTAAAAGTGAGATGTTCTAATTTAGCCCAAGAAAAAATTAGATTAGTTCTATAAATCATTAGTGGTGTGTTAAGATAGTGAATGTAGACTTTATTGAGAAGTCGAACCACTCTAAAATTGTTATGTAAAATTATCCATCGATTTTTGTTCGAGAAGAAATTTTAACCCGATCTTCAGTTGATCTAATTCAAGCCCAACACTTCTCTCTTTCTATATTTGGACTTTTCTCGTCTTCTTCAGCGTAGTGCTCTAACGCACCTATTTGGCGTGCTCGATGAGAGCTTTCTCTGGAGACTTCGACCCTGCTTCGTGCCCGTTTTGTGAGGTGAATTCGCGGAATATGATGCGTAAGAGAGTCTTTTTATCCTTTTCTTTGATCTTCTCTCTCTAATATCGGTGTTTGTTTGGATCTCTCGAAGACGTTTTGATCTTTCCTTCCCAGTGATTGGAGATTGTTGTCTTTGATCTCCGACCCAACTCCTTTTTTTCCATCATTCATCGCCATCACCAGATCTGTGTCGCAATTGTTGTTGACGGAACATCTTGCTGCATCAACACTCGTGTTTTATGCTCCGGTGACCCTCGTAAGTTTTATGTTCCTTGTTGTTTTGCTGGTGTTGTTTGATCGTTGTTCTGGGTTGTTTTGCTCCCTCCTTCCTCTCATTTTTTTCGCTATATTTATGTGTATTCTATGAATGCCGGCTTTTAGTTATAAAAAAAAAAAAAAAACTTTCACCGTTCTTTGATGATAATCTAATCTCTTTCAAAGAAAGTAGAAAACAAGCTCCCTGGTGCACATTAAAATTGATTTTTTTTTCAATTTACAAGGATAATAATAATAATAATAATAATAATAATAATAATAATAACTAAAAAGGAAGAGGGGGAAAAAGCAAAAGAAAGCCCTAAGATATCCTCTAACTTAAGTAGCTTAATAAAATCCAATATATATTATAATATTTTGCATGGCAGCTTCATGGTGGAAAACACAGGATTTTGATTGCTGGTATCTTTTATCAAAAGTTTGAGAAATGATTCTGCGAGGGTTGGACCATTTGCAAGTCTGTTGTTGTTTGGCATGAGTGATCATCACCCATCATGCTCCTACACCATACAAAATCTTATCATTAATTACAGAAGTAATATAAATAAACTAACAAAAGAGAATAACTTTGAGAATATGATTAAGGTTTTGGACTTTGGAAAAGGACAACAAGTTCCCAATCAAATTTTGTTCAAAAGGAAGACTATGACTAATTAGAAAATTATGTTTAATTTTCCATTAGGGTTTCTTAATTTTTAAAGGTGGTTGAATGAACCAACTTGCTCAAATCAAAACCCTTTCCCACTAGGGTTTTTGCAACTTGTATATTAACTTCCATAGATATTAAGAGATCTTACTCTCGAGGACGAGACGCCCAGAGGGAACTGAGTGCTCGTAAGCGTCCATAATACTCTCCAATCATCAGAAAACACCGTGCCGCTTGTCGGACCGTCAATATCCGAGACAATTGGTGAAGGGTTTGTTGTCTTAAATTGTCAGCCTACATCACAAATACAAGATGATATGCATATGAGACCTTAAACATTTCAAAAGCTTTGAAGTTTATCTTAGGATTGGGTCCAATCATTCATTAAACAAAGTGATGATTTTTATAATTTTGTTTTTATTATAAAATAATCAATCATGATTCTACATTTATTATTGAATTTAGGGTTTTTATTTCAAAAGATATCACTATCAAGCCACCTTTTTGATAGGAACTTTTATAGATAAAGAAACCCAATCAATCCCATACCTTTCAACATTGCAATGGACTTCTTGCAGATAAAGCAATATAAAAACTTGCCTCTTTTAAATTATTTATATTTGATCAACAAATTCAACCCATCATTTTCTAAGTACCATTTTGTATTAAGGATAATAAAATAAATCGAATTCATCGGATTTCGATAATTCTGATCATACCTGGCGAACGAAGCCTTCAAGATTGGCAAGCTTGCCTAAGGCAACAGCCATTTGTTGCATACCTTCGATGACCGAACCACCAGCAACGGTGTCGATCAGCGACTGATGGAGCTGTTCGAGGCCTTGGGTGAGTGCCTCTTCCGCCTGTTGTGAAGAATGCTGGAGGCTATAAATCCCCATCACTTGCTGTTCAGTCAATGGATCTAATTGTGATATTAACATCTGATCAATGATTAAAACAAAATCAGAACCGGTATAAATATGAAATGACTGCAAAAAATAGTAATAATTTCAGTCCCTTTTTTATATTTCATCATCTAAAATATTTTCCCTTGAGTAAAACTCATAAGAAAACAACATCTCCTTAGTTTAGGGCATATTTCCAATTTTCCATTTTGTTGATATTTTTTTTTAACAAGTTCGAATAACGTGTTAGAAGAAAAAAAAGGTTTTTAAGGAACTTCTAACCTTGATGAGCTCGGAAGGCCTGAAACCTCCCATCCAAAGGAAGCAGCGTTCGACCGGAGTCACCCACATGCCAGTTAAAAGGTGGAAAACATCGGCTTTTACAGCAGCGATCTTCAACCGGAAAAGTTGGTCGTAATGTGAGATGTAGCTGTCTACGATTATCCGAAGGTCGCTGTCCGAAAGGTGTGCATTTAGTCTAGTTCTAAGCTCCGACATGTGTCTCTGATCATCTTCTAACCATCTCGAATATTCCATGTCGAAAATTGCAGCCCCTAAAATGAAACAAGAAGTCAATAGTGGTAATGAAACAACAAACACACATATATAAACATATAAAATCCCAGTTTCTGAAAGTGGAAAAGTTTAGTTTATAGTTTTGCCTAGAAATGGCTGAATAAATTCATATAGACTTACTTTATCTGTTAACTCTAATGTTAGAAAAAGGCCAAACAAACCTTACAATAGGCAAGATTCTTTGGGAAAATAGAATAGAATCTATTTAAATTGTGTAAAATTTTAATCAATGCCTAATCATTTTTAAAAATCTTAATATATAATATACACATATATAATTTAGAACATAAGAAATACTAGTTTCTTACCAGAGCTGATGTTTCCAACAGCAGCAGCACAACCTCCCAAGAAAAATCCCTATTACACAATATTCAAAAGTAAGACAATAAATATTAAACAAAAGAAATTGTTTTTTTTCCTGGTAAAATCATTTTCCTGTAAAGGGAAAGAAAAAGAAAACCTGAGATCGTGCTCTATGAAGATCTTGCTCAAGTTGAGTTAGCTTGATTCTACTTGATTCTAGTTGCTGAACATAAGCCTGTTTTAAGACAAGTAAACCAGTTACCAACCAAACTCCATCCATGCAAATGTAATGTTTCCATGTCTGGTACTGAACACAACCTTTTTTCTAAGACGGCTTTTCCTTGCAGCTTCTCTGTTCTGTGCTAAACGTCTGAGTGTCTGAAAAAAAAAACAATTTTAAACAGATTTAACGAAACTAATTTAAAAAAAATAGACAGGTTTTCTTTTGTACCTTAGCGTCAAGCTGTTTCTCAGAAGTTGAACCCCTTCTCTGCGACATAATTAGAGAAAACAATATTTTATGATGAAAAGAATAAAAGGGAAAAAGAAAAAAATAAAAAATGCAGTGGTTTGGTGGTTTAAAAGATTCTTATCAAACACAGACAAGAAGTTGGTAAGGAAAACGAGAGCATTTGGCTGCTTGGTAGGCTAGAAAAAAGATTAAGAAACATAAAAACTTTCCAGTTATTTTACAAACAGTTAAGCTATCTAGCTTAAGAAGCTAAGTCAGAAAGCTTTTTTTTTAATTATTTTCAAAGAAAACAATGATTAAGAGTGATCTCACAAAATTTCTGGGAAGAGAAGCTGATTGCTGATGGCGATGTGACTCTTGCTCTTGTAACATGTAATCATGAACATGATAAGGGTAGCAGAAATCATCAAATTCTGCCATTACAACTTAGTTTTGGACACTGGATTTTTGGGTTTCTTCTTTCTCTCTTTTCTCTGATTCCAAAACTGATTTCTACTTTATAAAAAACATGAAGCTCATCTGTGAGTTATAGGGAACGAGTTAAAGTGGGGTCATGGTTTTATAGTGAAAAAACATTGGTAGTACAGATTCTCTCTCTATTTTTTTTTCATGTGTTCAGGGATCAGACAGAAACTCTGAATCCTTTGATTTTCTGAGGGTTTGTTGGGATCTGTGTACCCCTTTGAATAAAGATAGGCCCATAGAGAGAGAGAAAGAAGGATCAAAACAGTAATAATAACAAAAGGATGCCAACTTTTCCCTCAGTTGTTGGGATATTGAAAGGAAATAGAGTAAAAAAAAGTGGGTTTTAAGTTTTAACTTGAAAGAAAGACCTTTTCTTGGGGTAGTTTAGCAATTGATGTTCCAGTTCTTGAGACGTCACTCGCCATGTCTTGTTGTTGATCCAAAGGAGTTGTCTTTTTAGTACTGATTGGAGACTCCGGGTCAAGCTGGTTCTCAGTTTTGCTGGAGATTGTATTCACTGCTGAACCTGAATCAGTGCTTTCCCCTCCTGATTTTGAACTTCCCTGGATAAAGAACCAACTTTTAAACCACCTTCTAAAACATATACATATACATATATGTAAAGTATTTTTGTCAACTTTTTTGAGTATAAGAAACCTATTAAAAAACAAAAACAAAAACTGGTCCACTGTGAATCACGTTTTTATGTAAAGAAATGGTCAAACAATGGGGTTAAAAAGAAGGAACTACTCTTGGGGTTTGCTGAAATCTCATTGGCCAAGAAGGGAACATCTCCAGGGTAGCTGCTGGTCTGCCTGTTGTGAAAAAAGCTGCACACAGAAAGCAAAAGATACAATCTCAGAACTCAGAAGATCACACAAGATAAAGACCACCAAGATTTTTTCAACGATTGTGTATATATATATATTGCTTTTGCTGTTTTATTACTGCTAAACAGGTCATTGTTTCCATGTTTGTATCCTCACGCCATTCAAGTGTCTTGCCTTTGTATCATTACAGTGTTGGAAATGGAAACCCCAGCTATCACCTTTACTTGTTTTTCCCAGAAAAAATAAAAAAAAATGCCCGATTGCAGTTTTGCTGACATATGTCGAATATGATGACGAAATTAAACTGAAAATCGTATATGTTAATGGTATAGGAAAGGAGCATACGTGCTTTAGCTTCATCATCGTTTCGAATCTTGACTCCTTGCAGAACTATTGCTTCTTCCAGCTCTCCGAAATCAAAGGAGGAACTTTCTTGATGTCTGAGAAAATGAAATTTGGTGAAGAAAAACAGCAAAAAATAGAGAAAAAGAAGGATCAGTTTTGAAAGAGAAGAAGCCAACATACATGAAACTTGTAGGAACATTCATTCCATGAAGAACTGCATAAGGGATATTAAGGTTCGCCATGCAGGACTTGTTCTTTAGAGTTCAGACCATTCTTCAAACCAGAAACATGTTGCAGAAGAATGAAACAAACTCAAAAACCAGTGGGTTTAAAAGAAAAACACCCAAAGTTGGTGTTGGATTTGGTTTAGTTTTACCTCAGCTTGGTTATGAGTTGTTGTTTTTCTTTGAAGAAGGAGAGGGGACAAGGAAGATAAGATGAAAAGCTTGCAACTTTTGATCCTTAAATTCCAATCTGATCTTTCTCTTTTTCCGAAGGGGGAGAGAGAACTTTTGCTTTTATTACAGCAGCACCATGTCTTGTAAGAGTGTAGGAGATTGTATCAGATTTTGGAACTCTCTTTCTTCTACCATGGTACTACACAACCGCTGACCCTGACCCTCTCCTTTGAGTTTCTGTCTTTCTGGGCTCTCCTTTGAGTTTCTGTCTTTCTGGGTGTGGGGGGTTTGTCAAGTTTAAAACAAAAAGAAAATTCAAATAAAAAATATTGTTTAGAGGGAACCCATTAGAATCACTGACTCCAACTCCACTCTCTCTCCGCCTGTTCTTTCTCATTGGTTCTTTTCTATGGGCCTCTTCACCCCTGCAAAGTGCTATACTAATAGAATAAACAAATACATGTATGGATTTTGACAATAATATTAATGATATATTATATGTTTTTTATTTTTAGAATGGGACATTTTTATTAAAAATTATATAATAAATTGATAGCACTAAATTCAACATTGAATATTAGATAACACAAGGTTTTCTTTCTTCATAAAGAGGAAAGAGATTGATGGAAAGGGAAGGGAGAAAAAGAGTATGCAAAAAGGAGGAAAAGGTAATAAAAGAAAAGTGGATGGTTTTCTTGAATTTCATATATCTCAAAAAAAAAAATTGTCTTCTCGATACTCTAGAGATTTGTTCTTATTAATTCGAATCGATCCACGTCGTACATATGATTTTTATGGGTGAGTCTCCTAACAGAGATCTTCTGCATACACAAAATTTTGAACTAAAAACTTACTTAAGCGATATAAAACTGCTTATCAGTTGGACTAACCCTCACTGGTAATATATCGTAATATTTAATTATCAAAGTAAGAAAGTGGGTATAGTTGAACCCTATTAATGATTCAGTGGAAAGGAGGACGATTACATCTTAGGAGGCCCGAAATCAATCAGCTTTGTCTGTAAGGTGTGCGTCTTATCAAATAGATGGTTAAGGAAAAAATATGAACAAATAATAATTTGTTACCTTAAGACGATTAAAAAACGAATATAGTTCAAAATTCAAAAAGAATATTAAGCCGTCTAAAAAGGGAAGGGGTGTGAGATTATATGAGTTTACTTTTGACAAATAATGACCTTAATTTTCTTTAATCTTCTAGCTCATACCATTCCAACTACAACATTAAAATAATGATGAACAAGGCAAAAACCCCACTTGTGTATTTATAAATCCTTTGATCTTTGAGATGGATTTATTTGGGATTATGTCCTTTTGTTGATGGGTCAACATCCATTTCCCTTTCTTCACCTAACCTCCCCAATGCCACATTTTTAGATTCTTTTCCCTTAATTAGAAATATGTTTTTTTTTTCTTTGGGGAAGCCTCTCAAACTATAATTACATGATGATTTGAAGACTTGAAAAAAATGCCCTGTTTAAGGGCTTAATCCCCCTATTATTAGGTGAGGTTTCTTTGTTGGCAGTGTCCCAAACTCTGTATCTAGACATGTATATCCTCAAAGCTACCCTTAAATTGCAGATTGTCTAACCCAAAAAGAAACAAATTTAAAAATAAAAGATAAAAGATAAAGAAAGCTAAAGATTTAAATATTTGTGTTTCTAGAGAAAGGTTGTTATATATAAAGTGTTTTAGATATATATGACCAGCATTATTGAGTTCATTACTATTTTATTAATGCTAGATGAAGAGAGTTTTTTAGGTCACATAAATTCGAAAAATAATACGAACACAAACAAATTTATATCGGTGGTCTAAAACAATTAGGAGGGGGTTTCTTGATCAAATAAAGAAACAATCTATGGATTAGTTGAGTTAATATAATGAGAAAAACTTCAATACGCAGACTGTATAAATTTTAATTTACACAAGCCTTTTAGTTTTAGGGGTTAGAGATTTAGTTTAAGGGTTAGAGTTTAAGGGTTTGGGTTGTAGAGTTTAGAATTTAAGGTTAGTGCTTATAATTTAGTGTTTACGGTTTAGAATTTATGATTTAATTTTTTAAAGTTTAGGTTTAATTTTGATTTATAGTAAAATAAATAAGCTTGTGTAAAATAAGCATGTGTATCAAATTTAAACCCCGTATAATTAAGAACATGCATAATTTTGTTTCCAATAAACCTTACAACATGTTTTTCACAAGGAACATTTTGAATAGAACTAAAACTGTAAATTTTTTCCCTTTCCTTTTAGATTCCTGACTGTAGGGGAAAAGGTGATTGGTCCAGATCAAATCACACCCTTAATTATTAGCATTGGTAGATTTTGTTTACCTATAAATAATAATAATAATAATAATAATAATAATAATAAGATTAAGTCATGATTGCTTGTGATTTAAACATGGAAGTGAATTATATTGTATTGCTTAGTTGATTTGCATAAGTAATAATAGGTTTAAACAGGACTAAACCCCCAAGTTGGCTCAGATTCTTGATTGGAATCATTACTTGAGTTGCTTGGGAAATGTGTGTGCATATACATGATGTATGAGTTATTGGGAAGCTGCCATGGGAAGAATGTGTCAATCAGATGGGATATACAACTTTGATCACAGGGGGAATATTATCATGTAAATCAATCATTGGCATTGGACCCCATCAACCCCAAACATACATTGATCATTCATTTATGGTGTGCCAACAAAGTGATTCGCTCATTATAGATTGTGTATAATTTATGTGTCATTAATCAAGGAGAGTTTAAAGAACGTCGCTTAAAAATAGTTAAAAGAACATGCAATTAAAAATATTATCAAAATTTGTTGTAATATTTTAGGTTGTTCATGAGATAATATTTTAGGTTATAACTTAAAATGTTACTTAAATCAATCTAAAATGTTATGTCTTGACAATATTTTAAGTTAACCGTTTTCAATAGTTTTTAGACCGTCGCACAACAGATTCGCCCATTAATAAATAAGATGATTGTATATCATTATTAAAGATTTTTAAGAGAAAAATTATTTGACATATAAGTGGTGTAAATTTTAGTTTATAGAACCTTGTCTGATTTAGGGTTTAAGAGTTTAATTTATGCTTTAAAGTTCAAGATTGATGTTTAGAATTTAAAGTTTATGTTTAGGATTTAAAATTAAGATTGTATAATTTTTTTAACCGTGGTAATTGAGTTTTATTAGAAACAATGGAAGTTTAAGCAAATACAATGCACCTAAACATAGCGAGAGATTTGGCGATTATGTCCGTCAAGAAACTCATACAGATAAAATAAAAAAATACATGAAGCCCAAAAGCACAAATAACATCGAAACCTTCCCTTGAGATCATAGCAACCCAACAACCGTTATAAAATCTCCTTGTCTTTGTTGGATAATGCAAATAAATAATCTTATTTATTTTAAATAAGATTTTATTTCTATATATATAGTAATTATATGGGGCGGTTGAGATTTTTACGATAACCGATTCCTCTAATATTTTCTAATTTGTCCCTATTTTGTCTTATAAATAGAGAGTTTAAATTCATTGTTTCAACACACTGAAAACATTTGATCCTTCATGTTTTCTTCGAAGAGTGCAACACCAAGCGAGTTTCACTTCCTCACTTCGGGTGTACGATGTTTGGAAGACAATGTTAATCTTGGGGGCAACGTCCATTATTGTGATTACACAATCCGAGCGAAATTGCTTCTAAGGTTGTGGTTTTTACCACGTCACAATAATCAATTTATTTTATGCGTTTTATTCATTTATTTAATTTCTCCAGTCATTGCTAATATGTTTGTTTTGCGGCAGTAGTTTTTCCTACAATTTAGAAGCAATTTAATGATGTTAAAAGATATCAATAATTGTGTGGTGCTTCAAACGTTAACAGTAATATGTTAACACATTGTTTCCGATCAACGAATGTGCAAACTAGTTGTGCGCCTTCATATTATTAAATTTCTTATTACTTAATTGTTATTTTTACTAAACCTATGTTTGTTATTCTTGTGCAAACTGTCATGCAAGAAACAAGGGATTTCATGCAGCACAATAAGGCTGAGCGTGAGGGAGCGCGAAACAAACAAAGGATTACTATGATTCTTGTAATTTTGGGATTCCAATCTTATGCTTTCAAATGGCCCAACAAATGTTACCCTCAATGGAATCGGGAGTCATTCCTCCAGCATCTAAGTCATATGTCGTTTGCTCCCGCTCCCGCTCCAGCACTCCAAGGTGGCTTGTTGATGACTTGGTAGTGAGAGAGGGTCGTCTTCTTTGGAAAAAAATGTTGGGGGTTGTAGGATGAGTCATGAGTGCCGTAAAAATTGCATATGCTTCTCCAAGTATTTCGGTAAATGCAAAATAAGAAAATCACGTAATTTGTGGGGTTCTGTTGGCCCTGTACGTGTTACCTTTATTTATTATTTTGTTTTATTATAATGGTTAATGGCTTACTCAACATTTATCTAACATTTAGTTAAGTTGTTGAGATCAATGCAGGTGGACTTTTACGTGAACTGTGTGGGTTTTGAGTTGAGCTCTCTCGTGTCAGTGTTTTGGATCGTAACATCAATAATTTTACTATTATGGTTAGTCTCTTTTGTGGCAATCTCTTAAGCATTAAATCTTCGATGTATATTTAATTTTATTCCAGTATGTTTAAAAGTGCATAGAATAATATTACATGATTGAACGTCACATATTAATTATATGAGTATGATTATAGATTAACATTAATGTGATATAAACTTTTACATGTGATAAAAGGTATGTGACTTTATATATTTATTTATATGAGATTAATTATTATTTATAAAATAGATGGATATGTTATAAGTTTGATCGTCATGTATGATTTATAACTAGACTATATTACTACATTTGTGGCATTAATATTTTCATTTTTTGAGAAGTGCAAATTTATAAAGACATCAGAATGATTAAATGATCATATGGTGAACAATCTCTTTGAGGTCAATTCGATTGAGGATAAAGATTACTGATTGGACTCAAACACATGTATTCATCTCTGGGCCAATAAAAGGTAAACACGTTTTATTGAGCTTTAAATATGAAATTAGATTAAATTTTTGTTGAGGGGATCAATCTATGTGTAATTGGCCAAAATGGGGCGAATTGGCTTTTTGAAATTGGAATGAGCAAATTGAAAATATAAAAATTGAAGACAAGGCGATTTATTATGGTTCAAGCTTCGAACAAGCTCTACATCCACTACCTTAGCTCCCACTAAGGATTTTGAACCAATATCCACTAGATATTCTTCCCCTTTTCTAGGCTTAGGAAGAAACCTTTACAAATCGATTAATCTTTCTACCCAAAGATTAACCAAGACTCTCTCTTTACAAAGAAGAAATGACAAGCTTAAAAGTATCTCTCACAAGATTAACCAAATTACAACAAGTGGGGTACAAGAATTTGACTCTTTAAGCTCAAGGGTTTAGATATATGCTTGGATGTTGCAAATAAGTTCAATAGTTGTTGTTGAGGCTTTGGAGGCTTGCTTTTATACCTTCTCATTGATTTCTAGCCGTTTGGGTGGTTGCCATCATAAATATAGTCGTTGGGCTGCATTTTTCCCGCAATAAATGCTCAACTGCAACCAACTGTATCGATACGTGGGAGGCCGTATCGGTACAGACCTAAAAATAAAAAGAATCGTTGTACAGCTAAAACAAAAGATCGTATCGATACACGGGAAAGCGTATCGGTACGGTCTCATTGTAAAACAAGGGGCGTATCGAAATGGGCAAGATCGTATCGATACAATTTTGCTCACTTGGGCTACTGTCTGAACCTGTATCGATACGCCTTGAAGGTGTATCGATACAGGTTAACTGATTTTCAAAATCGCATGTTCCCGATAACTGACAAGGCAACGTTTGAATCATAAATGAAAATATTTGAAAAATCTCAACCACCGTATTGATATGCAAGTAGCCGTATCGGTACGCTATTTTTAAATCTTAAACCCAGTATAAAGGCCGTATCAAAACGGATGGAACCGTATCGAAATTCCTGAGTAAAAACCTTAGCCCATATGAAGTCCGTATCGATACGAAAGGAACCGTATCGATACATTTTTTATAATGGCCTTTTAAGTTAAGCCTGTATCGAAACACTCGAGGGCGTATCGATACACTGAGGCGTAAAAGTTGAGTTTGACTTTAAAAACACTTAGAAAAATTTATAAGGTTTAAGTTTTTAACTTTGAATGATTTTGTACTTGAAAAATCCTTGTCAAATGTGAGTCTTTAAGATACTTAAAAATTTATTTTCTTTTACAAATAGGTCCTTAAACAATTTGTTATATCAAAATCAAACTTTGGTTTTACAATCTCCCCCTTTTTGATATAACAAAACCAAGTTAAATTTTTAAGTCTTTTTGAAAAACTCCTCCTTACTTTAAGATAGGTTTTAAAAGTGTTTTTGAAAATTTAAGCTATTTCTTCTCCCCTTTTTGTAAGATCAAAATCAATGATAATAAAGGATAGAAACAAGAAATATAACAATGAAGCATAAATTAAAGCATAATCAAAGCAACATAATCCAAATCCAATTTAAAACAAAAACAAACTAAAATCAAAGCATAGGTTCATAGAGTAAATAACATAGGTGTATAAAAAATAAAAAGCCTAATATGACATGTATGCAATGCAATGTATGTCTATAGAGTATCCTCATCATCGTCGTCCTCTTGATCTTCATCTTCACCATGGGTTTAAGTAGCCTGTGATTATCTCCATTCCCCACAGAAAGCCGTGAGAGATATGTCCATCGAACCTTGTCGGCTTTCAATTGCTTGAACTCGGTCCTCTAAGGAAGTAAATCGAGTATCAATGACCGCAAACCCTTCATTCATGGTTGTCTTCAATGTGGTCATAGAGGTGTTCAATGTAGTGAATTGCTCGTTGAGCTAAGTCATGAGAGCATCCATAGCCGGTGGAGCTATCGGAGCTTGAGGGGTGGCTTGTAGAGGAGCTTCTGGTACTTCGAGGATTGCATCATGTAGAAGCTCAGCGAGACGTAACCACTCACCATTGATATAGTGAAACTTTGCACGACCAAGAGAGTGCTCATCAATGGGATCGATAAGAGACTCGGGAAAGTCTTGCGAGCAATCGATCTCTAATTGAGTAAACAAGTAACTCAATGTTGTCCCATAAGTGAAGGATGAAACTAGAGAGGTGTGACGATGTTGGATAAGGTAAACTAGCTCCGCGAATATAATTCGAGCAAGATTGGGTTGCTTCTCTTCACGAAAACATCTAATCCAAAAGTCATCCACTTTTCGGATAGTGGAAAACTTTCCACCAGATGGCCGAAACCACTAAGTGATCATTAAGTGTAAGATGCGATCGTGAGCATCAAGAACAATGACAGAACCACCAAAACATGTCCCATGGAGTCCTCATCGTTTATTCCCTCATCTTTTATCCCAAAAACATTGAGGGTTTGAACATCATTGCAAAATTTCTTCCCCATTAAGAATAACTCAATAGAAATGACCTTAGAACGGTCTTCGTTAGGGATACACTGGGCATTAGCAAAGAAAATCAAAACAAGGTTACAGTATAAAATCCTGGGGATAGTCAAAAATTCAATGAAATTCCAACGTCTCAAAAGATGAAGATATTTAAACTTGAAACGTTCAGAGTTTAAAAATGGAATAGATGTTTCTCTTTCTCGCGACAAATTTTGTAGTTCTGATATTGCTTGAAGTGATTCAAAGCCACTAGGGTCGAAAAGCTTTTTTGATAGATAACGCTAAGGTTGGGACGAGCCTAATTGTCTTCGTTTGAAGACTCGCCAACCTCGGTTGTTCTAGCTCTCTTTCTTGATGTCATAGATAATCTGAAAAATAATTTTAAGGCACAGAACAATGTATGCATAAATCATCATATTTGATCCAATATTAAATCCAATAATTCAAGGTATCGTTGTTTAAAAAATCTATAGTTTAAAAACATATACAAGTATAAAATATAATTTTGGTAAAAAGAATTTCAAAAAATAGTTTAGAAAAATATATGGTATAAATTTATATTCGAATGAAAATTTTTAGATTTATGAAAATTTTTTACAAAAATTTGAAAAACTATAGTATGTATATATATAAAACACAAAAACTAAATAAAAACAATATAGAAATCAAAACAAAATTAAAAAGAAAAGGGTTTTATACCTTGAAGTTGGGATTATGGATGATGATGCACCAAATTGATGGGAGAGCAAAGATTTGTTTTGAAGAGTAAAAATCCTCAAAGAATTTGAAGAGTTGTGTGAGAAATCAAGAGGATTTGATGGGTTTTTATAGATGAGAAATTAGGGTTTTAGGGAGAAAATGTGTTTGAATTTAATGTAAAGTTAAAAACCCATTTAAAAACTCATTTAAGGATTTGCGTCTGCATGTACCGATATGCCATGTGGCGTATCGATACAGGTGTAATGAAACACCAGCACCGTTTCGATACGGACTCAACTATATCGAAACCTGTTCTTGAACCCGTATCGATACGGTAGTATCCATATCGATACACTTGTGCAGAAAAATGCAATCTGGGTTGAGACAAGAATGGTGTAATGAAACACATTCACCGGTTTCGATACGGATAACCCAAAAAATACATTTTGGACCACAAGTTGCTCAAAAGTTCAGTTTTATTCGAATCGAAATGCATGCAAATGATATGCGAACAACATGTATGGTCTAACATGGATACATACTCCCCTAGCAACAAGCATAGATGCATCAAGAAGCAAAATCACACATGCATATTAATCAATTGAATTCAAGCAATTTTTTTGACCTTAAATGGCTCTAAAGGGTCAAGGGAGGCTGGTTAAACCTAACTCTCTCCTAAGAGTCCAAAATCGCTCTTTATCTAAAGGTTTAGTAAATATATCCGCTAATTGGCATAAGGTGTCAACATACTCTAGAACTACATCATTTTTAAGACATGATCTCTAATGAAATAATGTCTAATTTCTATGTGTTTGGTTCTAGAATGTTGGATGAGATTCTTAATGAGACAAATGGCACTAGTGTTGTCACACTTAAGGGGTATGGTACCTACATCGACTCCATAATCTAAGAGTTGTTGCTTCATCCAAAGGACTTGAGCACAAAACTCCCGGCCGATATATACTCCGCTTTGGTTGTAGATAAAGCTACAGTATTTTATTTCTTAGAGAACCAAGATATGAGCATACTACCTAAGAATTGGCAAGTTTTGGAGGTACTCTTTCTATCTATCTTACATCCCCCAAAATCCGCATATGAGAAAGCATGAAGATTAAATGAGGAATCTCTAGGATACCAAAGACCTAAACTAGGTGTATCTCTAAGGTATCTAAAGATTCTCTTAATGGATATAAGGTGTGATTCTCTAGGGCTAGCTTGAAACCTAGCACACAAGAAAACACTAAACATAATATCGGGTCTACTTGTTGTAAGGTAAAGTAAGGAGCCAATTATGGAACGATAAAGCTTAGAATCGACACACTTACCTCCTTCATCTTTGTTAAGCTTTATGGATGAGCTCATTGGTGTGGCTTGAGGCTTCACATTCTCCAAGCCAAACTTCTTGAGCATGTCTTTTATATACTTTGCTTGATTCATGAATGTGTCATCCTTCATTTGCTTGATTTGGAGCCTAAGAAAATAAAAGCTCCCCCATCATGCTCATCTCAAATTCACCTTGCGTTAGCTTAGAAAACTCTTGGCAAAATATTTCATTAGTAGAACCAAAAATAATATCATCTACATAAATTTAAACTACTAAGATGTCTTTGCCATATCTTTTAATGAAAAGTATAGTGCCCACCTTGCCCTTTTCAAAACCTTTTTCAATCAAAAAGTTTGAAAGCCTTTCATACCAAGCTTTAGGAGCTTGTTTCAAACCATATAAAGCTTTAGTGAGTTTGAAAACATGATTTGGAAATTTTGGATCCTCAAAACCTGGTGGTTGTTCTACATACACTTCTTCATTTATAAAACCATTTAGAAAAAAACTTTTGACGTCCATTTAAAAAAGCTTGAACTCATGAAAGCATGCAAATGCAAGAAGCATCCTAATTGCTTCTATTCTAGCTATGAATGCGTATGTTTCATCGAAATTAATTCCTTCTTCTTGAGTGTAACCTTGAGCAACAAGTCTAGCCTTATTTCTCACTATGTTACCACTCTCATCTAGCTTGTTTCTAAAAACCCATTTAGTTCCTATAGTAGATTTATTACTATGCCTATCAACTAATGTCAATACTTTACCCCTCTCAAATTGATTAAGTTTTTCTTGCATAGCCAATATCCAAAAATCATCTTTTAATGATTCTTTGATATTTTTAGGCTCAATGTATGAAATGAATGCAACATTATTCATTAATCTAAGAGAGTATCTAGTAGTTACCCCCTTGGATGGATCACCCAAGATTTTACCACCTTTGACATAGTTGAGTTCCCTTGGGTAGCTCACTTCCTTTTCCTCAAGATTCATGTCCTTCAAGGATTATATGGGAGGATCTTGTGCTTCTTCTTCTTTAGTTGGAACCTCATCCATCTTTGATGATTTTCCACCATCATTGGCTTCAATGATCCCTACATCATCATTATCACAAGAATCCTTCCTTGGAAGGAGGTTATCATCGAAAACCACATGTATAGACTCTTTTACAACTAAGGTTCTTTTGTTAAAAACTTGATAGGCTTTAGAATTTAAAGAGTAACCTAAGAAAATAGATTCATCACTTTTTGTATCAAATTTACCTAAATGATCTTTTCCATTATTTAAAACAAAACACTTGCATCCAAAATGATGAAAATAACTAATGTTAGGCTTCTTTGATTTTAAAATCTCATAAGGAATTTTCTTTAAAATTAGCCTAATCATTACTCAGTTAATAATGTAACAAGCGGTGTTTGTGGCTTCCGCCCAAAATTACTTAGGTAAATTGTTTTCACAAAGCATGGTTCTAGCCATTTCTTCTAAAGTACAATTTTTCCTCTCAACTACCACATTTTGTTGAGGAGTACGAGGTAATGAAAAATTATGGCTAATACCATTAGAGTTACAAAATCCTCAAAACCAAGATTTTGAAACTCTGTTCCATGGTCACTTTTAATATGTGAAATGTTTTGACCAAGGTCATTTTGAGTGATTTTTGAAAACGCGATGAATTTTTCTAAAGCTTCATCTTTAGTACTTAAAAAGAGAACCCAAGTGTACCTAGAGAAGTCATCTATTAAGACATATGAATATGATTTTCCACCCAAGCTAGTAGTTCTAATTGGCCCAAAAAAGATCCATATAGATAAATTATAATACCCTACTAGTTGAAACATCATTAATGGATTTAAAAGAGACACATTTTTGTTTAACCTTAGCACAAGCATCACAAATTGTATCTAAAGAAAATTTTAGCTTAGGTAAACCTCTTACTAGATTTTGGGAAACTAATTTCTTTAAAACACTTATGCTAGCATGCCCTAGTTTCCTATGTCATAACCGTGCATCATTTTCATCTTTAGCAACCAAACATGCTTGGGATGTATGAATGTCATCTAAATGCACCATGTAAATATTACCTATGCGATGACCAATGAGCATTATCTTATTTGTTTTAATGTTCAAAATTTTGCGACCATTAACATAAAAAAGAACACTAAAACCATTACCAAATAATTGACTAATGCTCAACAAGTTGTGTTTTAGACCATTGACATATAAAACATCTTCAATGAGTATAGAAGAGATATTACCAATGAAACCAATACCCTCAATGTGGCCTTTGGAGTTGTCACCAAATGTCATCACTCCACCACTCTTTGGCTTTAGCCCCATGAATCTACTCTTGTCTCCGGTCATATGTCTTGAGCATCCACTATCAAGGTACCATGTGTTTTGACTTAAAGCTTTGGCCTTGTAGCAATTCTCCCATACAAACAAAGAATTAAATATTGGTTTTTGGTACCCAAATCATTTTAGGTCCATGTGAATTAGCTCTCAAATACTTGGTTCCTTTAGAAATCCAAGATGCAATTGCATTAATGTTATTAGAAGCTATAAGTTTTTTAGGAACACATACACTTCAAACTCTTTTACCTTTAGGGTACCTTTGAGAGCTTCTTTGTTTGTGGTTCACAAAGTTTCTTTTCACACAGTTGGTTTTAGAAGATTGACCATTTTCAAAAGTAAGAGTACCAACTTTGTTTAAAGAATCTTTGAGTTTATTCACCACTTTGTGGTGATCATCATGGACTTTGGAAAGAAGATTGTTTAAATCAACATTTTCATTTTGAATATATTTTCGGTTATCTTGTAAAACCAAAATCTTCTTTTAAAGTTTCGAGTTGGTTTTGGAAAGGGAATCGTTTTGGGTTTTTAAATCTGAAATCATTTCCTTGTTTTTCAAAACCGATTCCTTATACTTTTCAACCAAATCATTGTAAACCTTTTGTAACTCATCATATGCTTCTTGAAGCTCATCAAAAGTGAAATCGAAAGTAGATGGGTTATGGTTTACCTTAGGATCATCATCAAGAGCCATGAGACAAAGGTTGGCCACTTCTTGCTTTTCTTCATTGGATGATGATTCCTCATCGCTCCAAGTAGCAACATGGACCCTGAGCTTCTTTTTCTTCACGAACCTCTTCTTCTTGAGTTGAGGGTAATCAGATATAATATGCCCTAGCTTTTTGCACTCATAACAAATGAGTTGATCCATCTCCTCTTATTTGTTCTTATTCTTGAAGTCTCTTCTTTTTTGAAATTTTTTCCTCGATTGGACTTCATGAATCAAGAGAATCTCTTGGCTATCATAGCCAATTCTTCAAAATCATCCTCGCTAGAGTTATTTTTCTCTTGAGAAGCCTTGAGAGCAATTCCTTACTTTTTATTCTCCACCTCTTACTTCTCCACTCTTTTCTCTTCTTTTCTTATTCCCTTTCTTGCTTTATGATCTCATGAGTAAGGAGAGATCCCACCAATTCATCGAGCTTCAACGTCTTCAGATTCTTGGCCTCGATAATTGTAGTTCTCTTCCTATCATATAATTCGGAAAGAGAATAGAGAAGCTTTCGGACTAGCTTATCTTTAGGAATAATCTCACTGAAGCCCTTGAGACCATTTACAATGACAGAGAACCGGTCGAACATTTTGGAGATGCTCTCATCAGGCCCCATCTTAAATTTCTTGTAGCTCAAATTAAGGATTCCAATCTTGGTCTCCTTTCATCGTTGGTTCCTTCATAGGTGGTCTCTAGCTTGTCCTACACCTCATTCGCACTTGTGCAATATCACATCTTCGCGTACATGTCGGGTTCAAGTGCATAAAAGATGATGTATAGGGCCTTTTCATTCACTTGTAGTCTTTTTTATCTTCATCCGTCATCACTACCTTTGTCTTCAGAATGGTCTTTCTTCTTTATCTCTCTTCATGAGGGTGATTGGACCATCTTCTACTACATCCCAAAGGGTGTAGTCATTAGACCTAATGAAGAGCCTCATTCTATTCTTTCAATATGGGTAGTTATCCCTATTAAAGAACGATAGTTTGGTGATAGATTGTGACTCGTACAAGTTCAGCCCGGAGGTAGACATCATGGCTTTGATTTGTAGTAGATTGATTTTCTTCTAGGATCTCCTCTTGTAGAATCTCCTCTTGTAGATGTAAGTCCTTCAAAGAGTTTGGCTCTGATACCAATTGTTGAGGGGATCAATCGATGTATAAATTGGCCAAAAGGGGGTGAATTGGCTTTTTAAAATTGGAATGAGCAAATTAAAAAGATAAAAATTAAAGACAAGGAAATTTATAATGGTTCGAGCTTCGAACAATCTCTACATCCACTACCTTAGCTCCCACTAAGGATTTTGAACCAATATCCACTAGATATTCTTCCCCTTTTCTAGGCTTAGAAGGAAACATTTACAAATCGGTTAATCTTTCTACCCAAAGATTAACCAATACTCTCTCTTTACAAAGAAAAAATGGCAAACTTAAAAGTATCTTTCACAAGATTGATTTGTTGCCCAAATTACAAACAAACTCTCCCTAAACTTGAAAGAAATGTATACAATAAAAATTACAACAAGTGGGGTACAAGAATGACTCTTTAAGCTCAAAGTTTAGATATATGCTTAGATGTTGCAAATAAGTTCAATAGTTGCTGAAGCTTGCTTTTATACATTCTCATTAATTTCTAGCCGTTTGGGTGGTTGTCATCATAAATATAGCCGTTGGGCTACATTTTTCCCACAATAAATGCACAACTGCAACCAACCGCATTGATACGTGGGAGGTCGTATCGGTACGGACCTGAAAAATAGAAAGAGTCATTGTGCAGGTAAAATAAAGAGCGTATAGATACACAAGAAAGCGTATCGGTACGATCTTAGTGTAAAACAAGGGCGTATCGAAACAAGCAAGACCGTATCGATACAATTTTGCTCACTTGGGCTACTGTCTGAACTTGTATCGGCACGCCTTGAAGGTGTATCGATACGTGTTAACTGATTTTCAAAATTGCATATTCCCAATAACTAACAAGGCAACGTTCGAATCATAAATAAAAATATTTGAAAAATCTCAACCATCGTATCGATACGCAAGTAGCCGTATCGGTATGCTGTTTTTAAATCTTAAACCAGTATGAAGGCCGTATCGAAACGGATAGAACCGTATCAAAACGCCTGAGTAAAAACATTAGCCCATATGAAGGTCGTATCAATAAAGAAGGAACCATATCGATACACTTTTCATAGTGGCCTTTTAAGTTAAGCTGGTATCAAAACGCTCGAGGGCGTATCGATATACTTGGGCGTAAAAGTTGAGTTTGGCTTTAAAAACACTTAGAAAAATTTATGGGGTTTAAGTTTTTGACTTTGAATGATTTTTTACTTGAAAAATCCTTGTCAAATGTGTGTCTTTGAGATACTTAAAAATTTATTTTCTTTTACAAATAGGTCCTTAAACAATTTATTATATCAAAATCAAACTTTGGTTTTACAATTTTTAATTTAATTTGTTACTTGTTGTTTCATTATTTGACTATTGTATGAATTGTATGCTCTTTAAAATGAGTAAGCCTTAAAAATAGTCTTTAAAAGTGGAGAATAATATGGGTTTGACCAAACCATAAGATTTAAAAACTAAGAAAATTATTAAAGCACGATTTATTATGTTTTATTATATACTTAAAACATATTAAATAGTGGGGGAACTATATTGTGCAATCAATGGAAAGTAGTGTGATATTATGAAAATGCATGTCTTGGATTGATTTTAAGAAAGACTTGGTATTTGAGATCACCTTGTGCTCCACTTTTCTTTCCTGAAAATCTACATGGTGCATTATTTAAAAATATGCTCACTATTCCAATTTATAAGATAAAGGGAATATAGAAAGGAGAAAAGGATGTACTCCTTAATATTTGAAATTATTAGAAAATTTAGAGTAATAAAAAATTCCCTTCAATTGTGATAAAGTCTTGATGGTCAAATAAAAATATGTTGAATTTATGCAATTCACACTTATTTACAATCATGACCTGATATTGTGAATATAGATTCTTTGTAAACAATTTGATTTTATGTCTATTTTGATATTTGAGTTCTAGTGCCTATTATAGAATTTACTCTAATGTATATGAGTAAATTTGACAAAAATCATGTTTACATTTTTTTATACGAAAATAATTAGACACCTTATTTTAAGTATTATTATTTCAACACTTAAAATTGTTGAAAATGTGGGGGTGAATCTGAGTTGTCTAAAATTATGTCATGAACTTGTATTGCATGTATTTTTTGTGTAGCATATAAATCTGTATGCATGAGTATGGTATTTTATATGACTCACAAGCTACAATTTGTGTAGTTAAAAATAAGGAATAACATATTGAGTGGAATACTCAAGCAAATTTGACATGAGTCCATGAAACATTTGATAAAGATGAAGTAATGATTGTAGAGTACATGAAGACAAAGAGAAACCTTGATGATTCCTTTAATAAAAGATAAGTAAGGAAAGTGGTTGATGATTTGTCGAGGGGGATGAGGCTTAAGCCCCTTGATTGAGGAATTCATGGTGGATACCCAACTTAGTGTTGGAAATAGGTGAGAACATGGTAACTTTAAGCCATATTTCGAATGAGTAAAGGTGGAGATTCGAATAAGGATTAGATTGGATCTTATTCTACTCCGTGAAACCTTTACAACGGTATCTCATATACTCAAAATGGTTGAGTAATGAATGAGAAATTGATGGTCAAAGTAAGGAGGTTGGGAATTAGAAAAGGAAATGGAACCCTCATATCCCACATGGATTGGATAAATGGACTGGGAAGTGTTTATATACACTTACCCTACCTGTGGTCATTAAATGACTTGAAAAGAAACTGTGGGTACAAATCCAATTCCATTCGGGTTGGGGCGCACCCGCACGACGTGGGCAATGCAAATATCTGGACCGGTCGGGCCCTATGTGGACCTATAGATATTTTACCATATTCGAATTAATTTTTTCCTTTTGAATAGCATATTATCCCAAAAATTAAGGAATATACTCGAATTTAAATTTGAATTTTTCTTGTAGCCCACTCAATTATTCGATTAGAGGCAAATTCAAAATAATGTTTCTCATGTTTAACCTAATTTTCTCGTATAAATACATGATTATTTTTCAGGTTTTAACACACAATTCAAAAACGTTTTCTCTCCCAAACTTGCATATTTTTCTGATGATAGTCGAAGGCTTCAGTACGTTTGTGATTTCTCAGTGGTGCTGCTGAAGATAATCATTCGATGTTGTATACTGGGAGACCGACGACCTCTAGCACCGAAGAGTGGTCAAATCTGTCTTAAGGAAACTGCGTTCCTAGCAGGCCTCAACAACTGAATTTGGTTATTTTGAATCTGTGTTTTCAGTTTATTTCAATTTTCTAATTACTGTAATCTTGTTACTTTAATTATTCTCACATTTATTTTAAATTTAACCGTCTTTTGTCCAACAATCTTAAGACATATTATATTTTTTCAAAAGGCGATTCAAGATAAGTGTATGAGTCAAGCAAATAAATTGGTTTCAGGAATTATCCTGCCATTGTAATGGGTTTGCTTAGATCCAGAAATAAACGGGACAAACTTTGTTACAAAATTATTGTTGAGAGTAACTAAGGTTACGGATTTTGTGAAAAATCAAAATAAAAAATAAACGAAATTGAATTTCAATTTATTGAAAGTATAACTGATTCTAGGTATTGGTTTCTTTGTAAACAGGAACAATGACTACGAATAAGTTTGTTGATTCGTTGAACACCAAGGTGTCACCAAGGGCCAGGGTTTGAAACAACCTATCCTAAATCAGAACGCAACGACAGCGGCAATGAACCACAATGAGAAACCACCAAAATTCTGTAGACTTAATTTCAAAACATGGCAACAAAAGATGCTGTTCTACATGACCATGTTGAACTTGGTAAAATATCTTAAGGAAGATCCTCTGGTTGTCACGGTAGGAGACGAAGAATGAGAGATGGATGAGCTTACCACTTTCAACATCACCCAGGACTGGGAAAATGGTGATTACCTATGTCAGAATTACATCCTCAACGGACTACAAGACTCGTTGTATCCAATATATGATATGTACAAAATAGCATTAGAACTGTGGGCTGTATTGAACAGAAAGTACAAAGCAGAAGATGTTGGGGCTAAGAAATTTTTAGTTGCGAATTTCTTGAATTTTACTATGGTTGATTCAAAACCAATAGTAAGTCAAGTGGAGGAACTCCAACTGATTATTCATGGAATCCTTGCTGAAGGAATGATGATAAACGACTCTTTTCAAGCAGCTGCCACCACAGAAAGACTGCCTCCCGAATGGAATGACTTCAAAAATTATCTGAAGCACAAAAGAAAAGAGATGTCGGTGGAGGAACTGATTGTCAGACTTCGTATTGAAGAAGAAAACAAAGGTAATACTAGAAAACTCAATAAACAAACCTTTTAGGAGGCTAAGGCAAATATTGTCAAAGACAAAAGGGGAAGACAACCCCAACAACACTAAGTCATAACAAGGTTGGCGCCTAATGGTGGAATTTCCAAAAAGAAGAAATTCAAGGGAGTATGTTTCAACTGTGGCAAGGTGGGGCACAAATCCTCTGAATGTAGACATGCAAAGAAAGCCAATGAGGCTAATATTGTGGAGGGGGAGAATTATATGCCTAATAAAAGGGAATGGTTGTGGGTATGGATATGTTATAATCTCTGTAAAACCCAAGAATTATGAATAAAGAATATTGTTCTTTTCGTTTACATGATTTATGGCATGAACATGTTAATTATGATTCTTTTTGTAGACTAATTAACATGGAACAAATCTCTTTCTCTTCAAATATGAAACATGTGAAGAAGTACGAAACCGCTTGATCTAAATCATTGCGATGTTTATTCAAACGATAGAACAAACTAATTGTTTGCTTAAAAGCAAAAATGTTGTAGAAAAATTATTCTTTATAAGTAGGATGTTGAAATCCAAAATTAATACATCAATTAATTTGAAAAACTCTATGTGAGTAACATTGCAACATCAAATGGTACAATAAATTTGAAGACAAGAATTAAAACTTCAAAATGTGTCTAACATGTGGAGAAAGTTGTTCTATCAACTAATAAGACACCATATGAGTTATGGAAGGAAATGAAACCTTCCTAAGACTACATAAAATGTGGGGGGGTCTTTCAAAGGTAATATTCCTATTATCGAAGTAAATGAAAATAAACGGACTATATTTTCATTGATTATATAACAAATATTAATTTTTTGTGTAAAAATATATTTACAAGAATGTGATAATGAAAACAAAGAATGAGATTCTTTGAAATATATTTCCTAAATATTTAGGGAAGTTAGTCCAAGTTCAATGGAACGAACCTTGGAGACTATCAATGGAAAATAGTCCATACGTTCAACAAAAGGTTGAAACAAAAACATTGTCATGATGACATAATGTGACAAATGTGTACATTAGGATATATGATCCTATGACACGATCATTGTTACATGTGACAATGAAATGGTAAACGTACCAATGACATGTTAAATTCAAGATTTCATTTTGGGCATCCAAATCAAATAGTTATCTGAAGGTCTCATATTGACTCAGTCACACTATGTGGACAAATTCTTGAATAATTTGACAATGGTGATTCTGGTATAGCTAGACTTAATTAGACAACTGATCTTAAATGGGTTATCTCTGTTGATTATGTCAAATCAAAAGATAATGTTGTGGATCCGCTAACCAAAGGGTTAAACCGAGATCAAGTTGTGAAAACATCAAAAAGAATGAGACTAAAACCTATGGAAATTTAAGGCGCTATGAGAAGGAAAACCCTACCTAGTTGACTGGAGATCCCAAGATCTAGGTTCAAAAGGACAACCTAATCACATAGACCTTGTGCGGTCACTGTGGGGGGTTACTCTCCCAAGTCCATTCCTAAGATGTAAACAGCGACTAAAAACGGAACAGGCTAAGCAATGCTTTTAATAACTATTGTATGCGTCGGTGAAGCCGAGCAACATAAGTCACCTACGTAAGAGTGAAGTAGGGCCGCTTCAAAGAGACTATTGGGGCATAGTTCTCTCAAACTCTCGCAGAACCAGGCGATATCCACGGCCATATGGACATAATCATGAGAATTAAACTCGTGCCAGAAAAGTAGTTGTGTGGAGTATATCATCGTTTACACAAACGACAGAATAATTCAAGGACATAACGTTTATTGGGCAGGCAGTAAAGTAAATATACTTTCACAAGGGAAGGTTCAAGGGTGGACACCTACCTATCCTATGAAACTATCAATCGTAGAAACTATCACCACATCGAGTCAAAATGATTTTGATAAAATGCATCAATTTCATTTATGTGGGGGATTATTGGAAAAACGTGAGAACATGGTAAATTTGAGCCATATTTCGAATGAGTAAATGTAGAGATTCGAATAAGGATTCAATTGGATCTTATTCTACTCAGTGAGACCTTTACAACGGTATCTCATATGCTCAAAATAGTTGAGTAATGAATGAGAAATTGATGGTTAAAGTAAAGAGGTTGGAGATTAGAAAAGGAAATAGAACCCTCATATCCCACATGGATGGGATAAATGGATTGGGAAATGTTTATATACACTTACCCTACTTGTGGTCATTGGATGACTTGAAAGGAAATTGTGCCTTGCGCGCAGGGGGCATGAATCCAATCTCATTCGGGTTGGGGCGCACCCGTACGACGTGGGCGACGTGAATGTCTGGATCGGTCGGGCCCTACGTAGACCTGCAGATATTTTACGACGTTCGAATTAATTTTTTCCTTTTGAATAGCATATTATCCCAAAAATTAAGGGATATATTCAAATTTAAATTCAAATTTTACTTGCAGCCCACTCAATTATCCAATTAGGGGCAAAATTGGAATAATGTTTCTCATGTTTAACCTAATTTTCTCCTATAAATACATGAGTATTTTTCAGGTTTTAACACACAATTCAAAAATATTTTCTCTCCCAAACTTTCATAGTTTTTCTGGTGATAGTCGAAGGCTCCAGTACGTTTGTGATTTCTCAGTGGTGCTGCTGAAGATAATCATCCGTTGTTGTATCCTGGGAGACCGACGGCCGACAACCTCTAGCACCAAAGAGCGGTCGAATATGTCTTAAGGAAACTGTGTTCCTAGCAGGCCTCAACAACTGAATTTGGTTATTTCGAATATGTGTTTTCAGTTTATTTCAATTTTCTAATTACTGTAATCTTGTTACTTTGATTATTCTTACATTTATTTTGAATTTAACCATCTTTTGTCCAACACTTAGTTCTCTAAGTTCCATGTGGTCAAACGAAGCCATAGAAAGACTCATAGTGTACATTTTTACTTATCTTTATGGCAAACAATATACATGCATATGGTTTAGCTTTTGCTCTTAATGGATTCATAGCTCAAGTTTTGGGTGGTCCTAGTGAGAAGGACTTGATGAATCCACTGACGTGAAATGATGAGTTTTTATACTCTTAATGATTTCATATCTCATATTTTGGGTAGTCCTTGAGAGATGGACTTGATGATTTCACTGAATCTTTAATAATTGAGAAGTTAAGCTTGATGAATGCTCTTAATGATTTCATAGCCCTGATTTGGGTGGTCTATATTGAGATAGGCTTGATAAAATCACCTACGTAAGTGTGAAGAACTAGCCATCTTCCATGAAAGACTTGGGTTGTCTTTCTAGAGCACTTACCATCATCCTGAGGTATATTGGCTAAATTATTGATCTATCGTGGAACTCATTTAGAGAAGAAATTAGTCGTGTGTTATGAGTTCACCCATATTTTAACAAGTTCTAGATTCGTTCACTTGTTAAGAGAAGAATTATTTATTTCACTGTGTATTAGTTCCAGATACGTTCACTAGTACTTAAGCAACTCATTTCGTTGTTGTTCTTTTCTCGCTTTTTCTCTATTTGTTTGCATTAGTGGGGTTGTTGGATAATGCAAATAAATAATCTTATTTATTTTAAATAAGATTTTATTTATATATATAGTAAAATTATATGGGCGGTTGAGATTTTTACGATAACCGATTCCTTTAATATTTACTAATTTATCCCTGCTTTTGCTTATAAATAGAGAGCTTAAATTCATTGTTTCAACACACTGAGAACGTTTGATCCTTCGTGTTTTCTTCGAAGAGTGCAACACCAAGCGAGTTCCACTTCATTACTTTAGGTGTACGATGTTTGGAAGACCGTGTTAACCTTAGGGTGCAACGTCCATTATTGTGATTACACCATCCGAGCGAAATAGCTTCTAAGGCAGTAGTTTTTACCACGGCACAGTAATCAATTTATTTTATGCGTTTTATTCATTTATCTAATTTTGTCAATCATTGCCAATATGTTTATTTTGCAGCAGTATTTTTTCCTACAATCTCTATGCAACGAGATGCATAAGAGAAGATGTAGGAGTAGTGAGCGAAACAAGCAATCTTATAAGTTGCTCGACTTAATATTGTATAGTTTAAAAAAGAGTGTAATTTTTTATGCTGCTTATGTATCAAAATATAACTCATTTTAAAATTAAATTTATATAGCTTCATTTTTTTATTGAAATATCATTCATCTTGCTCAACAATGGTACATAAAATCATAGACTTTCAGTACATCAAATGTAAACTCGAAATATAATGATCATCAATTTCATTATCTTTCTAGAATTAAGATATTAATTCAATTAGGTTCATGTAATTACATTTAAGAGTTTAGATTTGCAATCTTTTCTCTCATTTTTTAATTATAATTTCATTATTGTATTTGTTGGTATAAATGTTGTGGTGTAATAACCCAAATTTTTTAATAAGTTATTAAGCACTGACCTGAGTCGCGGATAATTAATTTAGTAAGATGTTAAATTTTTTTAGCTATGTTGGAATCATGAAAGGCTTGATTTGGACTTGTTGGGTCGAGTAGGAGTGTAAATAAAAAAGGGGAAAGAACTAGCAAGGTCTATAGGGCAATTTACCCTTTTAAGGGCAACCCACCCACTTTCCACCTTCTTTCCCCCTATTTCCTTCTAGAGTTTACATACTAGAGAATTAGCGTACAACTTAAAATTTAAATTTTTAGACTCTAAACTGTTAACTAAATTTTTAAACTTTTATACTAAACCGGCTTGTGTTAAAATTTTACTATCGACGCATAGGATATTTTCCAATAATAAATACATCATAATGAGATGGCATGGTTCTTTTTGTTTTGCTTCAAAGTTCAAATCCATATGTTTTTTTTTCTTTCTACTTTTCCTCAATCATAACTCATTTTATGGCCGAAAATAGAAATTTATTAGACGGTGAAATGTAGCTTTGGTTATCCAACCCCAATCTTGGTGGTTAAGAATTGGTTGAATAATTTTCCCAAGTCAAGCTATACAAGTAGTGGCAGATCTAAAAATATTTTTGAGGGAGAATATACGTTAAATTTTAAATTTTAGAGTATATACAACTCATAAATATTAAAAAAAATCTCAAAACTAACTCATAAAAATTAAAAAAAATTGAAGTCAAATATATGAAGTTTAAAAAATTCAAGGTGGATATGAGCCTACCCTAAGATTCACTTGCATCCGCCATTGTATACAAGTGTCAACGGTCCAACTTGGTGTTTTATTTATAATTTTGCATATATTTCAATTTTCATATGAATTTATTTTTGTTAACTTTCATTACTAATTATTTTAAATTTAATTCCTAATTATTCAAAAAATAATAATTAAGCTTACAAAGAAAAAAACCAACTATTATTATATTTATGTTTGGAGCAATCCATGCATCCAAGATTACCCTGAATTCCATGTGAAGAAGGAAAGTGTTTTCATCGAATTGACATAAAAGAAAATGTTCATGATTCTTACAAGGCAAGGCTATATATATATATATATATATAAAAGGACAAACTAAAGACTTCCTTGCAAAGATCTCATCAAATCTGGTTATAATTAGTAATAAATAATAAACCCAACAAGATGGATCCTTGTACAATTGCTGAACTGCATTTTCAACTTGGGAATATTACTATTACTAGTCATATACCTACTGTCACGGGGCCATTACCCTCTTCCCAAAAAACATGTCTAATAGGATGTGCAGCGCCACCGTATTTATATCCCAAGACCTCCCTTTTCCTTTCCGATATGGGATTAATGACCCCGCCTCTTATCAGGCGTGACATTCTCCTCCATTCAACCTCGTGACCCTCATCACGAGCTTCCGCTCTCGTGATGGGGGCCACCTTGTCACAGTTGCCCACCCTACTTACCCCACTCATGGGCGCTCGGCGTGAAATCGGGCAGTCAGAAGGTCGCTCTGATACCACTTGTCACGGGGCCATTACCCTCTTCCCAAAAGACATGTCTGATAGGATGTGCAGCGCCACCGTATTTATATCCCAAGACTTTCCTTTTCCTTTCCGATGTGGGATTAATGACCCCGCCTCTTATCAGTCATGACACCTACCATATACTTCAAATAAAGTAAGCCACGAATAAGGAGCTTATTCCAGATGGTTCATGCAAGTTCTAAATTCGGATTTCGGCATCTGCAACTTCTATAAAGAACAGAGAAAAGTGAGGAACCGATGGGAGTCGGGAGCTTCTTTCCATTGTAGTGCACTTGCTTCCTTTTAATACGCATTCGCGCCTGCAGGTGTATTCCTACTTACATGGTTTGCTGCTGTCAAATTCAACTGAGTTTCCTCGAGCATCCTAGTCCAAATAAATAGGGAACATTGAATAGATAAAGAACAAAGCATGTTGGTGTTCATCGAACAAGTAAAGGGAAAACTCATGCAGATTTACAGCATGAATTCATTTCTTCAGCCGAAATAAAAATGTACCGATAAACAATTCTTCGAGTAGGATGCTCTAAGGAAACTCAGATGCCTAATGCCAGTAAGCTCCTTCATTGCAGTATAATAGAAATAAGATTGCAAGTGAATATAATAATATCTTGCATGCTTACATTATTTATGCCAAAAGCATACCGACTATGAGACAGGAGATACGTTCCCGTTCCACTTTCGAAGAGTAGGGGAAAGATGATTCAAATCTGCAATTCTGTTAATCGCTCTGCAAATCCGTTTCACAATTCTGTTGCTTCTCAAAATATACAAGAGGCAAAAGATATAGTCAAAACATACTCTTCATTCTATGGCATCTTCAATGTGACCAACGCAAAATGCAGAAGCGACTGCATCTCTACTCTTTCCTAAGCAAATGTCAGATACAAAACATAATGCCCTCTAATAAATCGAAAACCTATGCCTAAATAAAATAAAGAAGGATGCCAGTGTAATACTGGGATGTGAGAGGAAAGCTATGCTTACAATATATCAAATTGCCAAGGGAGCACATCAACAAAAACACAGGTTCTGCTAGAATGAAAGTACACGCGATTGACTATTTTAGTTTCTAAGGTCGTGAAGCTGGAAAGGTAATTGAGAATTGCAGTGCAAAAGGAAAATGACAAAAGGAAATACAAAAAAATCACCTCTTGGTACTTTTACGACCTCTCTTAGTTGCCGGTGCACCCTGCAGCATGCCTTGACATGAGTCGAGGCACGGCGGTATATTAGTAAACAATCAGATAGTTCAAAAGGAAAATTCACCTTTTCTCGTTAAGAGAATTAGTCATAAGGAACCATATGTTAGTTCTGGATAAAGCTCACGGAAACTGTTAACTTAAGGCAATAATACATAAAGGACAGTTCATGTCACAACAGGCATAAATCGCAGAGAGAGAATCTTCAACTTTGGAATAAAACGAAATAGTCAATAATTGCAAAGGGGCAAAACAACAATTGAGTGAAAAAACAGCAGTTTTCTTTTGATTGCATATAATTTCCTATCAAACTGAAGAAATACCATCAATGTATCATAAGGCACAAAAAGGAAAGATGTTTGGGATTTACATTCTGTAAATTCTAACTGCATATCTGCTACAACTGATACTGAGCTTGGATTTAGAAATGCGGTTGAGAGAATTTTACTCATACTCGAACTGAACCTCTACATGTATATACTTCCTCATAAGCTGAACCATAGACGAGGTGAAATTGGCTAATATCTGGTATTCCTCATGTGACTCGGCTTCTGAAACAACCCCCAAAATGATCATTTTTCTAAGATTTGGGCATCGTTTTAGCAACTCCTCAACCCAATGCGAGAACAAGTCGTTGATTACAGTCCATCCAAGCTCCAGCACCGTCACATTCTCCAAATTAGAAGATCCTTGGAGACCATAATGCATGACACCATTTCTCAACTCGTATCTCAATGAAAGATGGTTCAATTGTGGAAAACAAACAGCAATTGTTTCCAAATCGATAACCTCAAATTCATCATCAAAGGTCACGTCCCAAAGTCGAAGCTTCCTCAATTTTGAGGATCTTGAAATCATCTGGTAGAATTTTGTCCAGAAGATTGCATAGCTACTAACATCAAAAACCTCAAGATTATCGACAGTCTCACCAATGTCGAGATGTATCACAATAACATCATCAAACTTGAAGTATTTCAAGGTGCCTTTTCCAATCAGTTCAAAATCCTCAAGGGAACAACCCCTCAAGTGTAAATGCTCGATGCTATCAGCCTCCAACATAAATTTATCCAAACTGATTGCTTCAACATAAATGCTCTTTAATGTCGGGCAGCTCAATTCAAGTGTCATTTGTGCCTCTGAAATTGCTATATCTGGATCGACAAGCTCCAAGCATTCAAGCTTCGGACATGCAGTGAGCAAAAGTCTCAAATCCAAAGCTGAAATACTAATATAACTAAGAGAGAGGGACTTCAAACAAGGGAATCTCTGAAAGTTAGGTTCGACCCCAGTTATCGAACTGTGGGATACTGCCAATATTTCCAGCTTCTGCCTCCCACAGATTTCAAGAATGTTAACATTTGGGCTAGTCCGGACATTATAAAATAACCGGCGCAAGGTTTCCCTGGTATACATAAGCCAAGCAATAACAGTTGCAGCATTGAACTCGTCAACATCATCCATTAAAATCGATAGGCCTTGCAATCCTGTAGTTTGGAATATTGTTCGAGTAATCAAGATCTCTAATTGACTAGTTGTAATATCACGATAAGCAGGGCAATCATTAGAATTAAATGCTAAGGTGTGAAGGTGTTTCTGGTAAGCTTCGCGCCATTTTCGACATGTCGTAGAGGCTATTACCACATCCCGGACATCTTCAAGCCGAGATAAAATGTTTCCAATGACTTCAACAGGTAGATGCTCCATCGCCAATAAAAGATCAAATGCCTTAAATTGACAAAATGGGTTTCCAAAGATGCTCAGCTAAATATAAGCAGACAACACATATTCTTCATAACTCAATAAACAAAGTGGAGATGGGTTGAAATCCTCCTTGTTTTCCAGCACTGAAAAAGGGTCTGTACAATAAAACAAGCACAAAAGCTATTCAAAAGCATGTTTTTAGTTAGACCTTCAAACATACACCATGTCCAAATACAAATGTAAGCATAAAAAAGAAACAACTTGTTGCCTTTCAAAGGGAATTTGAAGATCATAATATAAGCAAGATTCCAACTAAACAAAGGTTGATCTTAAAATGAAGGATCGAGGTCAAGATCATGTACCTGGGTACTTTGAAAATAGTGGTTTTTACTTTTTACAAGCTAAAATCACTTCAAAGACTCGGAAAAAGATTACAAAATGTGATTTGATACAGAATAATCTAAGAATTCATACACGTATAAATCCAAATAAAAGAAAAAGAAACAACAAAATTGAAACTTCAGCATCTGGGCATATAACAAATATGTTAAATTATACAGAATAAACCAACCCAGAGAAATATAGAGCTTACAAAGATGGGGGTTCGTCAAATGGCAGCAGCTGATGATTTTATGTGAGTGAAAAGGAATAAAGCTTTGCTGAAGAGTTGGATCACCTCGCTTTAAGCAAACCCGGCTGCTGTTCCATTTCACGCTAACGTGGGTCCTTTCCACCCTTTTTCTTCTGTCAAGGTATAAGGTTGAATTTCACTAGAGAGCCCTAAACTATAGCATGAATTTTAAATTGATCTTCAAACTTTCAAAATATTTTAATTGAATCCTTGAAATATCAACTAGATCAGGTTCTTTCATTAGCCTAATGGTAAAAGATTTTAAAATGGTAGAATATTAAAAAAATTTAAATAAATATATAAATTATTAAAAAAATAAAAATCTACAAAGATTATTAAAATGTAAAAAATGGTAAATTTAAAAATGCCAGATTAATATGTTTGTTATTCTTTTTGTCAATTAAAGAAATTTTCTCATGAATTAAAATATTGAGGGTTAAAAGAGATGATTTTTTTAAGGTTTAATATTTTTTAAGGGTGAAAAATTTTATTAAAATAATTAAAACATGAAGATCAAAATTTAAACAAAAGTGAATTTACTACGTTTACAACTTGGATCAAACTATTAAAAAAAATAAAATCGAATGACATTAAAACTTAGGATGGTTGTTTTTTTAGACTTACGAGGTATTTTTGCCTCTAAATTCGAATCAAATTGCTAATTTATTCCTTCTATGAAGCCAAACAACACATCAATTTGGCTCTCGAACTTGCAAAATGTATTAATTTAACCCTTTAATTAACGTTGATCGTTAATGTGTTGATGTGGTCGTTAGCAGTGCTAATATGACAGTTTGTATGTATATTATGACGTAAAAAAATATAAAATTTGATTTTAAGAGAATTCAAAAATTAAAAAAAAATAAAATTCAAGGGCTGAATTATTTTTCATGTAATATTTAAGAAAAATAAGAAATTAAAATAGAATACATTTTCAGGATTTTGGGCTGTACCGAATGATTTGGGTAGACCTAATCCAAATCAAACCAAGTCTCCGCCCGAATGAATGCGGTCTAGACCGCCTGTTGGCCCAGTTTCATTTTATTACAATAGCTAGGGTTTATCATTGATCCCCCCTATATAATTTATCTTCAGCCACTAAACTCAATTCGCGGCTAGGGTTTTGTCTCCTCTGGTAACTACTGTGTATTCCAACCCTCATTTATTCTCAGATCTAATTCTGCTTCGTCATTTTTTTCTTCAATCTTTTTATGAATTGATAACTTTGCTCTACAGGTAAATTTTATAGTGTTATACGTGGAAAGAACATATATTCAGAGATGAGGTAATTTTAATTCTCTGTTATTTTTTGTTCATTTTCGCCGGCTTGATTTCTCTTCCGAAGAATGCTGATTTTATATTGTCCAGCTTTATATGTTTTTCCCTTAAAATTCCTTTTATTATTGATTTGTTTCTTAGGATTTTAATATCGTTTTTGAGTTACTGGACTTGAATTAGAAGAATTGGGATCCTTTAGTTGATATGTGTTGTACAGGATGATCTGTTGGGTACTTTCATCTATGAAATATGAACTATACATAGTTTTTTGGTGTTCATTTTATGATTACGAGGTGTTCCCCCCCTTGGATTATTAATCCTTCACTATGCTAATTTGTGGAACATGTGGTTGATTCTTATCTACTAGTTTAGGATTTTATCTCTTAAAAGGTTTTTGTTTTCTCATTTACAGTAAGCTTCAGAGTGATGCCCTTAGAGAAGCTATTTCAACCATAGTAGCTCAGTCCAAGGAGAAGCAACGTAAGTTTACAGAGACCATTGAGCTCCAGATTGGGTTGAAAAACTATGATCCCCAAAAAGATAAGCGTTTCAGTGGTTCCGTGAAGCTGCCACACATTCCTCGCCCGAAGATGAAGATCTGCATGCTTGGAGATGCTCAACATGTTGAAGAGGTAACTTTTCACAATTCTTGGATAAGCTTTGTATGATTATGTTGCTTGGAAGGGTATGTTAGTTTTGGACTTTGCTATATTTGAGTGGTGATTTATGGGTTGAGAATTGTTGTTTAAGTGGTTTAATTTGTACTGCAGGCAGAAAAGATAGGTTTGGATTATATGGATGTGGAAGCACTTAAGAAGCTTAACAAGAACAAGAAGTTGGTGAAGAAACTTGCAAAGAAGTACCATGCTTTTTTGGCTTCTGAATCTGTCATCAAGCAGATCCCTCGTCTCTTGGGTCCTGGTCTCAACAAAGCAGGCAAGCATTCTTTAATGCATCTGTTAGATGCAATCTTTTTTTGTACTCCTTTGGGGAATTTATTTAACTTTTTCATTTTGTCAGTTGCGATTTTTGAATTGTGATCTTACATTGCTGATTTTGGTGACAAATGCAGGAAAATTCCCGACCCTTGTCACCCACCAGGAATCACTAGAGTCCAAAGTGAACGAGACCAAGGCAATGGTTAAGTTCCAGCTGAAGAAGGTGCTTTGCATGGGTGTAGCAGTTGGGAATGTAGCTATGGAGGAGAAGCAGATCTTCCAAAACGTGCAAATGAGCGTCAATTTCCTAGTTTCATTGTTGAAGAAAAACTGGCAAAATGTGAGTTCCCTTGGCTGTTGTTTGTTTAGGCTGCTTCGCTACTCCTTCCACACAATGTTTGTCTTCATTAATAGCATACATGTGTGGGATTATGTTGTTATTTAAAGTTCAGTGCATAACGTGAACGAATTCGCATTAATTGCAGGTGAGGTGCCTCTACTTGAAGAGTACAATGGGACCATCAAACAGGATCTTTTGAGTTAACATTTACCATTCTGTTATGGATTGGTACTCAACTATATCAGTTTTAATCAGAATGCTCAAATTTCCTGTTATGTTATTTTTCTGTTGGAATCTTATGAATTTAAGACATTGTAAGTTTTTGTTTTGCATGTGAACATTAATGTTGATTTTCAGCTATTAATGTCTCGTTGGTGGAGTTTTAATGAATTCGGCCAAACAATTTTGTTTGGGGGGAAATGATAGATGTTATAAGGTGTAGCAGTTAGATGTTGTGTTTATTACGTGAGCTATTTTTTTAAATAATTTTTATTAGGGATGTTAATTGGGCGGGGAGGGTGCGAAGGGTATTCTTCTCACATTCATCCCGTCAACAATTTTCATCTTTATCCTTGTCCCACAATCTGTTACGAATATAAAATTTAAAATCATTTTTGTCCTACAACTTGCAAGATTAAAATTATCTTCACCTTATTATCCACATGGGTTTTGAGGGCCACTTAATCTTTTCTTTACTCGGCTCGTAACTTTTTTATATAATATTTTTATAATTGTTAGTTAAAAATATAAATTAAATTTGTTATGAAAAAATATAAAATATTTGTTATTCAGACTCTTATTATATAGTAAAATTATTTTAATTGTCACAAATTTTTTAAAAATAATAATATATAAAATTAAAATTGTACAACAAAAATTTTAAATTAAAAAAATATTAAAGTCTATTGTAAAATATCAAAAATAATATAATAAAATGTAAAATAATATTTTAATTGTTTAACAAATAAACATTATAGAAAGAACTAAAAATCATAATAATTAAAAAATAACCTTAAAAATAAGAACAAATATATTTAGAATTTAAATAACATATAATATTAAAAAAATTAAAAAAGTAGAAGAATAATATATATATATATATATAGTGAGAATTGAAGAGGAAAAAATCTTTAAAAGAATATATAACACAGACAATAATAAAGAATAAACCAATAAACATAATAAATGATAATAAATGTTATATATATATATATATATATATATTTATAAATATTTCAAAATAAGTCGATGTAAATTATTTTAAATTTAACTTTGATTCAAATTGATATATTAAAAAATATTTATAAATTTGATATGTTCAATTTCAAACACAATTATATACATATATATTGAATTTTTCATTAATATCCCAAGAAAAAAGTCAATATAAATTATCTTAAATTTAACTATGATCTAAACCGGTATTGTATTTTTAATAACATTTATAATAATATTTTATAAGATCTTTGGAGCGGGTGGGAACGATGCAAGGCGGGTGGGGATGAGGCGGATACAAAGACATATTCATGTCTTCCCCACCACCCACAACAAATCTAATTTTCATCTTCAGCCCCGTCCCACAACCCACGAAATTTGTAACCATTCATGCCCAATTGAATGCGAAGTTGGGCGAATCCCCGCAAAACCCTCCCCATTAACATCCTTAATTTTTATCTTAAGAATGAAATTATAAATGTTACGGTAATATTAATATATGCAAAAAAAACTTTTGCAAGCCATATTATTTTTTATAGGGTAAAATACTTAAATTGTCAATTTATTTTGTTCTATGATCTATTTTGGTCACTTAACTTTAAAAAAAATCAATTTTATCACTAAATTTTAAATATTGACTATTTTGGTCACTTCAACGTTAAATACTTAACACCGTTATGATGTATCATATATAATTAGTTAAATAATAATAAAATTATACACGTTAGTAAAAATAAAATAAAAAACAATTTGGGCATAATGACTTGTGCATGCAATTTGATTAACAACCATTTATTACTTGTACATACATTTATCACTTGAGCATAATTACTTGTGCATAATCACTTGGGCATAAAATATTTTTTTCATTGAATAAAAATACTCCAACAATATATACATTTATCACTTCGGCATAATCACTGCCGGTAAATACTTACTTTCAACCACCAAAATGCTCCATTACAAAATATTTAACCTTTTAAATGATCACTAACATAATTTTCAGCTTTTAAATGATCACTAACACAAATTCCAATTACCATTGATGTTTACTTTCATCTCTTATCCATGAAGAAAACAAGTTACGAAAACAGTGCATATCTGTTTACTTTCATCTCTTATCCATGAAAAAAAAAACAAGTTACAAAAACAGTGCATATCAAAACAAGAATCCAAACAATCTTTTCATTTTTCTTTTCCTGTCATTAGTTCTGATTTTTCTTAGGAGACCCGTAATAATAACCTTCACACGTGGAGTCATCGGTGGCTCATACCATTAAAAAAATGTAGAATTTACAAATTTTTTTCACCATGGTTACTACACCCAAAAAATCGTCTTCCTAGGTTGTTATCTGATCAAGAGGTCTTCAAATCCGTTGGCTTCTCACACCAGCAGATCAGATTTTTATTCTCTTCAGTTATTGACTCCATCTCTTCAACGTCGTCGACTTTTCAAACTTACAGATCGGCCTCGCCTTCAGTTCTCCCCTTCTTTCAAATGTTTAAAATGTTAGGGTTAGAGATGTTTTTACTCCCTTTAAATAACCCATAATATTATTCATTTATTTCATTAATCATTTTTTTAAATAACTCAAATCCAACATGGCTGAAAAAACTATTATAAAAAGCCATGTCATCATTCACTAACTGAGTTAACGGTGGAGTGACCAAAATAGGTCAATATTTAAAGTTTAGTGATAAAATTAAAATTTTTTAAAGTTAAGTGACCAAAATAGGTCATAGAAAAAGTTGAGTGATGATTTAAGTATTTTATCTTTTTATATTAGGTATCAAATAATAATTTTTTTTTTAAATGCTGGACTATTGATATATACTTACGCCAGTTTCATGTTATTTTTATATTGTTTTGTAATTAATTTTTATGTCGTATTTGTATCTTTTTCAAATCATATTATAACATTTCTATGTGTTTTTATTGTTAATCTATTTATAAAAGTAGTGACTAGTTCATGTCGTTTTTATATTATTTGTGTTGTTATTTATTTAATGTGTTATGTTTTAATTTTATCATATCATATTTTTGTTTGTAACAATTTATGTATAATTTCACACATTTATTCAAGGTAATTCTAAATTTATTTACCTAAACTATAACTTAATAATTACTTAATATACTTAAAATAAAAATATGTACAATTAATTATTTTTAATCGGTACTAAATCTTGTTTTGAAGCTGTACAATTCATAATTAAAAAAAACCATTTGAAACTTAAATAAAAAAATATTATAAATAATTTGAGATTTTTTATATAGAAAACAACTATACATGTGATTTTAAATGAATATGCATTTTTTAATAATTATCTAGAAAAATAACCTTTTTATTTTTTACTAATTTACTGAATACGAAACTCGGGATTTGTTAAAAGCGAGTTTCAAACTTGTATTCTATAAAAAAGTAATTTCACATTAGGTGAATAGAAAAAAATATTTTTTTAAATAATCATTCTAAGGGTAAAACTTTAATACACAGGCATGTGTATTTACACTATAAAAATCCAAATTCTAAATTTCTAACCCTAATCCTAAAAAATTAAACCCTAAACATTAAACCCTATGCACCAAATTCTAAATACTCACCTTAAATTCTAAACCATTCAATCTAAACCCCTAAATCCTAAACCCCTAAACTAAAACTCTAATCTCTAAAACTAAAAGGCACGTTTACACGACCTGTGTATCAATTTTTTTTTTCTAATTAATTATTTAAAATTGCCAATGCACTATGTATTAGTAATATTTTGTTGAAAACACTGGAAAAGGTAGATGCAGTATTACCTTAAAAAAACATACATTTGCCGAACTGTGCAGTGTTGTTGTTGACCCATCGTTATCACTGCCTAGTAGCTATCTACCAGTAGGTAATAGGTTGCTACGATTCATAAGCTTAGAACTGAGCTCTCGTTTTCTCCGCTACTCAAAATTCAAGCACTAAGTGGGTATGTCGTCTCCTTTCTTTCATCTTTAAATATGATCGTCTTGTATTTGGGTTTTTGTTTTAGGAAGAATACATACATGAAGATGGAGCCATGATTTTTTTGCTTTTCCTTTTACATCCAAAATTGAAACCTTCAGCTCTTGATTTGGAAAAAAGTTTGAATCTTGAAACCTAAAGGAAGTAGCTTTTGTTCTTGGGTTGATTTGTTTGTTTGATCATATTTACAAAGTAGATTGTGGGTAATTTAATTTTTGCCTTTCTCTGTGTTAATGGTTTCTATGAAACGGTGTACTAGGCTTGTTTGCCGAGATGGATGAACTGGGCAAACGTGATGTGATTCTTTTATATCTTTTTGTATGAATTGTTTCATTCTGTAAAAACTTTTTCATTACAGCTTTGTCTGGTTTTGGTTTCTTCCTTTCCAGATTTGCCATTTGGTAGCAGGGTGCTGCAACTGCTTATATGAAACACCAATTTTGCTGATTATTTAACATTGGCATTTCTTATTTTGAATTAGGAGTTAAGATGGCAACTATGAGCCTCACATCTCCTTGTGTTGTTAAAGCTGCAATCCCCAACCGATTCACAAGTGCTGTTGTCAAGGCCCCGAGATCTCTTGCATCAGTTAACCGCATCTCCAAATCGTTTGGCTTGAAATGTTCCTCCAATTGCCGAACGTCCATGGCCGTGTACAAGATTAAGCTCGTTGGACCAAATGGTGAGGTGAGTGAGATTGAAGCCCCTGATGATAAATACATTTTGGATGCAGCTGAGGAGGCTGGACTAGACCTGCCATATTCCTGCAAGGCCGGTGCTTGCTCCTCCTGTGCTGGAAAGATGGTTTCGGGTTCCATCGATCAATCCGACGGCTCCTTCCTCGACGATAAACAAATGGAAGAGGGTTATTTGCTGACTTGTGTTTCGTACCCTACCTCAGATTCTGAGATTCACACTCACAAGGAGCAAGATCTCTACTAAGTATTTTGTTGTCAGAAAAAGATGTAGCTTCTCAAGCAGCTGTCTAGAACTTTATCTATTGTTGTTGCCGATGAGAGTAAATACCCTCCGACTGTCAAATATGTCGTCTTTATTGTGTGTACTGTTCGTTGCTGTCTGTCTTTATCAGTTTAGAATTTCAATAACATTTGTGGGTTGCCATAGTCGAAGTAGGACCCCTTCTTGAAATTCCATATCGTCATACATCTCCTATAGAGATAATATCTAACAAGTTATAATCTCAAAATCTCTCTCTCCACACATACCGGGGAGGTGATACACTTGAAATTTTAATCATTGTTCTACTTGAATCACAAGTGGTTCAAATCTTCAATCAACACCAATTCCGAATTCGATGTTGGACACAACTCTTAACCCTACCCCTAAATAAAAAAAACAAAAACTTGAACAAAACATAGTTATCTTGTCAAAGGTGTAGTACAAGGAAGATACAGGGATGCCATTGCCATGTTTGCATTAAACTCTCCTACAAAGTATATCCGTCTTGTCCTGGCACTTCCGGGAAGCATGGCAATCAATAATGGTATTTCGTGTCATGTTCCAATACATTGTTTCTATTATATCATCTGCTGATGAAGATCAGCTGCCTGCTGAGCCAGCTCCACCACCATAGCCTCATCAAAGAACTTGTTGATGCTCACATCTTCACTCATTCCCTAGGAAGTTTTAACACAAAATTCACTCAACTATTTGTTTTTGCCCTTTACTTTTTAAGGCTTATTTTTCGATTTTTAGAAATGAAATGTGTGAGCGCATGCGTGCGGATAGAAGTAGCAGCTAGCAATACCTTTCTACGCCTTGTCTTCACCATGAACTCCCGAGCAAGGTGCTGTACTGGTGCAGGTTCGAGAGGCCGCAAAACTATGCTCTTGTCTAAGGGATCTCCGGGAACTATGGCCCAGTGGTCGAATACCGAGAGACAAAAGGCTTGCCCTTGTGTGTGGTACCTTAGATCTGTCTCGAATCCAAATGATTCTATCACAGGTAAAAATGCCTAAATGGGAAAAAGTATCAGATGAAAATTGTAAGCATATCAATGGGGGTAATTAGTAGCTATTAGCCAATTACGTGAACAATTAATTGCCAGAAAATTAGCTTCTGGTCAATAAAATTAGGCAAGCAAGTTATGCAATTCATATGACATCAATAAATAAATAAATCCACGGTTAGGCAAATATTTGTAAAAGGAATTCAACCTTTGCTTTTCCTTACCTTCACAATATAGGCAGGGGTTCCTGGCTGAGGCACATCAGCTGTAACATGACCACGTCTACGAGACAATACTGTGTAGATAGCAGAGACACAGTCGATTGGTGTTTGTATCTGAAACATAATTACGAATTTAGTCACATATTGTACGCAGGAGACTGATCAGAGCAAGTTGCATACTAAAAATGATACCAAAAAGAAGAAATTTTCTTTAACATCCCCCTCTATAGGACAAAAGTGCTTTTGCTTCAAGGTAGGACTGAAACCTCCACATAGCTCACCCTTGTTCTAGCATGAAGAGGATGCCATGGAATCAAGAGAAATAGCAACCGTAAAGACCAAGAATATTTTAGGTTTCATATGCCAAGGCTATTGCATTACTGTTATTATTATTATTTTTTCATTAGAAGAACAAGCCACTGCATCCAGTCAACCTTGAGTAGCAATATTATCTTGTTCGGTTTTTCTTGCATATTTAGTGCGGATAAACCCAACAGTGGAAGACTGTTAGATGGTGGTAATATAATCGAAGTAACATACCTCCACATAATATACAGGTTCCATAAGCCGTGGGGTTGCCATAAGGAAAGCTGAATAGGCCACACGTCGAGCTGTGGGGATGATCTGTCCAGATCCTCGATGCAATGATTCAGAAGCAATCCTCGCATCCACTATTTTGAACTTTACATTTCTTATTGGTTCATCACAGAGAGGTCCTTCTCTGGCACCCCACTGAAACCTGCCAGCAAAACATGAAATATTTAGTCACAAGCAGTAGGTTAGGTGATTAACTACTTCAAAGATTTTGAAAGGAAGATATAATTTGACCCTTGGACAATAGAATCCCTGACAGAACCCAACAATGCCTTGTCAACCTCAGTAGGGAGCGTATCATCTAATAAAATATTAGGTCCCTACAAAACAAGATTCATAACAGCCTGAGATACTGAATATTAGGACTTGAATTCCATTTTTCTGCTCTTTAAACAAGTAGGAACAAGATAGAATCACCAAATAGGGGACTAAGTTAGTAACAATAGAATTGCACTTCTGTTACCTGCTTATCAGGGCCAAATGACCAGATGGAACGTGCAGCAAGCAAATCCCAGTCATATTTTGTCTTGAAGAAGTCGCCAAGTTGCTTCCGACTCCAGTCAACACTTACAACACCGTTCTCAATGTCCTCTGCAAGCCCTCTCTCCAATGGCTCTGCAATCTTAAAATCATGGAAAAGTATTTTGATCATACCACTGGTATTTATTCCTAAAAGCATCTGGATAACAGAACAGTTTAGATGGCTGGCTTACCATGGTTATCTTATTCTTCTTGTTGGGTGTTTCAGCAAAGCATTTCATGGAGGAAGACTCCACCACTGTTTCACAGAATGAAACAACAGGATCGGCCACCTATTATGAGAAGCATAAGAAGTGAAAGCGCACATATTAACTTAAGCACAGCACATAATAGAGAAACAAATTTCAGAAAGAAAAAATGAAAATATTACAAGGAGAGTGAGAAACTAGATACCTTAACTTCCACCTCAGAATACAGCTCCCTAAGGTCTTTCATGATTGAGTCCAAATACAACTCTCCAGTGCCTAATATAGTGTGCTCGCCAGATTCCTCAACTTTGGTAACAGCTAGAGGATAGCTTTTGCTGATCTTCCGAAGCCCCTCCACCATTTTGGGCAACTCACTGGGATTCAAAGGCTCAGTTGCCGTTTTTACAACAGGAAGTGTATTAAACTGTAAAGGCCGGAATATGTATACATCTTCATCAAGATCCACATTACACAGGGTGGCAGTTTTCATAATTGAAGCATCAACACCTTCAATGAGAACCCAGGAACCAGGAGGAGCACTGCTTACAGGTATTCTATATCGAGCTTGATAAATCCATAATTTGGTTACTTCTTTGATAGTCATGTCCTCCTCATCATCTGGTGAATAGCCTTCTCCCAGTACTCTCAAAGTTTGTCCTGTTTGAATTCTACCACTGTAAACTCTACCAAAAGCATCAAAAACACTACAATCGGACTTGGGGTATAATTTGGTCACATTAACCATAAGGGGGCCAGAAGGATCACAATCTACCATTGCCTTGTAAATCATTGACTGTTTAGGTCCAGTGTATACGTGATCAACCTTCTTAGCTGCAACATCCTTGGGAGATGGTATGTGCTGAACCAGCATATCAGTGAAACCTGAAGCAGAACCAAAAACTGTGCTGCAAGCCAGTCTAAGCAAAGGCCTAACATTTAACTTGTAAGCAGCATTGCTAAGAGTGACACCTAACTCTGCAAGAGTTGACTCTACACTCTTCTTATGTTCACCAATCACCTGGCTATATATCTTATAAAGGGGTTCCAGCACAAATTCGACAAATGATCGTTCTCCTCCACCAGGAGGAGGCTTCCTTTTAAAAGTCCTTGTATCAGGATGATAATAAATATCACCCCAAAGACGAGATGCAAACTTCTCAGCGTCAAAAGGAATTCCATGGAGTTTGACATATAATTTTGCAAATGACTGCAAAGTGAAGGACCATCCTGCACTTCCACTAGCAAAACAAACATTTCCAGCAGCAGGATCAATAACTGGAACACTACCAGCAGTTGTAGAAGCGGCAGATATGTGGTTATTGATTACTTCCAGGGTATGCCTTAATTTATGGTAAGCGTCCTTGGGTGGCAACTTAAGTTCTGTTATCAGCCGGTCAACCTAAAAATAGTAAAAAAAATCATTTGAGCAGGACCACAGGAGCAGGATGTTAAACATCATCTTCATCAGAAAACTTAATAGAGATAAATCATAAGGTGGAAAGTGTTTACCTTGTTTATAACAACTACAATAGGTAGGCGCTCATGTATTGCATGGCGTATAGCCCTCTCAGTGTTTACCTATTCAAAATAGGAAAGCAAAGGTATTGCTTAGAACGCAACACATTGTTCATTTTCATAGTTCATTATTCATACATTCTACAGAAAACAACTACATCGTGTTGTAACCCAAGTTCAAGAATTGTTAAGGTATTGCTTAGAACGCAACACATTGTTCATTTTCATAGTTCATTATTCATACATTCTACAGAAAACAACTACATCGTGTTGTAACCCAAGTTCAAGAATTGTTAAGGCAATGGATTTGAAAAGATTTGATCAAGCATAGTATAATTTAATTGCAATATATCTCAGAGTACTCATTTTCTTTAGGTCCATTTTAGGTGTATTTTTACCTCCAATTCCAAAGATTCATAAAATAAATTCCTATTTCTAGGTATATGTTAGGTCGGTCTCAAGCATAGTCATAAGCAGGAGAACAAAATAATGGATCATTAATGCATTTAAAATACTATAATATGCATGCAAGATACACTTACCATCACTCCTTCAGCAGCATCAACAATCAACACAGCACCATCAGCGAGCCTAAGAGCAGCAGTCATTTCATCAGAAAAATTCACATGACCAGGAGTGTCCATGATGTTACAAAGATAGGATTTCGTGTTACTATCCTCAAGAACAAGTGACATAGGAATCGCCTTGATAGATATCCTTCTCTCTTGCTCATCAATTCTTGTATCAGTGTATCTCATGTGCTTCTCATTATTTTCATCAAATGTTTTCATATGGTGGGTTTGCTCAACTAACATGTCCATAAACACTGTCTTGCCATGCTGCAAGTGTCCAACAAGGGCAACATTGCGAACCAAACCCGGGTTCGACATCAAACCAATAAGAAACTGAGTCGATACATACATCGAAGAATCCTTAATTCCAACCTCAAACTTGATATTCCTAACAGGCTTAATAATAGGTTGTTCAAGAGGTTGCTCATCTTCATCCATAACCAAGGTCTCCACATCCTCACCATAAACCTCTTCAGCAGTGGGGTAATACTTCTTGTCCTCAGCAAGGACAATCTGATTGTCCATATCAACATCATCAGCCGCTGTAATCCATCCATTAGACTCACCAGGTTGAGCCTCACCATCAGATTCTTCTCTTTCCTCCTGGGCATGCCTGTCAAGGAGATCTTCATCTTCTTCTTCCTCACCATCACTCTCCCTGTCGGACTCGATCTCAGGTCCGATATAGTTCCCAAATTCATCATACAAGTTATCATCCATTGCTTAAATCCCTAAATCTGCCACATGAAAAACAATATCAATTCAAAGAGAAATATATGAAATGTGAAACAAAACCCAACTGAATTCTACTAAGATTTGGATACAAAAATGGAACAAAGAACAAAACTAAATAACCTAAACTGCCACCATGCTTCAACATTAAAACCCAGATGAGAAACAACAACATATATATAGCCAATCTATATAAAAGGCTCTATAAGTCCAAACCCAGAAAATTTCTCTAGCTAGAGATCTCACAAACTCCTAATTATTTTATTTCATGTCTGGGTTTAATCAAAAGGCTCCTCCTTTAAAACAAATGCAAGAAAGCAGCTCAAGATAAAGCTTTCTTCAAAATGGGAAAGTATGTGTTCGTAAAAAACAAAATAGCAAAATGATTATAGAAAAACGTGTGAATCAAAATAAGCAACACAAATCAGACGACAGGGAAAAGAGAAGAAGGTACCTTGAAGCAGTGAACAAAGGAAAGCAGACGAAGAAAGATGAAATGGAAAAGCAAGGGTTTATACCGAGGCTTTTGAGTAGTAGGTTCCAAACACTTCAATTCAAATCTTCGACAAGTGAAAGCCGACGAAGCTACTGGGCAAGATTTTTTTGTCGGAAAAGGCAGGTTGGGCTGCATATGGGCTTTTAAAGATATTGTAGAAATCAGGCATTTAGTTGAAAGGCTTGAAAGCAGAGGGAGCCCAGGAGCAATTATACATAGATCGGGTCGAATTTAAGAATTTAGTTTATGGTTCATGTGTTTAAGTTTAATGGTTTAGAATTTATGGGCCGTGGTTTATAATTTAGGGTTTATGGTTATAGCTTAGAGTTTAGATGTTAGGGTTTAAGGTTTAGGGCTTATGGTAATATGTTAAAAATTTAGGTATTAACTTATAAACTTAAATTATAATCGTAAACCTTAATTCAAATCACAATCCTTAAATTCTAATCACATACACCGAAACCCCAAACCATGAACTCTAAACTAACTCCCTAAACATTGAGACAATGATGCTTATAAAAACAAAAGGTTTTCACTGCGGTTGGATGGTATAATTATTTTTTAATCAATTTTATGTTCAAATTGTTTTTTCTTCTTTTTAGATAAAAATGAAAAATTACTCTTATATGACTCCTTAAAAAATCTTCATAAACTAAATGAAGAAAAATAATGCATATGGAAGTAATTACAAACAAATCCGAACTACAACAAAGAGCAACAATGCTCAAAACTAAAATGAAAAACCTAAGTTACCACAACACCAACCAAATCCTTATGTAACAAATGAAGCATAACACCAGGAAATGTATTAAAGCAAACAATATCCATATCGCCAAAATGCGCAAGTTTACCAAGACCATCGGCTAGTTTATTTCCATCACAGGATATGTGATTCAGGTGCACCACCCAACCACGTTGTCCCAGTTCATGTAAATGCCAAGTAAGGGAACACGAACCAAGCAAACCTTTGTCAATCCGAAGCATGCACAAGACATCCAAGCAATCCAATGCGAGCACAACCTGTTGATAACCATGGTCCCAAGCACACACTAATCCAAGATATGCACACCATAACTCGACCTTAAGAGTAGAACAAATTCCAATGAATTTAATGAACCCAAATTTCCATAGACCATTATGATCATGTGCCACATGAAACACTTCCAGCATTCATCACCATAGACGGTTAGACAGGAATCCGAGAGCTAGAAATCGCATGCACAAATCTCTCCACGAGCGTGATCCAATATGGACCCTGAATCATCCAAGGGGCTCGAAAAACCATGGCATTTCGACTCAACCAAATGTTCCAAAGTAATGCGCCAAACAAAGGATCACATTCCTGGTTACCTGATCCGAAACGACTAAGCTGCGAAAAATTCTAAACATCCACTCATTGATCATCAAGGCCATGAATTCATGTATAAAGTTTGGGATAATGAGAAACCATTGAAGAACGCTTCACCGAACTTTGAAGGTTGTTGCCCAATTGCCCAAGCAATCTGACTAGATTCAATTAAAGAGCAATTGAGCTACTCTAGCACTCAATTACCACAACGATTCATTCAATTATCTCACCACGACTCACGATAACCAAGCCTACTCTCTCTTATTTGATTACATATCTCTTTAATTTAATTGCTCTTTTACTTGTTAAAATCAACTCCTATTATCAATTATGTTTTTATTTTTACAGTGCGAGAAGTTAGATTCCCGAAGTAGAACCAATCCCCATGGAGACGGTATCTATTCTATACTATAACTTATGACGTGTACACTTGCACCAATTGCGAAGCACTTAATACGCGCAACAAGTTTTTGGCGTCGTTGTCGGGGATTAGCAATAGCGACTTTGATTTTTATTTCTTACACCTTTGTTTCTTTTTGTTTTATTTTTGCTAATCGGTTTCAATGGGCTAACATTCTTTTGTTTTGTATCTGTGTATGACCAGGGCGAGACCAATAGCACAAGACTACCCACTTGAACTTGAGATAGAACGATTTCTTCATAGAAGAAGACGAGAACTACGAGCAACAATGGCAGAACAATCTGTTAATCCAATCGGCAATCTGAATGCCAACTGCAATCTGAATGTCGTAGCAAGAGGATGAGGAGTTCAAGTCGTACAACATGTTCGTAACAGACCCATTCGAGACTATTTAGAGGAAGATCTCAATGGTCTCAACCCAAGAGTTAACGCACCTGAAATAGAAGCCGCCCACTTTGAATTAAAACATGTGATGTTCAATATGATCAACACAATTGGTAAATTTGGTGGCTCAACAACTGAAGATGCCAAACAACATCTCAATTCATTCAAACTACAAAGAGTCCACGGGGATATCCTAAGGCTAAAATTATTTCCCTATTCACCGAGGGATAGGGAAAAAACGCGGCTGAATAGTATTACATCCGGATCTATAGGATCTTGGACAGATTTGTATCGTGATTTCATTACTAGATTTAGTTCTACAAATATAACTGATAAGTTGCGTAATGATATTAATTCTTTTCGGCAGGCAGATGATGAATCCATGTACGAGGCTTGGGAATGATACAAAGAACTTTTACACAAATTTCCTATGCACGGATTCCCAGTGTAGACGCAAGTGATGATGTTCTACAAATTAGTGAACACGCCGACAAGGATGATGCTAGATGCCTCGGCAAATGGCATACTCCTCGAAAAGTCCTCTGAAGAAGCAATAGAGATTCAAAATCGTCTTACCAAGAACGATTATCAATTTATAACTACCCGAAGGGGAATTTTTAGACGAAATGCCACAATAAATGAGCTTGATTCATCAGGATCTATTTCTGCACAATTGGCCACTTTAATCAATATGGTTAAGAACATGCAGCGACCTAGCAATACACAAGATATCAAGGTAGTAGATTCAATTTGCGATTTATGTAATGGTAACCATGATTCTTCTGAGTGTCCGCAGAACCCAGAATCTAGCTTTTCAATTGGAAACTACAACCGGAGCAACATTGTGATGTCCAACACCTACAATCCAGCTTGGCGAAAGCATCCAATTTTTTTATGGAGTAACCCGAATAACGTCATTAATCAAAATAGTCAGAATACACAAGCATCGAGATTCCAACAGAACATGCCTCGGCAACAGATGCCACAGCAACAATCTACACCCTCTAATTCTTTGGAAAACTCTCTTAATGCCTTCATGTTAAAAACTAAATCTTATATGGTTGAGAATAGTAATTTCATGAAGAAAACTGATGCTTTTATGAACAGGACAGAGATGAGATTACAAAATCAAGATGCAGCTTTGAAATCATTGGAGACACAAGTCAGGCAATTTGCTCAGAACTTAATGATGCACCTGCCCAACCAATAAACCGACCAAGAGAGGCCAAAGAAATAGGCCATGAGCAGTGTAAGGTGATCACCACTAATAGCGGACGGAAGCTTAATGATGCACCTGCCTAGCCAATAAACCGACCAGGAGAGCAATCCCTTGCTCAAAAAAAGTAATCAGTGAGAACCCCTCACATAAAATTGATAAAACGAAAATTTCCCAAGCAATTCCAGATGCCCAGAAAATTCCAATTGCCCTGGCCATTCCAATTGCCTAGGCAAGTTGCGATGAAAATCCCAGAAATAAGGATGGGGAGATTTGAATTCCACCACTATTCCCACAAAGGTTAAAGCGTCAAAAGCAAGAGTATCAATTCAAGAAATTCGTTGACATCTTGAAACAAGTTCACATCAATTTTCCGTTGGTTGAAGCGATAGAGCAAATGTCGAACTATGCTAAGTTCCTTAAAGACTTCGTCTCTAAACGAACAAGGCTATGAGAGTTTGAAACAGTTGTTGTGACGGAAGGATGAATGACCATGTTGCACAACCACATGCCACCTAAACTTAAGGATCCCGGCAGTTTCACTATACCTTGAGCAATCAGAAATCACTATGTCGGGAAGGCATTTATGCGATCTTGGATCAAGCATAAACTTCATGCCAAAATCTGTTTTCCAGAGATTGGGAATAAGGAATGCAAGGCTAACAATAGTGATGCTACAACTTGCGGACATATCCTTTGTGCGTCCAGAGGGAAAAATCGAGGATATTCTGGTAAGAGTTGATAAATTTATTTTTCCCACTGATTTCATTATTTTGGATTGTGAAGCAGATGAGTTCGTACCCATTATTTTTGGGAGACCATTTTTAGCAACGAGAAGGACCTTGATCGATGTCGAGAGAGGAGAACTCACCATGAGGGTAAACGACCAGTAAGTGAAGCTTAATGTTTTCCAAACCCTTAAGCATGTCGACGATCCAGAAGAGTGCCAAGTCATCCAAGCCACAACTGAATTCAATTTTGACATGGAAGAAGACTGCCTTAACAATTTCCTCGGCAATTGTATTGCCAAATCTGAGGAACTTGAAGAGCCGGACGATGAAGAGCAAGATGAAGCCAATTGGATAGCAAGTCGTCCAGGTAAGTATTTTGAACTATTGGATTACTCGGGAAAGGAAGGTAAAATCGAAAAACCCTCTATTGAGCAACCTCTCTTGTTTAGAGTTGGAACCATTATTAGGGCAATTAAAATATGCTTATTTGGGAAACGATAACACTTTGCATGTGATAATTTCTTCTAAGTTGCAGCCTGAACAGGAAAAGAGGTTGATTGACATGTTGGCATTGCACAAAAAGGCAATAGGATGGACAATTGCCGACTTGAAAGGAATTAGCTCGGTAGTGTGTATGCATAAAATTCTATTAGAGGATGATCACAAACCGACAATTGAGGCACAAAAGAGGCTTAATCCTACTATGAAGGAAGTCGTGAAGAAGGAAATCATTAAATGGCTTGATGCCGGTATCATATATCCTATCTCTGGTAGTACATGGGTAAGTTTGGTACAATGTGTACCGAAAAAAGAGAGGCATAATCGTGGTAAGCAATGAAAGCAACGAACTTATCCCAACTAGGACTGTGACTGGTTGGAGGGTTGTATGGATTACTGTAAGTTAAATAAAGCTACTAGGAAAGATCATTTTCCTTTGCCATTTATTGACCAAATGCTTGACCGTCTTGCAGGTAAATTATTTTATTGTTTTCTTGATGGTTACTCAAGTTATAACCAGATCGGCATAGCACCAGATGATCAGAAAAAACCACATTCACATACTTGTATGGTACTTATGCTTTTCGAAGAATGTCGTTTGGATTATGCAATGCTTTAGCAACTTTCTAGAGATGTATGATGGCAATTTTCTTCGACATGGTGGAAGATTTCTTCGAAATCTTCATGGACGATTTTTCGGTATTCGGAGACAACTTCGACAATTACCTCGGCAATTTGGAGAAAGTGCTAACAAGATGTGAAGAATTCGATCTAGTGCTTAATTGGGAGAAGTGTCACTTTATGGTAGATGAATGTATAGTGCTCGGTCACAAGATCTCCTCCAAAGAAATTGAAGTCGACAGAGCCAAGGTGGATGTGATTGAGAGATTGCCGCCACCAACTTTAGTCAAAAGAATTCGAAGCTTCCTCGGTCATGCAGGTTTTTACATGATGTTTATTTATAATTTTTCCAAAATCTCTAAACCTTTGTGTAACTTGCTTGAACATGACAAAGCTTTTAATTTTGATGATTCATGCATCCAAGCATTCGAAACCCTGAAGAAGCAACTTGCCTCGACACCTATTGTCGTTCTGCTCGATTGGACCTTACCTTTTGAACTCATGTATGATGCAAGTAATTTCGCGGTAGGAGCCATTTTAGGGTAGTGCACATGTACGACTTTTCATGTGATTTACTACGCTAGTAAAACTCTAAATGGTGCACAATCAAATTACACCACGACGGAGAAAGAATTACTAGCAGTAGTTTTTGCATTTGATAAGTTTTATTCGTACTTGATTGGTACTAAGGTAATCATTTATACTGATCACTCAACAATTAAGTACCTATTTACTAAGAAAGATGTCAAACCTCTTTTAATTCATTGGATTTTACTTTTACAAGAGTTTGACATCGAAATTAAGGACATGAAAGGAACATAGAACCAAGTTGCCGATCACTTATCAAGGTTGGAAAAAGGCGATGAAGATTCAGACTCTTTAGAGTTCCATGACACATTCCCGGATAAGCAGTTGTTAGTTGCCTCGGCAACTCCCTGGTATGCTGATTTGGTTAATTTCTTGGTTAGTAGTATTTTGCCTTATAACCTTACTCACCAAGGAAAGAAGCGGTCCCGACATGATGCTAAGCATTATTATTGGGACGAGCCTCTTTTGTTTAAACAATATACATATTAGGTGATAAGACGATGTGTTTCCGAGGATGAGTAGGACAATGTGCTTCGATAATGCCATTCTTCACCCTATAGAGGCCATTTTGGAGGAACTCGCACCGCGGCCAAAGTTTTACAATCTGGCTTGTATTGGCCCACTCTTTACAAAGATGCTCAAGAATTCTACAAGAGGTGTGATCGATGTCAGCGAACGGGGAATATTTCTCGCTGACACGAGATGCCACTGCAGAATATCCTTGAAGTCAAGTTGTTTGACGTGTGGGGGATCGATTTTATGGGACCCTTCCCATCCTCATTCGGCAATTTGTATATCCTACTTGCCGTGGACTATGTGTCTAAATGGGTGAAGCAGTTGCAGTCCCCACAAATGATTCAAAGATCGTGTAGAAATTCTTGCAAAAAAACATATTCACATGATTCGGGACACCGAGGGCAATTATCAGCGATGAAGATGCACACTTCGATAATAGGCTGACTGCCAAGATGTTGGAGTGATTTAAAGTGACACACAAAATTGCCACGGTATATCATCCACAAACAAACTGGCAAGCCAAAATTTCCAATCGTGAATTAAAGGTTATCCTTAAAAAAGTTGTCAATCCTTATCGAAAGGATTGATCTACAAGAATTGATGAAGCACTATGGGCCTATCGAACATCATTCAAGATACTTTTAGGCATGTCGCATTACAAACTTGCCTACGGCAAGACTTGCCACCTTCCGGTGGAGATCTAGCACAAGGCTTAATGGGCAATCAAAACTGTCAACATGGATTAGGAGAGTGTTGGACAAAAGCGATTACTGGACCTTAACGAAATTGAAGAATTATGTATCTTAGCTTACAACAACACGAGAAACTACAAGGAGAAAACGAAGCATTGGCATGACAAGAAGCTATTACTGCAATTCTTTCCCGGGCAATTAGTTCTTCTCTTCAATTCTCGGTTAAAACTCTTTTTGAAAAAATTGAAATCGAGATAGTCTGAGCCATTTGAAGTCGTCAAACCTTTTCCCCCATGGTGATGTGATAATCAAGTCCACCATTGACGAACATGAATTCAAAGTTAACAGACAAAGATTAAAGTACTATGCCGGCAACCATGTTGAGCGCGACAAAGAAATGGTTACTTTAGGAGATGCATGACCATGCTCTCCTTTAGTATTTTTTATTTATTTTCAGTTTTATTTTTAATTTTGGACTTATTTTATTTTTGAATTTATTTTTATTTTCGGTTTTTGGGATAAAAGTTTGTTTTTAGTTTAATTTACATTCTTTTTATCTTTATCTTTCCATATTTTTTAGGATCATTATCTTTTAGAATTTTTAGTTTATTTTATTTAATTTTATCTCTATTTAATGTTTATCTTTTTCTTATGTTTGAATTTCAGGAAAAGAGTTCAAGATAAAGAAGAATTGGATTGAAGATTGAAGTTTAACCTTAGGAGGAAATAAGGGGCTGATTTTGAATGCTTATAAAAGCCTAGATTATATTGATTTTACCCTAATTTCTCCCCCATAAACCTACCCTAGCCGATTACCCCTTAAACTCCAACCAATCCTCCTTACCGCCAACCTCACCAATCCCCTCATCATCTTTTTATCCCATCATTCTTTCCTACTTTTCCTTTTTTTTATCCCATTAGTCGAAAATCCCTATCACCCCTACCAATTCTTACTTCACCATTAAACCGTTCAACCTCATCTACTCTTTCTTCTATTCTTTACTCTTTCTTGAACTCTCAAAAGTTTTCATTTCTTTCTTTATTTTTTATTCCAACCACAAGCATAAAGAATCCATGGCCAAAAACATCAAGACCATTCTCACCCAAGTTTATCTAAAGAACCATCATTCCATCGATTTGCAACACCAACCATTGAAGATAGATATCGTGCCAAGTTTGCAAACCGAAAAGTATGGGAAGAGCAAAGTTTCGCCTACAGCATCGACCAAAAGAACTTCAGCCTTGATGCATTCATCTTCAAAGTGATCGAGCACCATAAGTGGCAAATCCTTTGCCATCAATGAAAGCCGGGCAATATCTCATGGGTAAGAGAGTTTTATTCTCATTCTCCTAACCCCAACAATCCCTATGCTTATGTTCGTGGTAGAGCTATCCTTACCAATGCCGACGTCATCAACATATTCTATGGGATATACATTGAGAATGATGAACACAAGGCTTTTGTCAACAACATCACAGCCGAAGGAGTCAAGAAAGTCTTCAAGGACCTTACGATCGAAAGGGCCGAATGAAATGGATGAGCTCTAAAAAGGACGGTAAATCACATCATGCTAAAACCTGAGGCATAATTGTGGAATAAATTTGTTAAAACTTGTTTAATGCCCACTACACACAATACCAGCGTTTCATATTCTCGTCTTTTGTTGATCCATTCTATTTTGAACAAGCAAATTATTAATGTTGGACAAACTACATGTGATGAGATATTTGCTTTTAGTCAAAAGGATTTAAGTTCTCTTTTTTTCCGAACTTAATATCCCAACTATGCGAGAAAGAGAAGGTGCCAAGTGATCCAACGGACGAGAAATTTCCCTCCAAAACTGGGTGAAATCGAGCTCAATACTTGAAGATTATGGGTGAAGTACCGGTTAAAGAACAAGAAGTACCAAAGAAAGCCCCAACACCGAAAATTGCCCGGGCAACCAACATTGCCTCAGCAAGTCAGGATTCTCGGGCAACCGACCCTACTTCGGTGGACATAGATCGAATTAAAGAGATGCTTTGCCCCTTATCCGAACGATTAGAGAGAATAGAGGCCCGACAATTGCAATTCATGCGGTATATGAGGGACCATAACGTTGCCATCACACGAGTGATCCTTGAGAAGTACCCCGACAACATCGTGCATTTCTCAGTGTTTCCTACCAAACTAGTTGCCCAGACAACTGCCACACACGACAAAGGAAAAGCACATATGGCCGAACCAACTCACAAATAATCCCAACATGGATTTACCAATTAGGACGAGTCCATCTCCGAACCCGTAGCATCACAATCGGTCGCACCACCAAAGCCAAAGCGAAGAGATTTGATCATTGAAGAGACCGATGATGAGAGTGAAACATGCAAGGAGATTGCAAAGGTTCAAGCCGCACCACCAGCCACCCGCATCCAACCACCGCGCTATAGAAAAAGAATCAAGCAAATGGTCCGAAAGAAACTCATCATTCAAGGTGACGACCTTTTTGACTAACTCATTTGCATTTTATTTTAATTCTTGCATGCACTGAGGACAATGCTTCTCTTGAGTTTGAGGGGTATTTGTTTCTAGTTAGTTTCATGTTTAGTCGCATTCATCTTTAGTAATAGCATATATGTTGCATATGTTACTTGCCATGTCTTTGATTGGATTTAATTGCTTGAACTTGTTGAATATCTGATAGTGAATTTTTGCCACTGCACTTAATTAAAAGAACCTTTAAATTTTAGGATTACATGAAAAGAACTTAGAATTTTACTATGATGCTAAATATTATGAACACGGTTGTGGCCTGTTGATTAAAAGAAACTTAGTGAACTTAGGTTGCTTAAAAATTGGGTAAATTGTGCTAGAGGTGCCTATCCAGCTCTAACCTTAAACTAAAATTGAAATTTAATCTCTTTCTAGAGGTGCCCCAAACCGACTCTAGTAGTTATCACACATTTAAAAAAATCGCTAGAGGTGCTCGAAATTGGCTCTAGTTGATTAACATTAAAATTAAAAATTGCATGTTTTGCTAGAGGTGACCGAAATTGGCTTTAGTAAAAAGATGAATAAATGCCCCGGTAACTAAATTGATAAAAACCTATTGTTCACATTGAATCTTGAAAATCAACTTGTACACAACTACACACACACATTGTCACAAACATTATAGTTTGGTTCTGGGTATTTTTTGTGCTATCCAAAAAATTAAAAGGTGATCATACTTTGTGCCACGGTTTTGAGGTTTGAATTCAAGTTTGAAGCATGTCTTTGATGATTAAAGTCTTGGCAGGTATTTGTTAGTTTGCATTGCTTGAGGACAAGCAATAGTTCAAGTTTGGGGGTGTGTTAAGTGTTCAAAATTACTATTTTTATAACCCTTTTTACTCATATTGTTGTTAGACTAGGCTCATTTTAGTTGCATTATTAGGCATTCATACATGTTTTCATGATTTCCTTCACCATCATGCTTGATTTCATAATCTAGTTGTTTTTGTGGAAAAAGATACTGCGGATGTGTGTTTTTGTGTGTGCGGGACAAATTGCCCAAGCAAGTAGGAAATTACCGAGGCAATTGAGGATAAGAAGAGGAGCTGCCGATTTCTTAAATGACAAATCCATTTAATTCGAGATAATTATGAGAAGCAAAGATAAATCCTAGAAGAGTTGGAGCTCCGCGAAGAGATCAAAAGGAGATTAAATTTCAAGAGTTTTATGAGGAGTTTTTGGAGGAATAAAAATATAATAATAAAAGAATTTATTTCTTTTATTATATTTAATTCCAACTTAACTTCCTCCTCAAGAAATACTTTGACCTAGCCATCTCCTATAAATAGAGGCCCTAGCCGCAGCCCTTGGAGTGCGATTTGGGAGAGAAAGCAAGGAGCTGCTCGACAAAATCATCTTTGTTCTCTTTTGTTCGATTAGATTCATGCTAGGGAATTTTTATCTTGTGTTTATTTTGCACCCGGCCATGAACTATTTTTTTGGCTTGGGTTATTGTGTTATTGTGGTTGTGAGAATGATTGGATTTGTTTAGGTATTTGAGTTTGCAATTTTAATTCAAAGTTTGTTCATTCTTGGTTCTTAATTTTGTGAGTGAATTGGGAGAGGATCTCGTGAATTCATCCATTTATCTAATATCGGGAGAGTTAGATTCAAGAAACAAATGAGCATGGTCTTTATCCAATCAATCGATAGTGAAGACTAATTCGACTTAGGGATAAGTTACGAATTTCAACGGTTAAAAGGAGCGCAAGATAGGTTGTTTTCCACCCTTGGTTCACGCATGGATGTATTATCAAGGCATGCACAATTAACAATGTTTCGAGTTAGGGATAACGAGAAACCATCGAAGAACGCTTCACCGAACTTTAAAGGTTGTCGCCCAATTGCCCAGGCAATCACAGTATTGCCCAGGCAATCCGAACGGATTCAATTGAAGAGCGATTGAGCTACTCTAGCGCTCAATTACCACAACGGTCCATTCAATTATCACACTACGACTCACGATAACCCGACCCACTCTCTCTTATTTGATTACATATCTCTTTAATTTAATTGCTATTTTACTTTACTTGTTAAAATCAACTCCTATTATCAAATGTGTTTTTATTTTTACACTGCGAGAAGTTAGATTCCCGAAGTAGCACCAATCTTTGTGGAGACGATATCTATTCTATACTATAACTTGCGATGTGTACACTTGCACCAATTGCGAAGCACTTAATACGTGCAACAAAAGGCAAAATCGCCAACTGCATAGTATAAGAAGGAACCGCTACCAACATGATTTCGCCAAAGTAATTCGACCAGCCAAAGACAACGTCCTAGCTTTCCAAACACTAAGTTTCCTTTGCAAAATTTGGATTAAATAATCATAGGAAGCATGTGTTACCCGATTGTGCAAATGAGGTACCCCAAATACTTTCCCAGGTCACCCACCTCCTGAAAACCAAAACTAGAACTAATTGCCCCCGTACATCAGGCACAACATTCCCCGAGAAGAATATAGTAGTCTTAGCACGACTAACTCGATGTCCCGAAGCTTGGCAGAAATTATCAAGAACTCTCCGAACTACCTCTATTTGCTCCATTGAAGCTTCAAAAAATAGCAACATGTCGTCAGCAAAGAAAAGATGTGATATTTGTGGCCCTTGTTTACAAATAGTTAATGGTTCCAAAAATTTTGACTAATTTCCACACGAATGGCCTGAGCTAGTCTCTCCATGCATAACACAAAAATATAAGGGGATAACGAATCCCCCTGACGAATTCCCCTAGAAGTGGTAAAAGTATTAGTCAACGACTCATTCCATGTAATTTGCAATGACACGGTAGAAACACAATCCATGATAAGTGATTTTAGTTTTTCTAAAATACCCAACTCAATCAAAGTATCGGCAATGAAGCTCCATTATAGTCTATCGTAAGCATTTTCCAAATCAATTTTGAGAGCCATCCACCATTTCTTTCCCGATTTTCGACACATCAAATGAATGACATCATGCGTTATGATTATATTATCCGTAAAAAATGACCAGGAACAAAGCTTGTCTGATTATATTAACCTTCGGAGGCACTACTCCAGTCACAAGGACCTCACAGATAAATGCACCAGCCGAGACCTTTACTGTATCCCAATTTCGTTGAAAAAAACCCAGCATTTAACCCTTCAACACTCGGGGCTTTCGATGAACCAATACTAAAGACGGCAAGTTTAATATCCTCATCAGTCACGGGAGACGCCATATTAGCTAGCAACATATCATCTACCCGCGGAAACATCCTCCTAACCGAATAATTTTGCCCAGCACGCTCTTCACTCGTGAACAACATACTAAAAAATTAGACTGTCTTCCCAGGAAGAATCGTTTGAACCGAACACCACGCTTCAGAACCAAGTTTTAAAGCATAAATTGTATTAGCTCTTCGCTTTGCCATCACCGAAACATGATAAAAACGTGTGTTGCGATCCCCATCCAACTGTTTCTTTTTTACTAATGTATAAAATATATATTTTATATTATTTTTTATAGTTAAATTTAAATAATATATTATTATTTAGTTTAAATTAGAGATGGATGAAATGAGTATGGTATTTTATTATTGTTCAACTTTAAGTCCGGCCGAGTTCGGGCTACAGCGTGACCGATAGAGTATACAGCGTGATCCCCATCATCCTCATTTCTCCAATAGATTCAAAAGCCTTTGCAAGTTCCCCATACTCTAACCATCCAGCTGCAATTTGTGTCCAAGAACAAACATCTTTTTCACTCATTTCATTGAAAGCTTTGAACCCATTAAAAAATCTTTGATTCCTTATGTACATATCAACCAAAGAGTTCTGGACACAAATTTCACCACCATGGATTGACCAAACGGTAATTTGACCATGTACTTGTAAACCCATGTTCAAATGACCAAGAGAAGCCAACCCAGATAAGACACTTGCAAAGGCAAAGAAAACAGGTTTCAGCCCTTCATTATTCATTTGATCCCAAAATTTAGGCAAATCCAAACAATAACTTTCCAAGTATCTATACCCTCTTAACATAAAATTCCAAGTTACAATATCTTTGTTCAAACACTTCTCAAACACCTCTAGAGCTTCCTCTATTTTCCCGTGTCTAATCAAAGTTGTCAGAAATGCATTGAATATTCAAAACCCAAACGTAGAACCATAGCGTAAACTTGGTAAGCTAAATCGGAACTCTCGTGCAAAGAACAAGCTTGAAGAACACTAACAATTGAGAACTCATTAGGCCTTAAAAGTTCCATTCCTTACCATGTAAACAAACAAAGAGGGATCTTAGTTGAAGAACCATGTTGCGTAAAGCCCGAAAGCATGTCAGACCATGAAACGACGTTTCGTTGAGGCATTTCATCGAACAGCTTGTAACCACTAATGAGGTCTCTACACTTCATGTGCTTGTTTAGGATGTGATTTTGGAGATATAAAGGGAATTTGGAAATGACCCTTTGATGAATTTGCCATGGATTACCTTAATAACTTGGTGTAGGACGTTTTTCTTATAAAGTTCGAAGCTACGGGGTATATTTTTTGAAAATTGGTCCTTAAGGGATTTCTTTGGAAAATTCTCATTTTTGAAAACAGTAAAGATTTAGAGTCGCCACCGGCCACTTGGGTAAGGTAGGCCGGACACCAAGAAACCATATATTCTTTTTGAAAAGGGTTCGGGAGTGGGTTACGTGTAGGGAAGGATTACCATCCCCATCACGCCCGGAAATCGATACCAAAATATTTGTTGCTTTTAATCGAAGGAAATTGTTGAAATTTAAAATGAATTTAATTAAGTGTACTTAATTGAAAATTGACCTCACTTGAACGGGTTTTTATCAAATTAGTGAGTTCGAATTAATTGGACATTTAATTAATAAGAGTGACGATACGTCGGACCATAGATTAAAACGACACCAAATAAGTTGACTGCCGTGTTAATTTATAGTTTGAATTCCTTACATCAACTTTATGCATAATGCAAGCATTTAAATATGATGTTATGATCTTTCAACTTTTAATTCAAATTAATGTTCACCTTCAGACGGTAAGAATTAATTCAAATATTTGGTCAACATTCGTTGAGCTAGGACTTTTACGACACAAATATTGGAATTAATGAATACCTCCTTATTAGGGTTTAAGTTAATTAATTACCATGTCCAATTAGAATATTAAAGGTCATATGAATAACAAGTAGAAATGCATGGCAAGGAAGAGCTTAAAAATTGAAACCCTAGACCCACAAAAGTCATAACCTAAAAGGCCCAAATTATGAAAAATCCAATAGTGGTCTAATTATTAGCTAAGTGAATCTAATATTAACCTAAATTAATTAAACCCTAAAAACTAGAAACCCTAATAAGTTATGGATTATCTTGCACCATGATAATTAATCTGATTAATTTTAAACTAGTATCCCAACGAGCCAAAGATACTATTTAAAACGAATTAAGTTAATTAATCATGATTTTAATTACATATCCATCTAAGCCCAATGTCAATTTTATCCTTAAAGGGTAACTAAGAGGTGTCCAATTAATTTAATGAATTTAACATTTACCCCAATAAGTCAATGGTAAATTTAAATTCTCTAAACTAATTCGAACCTTAAATCTAACTAGGGTTCTAAAAAAACTAAACCTAAATTTAACTTAATTAATTTAAAGATTATGCCTCTATAAGTCGAGCGCACACTTTAAATTAATTAAATTAAATTACCTTAAAACCTAATCTAAAAAAATTAACCTAGTAAAAAACATCACCACAAAACACATGTTAAAACAACATTATAAAAACTATATTATATATAAATAAATACTATACATATATATACTCACATATATATATAAATTATATATTATATATAAAATGTAAAACACGTAACATATACATTTAAAGCCATATATATATATAAACCATGTATTAAAATAGATACATATTAAAACCATAGTTACATACTATAAAAAAGCATATTTATATAATGTGCAAAAATTATATATATTGTATACTACATTATATTTTATAGAAACTATAGATTATATTATATATAAAAAATTATATGTTATGAAATATCGTATATTATATATATTATAAAAACTATAGGTTATAAAAAATCATATATTATATGTTATATAAAAAACTATATGCTATATAAAAATCATATATTATATAAACTATACATTATGTATTAACCATGTATTACACATTATGTCAAAACATATATTAGGTATACATACACTTCTCAACTAAACAACAAGCTAGCATTAGGATATAAAAGCTGAAAATAAAAGGATGCAAGGAAAAAAAGAAAATGCATGATAAAATGTGATAAAAAGGGGTTGTAACACTGAAAAATGACTAAAAGTAAACAAAAATATAAATTTGAGGGCCAAAACATCATTTTATCAACAAGAAGCTGGCTTGAATTGAAACGGGGACTGAATCGAAAGCATTTTAAAACTTCCAAGGATGAGGGGAGTGTTTATAAAATGCGGAGGGGCCAAACATGTAAAATCAAAGGGGCGGAAGGATTTATGAAAGTAAATAACCCTTATGTTTTTTAAAAGACACGTATATAACATATTTTTTAGCCAAAACGGGAAATTTCCCATATTTCTTCAAAAAAAACCCGAAAAGAGCTCTCCCCTCACTCCTAACCATGATGAACACCATCGTTCGTTGGGGTTTAGAACCTAGAAACTGTCGCCCTTGATCATGTTGGTCGCCGCTCACCGGCGACCGGCGAACTCAAAAAAAATAGTCGAAACGATCCCCTTTTCACTCCAAACCCAGATTTGAAAAAGCATTTCCTTTAAACGATGAAAATCCCATTTGTTTCGTGAAAACAACTAAAATCCCTTTTTTGAAAACCAAGATCCTCCCTTTGTTTGTCCCTACACCGAGTCACCACGCACAGCCTCAAAGAGGCCGGAGGGCTTGTTGTCAGCGACGGATAGCAACCGACACCAATGAAGATAAACCCCGAAGGTAAAAAAGAAAAAGCAGAAAACCTAATCTCTATTTTTTATGATACTTTGAAAATGAAAAAAAGGAAGAGGAGATTACCTCAAAAAGCTTTAATCTATCTCTATTCTCTATTGCTTTCGAAATGAATCTCCATCCTTTTACAATATTCCTAGGGTTTGCTATCTATACCCTGATAATTACATGCCTTTAGAAAAATAGAAAAGCTACACTGAAATTTCCTATTGGCTATTGCGTTTTCTTTGTCCCGATTCATATGCGTTTCTAATTTTGCCGGCTAATCCCCTAGAATTTTTTGATAACCTAATGTTGTTGTTTCTTTGCGTGACGTGGTTGAACATGAGGTGGAGGGGACCAGAGGGAGAAACGGTGGGCGTGACTAGGCGTTGGTGGCTCAAACGGCGGTGAGGTGGTGTCTGACCATTGGTTCTCCTCACCAACATGGAGGCGAAACCAGAAGCATTAGGGAGATGAGGAATCGGGCAGTGAACGCCACGCTCGGCGGAGAAAACGAAAGGTTGGGCGTTGTTGTACATGTACGCGTGAGGTAGCTGAAGGGTTATCCGGCAAAAGAGGCGAGTGCTGCACGCGGTAATCCAACGGTCACGAGCCCTTGATCTTGGAACGTCGGATCGTTTCAGATCCAACGGTGGATATGCGACTGCGCCAAAAAATGAGGGATTAGGTTTTTTTGGTTATCAGATTAGGGCACAGTTAGCTGGACCCTATTGGGTCGAACATGTAATATATATGTTTTGGGTTTTGAGTTTGTAAATGAACTTGGGTTTTTATTTATCTATATATATTTTTTGGGTTTCAAAGTTTTGTAAATGGACTTAATATTTTATTTGGCTGTTAATAAAATATGGGGCTGACTTTTATTTATATTCATTTTGGGTTTTAACTAACAATAATAAGAAGAATACTAGATAATGACAAATACTACTACTGATAATAATACTAACTAAAAGCAAATAAGTAAGATAAGTAATAAGATAAAAGTGGGTTATTAACCCGGACAAAAATTAGTGATTATAGCTGTCCCTCTTTGCTTATCCTTGTGGAACAAGAATAAAGCAAAGACCATAAACACTAATTTTGTCCCACTATCATGTTTGATGATTCTGAGCTGCGAGTTCCTCTTATATAGAACTGTTCACCATTCCTCTTCCAGAAATCTGGAGCTATGAGTATTTGCCTCTTTCGCCCCGAAGCCCTTGAGCTACGAGTATCTGCCTCCTTCGCTCTGAAATTTTGATGCGACGAGTTTGAAATTCTTCGCCTGAAATTTTTGAGCTTTGAGTATCTGCCTCCTTCGCTCTAAAATCTTGATGTAGCGAGTTTGAAATTCTTTGCCTGAAATTTCTGATCTAAGGGTTTTTCGATTGTGAAACCGGGAAACCCAAATTTTACGAAAACATCTTAAATGAGGGATTAAAATTGAGAAATTGAAATTTTGAGAAAAACGTCCTTTGAAGGGATAGAATTGAGAAATTTGGGTTTTAATAAAAACGTCCTTTGAAGGGATAAAATTGAGAAATTTGGATTTTGAGAAAAAAACATCCTTTTGGAAGGATTAAAATTGAGAAATTTGGGTTTTGAGAAAAGCATTCTTTTGGAATGATTAAAATTGAGAAATTAGGTTTTGAGAAAAACATCCTTTCGAAAGTGATAGAATTGAGAAACTTGAATTTTGAGGAAAACGTCCTTTGAAGGGCTAGAATTGAGAAATTTAGAATTTTGAGAAAAACATCTTTTTGGAAGAATTAAAATTGAAAATTTTGGGAGACCTTTAGAAATCTCAATTATGCAAGTCTAAGGACTCTTGATTCTATGAGATCTATTCCTCCTCTTGTAGAGCAGTAGATCCATCCTTTTATCAATCTTCAAATGCATGTTTAAAATAAACAAAATGCTATGATAGTATGAGTTAGCATGCTCCTAACATAGGAATATCTAACTATTAATGATGCATGAGCGTGTTTCATGATGCAAAGATGTTTGTGTTCATGAGAATGCAAAGATGCAATAATAAAGGGATCTGGATTTTTTTAATTTTTGAACTTTAGTTTAATTTTGCTATTGGGCTAGACCGAACAAAATGGGTTATGACAATTGATTTTGGTGTTTTATTTATGAACTTGATAATAACATTTCTTTGAGCCTAAAACATCTAAAACGGACAAAGCATTTATTTTTTATTATTAAAAATATGATTTTAACGAGCAACAATTGCTTGAAATCAGTATATAACACTGATGGAATTTACCAGTATGCATATTAAACATGATTTATCAAAGTGCACATTTTGCATTTTCTAATTTATCCTTAGTATGTTCGAATCTACAAACAACAACGATAATAAACATGAAGAGAAGAACAAAGGTGAGTCTGGAAAATTCAAGTTATATTCATTAACAAATCTGATAGAGTTCATGTATCAAACGTTTCAACAAGACATAAAAAAGTAATCTAACTTTAATTTCTAAGCTCTTGATTGTATTTACTTGCAACAAAAAGAGAAGAAAGGAAGTGTTAAGCCTGATTCAAGGGAACCAAGCTGAATGAATAAGGAACGACTGTGCAAAAGACGGAATCAGTACCCAACTTGGAAACGGAGCAAACTAGTTGCATCGTGTTTGTCTCGACATTGTATAACATGATATTCATAGATACTCTCATTAGTAAATAGCCATCTTTGAAGGCTAAAAGATCAACCCATGGTTCCATCTCAACCGACAACCTTTGTGTTACTCTCGCGCGCAAATTGTAGAGGAACTGTGTATGTTGCTCTTCCATTTCCTCGAGTGTTTTTGAGATCTTCAAGGACCATCGGGATTCGAAGTAATCCTCGAGACACCACACTTGAAATCCGTATTGAGAAATCAGGATATAATGTAGTTTGCCATCCGAATCTCCGATACATGCTTCAGGGATGCTGCTGAACTCATCGGTTGGAAGTGGAACAGATACTAACCATGTAAGGTCATTCTCCACATGGAAGGTAAGAATTTCTTCACCATCAGTCAGCCAGTGAAAAACCCCTTCTACATACACCCCACTGTTCTTGTACAGGTTACTGTTGCACTTGCATATTCCCACTGATTTCTTCCAGGCCCCTGTATCCGAAGTGTATATGTCAATCGAGAAGCATGAGACATCATCGGCTTCAGTTTCGACCTGCTTCACTTTGATAAGTTTGAACTTCGTTGACGTGCCTAGGATATCTTTACATGGATCAAATGCCAAAGCAAAGTTGTCATCTCTATTAGGTTCATCCCATTTTAGCCTCATCCATTCATGGTTCAAGGGGTTGCAGATGTAGAAGCAAGGGTCTATTCTAGGGAAGCAACTACGACAGCAAACCAAACCATTGCAGGAAGACAACACCACAACATGTTCAGGAAGGAAGTCAAACACTGTCTGAAACAGCTCAACTTCAGCATCTTGATTTCTAACAGGAATGTAGGTCACAGTAGAGATGTCCTCGAAGCACCATCTATATCTCTGTTGGAAGAAGAAGCCTGATACTGGTTCTTTCTTCCGGGACTGAACTTTCATAAAAATGGGGTCCGAGATAAGGCGGTTCCACCCTTTACAAACACACTTCAATCGTGGCATGTACTTCGTCGGCAACCGAGACAACACATCGAAAGGAATGTCATTGTTTAGCTCCACTAAACTATCCAGTTCCTAAAACACAAATCCATTCCAAAAATACATAAACTCAGAAACAAACAGCAACACTTCTCTAGAGCATTCTTACAAACAGGTCAAACCATCTAAATCAAATGAAACTTAAATCACAGAGAGAACCAAAAGAAATACGTAGGGAACAATAACATTCTAAATCAAATCAAACAAATAAAAGAGACAACTTTAAACAACAATGTGACAAACCTTTACCTGTAAGAAAAAAAGGACTAAAGATGCCAGCTTTTTCAATTTGTAAAGCTCAGATTTTTACATGAAATAAAACAGTGTACATGAATCAATGAAAAGAAAGATACCAACTTTCTTTCAAGGAAAACAATATAAACAAAGCTTACCCGCGAGGAAGGAGTGTCACATTTTCTCTTTGTAAAACTCATGTTTTTAGCGTCTATGGGGAAGCAAAACAGAATGGAAGATGAAACAAAAACTAGCCTGAAGAGCAGCTAGAAAGTCAGCTGAGTGCATATAGACTATTTTTATTGACATTGATATTCATCAGACGGTTAAAATATAATGTGATGAAATCCCATGGTGATTTCAAGCTGAGAGACCCCATCCTATGTGGCTATGTGTATAGTAGTGGATGTGGCGAGGGCTTAAAAGTTAAAAAGGCCAATTTTTTGTCCTTGGCTTGATTGAGTCACACGTTTTCTAATTTTCAACACCATTTTTAGTTAATTCTTGAGGTTGATGTTAATAATAATAATAGTAAATAGTGGTTTTGCTGTTAAATTCAATATTAGGACTAGGGGTGATAATGAGCCTGACCGGCTCGCGAGTTATTCGGGCTCAGCTCGATCAAAGCTCGGTTCGAGTGAGCTTGATTTGGACTCAGGCTCGGCTCGAGACCTTAACAAGCTGAGCTGACCCAAGCTCGACTCGAAAAGCTCGTGAACAGGCTCGATATATATATATATATATATATATATATATATATGCACTAAAAGTAATTTATTTAGCAAAAGAAAAGCAATAAAATAAATTAGGGATAGAGAAATCCATTAAAAGTAAATTAACTAAAATAAATTGGGCATTTTATTAGTTGGTTGTTATTTGATTTTGTATTTTCTTTCATTATGTGTTTGTATTGTAAGAATATTTATTGGTTATTTGGATTAATCTAGTTTTGGGCACTTTTTTTTTCTTTCTCGACATTGAATTTCGTTTCAGTGTTGGTTATGAAAGGGGCATTTAACGAGGCTTAATCTTTTACAAAAAACTATAATAAAATTGTCAATTTCGAGTCGAACCGAACCCGAGCTGAACCCAATAGTATTATTTCCAAGCCAAGCTTGAGTCCAAAATTTCGAGCTCGATATCACCCTAATTAGGACTTCATTGAACTTGAACTTAAGCTTAATATTGATCGAATTGGGAGCTTTGAAGGTAAAACATTCCTAATAAATGTATTTTCTAGAATTCGAACTTATATATATATTATCATTTGGACCCATAACTTTCAAATCTAACATTAAGGGTACGTGAACCCATAACTTTTATTTGGACCAAATACATAAAATTTAAACCTTATAAAACATGAGATCATTTAATTAGTTGAATGACCAATGATACTCATATAATTTCACCTTACGTAATTCATTCATCGACTTCAGCATGAACTCTTAGAATAATTTCATACAAAACCTTATGGTAGCCTGCAGGTAGCTCATCCATGGCACTAATTATATCAAATATGAACATCAACAACTTAATATTACCACTAAAACGTAAAACAAAATACAAAAGTATTACAACAGTCAAATAAATTGCCATTTGGAAAGCCTTTCACATTTAACATTTTAAGTAGAATATGACAATTTTACTGACGTTATAAAATATTCCTTAAAATTTGATTGTGTAGTTATTTTAGTCCATATATTTTTTGTTTTAAAAAAAATAGCCTTCAATATTTCGTTTTAGGTTAAAATAGTGCACACAAACATAGTAGTTTCATATAGACAAATGCGTTGACTTGACAAAATGACTTATACTAACGTAGCATTTTGTCAAGTCGTTTCTAGTTATTTATCGTTGATTGATTAATTATTTTAATCCACGAAAAAACTATTTTCACCTAAAATTAAAGTGTTTCAAAAAAAAAAGAAACCAGAGTGATTGTCCAAACAAACGTTGTAAATATTTTTTGACATTATGTCAAAAGATGTCACATTTAAGAATTTCCGTTAATATAAATAGTAACTATAGATTTTTTTTTGTTTTTTGTTTTTTTCACCTTTAACTTTTTAAGTATAATACAATAATTTTATAAGGGTAAATTTTGATATGCGTTATGTACACAAGTTTATATATTTACACTATAAAATTTAAGTATTAAATTTTTAACTTTAAATTCTAAAAACTAAACCCATGAAATATAAAACAATAACCCTAAACTTTAAATCCTAGAATCAAAATTCCTAAACTTTAAACCTTAAAATAAACCTCTAAACATTAAAAGTAAAAGACTTATATAAATTAAAGTTTAATGTATTAAATTTTTTAATTTTATAATAGCTTCTCCAAATATTGAGTTTGATCTTAAAATACCGTAAAATTAGTTACAATAAATGTATATAGTTGAGAAGTTATAGTAACTTTTATAGATTTAAACTTTGAGAAAAAATGCTTTTATCAGTACATGTAACTGCGATTTTTGTCAAAATACCTTTAGCTTTTAAATAATCTTTTTTCGTAACCACTTTAAGATTAGTTTTTTATTAAAAAGAATCTGTTTTCTTTATAACAAAACATGTACTATGTCATTATTATTATTATTATTATTATTATTATTATTATTTTTCTAACCTATTACTTGATCATTGGATTTTTTTTTTAATTCCTCTCCACCATAAGCAAAACAATTGGGTTGATGTGATTTGCCTGAATCCCAGCAAATATGATTCAAACAGTTACAGTAAATTATTGGAAACACGTGACAAAAAATATGTTCCGAAACAGTGGTTCATTTTTCATACTAATTATTACCATTTAAAAGCAATGTAATGTCGAACCGAACGAATGTTTTCGGTAAAAAATAGATTAATATTTATTTTATGATATTCGAGTTAGAATAATTTTATTTATAAGATATAGATATCTTATCAAAAAATTAAAAATATAAATATATTAATATATTATATTATAATCATTTTAAAATTATTAAAAAATAATACAATGGCAGGAGTGTTGGATTTTCTTGCTAAACAAATACAATTTTATTATCCCTGAATTTTGAACTTGTAGTGATGTCCCTCTCGCTAAAAAACGAGGTTTCGAAGTGCTTTGAGGTGTTTGTGGTATTTCGGGTATTTCAAAAATCATCCGTGGGGTTTTTAGAAAAACCGTATTTTATTTTGAAATTGGAGTCGCCACCGGCCAATTAGGTAGGCCGGACACCATAAAAACCAGAGATTTTGAAAACTTTGGGTTCGGGAGTCGGTTACGGATGAGGAAGGATTAGCACCCTCACACCACCCAAAATTGGTACTTTAATAATTACCGCTTTATTAATATTAGACTTTCCGGATTAAAATGATGGTTAAATTAAAATTTGGTTATAAGTGCAAGTAAATTTTAAAAGCTCCGTTATCCGAGAGTAAACGCCCAGCCACTATCACTACGCCTGATACTGGCCCCGTTTACGCTCGGATAAAAGGGCACCACATTGACAATTTATATATCTCGATATGCAATCTTAGAGAAATAATTTGGAAACATACATTTGCATTGACATGGTAAAGGACAAAATAATGAAAAACATGGATCTCACAAAATTAAATAAATATAAAAAAACACGAACATAGCACATCATAATGATAATAGTAACGAGGCATGAATAAGAACATGTGGGAAATAAAAACACATACTTCAAGAATACATACATATTAAAAATAAAAACACAAAGTAACATGTGCATGACATCAATGTATTATGATGTTAATTTCGCAAATCAAAACCACATGCTAACAAAGAAACTAATACCTAGGGCATAACATATGACATAATTTGCATACACAAATAAGTAAATAAAGACATGGCATTATACATGGTCAAAAAACACACTAACATGTAACCTACAAATATAAAACTCATGCTAACAGAAACAAGCATACCATGAAAACCAAGCTAAAGCATGACATTCACAACAAATATATACCATGGATAAAAAGATTAAAACACGAAAAATAATGCATCAAAAAACATAAACAAAGATAATATAAGAACTTATGTGAGAACAGAGAATGACATGAACATGCTAAGAAGAAAATAAAATAGGCATACACAATTGAAATATGACAAGGGACTGGATCGAAACAAAATAAAATTGAAGACCAAAATTAAAAGCAGCTAGAAGTATGATTTGAGGATGGTATTGCAAACTGAACGAAAGTCCAAAGGACCAAAGGTGTAATATGCCCATGCGGCACGCTTGAAATGAAAATTTCAAAAACGCGGAGGTCATTGGGGCATAATTTGACCATTTGAAAACTGATTTTAGTTTAATTTAGGGGTTAAATTGAAATTTTTGGCAAACCAGGGAGGACTGGAGTTGTGATTATACCAAGGGGCAGGCTCGTTTTGAAAAATCCCAAAACGCGGGATGATTTAATGGGTAATTTGACCATTTTAAAAAAATTAGGACTCTATATAACAAACCTATTCGGCTAAAATCCAACCCTTTCCCCAAAATTTTTTTAGCCATTTGAATAAACCCTATCCCCTTTTATTTTCTCTCAAACCCGAAACAACCCCTTTGATGAACCCAAAAACTGGCAGCCAACCGCCGTCTCCTCCGCCGTCGGCCGCCGCTATCCAGCGTCGGCGAACCTAAAAAAGACCGCCAAAACAACCCTTGCTTCAACCCAAACTCGAGTCCAAACTTAGATTAAAAAAAACTCCCCCTTTACCTAGATCTAAGAAAAATCGGAAGCGAAAACCACATTTTTTAAGAAAACTGAGACCAAAAGAACGTCTCCCTCTTTAGCCGGCTCACCATATTTAGGCTTGTTGTCGGCGGGGGAACTGACGACCGAAGGTAAATCACTCACTCCTTTTCTTTTTTGTTATCTCTAGAGTATATACATGCATGCAACACTAAATATGAATAGATACCTTTGTGTTTTTTTTGTGTGTTCGAAAGATGAACAAGAGGATGGACTTTTTTGTATTTCTGAAAACTGATGATATTACACTTTGTTGGTTTACATATATTCTACCCTGATCTGTGCTTTTTGGTAGAAAATAGAACAGGAAAAATACTTGATTTCATTTTTTTGGTACTGACATAACATCTTTTGTGTTTTTGGTGGTGCTCGGCCATGCTTGGTGGTTGGTACGGCGACATGGGGGAGGTGGCTGCTCAGCTACGTGGACTGGCGTCTTGGGAGATGAAACGATTATCACTGCCATAACCATTCCTAGACGTTGGATCAGATCTGATCCAACGGTTAGGATTGCTCGATGATCAGACGGCTGAGATGGGACCTTGGAAATGATGTAGCGGTCTGGGATCATGCCACCTGGCCTAGGGAAGATGGACGGCCTTGCACATGTCTCACACGCGCGAGTGGAGAATCCAACAGCCCACGCGTGGACTTCACGCGGCAGATGAGGGGTCTTTATGCTTCAACCGTGGCCGTTGGATCTAGATCTGATCCAACGGCCCTCGTGCAGCTGCGCAAAATAAAAGGGAGCATTAGGGCTCCATTATTTGATGTGGGTTAGGGTTTTTAGGATGTGGGTTAGGGTTTGGGACAGATTGGGCCCAATGTAAATATTAATTTTGGGTATCATGTAATTTGGACTTGGACTAATTTGGGTTTTAATATATTTTTTTATCTTATTTTAATTTCAGTCCAATATCATTAATAATAATAGTAATAATAACAATATATGCGTACACACATATAAATATGTACATACAAATTAATATACACATGCAAACATCCACACGTATGCATACATACACGCATATTAATATATACATGCAAACGTTAATATATGTAACACATTAATATAATATACAATCATACATGCATATATACTCATACACACATGGTTTACGTACACATTAATCACACGTATAGTAATGAACATATAATATAATACGTATACATGCAATGATAATATATTAATTAATAAACTAAAGTAGATTGACATAATACTTATACACCGGATAAAAATGAGTGATTACAGAACCCAAATGGGCCGCTTAGAACTTAGAAAGACCAAACAAAATATATCATACTTTTTATATAAAAAAAAAGCACATTATACACAATACATGCATGTGTAGATCTTTTCAATCGGTCAATGAAAGTATGTGAAAAAGTTGTGTTTAAGCACTTTGAAAATGGTTAATAATTATTCAATGTGAGATTTGCATTAGTTTTCAAAGCGCTTAAATATAATTTTTTTACATACACTAATTGAGTGATTGGAGAAAAGACCTACACATGCGCGATACCGCTTGGCCTAGTTCGTGTTTGTGAAACACGTGTCCTAGATTCGTATTCCATGTGCTATTTTTTGACGAAATTTGTTTAATTTTGTCCCACAACATTTCCTTTATTCATTTTCGTCCAAAATCGCTCTTTGCAAAACGCGTCTTCGCCCGTATTGTGCCACATGATAGAAGCGCTCCCTCCCAAACGAACCTTTGTCTGGATATCAGAATAAGTGTTATTTTGAGAATTAAGTGAAAATGGGTGTCAATTTAAAAAATAATTTTAAAATAGATATGTTTGAATGGAAAAAGTCAAAGAAAATTGAATTTTCGTAAAAATGTAATAAAAGAAGTATGAGTAGCTTTTTTACGGAATAGGTATTTATTATCTTTAATTTTAAAATTATAAAGTAAATTGTTTTTGTCAAGGTATTGTACCCTTTCCTAATGTGTTAACGTCATTTAGGTTGGGTTTTAATGTACAATTTTTTTATTATTTTTCCGATTTTTTAAGACTTCGTGATTAATTTAAATCGACTTGTTTTACAGACATAATTTTCGTGAGTAAAATTTTTAACATTTTTTTAGCTTAAACAATACTAAACTACAAAGTTTAATAAAATTCTAACCTTCAAACTATTTAAGTTTTTTTTTGTTCTGGTATTTAATTTCTTTTTCCATTTTAGCTTAAATATTCTATTGTCACCTTCATCCATATTTTTTAAAGATGATAAAAATTCGAACTATCACGTGTCACCTCTCAGAATACACCATGTCCATATGGCAGTTACAACCAATTGGGAAGTGCTATGTGGCAGCGACAATCGAACTAATAAAAACCATATTTTTATAAAAATAAAATAAAAAATAATTAAAAGCACCATAAACTTTGATCGATATTGACTAAATTTGACTTTAAATTTTATTAATGTTTTGTAAAGTTTTAAAAAATATTTTAGAAATAATGTATAAATTCAATTTTTTAATCTTATTCATTTTTTTAGTTTTCTAACAATTTCTTTTGAACTTTTATACTATATATTTTGAATTTATATTTATATATTTCATAATTTATGGGAAATATTTTATTTTTTAAAACAACTTTAAAAATCTAAGTATATATGTATAATTTGGAGGTTAAAATGTGAATTAAACTATAGATAAAATGTTTTAAGATTTTAAAGGAAAATGAACATATTGAGTTGTCCGAATAAAAAAAAATGAGTATTGTTATTTTAGCAACTTATTTGCATGATATATGTACCCTTTTAAAGGGTTTTGAGTAAATAATGGATATTATTATGTAATTACTCAAATATTTAACAAAAATAAAGGGAAATGTAGTTTTTAAATGATGGGTAGCTTTGTAAAGAAAATTAGAAAACAAAATTAGAGAACCATTATTTAGAGAGGAGGAGAAGGGAGAATTCTAAGAGAATAAGGGATGTTTATATTGGGTCTAAAACTCCTTGATTTAAGGAAATTTGAGAGAATAAAGATGAACGACTTGACCAATAAGCCAAATGTTTTTGTTCAACAGAAAAAAAAATTGTATATAAAAATAAAATATATTCGATATATAAATGACAAAAATATTTGAATGATAACTATTTGTTTTTAAAACATGAGTTTTTTTTCTCAATATATTACTAACTAAATTGGAATCACTTGATTCATATGTTTTTTAATAATTTTTTGAATAGTCTAAATGTAATTACAAAATAACATCTATTTATATATATTCTTAACACTTTGACAATACGTATACAGCTTGTAAACATGGTGATTTGAACTCATATCTCTTAAGATGAAAATCATCTGCTTTTCCACTATGACACTTAATTTTTTTTAATAGTTAATTCAAATTGTTTTGGTTCACAAGTAAACTATAAATCTAAAATATGCAAAACGACAGGCGGTTGATTAACATTTCATGACGCATATTCAACAATCTCAAATCCAAATTGATCTACACCCTACGATTAAGAGTTGAGAACTTCAAAAATTGCATTTATTATTATTTATTTGACATAATGAATATTGAAACATATATTGGTAAACTGCAAATTGACCTCGTTTCCCAAACTCCCAACTAGATCCAATATGAGTCATATAACTGATGAAAACAATATCAAACAAATTAAATGTTTAAACATATTCGATCTATTCATTTAAGTTATTGTATTTGCATATGTATTCAACAATATTTTCAAAACATATATCGAGGTTTGAATTCATATAAGAATAAAGTAGATGAATATCCATGATTACTAGGTCAATTAGTGAATCTTATTTGTATCGGTATTCAAAGAATTTTACAACTTTAGGTCAAGAATTATTTAGTAAGGCAAATTGATAGTTTGAAGTAGGTTTAAATATGTTTTAAGGTCCTAAACTCTTTGTACATTCGGAATTTAGTCGTTTTACTTTTAATTTCAAAATTTTAGTCTTTTTATTTTCCTAATTCAAGTCCAATTATTACTAATGTAAAATTTGACTGTTAAATTTAAGTCCGTTATAACACCATTTTTAGTTTCATGGCTTCCAAGTTAGGATATTTTTTTTTTAATTTTCAAAATGTTACACCAGCAAATTTAATAGAAGAATTTTAATTAGACATAAATTTTTAAATCTGAAAAATAAAGGGATTTTATTTTGAGCTGTAAAATTGAAGTTACAAGTAACCCATGAAATAAAAAAAAATGAAAAAAGGGACCATTTTACTAATTTGTAAATTCAGCCATCATCAACATATTCTAATAACTAATAAGCATTGTTTGAAAAAGACACCTCAACTCACACCAAATTTCTTTTTCTAAACATATGAAAGACATAGACTATATATGTTAGATATATCTTGCTATATTATAAGACTTCATTTATTCCTTTTCTTTTTTCCTTAGTTCATTTATTATTAAATAATAATAATAATTATTAGAGTAAACTACACTATGTTATTAGTCACAAAAATATTATTTTTTATTTTGATTATTGGACTATTTTTCTATAAATTTAGCCACCACCGAATTTTTTTTTATTTTGATCATTAACTGTTAAATCTTTTAAAAACATTACGTAATGTTAGTGATTAAATTTGTAGAAAATATAATTTGGTTACCAATGATGTAATTTACTCTCATCATTATTATTACTAGTTGATATCTATAAATCCCCATGCGTAAGACTAAAAATTGTTGTTTACATAATAGGTAAATCAATCACTTTTATTCATCTTCTTTTAATCAATCATACACTTGTATACAATTTCACTGTTTAGTTTCCCCGGGCAATGCAGGTTAGTTTTGAAGTTCACAAAAAAAATTATTTTTATTTTTTCGGTTCTCTAGTGCTTTGTCATGACTAATTCAGATTGATCTGCATCGTAAATTTAATTTTGATGGATGAGTCTTTCAGTTAAATTCTTTTACATAAACAAAAACCTTAAACTCGAAACATGCATAAATGATACCAAACTGTTTATCATATGAACTAACTCTATAAAGTTTTAATTTTGTTTAATCCCCACCCACCATCAAATACCAAAGAACATGATCCATATTATAAAGCCAAGAAATCAGCAGAAATGGCATCTCCATATAAGGCTAATCTATCCATCCCTGTAACGATAATAACCCAGATAGCCCCATTAGCATTTCTTTTTAGCAAAAAAAAAAAGAGTCAAATTTCCTTTCTTTTACTCACTCTTCTACTTTTAGTTGCCATGATTTATAATCCCATTAATTACTCCCCTCTTAACTTCTTCAACTCTCCAACAAAAAACATTAATCCCACGGCAAAAGGAAAGAAAATTTGCATCACTTTCTATATTTTATTTGTGAATTCAGTTAATGTTTCTCACGTCCCACATTCTTTGAGGAAACCTCCCTTTTCCTTCAATCCAACTCCAACTCCAACTCCACCTTCTCCTCTCCCTTTCTCAAATCTGATTCTTCCAATAGAAAAATCTCTTCTTTCTGGGGTTACTTTAGAAATAAAATAAAGTTTCTTTTTTTGGGTTTTTTGTTTTTAATATTCCAGGGAACGTTGCTGTCATTGCCAGCCATGACTGAGGTCCTTCATTTTCCTTCATCTCAAAGCACTAAAACTTCCTCTCCTTCATCTTCCTTAACCTGCACTCATGAAAGAGATGACCTTGTTAACGAAACAAGCTGCGACCCGGAAGGAGAATACGAGGAGGAGGAAGAAGTGAAGGAAACACAGAAACAGGGCACGGATCAGTTGTCTTTGTTGGCTTTGTTTGTTACCCTTTTTAGGAAATCTTTGGTTGCTTGTAAGAACATTGATAGAAGGGAGCTTTGTGCTATGGAGATTGGTTCGCCAACCAATGTCCGACACGTTGCACATGTTACCTTCGATAGGTTCAATGGCTTCTTGGGTTTGCCTATCGAGTTTGAGCCTGAAGTTCCCAGGAGAGCTCCTAGTGCAAGGTTTAGCCTTTTGGTTTTTTTCTTTCTTATGCAAAAAGTTCCATTTTTTGTGGCATTTCTAAAAGAAAATTTATTGAATTTTTACTGCGAGTTTGGGGTCTATTAGCTTTCAAGTTTGAACTGTTGGTGCATTGTGGGGTTTCATGATTCTTTTCTGATGATAGTATTGTTTGGTAATTGATTGTTAATTTCAATTGATGGATTTGGCCAATGCGACTAGCTGATGTGCCTGTTTGTGTGATATACATGTATCTACATATGATGGTTTAGGCAACTTAAATTTTATAAAATTAGATTTTCTGTGTTAAATAGTTGAATCTCACCTATGTTTTCTCAGGAAAAAAAGAGGGGAAACCAATTCTTTGCATTTCATGTTTCCGGGGGAAGTTGTTTTGGCTTATCTCTTTAAAATGCCATAGCTAATTAGCTATAAAAGAGGTTGAACTAATATTCTGTACTACTTTTTTCTTTAATTAGCCTGCTCTGTTTGACCAAATTCTTCCTTGGAGGAAAATGCTGGCACTATAGATGGACAAAGGGAATTCCATCTATTTGATGGTTTGTGTGTGTGTGAGTGTATCAGTTATATATGATTGAGAATCTTAAAGTTTTCTCGGCTTTAGGTAGACATGCAAGGTATGGCTTGACTTCGAATGTCTTTGAGGAGAAATTTCGAGTAATTGAATGATATTTTTTGAGTTTCTTCTTGAAAGTTAACTAATCAGAAACTTCTGTTTCCAACTCTTTTAGTTCCTGTAGCATTAAAGAATAGTAGTGCTAGGTTTGTGGCTTTCTACTTTTGGCGGTGCAATAAGTCTTCATTATCTGGCATTAAAGTCAAGTGACTAGGTAAGCCGTGGAGGAAAAAAATGTTCTCTCTACTAGTTTCCCAACTTTCCATGGTTGACCTGCTAGTAGCTTATTTGGCTTAGTTGTTGGCTTGTCAGACTTTGCTGGTGAGTCATTTCAAAGAGTCCTGGATGATTTCTCGTGTTTTTCTCTTTGGTGTTTTCCCTCAAGTTTCATCAAGACTTGAGTTGCATCTATCTAGTAATTGAGATAGTAGGAAATAGCCAAAATTTAAGTAAATCAATGGTCAACGGGTGAGGGGAATTGCACTGAGGCACCTATCTTTGAGGGAAAAGACCTCGGTGTGCAGTACAAGTTTAGAATTGATCGTATGACGTGGGAAAAAATATTAGAGGAGACAGTTTTTCATTGTCTTCTTACCATGTGGAGTTGGTGATGTGAACAGGGAGGTAAACATGTGGAGTATACTTTGTTAGAACATTCATGACTTAATTGCCAATGAATGTTTGAGACCTGTTCTCATTCTACTTCTTCCATATTTACTGTTGACGAGTGCTAATGCCACTAATGGTTTGTTTATCGCTTTGGTAATGCTAACAAATTAAGAGGATAGGCTGGATTTGCTATGCACACCCATATGCATACATGAAAAATGTTGAAATGTTTTGATTATAGAAACTGGCAATTCTGCAATTACACTAAGTAATCTTGTATGATATTTGATTGCATGTGCAGATAGCAAAATGCCAACATCCTAACACAATCTCCCTCGATTAGCATATGTCATAGTTTGTCGTTTCGTTTGTTTGGCAGCACAACTGTCTTTGGAGTTTCCACAGAATCGATGCAGTTATCCTACGACTCCAGAGGTAACAGTGTGCCAACAATACTCTTGCTAGTGCAAAGGTGTTTGTATGCTCGAGGAGGCTTGCAGGTTTTCTTTCTTTTCTCAATCCTCTCCCTTTTCAATATGCTATAGCTCCATAAAGTGGAGAACATAGAAGTCTTTAGCATTCTCTTATGTATATGACCGAAACTTATTTGCACGTTTCTAGTTTTGTTTACTTTATATGGATTTCTTAAAGGTTTTCAAGTTTTATACCCCGAGTTGTTACTATTGACTTCACCACATGCAGGCAGAAGGGATCTTCAGAATCAATGCTGAAAACAGTCAGGAAGAGTATGTCAGAGAACAATTAAATGGTGGAGTGGTTCCGGAAGGGGTCGACATACATTGTTTGGCGGGACTAATCAAGGTATGGTGATTTTCCTTCACTTACATCTGATAATGTTTGTGGTTATGGAGTTGAATGAAAAGATGAGCTTACTGCAAATAATTTTCTAGAAATATCTCAAATGTAAATTTTATCCACGTATGGCTGCAGGAAAATGGCTTTTAAATATTCTTCTTTATTATCGAACCCGAATATACTGATTTGATGTTGGGTTATTGTTAGGCTTGGTTCAGAGAACTTCCCACTGGAGTTCTGGATTCTTTATCTTCGGAGCAGGTAATGCAATGCCAGACCGAAGAACAGTGTGCTGAGCTTGCTAGACTTCTACCCCCAACAGAATCTGCTCTACTAGATTGGGCCATAAATCTCATGGCTGATGTTGTTCATCAAGAACATCTAAACAAGATGAATGCACGTAATATCGCTATGGTTTTTGCTCCAAACATGACTCAGGTGAGTTTTCTTCGATATTTACATGTTTATTTCACCGCAAGATTCAACACTCTCCTTCTGTGCACATCGACATTGGTTATCCATAACAAGTACTTCTTGAGCAAAGCCTTCTGTTTCTTGCAATGTCGATAGCATATTGTACCGAACGGTTGCCAGTTATGGTTTATTCTGGTTGCAGATGGCAGATCCTTTGACCGCATTGATGTATGCAGTCCAAGTGATGAACTTCCTCAAGACACTTGTCTTAAGGACCCTGAGAGAAAGAGAGGATTCGGTGGTAGAGCCAACTCCTGCATTCCGTCTGGAGCCTTTCGATGAGAATGGAGATCAAAGCCCTTCGCTCTCCTGCATTCAAGATACCGAAAATGATAATGAAGAGAAAGAGCTGGCCTTTCTCGCTGAAGAACCTTTAAACAAAAGCTTCAGGAATTATGGTCAAAACAACGAGATCCCAAATACTGAAGATCACAATCCAATACCCACCGTTGATACACTAATCACCGGTGCAGATCTTCCCAACGAGATTCCAGCTCAGACTGAAAGTTTCATCACCGAAACAGATACCATCATATCCAACAACCTGAAACCCGCAACTCTGGTGATTGTTGGAAAGACCAACAATATTGGCCAATCAAGTAATTCATGTCTCAAGGAGTCCAACAAAATCATCGGTCTTGAATCGATACTTCAGATGACAAACACTGTTGACAAGACCAAAGGGATAACCAATTTGAGCCGTATAGGTTCAAGGATCGAACGTATCGAACCATGGCGTTGAAGGGTACTCAACAACAGTTGAACACAAACTGATACTTTGACATATGATTGCTGTGAATGTTTGTTTATTTTCCAAGTTGTGAAGTTTTTTTGTGTGAATTTGTTCTTGTATCTTTTCTGTGTGATGACTGGTTTGCTTAACCTTATGACCCTAACATTTCTACTTCGACATGGCAATTACCTCCGAAATTCGACAAATTCCGGTATCTATTTTCCGTTTTACTTTCTTAGATTATGTTCTATTTTGTATAATAAAATACTATTTAATAATGACCACTAAAAATTGAGTCATAGAATTCAAACCACCTATCCATATTATACTCCACTAGAAGAGGTAGCCATTGATTTTTTCAACTCTTTTTACACAGCTCTCAAAGAACTTATAATTTCTTTATATTTCCTTCTTTCTTGCTTGTTTCCTTTCCCCCCTCTCTCTTCTATCTCAATGAATAATAATCAATTGAAAGAGAACAGTGGAGAGCCAGCTCATGGCTGCCGGTGGAGGCCTTAAGCACATCTTTCAACGCTCTGTACCAGAACCCCCAACACTGCTTGGGAGCCTCTCTTCCTGGAAACAAATCCAGCCTGCTGCTCAAATTCAACCGATCGAACAATCTTCTGTAACCGAAATCTTCGGTGAGCTTCATTTCAAGGAGAACTCCAAGTCACCATCGCCTTCCATCTCTATTTCACCCTTTTCTTCTGCAAAATTGAAGCACTCTTCCAGGGAAGATGAAAACAACATTGGTAGTTCAAGCAGCCCAAAGGTGGCACATAGGAAGAGTTTTTCGTTGAACTCGGAGAGACTGCATGTGTGCACCGAAGGGCTCGGTTTCGAGAGTTGTGGTGATGTCAGGGACAATGACACTAAAAATGAGATGGAACAAGAGTGGCAAAGAAGCAAAGAGAAGATAGATAAAGCAAGCCGCATAGTGAATGAAAAGAGATGGAATTTGCATGGTGAATTGAAGGTCGTGAAGTCGAGAAGATCAAACAGCCTTGGAGACTTTCCGCCGCCGATTTCATGCATAGGCCAGAGTGGGAAGCCAACGGTTTCGTTCAAATCTTACAGGCAAGATGGGAGGTTCGTGCTGAAACAGGTGAGGACCCCTACGCAAGAGTTTTTGCATGCATGTAGGGAAGATGGGCGGTTGAAGCTGCAGTTTATGCAGCCGAATGATAAATCAATGGAAGATGCAATTGATGATGACGGTAAAGAGAAAAGGTGAAAGGTTGATTTGCATTCATGTGATAAAAAAGAATGAGAACCATCTCCCGGTGCATTTTAGTCCTCAAAAGGAATTGCGAGTTAATTATAAAAACTTCTAAGAATTTACTATGTTTACCTTGTAATTACAAACACCATACAGACAATAAAACGGACATAAAAGATAAAAATATAAAATAAACTATCAAATTATTCGATTAAATTCTGTTTTTTTTTTCATCGAAATAAAGAAAAGAGAAACAAAATGTTAAATACGGGGATTGCATGAAACCCTAAAGGCCATGTTGGATTCATTATCATTAGATCCATTAAAATGCAAGGTAAAAAAACTAAGTTTCTCAAAAGAAAATCACTTTCCAAATCATTTTTTTTCCTGTGAAACAAACAAAAACCTTAAATCCAAAATGTTGTTATAAGCAAAGTTACTTTTCTTCCAAGTAAAGAAAGTTTTATTCTTAACTTAACGCCCAAGAAAACTTATACTCTAGCTGTCCAAATATATGATACTTACTGAAAAAGAACTGAAATGATAAAATATACAAAATTAATCTCCTGCGTCAGGGGGGGCTCTGATTCATGGTGCAGGTTTGCTGCCATCAAATGTCAGAAGCACCTCGTATAAATCAGGACGTCGATCACGAAACACACCCCAGCTACTTCTTTTGGCTTTGATTTTGTCGAGATCGAACTGTGCAATGATAACAGCTTCATCTTTGTCATTACTGGCTGCAATGATTTCCCCAGTCGGTCCTGGAATTGAAGTATTGATATTTAGACTTATTCCGGACTGGTAAACATTGATGAATATGGCTAATTACTGGAAGAGAGAAGAATCATCAAATTCATACCTACTATGAAGGAATTGCCATAGAACGTAATCTCACTCTTCCCGTGCTCCGTCTCAATGATTTCCTTTCCGATGCGGTTAGAAGCTACCAGAGGTACCTATATAAACACTACATCCATTAACCATTTACATTCTAGCAGTCCCTCTCCAAATTTCAAAATAGAAGAATAATACGGATGATTAAGCCCTCTGCTACGAGCATCATATACAAAATGTCTCTAGCTAACAAAATCAATCTGACCACAGGAAACGGAAGAGTAATAGCAATTTAGCATGTAAAGAAGGGGAAATTTGATTCCAAAGATCACATCACAATTTTCTGTAAAAGCAACAAAAAGACAAGTACAACATTGAAAAGGCATTTTGAGCTCACCAGTCTTCCAACTTACCAGATTTGCACCAGCATGCCCTTGCATCACTCGCTGCCAATGCTCACAAGAATCAAGTTCTGCATCTTGTGGTTCGGAACCGATAGCAGTAGGGTAAAACAATATCTCAGCACCTTGCAAAGCCATAGCACGGGCAGCCTCTGGAAACCACTGATCCCAACATATTGCTGACATGCAAAATAGCAATAACTTTATGTTGTGTTCCACTTCTTTGTTTTGCAGGGAAATTGATGAAATAAACAGACACATTTCAGCAATTAATTTATGTTGCCAAAACATTCTAGCCCTCGAATGTAATGGCAACAATATAAGATACACCATACATCAGTTCATTCAAGTGACAGATGAAACATTTTGTAATGAACTTGCAAGCTTCGCAATATAAAGAGTGGAATCGTGTAAAATTAAAGTGGAAATAAGCTCTAACCAACTCCAATCTTTGCGAATTTAGTCTGGAAAACCTGTTATCAATGGCATCCATATGTTAAGTAATAAAAATAAAGAACATAAAAAAACTCAAAATTTCTGAAAAATATAAATGTTAGCATTGGTTGAAATGAGGTTTTACCAAGTACCTACCTTAAAGCCTGTATCACCCGGATTAAAGTATAACTTTTCCTGGTATCCTGAAAGATAGAGAGGAAACACAATTTTAAAAATCAAAATGAATTATATCATATTGAAGCTATGAAGCATTAATTTCTGTAGAGACCTGGTCCATCAGGGATATGAGATTTCCTATATAGTCCAAGATCGGTCCCATCAGCATCAATTATGGCTATAGAATTGAAATGGGCATTGTTTGCCTCTTCAAAGAAACTAATCCGCATCACCACACTCAACTCTTTTGCAAGTTCCTGCATCCCGAAAGTGTGTGGTAGACAAAAACAAGCCCAATTGAGTAAATACTAGAACCTGCAAGTCAAACCAAGTTTGGTTGCTCTTACAAGAGAAAACAAGGCATCGATACAACCAATCAACTTAAATTTAGACGTAAAAGGCAATGATTTTACCTTTTAATGGTGGGGTGACCCTTATAAGGCTTAGCGCGTTTAAAGAAATCCTGCCTTTGTGCTTGGCAGAAGTAGTAACCCTCAAACAGTTCTTGAAGACACATAAAGACACAAGAATAGCAGCTACACCAAATCAAATCCGAGGAATTACTCAGTAGGTGGGGAAAAAGAAATTATTCGGATAGCTTATTTTCTATTTTACCACCAATTACAGAATTCTAGATGTGTTGGAGAAAATGAGAGAAATTAGATGGCAACAAAATAAAATTAAAGCCTTTATTCTTCAAACTTTCATTTATGGAAAGCCAGGATTTGACAGCATTAAGGAGGTGTTTTTGATCCGTTAAGAAAACTAGAAGTAGCAGCAGTATCTTAACATAAGCTGTTTCCTAGCATAAGTTCAAAAATTCGTTTCCGAATCAGTTTCTGAGGGCAAATATTCTAATCTAGTTTATTGTGTTCTTTGTTAAAAGAAGTTATGTCAAAATGTGTCTATGTTAATTTTAGTTTAACATCACAACCCATTTTACAGTTCCTATTAGTGTTTTTGCATTTTTTTTCTGGATCACATTCTTTTCCAACCACTTCTCATTTTTTAGTTATGGCATGCATTTGACTGTTATCATTTAATTTTTTATTGCATATTCTTCGGCATTGGCAAGATAGGCAGCATGTTAGAGTTGAGCAGTGGTATACAACTTCAGCAGTGATGAAAGATGCACCAAAAAGAAAAAAGGAAATCATTTATTAGAAAAGGCTGAGCACATTACAAGTTCCAAATTTTATAAAATTGAACAGCACATACCTGGATAAGAATGATATTTGCTCCCTTAGCATGAGCAGCACTAATCAGCCTGTGTAGAGAAAAGTCATTGTATAAATAACTAGCATACAGCCAAGAGAGAAGGTTACCAAAACGCACGGCGAAGTGCCACAAAATATAATACATTACAGTGAATGTAGAGTAAGATAGAAACAAATATGACAACCACAATCAAATGAGCAATGCCCCACAACATGCGGACAACTGCATGAATCATATTGCATTACCAAGCTCCCTGTCCAACATGGCATCTTCTATTAATTGACTTCTCTTACTTGAGGGACTTGGCCTCTCACCTCTAAATTATCTTATTTAACACCTCCACTAACCTCAAATTTGCACTGTAAGCACCAATTCAATAAAAAAACAGATAGAAAACAATCAAAGTACAAGAAGTGACTTGTATAAAGATGAAAGCCAGATCAATGCAGTTCAAATATTTGTATGACCGATCATTAGAAATATTGCTATGATTTATAATAAAGGTTTTGCGACTCCAAAGAAATAGAAAACAAATTCCTAAGAACATACTGACACAATGTGTGTGAGGGATATCAATTAATATGCACAAGTACCTCATACAGATGCTTCAGAAGCTGCTGAGGACATGCACATACAATGTGTTAGGCAGTGGAAGTAGACTGTTAGGAATGCCTACGTGGGCAAGACATATGGGACATGTCAGCCACAAGAAGTCAAAGGCGCCAAAGATGGAAAGGAAGTCAAACAACCTTTTTTCGTAGTATTCATAATTTAGAAGAATTTATTTTAGCAATTATTTTTATTGCAACTAAAAATCTTTAGTTTTAGTTTCTTATTCTGCAAGAATAAATTTCAATGTAACCTCTACTTAAGAGGACGATTTGCTATAATAAAATAAGACAAATCATTTCAATTACAAAGGTTTAAAAGACCCTCTCTTCCTATGAGTCTAAGATTAGGAGCTCCCTTCGACGAGTTCCAAGGTTAGTAGCTCCCTTTGATGATTTCCATATATTATTAATCAAAGGTTCTTCAAGAGAAGGGAATCACAACAAGGGTAAAGCTTCATCAAGTGAAGCAGGTTTCCCGTGAATCGCTCATGGACATGACCCATAACTCTTGCACTCAACATAGACCATCTTTCATGGGATTAGAATATGCAAATAATTGGGGCATTCAAGAATCTCTAAATAGACATCAAATACAGCAAGACCAAGAACCCCATTTTTTTCATTTTGGTTAGCAAAATAAGCATCAAAACCTGCCAATAACTATATGCAAAAACTTGTTGCGTGTTGTGATGTACTATAAATGATACGCAAATAGTGCAAGTATACACATCGAACAAGTAGTAAAGTGATGAGTGAGTATTGTCTCCACAGGGATTGGAGGTAAATTGAGTTAAGCTCAAGCTCAAGCACACGAAACACAAACTGAAAGTAAATGCAATAGCAAGTGGGAACAGATTAAGAAATGCTGCAGCAAATAACTGTAATGAAAACTGGGCCAAACTAAATATGCTTTGAACGCCCTCTCACGTGTGCGAAACTCTCTGGGATGACAGGCCAGGTTAGGGACTCCTATGTCTAAGCCTCAAGAATATTAGCACCTTTCAGTTCATACCATGCTCGACAGAGTTTACTAAGGTGTTTCTAAACTATCTCTAGCAAGAAACCTGACAGCCAGAATGCTATGGCAATACCTTTCAGCGTGAACCCTAGCAAGCTACTATCCTTAGATTGATTACAAAAATCCAACACGAAAAGGATAAAACACAACAATAAGTCAAAACAGATATATATATATATCCTAAGAAAAGACAGGATATCAGCTAGGGAGAATGTAGCATTAAGAATCATGATGGTTATCGTTGTTTAAGACTAAAAATAAGATTTATAGACTGAATCCCAAAGATCACAAGTGTGCTGAAGGTATATCAAGAGCTAAACAGAAAACAGATACCAAAATGAATTTCAGTTTATGCCAAGAAGCTAATGAAAACCAGAGTTTTTCCACCAGTGCTGTGTATACCCTTTTACGTACAAGTAAATTCAGGCGTGTCAGCTGGAAATGAAGCATAAGAGTGACTATGAATAGAAAAACACCAAAAAGGTAATAACTTTAGCTTAAAACCCAAACAAAGATCAAACTTGAACTGTTGAATGGAGCAAATTAACCTTGAAAACAATCACTTTCTCTCTTCCAATCGGTGCTTCCCCACCGGTTAAATAGTCTTATTTTCATGTAGAATCAAGCAACCAATACACACCATAGTTCTAAAAATTGAGATTAAAAAGAAGAAAAGCAGAAACAAACCAGAAAACTAAGGAAACAACTTTTAACACATGAGATTAAAAGAGTGGCAAAGCAAATCCAAGATCTGGGTTTAATCTAGAATATTTCGAAAGTAGCACAAAATCCACCAAAAATGAAAAGAAACCTTTCGGCGGTGGCGAGGTTGGTGAGGACGTCGTCGGTGCAAGCGAATTGCAAAGCTGAAACAACTACTTGCCTGCTTCCCTTCTCCATTTCTTTACTTTTTGTTATTATGATTAAATTCTTAAACACAAACACACAGCCGCGGACTAATAACTAAAGTAGAATGGAGAGCAAAGCAATATAAAAGTGACCCCAAAAAGACAAGGATTTCTATTCAAAAGTTGAACCGGCTTGTCCTTGCTTTCGGTCCCGCTTTGATTCTCGAGGTTTAATAACAAACTGGCGCCTAAATTATACTCCAATTTTTGGTTTGATCCTTCATTTCTTTTTCAAAATGATCCTTAAATTTTATAGTCACTGTTTTTTCTCTAAAATTTAAACTTTTAACTTTTTATTTATTTAAAATTTATTAATGATAAATATTTTAAAAAACTTTCGCAGTATTTTTTAAATATATATTTGTATAAAAATTTAAATATTTAAAATAACTGTGATAAATTTTTTTATAAAAAAATCAACAAAGGCACACTAAGTAGGACGAAGATAGCATCATACTATGATATGCATTATGCAACATATTAAATCAAAGGTATACACTACACCTAATTCAAGCAAACAATCATAGCACATAACCACAAGATAACTCATGCAATTTATCCCATTTATGATCCTGATCAAGCAAATTTAAGCACGTCAGAGACGAATGTCGGAATTCGAATTGATACGAGATAAAACAACATGAACATACAAGATAAGACGACATGAACAATTTTAACCGCTCAACCAATTAGGGCTTAAAGCTTTGAACAATCCTTGTATTTTTCTTGGGCCCTGGTCTTTTTATGAATGGAACATTAGAAAAAGGCATCATAACACACTTTTTAATGGTATTATAATCACTAATTTTATCTGGGGTATGAACTCGTTTTATATTTATGATAATACGGGCTTCTTTGTCTATTAACCTTATGTTGCTTTGTTACTACCTATTTAAAAACCCATAAATATTATACTATAGCACATGTTAGTCTAATTCGAAAAAGAAAAAAAAAAGGAAAAAATTATCATGGCAACATCATTAGTTTTAACTATAAAGAGTTTTAATTAATCAAAGTGATTGCATTACCATGTTATTACCATATTATTATTACATTATTGTAAAATAGAAACAGAAAAGCCCAAAAAATAAGTCATAATAATTAAAAAAGCCCAAATGTTTATTTAAAGAAGTCCATTTACATTTATTTAAAACCCAAAAATATTACACCAGCCTAGCTAATAAGGCCTAAACCCAATAGCCATAACAAAACCTTAATGCACCCCCTATTGTTTGCGCAGCCGCATACCCACCGTCAGATCTGGGGCATATTTGACAGTCCAGATCACTCCGTCAAAAGAAACCCTAAGACGTCGCGCTTTAGCAGCCGTCAGATTAAGGGCATCATCGGATGGCCAGGATCACTTCCTCCGCTCGTGCAGTCCATGCCTGATCGTTTCGTTCCTCCACGCGCGCGTGCAGGGACGACACCTCGACTTTTCTGCTCCCGACGTGCGCCCACGCGCGTGCACGACCTCCACGCCCTTGATCACGATCGTCCAGCTTCACTCTGGTGGTCCCAGCTCCAGCCACGTTCTCTCTGTCTCCCTCCATGCTCCGTCCAGGCCACATGCAGCACCAAAAACAGTAAGGGGTCAGGATGCAAGGATAAGCAACATAAAGGTATGTGCATGCAAAACAAAAAAACAACAACAACTAAAGGCAACAACCACCAACATGCAACAGAGTCAGAGCCAACATCCGCAGAAAATTACATGAACTGGGCCAAAATTGCACATATCGGCCAATATGAGTTCTCTTTATTTCAAAAAATACATGTAAATCAGGGGCTATATAACCAAAAGCCCTAAACAGTTGTAATCCCTATGAGGGAGATTTCAGATTTCTGAAGCATCAATACAAAGGCAAAAGTAACCTCAAGAATTTTAGAGGTATATCTCATCCTATCTTTCATTTTTGAAGCATATACAAATAAAAAAGGGGTTGGGGTTTTGGTTTTACCTTGGTCGTTTCATCTTCCTTCGCGTCGATTCGCCTTCTCCTGACCGTTGCACTTTCGGACACCAATAATAAGCCTTCTGGTCTCTTCGTGGCTGTAACCCCCTTAACCCAGTCTAGTCGCAAGACCGAGTCGAGCGGGTCACATGGAGAAAATTGGAGTGAATCCGCGAAGACTCACTTCGATTAACGACCCATTTTTTTCTTTTTATCTTTCTAGATGCAACATTATTATCCTAAGTGTACATGCTGATAGTAGATAAAATTACAACTTAATCAGATATCGATTTGACATCTAATCGTCATGTTTAGTGTTTAGGGACCATTTTGTAAACTAGTTAAATTTAGGGACCAATTATGAAATTAAAGTTATTCAAGTTTCATGCTTTCGTATCAAATTTCAGCTTATTTCGATTACCCAAACTCATTTAATTGAACATTCATATAATCAGTGACTTAAACGTAAGAAAATAGAACTTCAGAAAGCTTCAATTAACTAACTTAACGGTCAAGTGTATCGATACACTTGTGCCCGTATCGATACGCCAATATCTCGTCAAAATCTCAAATTTCCAGTAGCACAAAAGGGTATCGATACGGTCCCGTGTACCGATACAGTTCTCCAATTTGCCCTCTGACCGTATCGATACGGTCTACCCTGTACCGATACGGTATGCCTAGTTTGGCTTTACTGTACCGATACGGTAGCCCGCGTATCGATACGTCTGGGCTTGTAATGCTACAAATTGCATATTTTTCAAGCTTAAACTCATCCGAAAACATTATAACAGGTTATTAAGACATAAACATCCACTTAGAGCATAAAACCATAGGCATTAAACACTAAAGCATGCTTTCAACATCAACACATTATAATTATCAATCTATAGGCATGCTTCCTATGCAAAGTAACCATTCAAGCACCAAAATACAAACCAAATCAAATACCAGCAATCAAATGCCATTTACAAGTCCAAAACCATTATAGAAACTTGCAACAAATCAAGGGAGTTCAAAAACATCCTCTTCCAAAACACTTGGCTAACCTCATTGCCATTATTAGCTATGTTTTAAACTATCAAACCATACTTGAGCTTACAATCGCAACTTGGATTGAATCTTTGCTTCCTTGCTGCCACCAACACTCTAATGATCTGCATTGTTGTAAAAGAGATCGTAAGCATAAAATGCCTAGTGAAGGCCGCTCAAAACAAAACTCAACAATAATGCATTTGAAACCATTTTAGTCTATAAATCTCCAATATCATGCCCAAATCAAATCTCATGCTTGAAACCACTTTTCAAAGCAAAACACATTTTATTTCTCAACATGTATTATTAGTCTCATGCATCTCAATGCAAAATCTCAAGTCTTACATGCTTAGCCAACAAGCAATGCTTCTATTTAAAATTACATGCGTAACCACGCCTTACGCAAAGTCTCATGTATAAACCACATATACAAATCATCATTTAAAAACATGATGCATGTTTAGCACATACATTGGCAATACAAGTGATCCGGATATAACTACCCTTATCTTTTGGATGGCACTACCCCCATCAAGTCACATGGTGAGACTACCCTCACCATAATCTCATTTTAGCTGGTTGCCACTACCTGCATTGCCCGTTGGTGATAGCACTACCCATATCACTCGCACCACAATAGCACTACCCCTATTGTGGAACTGAAGAATTTAGCACACGCGCGGATTTTGTATATATTATAGTGCACTCGCATCCTATTGATCGACCAATTATATTGGACATAGTTTAATAATCATCATCACTTGTAAATGTACAATTTAAAACCATGTTAACCTACTGTTTTTACCAATTCATCAACAAAACTATTTCCATATCCCAAATCTCACGCATTAAACCATGCAAAGCTTTTCAAAAGCATAATATATCTCATTGCCATAACAATTCTATCTCATGGGATAAATCTCATCACGTTTCACATATGAAAACATGCATTAAACAATAGGTAACAAAACCATATTCAAAACATGAGCGTGATATCATTAAAACCATAGAAAACCGAAATTCGAGAGCAAATGTCACCATACTTACTTCCGAGCCTAGATTGGCATTTCAAGCTCAATCTAAACTCCCATAAATCACTTTCAAACCTGTAACACCCCCTACCCCGGGTTAGTAGCAAACCGGCTCGGGAGCGTTACTTAAGCAATGGCAAGGACAAGGTAAGCAATACAATACAAGGCAAGGCATTGATAACTCATTCTTATTAGAAGAGTTTCTTAACTAACAAGCAACTAAGTATACTTACTTAACTAACAAGTAACCAAGCATTCATTTGGTTTCAAGACATCATAGGCATTCGAATAAGGTATATAATTATTTCCTTTCATACTTACATTATATGTTACTACATTATCAATACACTTTACTTCATTTTTATCCCTATCATTCGAATGAACTAAGACAAGCAACCTAATTTCATTTCATTTCATTGTTCCTTAGATTTATACATGTACATCTTATCCCTAAATTACTAACATGATTCTTGAACATTCAAATTGCATGAAACTAGCTTCCATTCAAGTAATTCTCTATACCTAACCATTCGGCCATCATCATGCTAATACCAAAACACATACATCAAGGTATATACACACAAGTGACCATATAGTTCCCAAGGCATTCGATTGGAATACAAGCAAGCATGGTTCGATCATCCTATATTCAATTCAAGCAAGACATGTACATAAACAAAGCATTCAAATGTTCCAAGGTAAAATAGATCAAACATTTATTCATTTCAATACAAACCCATTTATGCGCAACAATCATCATTCCAATATATGAAATTTAAGTTCATTACATCATTGTTCACATTGACAACCAAGCTTGTGACACAGTAGGCCCATACAAGAACAGTATATACAAGTACCAAAATGCATGATTGAGCTAAAGTCTATACAATCTAGTGCCACCATTCTAGGAGATATACATAACAAGTATGAAACCAAACTTAGGCAAAGCTTGTGTGACTTGCTTCTAGCTCAAGAAATCAGGCTTCAAGATCAAGCAACACTCGTATCCTTTATCCTGTAGTTGGGAAGAATGAAAAACGAGAGTGATAAGTACAAGAATGTACTTAGTGAGGTAGTAACTAGTTCTAACCATTTGTTATATCAAGTTTTGTGTCATTTAATCAAGTATAGTCCTAGCTAAGGCTTTCAAGCATTAAGATAATCCTAGCTAAGGCTTTCAAGCATTAAGATAATCCTAGCTAAGGATTTCAAGCATTCGGCTATTAAGGAACAAGAAACAAGAAATCATACTTCATGTTTTCATATCAAGAATCAAACACATCATGATTATAAAACAAGTAATCAAGTAAGTCATGCTTACATGACAAGTAACATACAATTCATGGCTTTCAAGACAAGTAATGTGTGTTATTGGATTGTTATTACATTTGTTATCAATTAAACAACCCCCATTGGTACTTAGTTTGTATAGGTAATCGAATCTACAACAAATTGTCGCCATAAGATGCACCGTAGTGCTGGTCAAACAGTGTACAATTAGCCTATAACCACATTTTTTACTACACTTAACCACATTTTTCTATACTCTAATCCATATAAAATAGGGCAGAATCAATGTCCTAAAACTGTTAACAAAACAGTTTACAAATTGCCACAAAACAGTGTACAATTACCTATATTGCTGCTGCCAGGCAGTTTGCACTCTATTCACTTAAACATGCATAACTTTCATTCCGTACATCGAAATTTCAATTGGTTTACACCGTTGGAAAGCTAACATAATTGTATTTATAACCATATAAGGCTTGTATTTTAGTTCTTTGTCAATTAATACAGTTTTTAACTTAAAGATAGGGTAATTTGTTACACTAGACAGTTTGCACTGTCCCTAGTGTTTCTTCTCTACATTTCATTCTACAACCCAGAATTCAGTTCTGTTTTCTCCTAATGAATTTAGACATATCAAGGTGTTGTCCATAAAAATTTCAGCATTAAATTCATTTTATTCAATTTGTAGTGATTTTTCAAAGTTACTGCCTAGAACAGAGCATTCTGGGCAGATTACACTAGGTTGAATTTCTAGCTTCTTAATTCATTTTAACAAGGTTCTAACATGGCAATTCATTTTCATGTTCTAACATGCATTCAATTAGCCTATAGTTTAGATTGTGGTAACATTTATAGGCCAATTTTAGGGTGTTACAAAACCTTTTTAAGGTTGTAAACCACGTTTCCACTCACTAACTTCGCTTCGCTTGCAAGTCAAAGCGTCAATCAAGCATCCGATGCAATCGTAGCACCTCCAAACAACTCCGACTTGATCTCCCATATTTTTACCCAACCAAAACAGAGAATTAAAGCTCACTTCAACATCTAAACTCGCAGCCCACAACCTCCTCAACATTCTAGCACAATTAACAACACAACACCAACAGAAAACTATCGAAACAAAGACGAAATCATCCTAAATGATATCCAGCCCTTACCCAGAGAAATCGACACTTTATCAACATCAATATACATCAATTAAACACTTCCCAACATCCTTTAAGTTACAGCAACCACTAAACTCATTTATCAAGCCACAAACCAAAGATAACAACCTAGATCCATAGCAATCTAACTAGTTTCGTGTTTACATTGATCAAAACACTTAGCCATAATCTTTAACATCAACTTAATGTTTAAAATCATCATAATACTCAATATTTTCAGATCCATACGAATTTAAACTAATCTCTTCATTTATTAACTCAAAAACCTCAATTAAACCAATTTCCCTTAATCGTCACAACAAAACTCATTAGAAAACATTGATAAAGGATCAAGAACTTGTGAATTTCAGTAAAGAACCTTTCATTAGAGAAGGAGAACGAAACCTTACCTCTAATGGTAGCTTTCCCCTTAATTGTTTGATTTAAATGAGAAAACAAACTTTGAACAATAAGGTTTTGTAGTATGCCCAAAGACCAATCATAAGATGGTTGTAAAAGACATATTTATTTTATCTTGTTTATTAGTATAAAGTCATTATTATTATTTTGTCTTATTCTGTGTATCTATAAATAAACTGAATTATAATAAAGTCCTTAGAATAATATAGTTATTCTTGAATGTCCTTAGTCAATAATTATTATGGGCTTGGACAACAATAATGTATTAAGACTAATATATAGTTGATTGATGACAAAGTGTTGTCATTGACATGGAGATGTCAAAATCAATACATAAGTATGTGTTAGGGAACAACATACTGGACTGACCCGCTATGAGCATGTTTCTTGGATTATTATGTGACAGTCACAACATTGCTTATGGTGATAACTACATGTATGATCCCCAGACTTGAGATCATCATTATTTCAACATCGCGAGTGACATATTTTGATATGGTCAAACGTGTGTCGTAACTGACTACACTATAAAGACTGATATTGGATATGTCATAATCCATGTAGTGAAATATGATTGATCAAGATAGGATTTGTCCCTCCTACATAATAGGAGTAATATCATAGGCCACTTGATTGAGTGAGACTAGAAAATGCATGGCCATGCTTGAATAAATTGATATGGGATATCATAATTATTCGTTTATAATAGTCTACTCAAGATGTCAAGAAACATTAGATGGACTATAGTGTGACTAATCCATGACTTGTGTCCGATCTAGATATGAGGACGAAAGGATGAAATACATAAAAGAAGTTAATCACGAAAAAAAGGTTAAATTGAACCACGATTTCATGTAACTTAGGTAACAATAATGTATTGCTAGATGCCACTCATTGCTTGTAATATTAGAATTGTTCTGGATATTACTGCTAACGTTACATGAACCTACAAGGGTCACACCCTATGATTGAAACGAACAAATATCGATTAGATAGCATGTGTACAAACTTGTTGTACACGTAATTAGTGAGAAATCGAAATTGTTATAATTATTGTAATTATGGATAATTTTGTTTATATATATGTTAATATTTGATAAGCTATTGTAATTATCAAATATTATTAAAGTATATATATCTCTAAAAGAAACCTAATTAAATTATAATCAAATTCTACATATTTAATTATATTCGGTTAAATATATTGTATATTTAAGAATTCGAATTTAATTAGAATTAGGTTTTTAAATGCTATATAAAGGCATAAGGTCTAGCAGCCATTCATCCCTTGTTTTTGAAAAACCTCTCTAATAGTTAGAGAAGATAAAACATTGTTCGTTTCATTCCGGTGGACTGTGTAGAGGTCGAAACGCTATTGTGACGACTCAGATTCGATTTGGTTATCCCGAATTCCCTACAGATTCCAGATTTATTAAGGTAACGTTTCATCCTTTGTCACCCTAAATTCGCCCCTTGTACATGGATCACTGGTGGATTATGCCGGATAATTTTTCCACTGCACCATGGGGAGTATCGGCGTTTCCCAATAGGTTTTTGGTAGGATATCACTAGGAAATCATTTAGAAATCAAAGATCAATTAAAATAAAAGTTTACCTTAAGATTTTGAAGAGAAGAATGGTGTTTGGCTGGAGAGAAAGTTGAGAGAATTTTTGTGAGAAGAAAAGTTACGTCAAATTTGTTTTAGAGGAAATAACTTCCAATTAACTCTCCTAACCAATTTTAGTTAATTAAAACACTTTAAAAAAAGCTGATTAAGGGATAAAGTCTGGTATTAGACTTTAAGGTTATTAGCTCCTTAAATATTCTTAGTTCTCATCCTTTTACAAAACGGTCACTAAAACAGTTTTAATTTTTTTACAAAACAATCACCATTTTCAAAATGTCACCCTTACTCAATTTATTTTGTCAAATTGAGTTCACTATTATTTTCAAAACATATTTAAATATTTTAGATAATTTTTTCATATATTATTTCGGCCAAAATCTATTTCTTTTTAATTAAATCCCGAAACTAGTCTAGACTGCTACACCGGTTCACCAAAACCGTCCAAACTAATCGGATAACTTCTAGGCCCAATATCGAGGCGTTACAGTGGCCGCGTGTGGTGAGTCGATGGGGAAGCAAGCAAAAAGAGTTTCCCATTTTTTAAAGAAAAAAGAGAAAGACCAGTTCTCAGATTCTGTTTTAAGAGGGGGGATTTCGCCGTCTTTTAAAATTTCAGAGGTCAATTTTAGGGTTTAAGGAGAAAGATGAGTCATTTTGGCTTTTTTTTAGGTTTACCGACCGCCGGCGAGCAACGGCCGACACGACAGAAGGACGTCGAAATCTGAGTTTGACGGTGGTTTCTGGATTTTAGGATGAACACCACGGCGGTGTTCATCCGTTGTTTCAAAGAAAATGAGAGTGAGGGTTTTTTTTTGGGTAATCAGACTTTCAACGTGAAAAAGAGGGGTAAATTTTTGCCCAAAATATGTTTTATACCCGACCCCTTTTAAAAATAGTTTTATTACAACATAAATCCCTCCGCGTCTCCTTTATTACACGCGAGAGGGTCTCCGTGTTTTCAAATTACACCTAGACTCCCTTTTAAAAATAGGATGATTCCCTTTTAAAACCCTTCACCCTCGATAATCACACATTTAGTCTTTCCACTTTTTAAAACCTCTGCCTAGGTCCCTGGTTTTCTTTATCTTTGCTGTTTCGAGCTATTCTTCATAAAGGCTTACTGTTTTCCCCTTTTCTTTTATTTTTCTTCAATTCCAGTCCTCTTAGTTCATGATCATTTATGTCCCTTGTCATAATTTAGATGTACGTACGCAACATGTATATAGCATGTGTTACATAACATGTAGTTTACATGTATAATATATGTTATATATAGTTTTTATGTGTATAATACATGATACCTAATGTAGTTTCTAAATACATAACAAGTGTCATATATAACATATAGTTTTTATGTGATATACGTAGTCCTCATTATATATATAGTTTCCCTATAACATACGTAACATACTCTCTTAGTATATAATATATAGTTGTAAATATAATGTGTAGCATGTATGATATTTTTTTATAATACCTATATAGTATGTGATTTGTCATGTGATACTAGTAAATATTACTATATGGTGCATTTGATATACGTTGTATATACTTCGCATGTTAGATACAATTTTTATCCCCTTTGAATGTATAGTTTATTTTCATGTTATTTGTTCTATTTTAGATAGTAGGTCCTTAGAATTTAATTAATTTAAAATATACCCTTGGCTTAATGGGGTGTGTGTTTAGATGAATTAAACTAAGTATAAGTTCTTTAGATTAACTGAAACTTTAGTTGTTAGGCATTTTAGTATAGTTTAGAGTAATTTAATTTAATTAATCTAAAGAGTGCGCTCGGCTTATTATAGTATAATCTTTAAATTAATTAAATTAGATTTAGGATTAGATTTTTAGAGCCGTTGTTAGATATTAGGTTCGAATTAGTTTGATAAGTTTAAATTTATCCTTGGCTTATTGGGATAAATGTTAAATTTGTTAAACTAGTCGAAAACTTCTTAATTACTCCTTAGGGTAAAATTGACAAAGCCTAGGTGGACACTTAATTCAGATCATGATTTAATTAATTTGGCTCACTTTAAATATAATCATTGGCTTATTGGGATACTAGTTTAAAATTAGTCAAATTAATTATCGCTCAAGAAATTGTAAATCATTAGGAGTTCTTTTTAGGGGTAATTAATTCAGGGCTAATATTAGATTGACCTAGCTAATAATTAGACCATTAATTAAATTTCTATAATTTGGGCATTTTAGGATATGACTTTAGTGGGATTAGGGTTTTAATTTTTAAGCCTTTTCTTGCCATGCATTTCTAACTATTATTCATATGGCCTCTAATTTTATAATCAGACATGGAAATTAATTAACTTAAACCCTAAGAATGAGGTATTAATTAATTCCGATATTTGTGTCGTAACATTCATGGCTCAATGGATGTTGACCAAATATTTGGATTAATTCCTATAGTCCAGAGGTAAACATTGATTAAAATTTGACAAACCATATCATCATGTTTGAATGCTTATATCATGCGTAAAAGTAATGTACGAAATTTGAACTATGAATTAACACGACAGTCGACCTTATTCGATATCAGTTTAATCTATGGTCCATTATATCGTCACCCTCATTAATTAAACATTTAATTAATTTGGACCCACCAATTTAACTAAGCCCACTTAACTAGCTCATACACAATTGAGAACATTTAATTAACGTTAACTTGAATTACATACATTTCCATCAATTAAAAATAATATATGATTTGGTATCGCCTTCGAGCGTTGTAAGGTGCTAACCCTTCTCCACACGTAACTATACTAACCCTTCCCCACACGTAACCATGCTTAACCTTCCCCACACATAATCAATTATCAAACTTAATTTTACGAGTCCCTAATTTTTTAGTTTTCAGTCTACTTTAGCCAAGTGACCAATGACGACTCTAAATCCTGTTATTTTTCAAATGAACGAAAAGGGTTTTTTTTTTCAATTTCAAAAATGGTCGCTACAGGTATAAAATCTGGTAGACTTTTATTTAGGAAAACATCAGTCGGTTAACACCTCGGATTCATTCAAACGACATTTGAAAACCATGTCTGGCATTGAGCTTTAAAAACTACTGATTCAAACACAGTTGTTATCAGAAACACGTTGCAAACTGCTTTACAAAGTTTGCTTTCTTTTTCAGTTACTCTGCACACGACAGGGCATTGAGGGTAAACCATTCATGCCAAATCCGATCACATTAACCTCAGTCACGGACTTCTTGCTTCTTATCATTAGAATTGAGATACCATCCCACAGCAGCACCGAGGGTTGCAACACCGGCTAGAACTCCATAGTTCCGAAACTTATCACTTGATGCTTTCTCAGCAGATGCTCCTGATGTTGAGGTAGTGCCACTAGGATTAGCATCAGTTGAAGTACCCCCTGAACCCGCATCAGGTTTCTCCTCTGGCTTGGGTCCCTGAAATATTTAAACAATTGTTTGAATGCTTGGCCACTATTCTTACACAAACAACTCAAATTTTCTGTCTACACATCATTATTACAACTTAAAACCAACCCTAACCATTAATCCGTTACAAACCCCAATCTTACCATTCGACGCAAAATCACGACCAAGTGAATTGCTATAGCACATCGGCTGCTAATATAAATTTCATGACTGTATGAGACTGTGTATGGGCATGCGCAGTTGCAAGTGTAAAGTGTTTGTGCATGTATCATTGTGGGAATAGAAATGTAGGCTGAATAAGTATTAGAAGATTGAAAAAAAAGCTAAAAACCATTTTAAGCATCTCATCCAGATCCCCCACAGATTTTAGGTCAAGATATATCAGCATAACAATTGATATGAGCATACCTTGCGTGCAAGTTTCTCCAATTTCTCTCGCTCAGTTTTCTGCAATAATACAATTAGTTCAGTACATAGCAAATCATAACATAGAAAAGAAAATAATAAACATGGTCCAGGAAATTTTGCAGAACCAGTCGAGCGGAAGAAGGAAAAAGAGTGGTAAGGATAAAGTAGAGATGGAGAACAGCTTGATAGATCGACTTGCAACATTTGGTCGAAAAACTTCTATGATGCATAACACATATAAACCAACACCATTATGATGTACAAGTCTCGAGGCATCATTGATTACCATGAAATCTATGATATTTTCCATTTGAAATACATGCATATAAACCCCGAAACTAAAACTAGACGATTTCAAAGAGATTATTAACAATACCCACGGCAGCAATGCATGCCCTCTAAAACGCAAAGTAATCTGACCCTGATGTGAGACCAAGGAAGATAACCATTGTCACATTTTACATTTACTGGGCCAACATGCTATGATGTCAAGACCTTAGGCATCCCTTCTCAATGCCTGGCCGAAAATGGATGATCCCATATCCAGACCTTTGAATCTCACCATACCTATCTTCTAGAGAATATCATGATCATTACCAATTTATTGATAATTCTAAGGTGAATGAAACGCTAGAAAAGGAAAAACAGCCTGAACAGATTGAGTACCTGGATGTAAACATTTTCAGCAGCCTTTTCTTCCTCACCGAGTACCTTCCCACTCCCACTCGAGAACCTACGAGAAATGTATCTGCCGACTGTTCTGGTTGCCATAGTAGTTGACTATATAATTCCAGCAATCAGCATAACACAGACAATCATGTAACCAAAAGGAATAGAACCAATAATCTCATCATATCACCACCGTCGAACAAATCCAATTTCACACAGAAATTATGGTCAAAATTAAAACCATATAACCATGATTCAAAAAACTTAAAAAATCAAATCAACTTCAAATAAAAGGTATCAAGTAATGTCCTGAAACTAATCAAACCCTAAGGCTCCGGAGACCTAAAGGACTAAAATATGAAAAAAGTCAAAGCAAAAACTTCATTTCTTAGCATTTTAAACTAAAACCCAGGTTTATTTTTCCATTTCATATCCGCTTTTTTTTCTTTCATTTTGTAAATCCCGGTAAGGATCAATCGAGCATTACATAAATCATCAGATTAAGGAACAATAAGTATACAAGGATTTCGCATCGCAAACAAAAAAATCGCAAAACTTGGATTAAAAGGAAAGGATTAACTAGTAGAGAAAAATAACAAACGAAAATGGGTAAGATAGAGATTGCTTACCGAGCAGCTGAACTGAAGCTGTGAAGAGTTGAAGATTTTCCGTGGAAAAAGTAAGAAATAGGGTTGGTAGCAAGGATTTTAAATTGGGTCTATTTTTGGACTGGTTTTAACTAAGAGAAAGCCCATCTCCTGTCATACTGTAAATATATATACTCCAAAAATGACTTGTAATAACCTACCATTAAAGTTTTTTAAATAAAATTTTGAATTTAAATCTTGATATTATAAATTTAAAATATTTTTAATATTTTTATATATTTTATTTAAATTAATCAATTAATAAATTAAATATCAATATCGTTTATTCTTTAAATGTCTTAATTATTTTAAGATTAAATCAGACTTTAAACAGAAAAATAATCTCTTACACCACTTGTTTATTTCAGTTATAAAAGTCATAATTTAATCTCTAAAGATATTAATTGTAGCATGCTTTAATCCTTTACCTTCCATAACTAACTATTTCTCTACCCTTCCTTGCTGTGTGAAGTTATTGTTAGTGCTGTAATGTGTAATGATTTTGGTTATATTAATCCATTTTAAAACAATTTAATGATTAACTCCATTAATTTAATATTCGATAAAATTGAACCCAACGAGTGGAACATAATGGGAAATGCTTTAAAGGAGTCGGGTCAGCATCTTTTGTGCTTATTGCTGAGTCGGATTGATTCTTGTCCGAATGGATCGCACGTCACCAGGCTTATTATACTAATACAACGGGGGAAAACGTGGTTTTCTCGACAAGATGAATGTGGGTCACCCGCACGCTGTAGCTTTACAAGACTCACCACTACTGGAACCCGATGTGCAATAGATGAGAGCCCACTTGGCCGAAAACAGGTTAGTGGACGAGGCCGTTGGAAACTACTGAGCGGGGACTAGGGCGTAAATTAACGAAGCTTGAACGAATAAGACTATGTTCGTGTTTGTTTGTTTATTTTTAAAGGTGTTCATATTCAGTTCGTATTCGTTTAATTTTTTAATACCATGTTCATGTTCGTTTATTTATTTTTTAAGGTGTTCGTGTACGTTTATTTAGTATTCACGAACGTGTTCGTTTAAGTGTTCACGAACATATTCGTTAGGTGTTCACAAACGTATTCATTTAAGTGTTCGCGAACGCGTTCGTTTAAGTGTTCACAAACGTGTTCATTTAAGTAAAGAAACCAAAATGAACAAAATAAAACTTACATTTTAACATTAACTTGTATAACATCCTTAGCAACAACAAAAAAGTATGAGTATTTAGATACATCCACAAGCATTTTCATCCTATAAACGAGCCAATAAACAAGTTTGTTTGTGAACACATACGAACCGAACACACCTCTGTTTGTTCGTGTTCGTTTGTTTATTAAACAAACATAAATATTTTGTTAATCCTCGTTTATTTAGCTTAATAAATGACATAAACGAACATCATATGAACATGTCGTCGAATTCTTTGTTCATTTACACCCGTAGTAGAGACAGTCCAAAGATTTAAAAGACCATGTACACTTTATTAAAATGAGACCCTCAATTTAAAAATAAATAAATATTAGTTGAATTGTGTGCGAGATAGACTGACTTTTGAATAAAGAATGAATATAATAAGACTCAAAATCTACGAAGTACAAAAAACATTTTACTTTTCTCATGTATTTGACTCCTAATAAGGGTCCAACTTAATTTATTTTGGATTTTATTTTTTGAGGACCTTCTGCGGTCGCACTTGTTACATATGTTTAGAATCACTCATGCGACCAAGCGGTTTTTTTATCTAAGAAAGAAACCTTCATTCTACAAACATATTACAATAGGAGGCGTAAGTCCTTGGGAAGGGAAAAGACTCAGTTCGAGAGACAAGTCAGGCCGGACTGCATTAGCAACCCAATCAGCTGCTTTGTTAGAAACAAATGAAAATTTAACACGAAAAAGAAAGGGAGAGCCCAATGATATCCCATTCAACAGAGGCAGAATCCCAATTTAAAAGGGATGTAAAAGACATTCTTGCAATGAGACTTTTATTATCGGACTCCACGATAATACTGTCGTGACCGTCCCTTAAAGCAGCTTAAATTCCTAAACAGATAGCAGCCGCCTCCGCAATGTCGACCAAGCCGATTAGCGGCTGTAGTGCAGAGGCAATGACATTAATGTTGAAGTTTCCTGACTACACTACGTTACATCTAGATCCGCCACTGTTTTTATGAACATTGTGAAGTAAACCGGCGACATCATTCTTAAAGCTAATTGACCCGTTTAGCAGGTACGTAGGATCTACCTTGTTCATGTATATAAGATTTTAATGAACTTTTGAGAAATCAGGTAAGTTCAACATGTAGATTTTGGGATGCTGTTAACAATGTCAATTTACTTGATTTAGGGTTCCAAAACAGGTGGTATACATGGGAATGGTGTACATTGGGAAGCTATTAATGTCAGATAACGGCTAGATCGAGGCTTTGCCAACCCGAGGTGGTGGGAGGTTTTTTCATAACATCTAGTTGCAACGTTGCGGTTACGTGTTTTTTCTCTAAAAAATAGTTATACTTTAAATGCAGTTACGATAATTTTTACTATGCGACCGTTACATCGTGTTGCGGCTGCGGTTTAATAGTATTAGAGTGAGCATTTCATCTACATGGGTCAAAAAAATTTAAATTAGTCGAGTTGACGAATCTTATTTCCCCATTCAATATTTATTTGAAATTTATTTTCAAGCCAAGTTTTTGAAATTTAAATCAACTTGAATTGTTCGAGTTTTCATTAAAATTTGATTGAAAATATCTTATAGTGTAGAGGCACTGGTTGATTCCTATTTAAACAGTTTCCTATAACCATATATGATATGTACATAATATTAAATTTTTAATTTTTTTAAGGGAAAATATTGACAAGTTAAAAGAATTGATGAAAGAAAATTACAAAGAATTGTAGTTACAATATTAAACTGAATTACATATAATTCACGAGACTAAATTACCAACATTTTTTTAAAATGGCATTTCATTGTTTTTATTGATCTTAGGACTGTTCGGTGTTAGGGGTGTTAGAGAAAGCAAGAAGTTGGACTCCTCTGTTAATTAGTTGAAATTGTAGTGATCAATTTGTTAGTTTGTTAATAGGTTGTTTTAGTTTGGGTTATATAAACTCAATAAGTGTAATGTACACATAACCTTCTAATCCATTTCATTTTAATAACATAATTTCCAGAATTCATTCTCTATATTTTATCAAATCCCTAACTGTTAGTTCACCTCCTTTTCTACGTCTACCGCCGGTCACCTATTTCGGCCACCGCAATGCCTCCTTTCTCATCAAGAGTGATTATTCGCTTGAGTCGAGTTAAAAAATTTCGGATTACTCGAGTAGATGAGTCATATTTTATCATTCAAATTTTATTTAAACTTTTCAATTCGAGTTGTTTGAATTTTTGTTCAAAATTAATTGTAATTATTTATATTATTATGATACAAATTGGTTATAATTTAAAAGATTTTCTCTAATCATATAAGATATGCACATATATTGTTAAAAAAAGAGAGAATTCTGAGGATAAATTATTGATAGAGTATAAAAGAGTCGAAAAATTGACGAGAATAAATAATTTATTAAAAGATCAGTTGAAAAATTAAATTGAACAAAATAAAAACTTAAGGGACTAAGTTGTAAAAAAATATTGTTAAAAATATGAATTGAAATTACATAAATATTCTACAATAGTATTGAAGCATGTGGTTCAATTTTGATAAATTTGGACTTAAACCGAGAAATTGAAGTTACATATGTAGTAATTTATAGTGAATTAGGAGCATGTTGTTTAAATTTAATAAAAAATAAAGTTAAAATGAATAGAAATTAAAGATTAAATAATAAAATTTAATTGTTCGAATCAACAAATGCACGCTCGACTCTAATTTAAAACAAACATGTTAGTTAAAAAGGACTTAATTCCTAAATTTAAAAAAAAATATATTTTTTGATTGTCTTTCGAATTTTTCAAGACTTTATTTTAACTAATTCGGACCGATCCGCATCACACGCCTAATTTTAATAGATAAATCTTCTAACAAATTTTTTTATATAAAAACTTCAAACTCAAAATCTATTAATAATGTTGTGGCGTCTTTTCTTGGTGTTCGGATTTCTACAAACCCTGAAAAATATTTAGGGTTACCAACTATAGTTGGTAGACTAAGAGAAAAGCTTTCGCTGGTCTTTGTGATATGACAAAGGCTCGCGCTGATGGATGGAGTACGAGATTTTTATAAATGAGAGGTAAGGAGTTTTTTTTTTTTTTTTTTTATCAAATCCGTCCTTCAAGCCATCCACATTTACGCTATGTAATGTTTCTTATTTCCAGCAGCAATATGTCGAGATGTGGAGAATATCTTATGCAAATTCTAGCGGCGGAATAATGTGTCTAAAAAAGGTATTCATTGGGGCGGATGGAAGGATCTGTGTGCCTCCAAATCCATGAGATTTAGCCAAGTTCAACATCGCTATCTTAGTTAAACAGTGTTGGAATATTCTATCTAATCCTAATAGTTTACTTGCAAAGGTTTTAAAGGGTCGTTACTCCTCTAGCAGTACTTTTATAGAGGAGAGTTGGGATCTTACCCTTCCTATATTTGGCGTAGCATTTGGTGCACCAAGGCATAGGATGGAGAGTTGGTGATGGCTCTTCAATCAATATCTGGAATGATGCTTGAGTCCCTGGACCTGGTAATGGCAGAGTACACATCAGTTACATAGATCATCATTTTACCACTGTTTCAGATCTTAATATGAGCACTCAGGTACTTGGAATGAAGCTATCATTATGTCTCTATTTCCGCATGATCAAGCTATTAAGATTTTGGGTATTCCTCTACCACGCTCTCCTCCGCCAGACACACTAATTCGGCGCTTTAATAATTCAGGGTCCTATTCTGTTCGCAGCGGTTATAGGAAGCTAATGGGAGAATTGCACTCTGCTGATAATGGTCCTCCCACTAATATTTCTGAGAATTCTAATGTTTAAAATACCCTAAAATCTTTTTCATTTGTCCGTCGCTCATCTAATGCTGCAGCCCATTCTCTGGCTACCCTGGGTCGCTCCTTTACTCAATTGATGGTGTGGATTGAGGAAACTACTCCTGAAGCCGAAAGATGTGATAATTCGAGATCGGTGGTGGGTCCATCCCCCTGATTGACAGGCTCCATTTTTAGGTCTCTTTATTGGAGATTTTAGATTTTTACTCCGATTTTCTTGAAAACCATCTGCATGCAACCGATTTTTCCTTGCTCGTTTGTGCTTCGAGCTCGCGCTCAGATGAAAGGGTGAATGTTTGATCGAGTTGAGTTAAAAAGTTTTGAGTTATTCGAGTTTACGCTTAATATTTTACAACTCAAACTTAATTTAAAATTTTTTCGATTCGAGTCAAGTTTTCGAGTTCCTATACAAATTTAAATGAAATTATTTATCATGTTATAGTACGGTTTGATTTCAATTTAAACGACTTTCTCTAATCATATAATATGCATATATATATATATATATATATTTTCTTCATATTATTTTTCACATGTATAATTAAGATTTATAATGTTATTTAATAAAAAATATCATCTAAACTTCTAAAATATATTTATAATATTATTTTTAAATAAAAAACTTTTGAGAATACGTATTGATGGGAGCATAAATAAGTTAATAAATTGATGTGAAGAAAAAAATTTACAAAAAAATTTTAGTTGAATGATCAATTTGAATAAAATGTAAAGTTAAAAAGACTAAATTGTAAAAATAATATATTTTTAAAAAATATGAATTGAAGTTATATAGATATTTTTATAGTGTTAGTGAATCATGTAGCTTAGTTTTGGTCAAAAATAGACTTAGAACGAAAGATGAATTGAAGAAATAGAAAATCATTCAAAATTGAGAGGCTAAATTACAAAAGTATAAAATTTAATTTAAAAAATATGAATTGAAGCCAAATAGGTATTCTATGGTGGCTTAAGAGCACGTGGTTCAAATTTGGTCAAAATTGACTTAAAACAAAAGAGGGAATGAAGAAATGAGAAAATCATACAAAGTTAAGGGGTTAAGTTGAAAAAAATATGAAATTTATTTTAAAAATATAAATTGATGCTAAATAAGTATTCTACATTGGTTTAGAAATATGTAGTTCAAATCTGGTCAAAAATAGACTTAAAATGAAAGAAGAATTAAAAAAATGAAATCAGAGACTAAATCATAAAACTGTAAAATTTAGTTTTTCGATTTTTTGAATCAAGCAAATTTCAACTCAACTCGAACTTAAATTTTTTTCGAATTACTTAAGTTGACTCGAATAATTCAAAAATAAAAAAAATTAATTTTTTCAAATCGAGTTAAATTTTATTCGTTCCTACCGAAATAGCTGTGCTGATCGATTTCCCTTTTTGTCTTTTCAGATTTGGCTTCATTTCTATTTTTATTTATTTGCTGCGCCTCTTTTACATGAGTTTTTGTTGTTGGTTTTACCCTTTAATTTTTGATTTATCTTTCTTCATTTAATAAGTGATCAGTTATATTCAGTTCAAACAAAAAATATATTAATAATACTAAACTATTTAGTACCTTGAACCATCAAATTTTACTGGACCGAATACTCAAAAAGCTGTGCTCATATGAGCCGGTGTGTGTTAACTTATGTGTACGACTGAATGGAAGTTCGGCAAAAATTCCTGAACAAATTTTTTGGAAAGGCCTATATAATATTTAGGTTAGAGTAAACATGGTCATTAAACTATTCTAAAAATTATAAAATGATTATTAAACTTTTAATTATATAATAAGTATCAAATTTTAATTTTTGTTATAAAATAATTATTAAACCGTTAATTTTTTAACTGAGTGACATGACAATTACGAAAATTTGTATAATATCACATTTAATTTTTAATATTTACATATTCAATCAATTTAGTCCTAATTTAACCTTCATTATTAATGTCTAAATTGATTGAATATGTAAATATTAAATATTAAATGTGATGTTATACAAGTTTTTGTAACTGTTATAGTACCTAGTTAAAAAAAATTAAAGTTGAATGACTATTTTGTAACAAAAATTAAAATTTAATACTTATTATGTAACTTTTAAAAGTCTAATGACCATTTTATATTTTTAAATAATTTAGTGACCATTTATGTACCTTACCCCTAATATTTCTATCCTTTACCACGTCATTCTTCTCTTGCATTTCACTTCCACACGACATTTTTCTTAAAAAAAATAGAACCTCTATTTTAAATGTAAACGCAACCGCTAGCCACGAATCTACGAGAAACCAACGGACCCGACCCAGGCCACCGATGGAAATCAACGGATCTTCCCGCTTTCGCCACTCCAAATCCCAATCATTCGACAGATTCCTCCGCGTTTACCCCCACTCGCCGCTCTCCAACAACCCTTCCCAATCTTCCTCCGTCGCGGAAGAGCTCAACGAAGATGATATTTTCTTATCCGGTGACTTCTCCGACAAATCCAATGGCTCCAATTCCGCCGCCGGCGTCCCGAATTCCCAGCACCAGAAAACGTCTCCTTCCTCCACTCCCTTTAACCATAAATCCTTCCCTCACTCCGAGAACTTTGGAATCCTTGCCGTCCTCCGCGACCCTTCACGCCCCCAATCCCATTTCTACCAAAAGCCCTCAATTTCCACGTCGGCATCGTCTTCCTCCTCAGTCACTTCAGCAGCTTCCTCCGGTCGTTCAATTCCTTCGATTCCTAAACCGCCACAAGAACGAATCCCGCTCGTCTCGTCTTCATCTTCTTCTTTAGGAAGGTTTCATTAATCGGCGCCTGTTAACGTGCCGATGTTAGCGAAGCCGATGAGGAAAAAGCAAGATTTTGACGACTACTACGACATGGAGCTGGAGGAAGAAGGGGAAATGTTGCCACCTCATGAGATTGTGGCCAGGAGCTTAGCGCAGTCCCCTGTATTGGCTTGTTCAGTGCTTGAAGGCGTGGGGAGAACCCTAAAAGGAAGGGATCTGAGGCAGGTAAGGAATGCTGTTTGGAGACAAACTGGGTTCCTTGATTAATTGAAGAAGGAAACTGTGTTTTGGTTTTTTCCCCTATAAATATTCATTTCGGGATTTGATTATTGACTGTTGGATACGAAGAAGTATAAGTATTCGATTAATGTAATCAAAGTTTAAATTCTTTGTCATGTAATTTAACTCTTTGTTATGTGTTTTAGTCTATCTTGTTGTGGATAAAATATAAAAAAATATTAAGAACATAAATAAATGAATTTAGAGCTGTTACATTGTTAGAATTTAGAAACTAGAAAGGAAATTGCTTTGTGCATACTGCAACAAAATCATTAATTTTATCCCTGCTAAATTAAAGTAAGTTCACTAGTTTTATTGCTATCAAGGGAGGTCTACAGCCTACTACATTGTTCCATATTGTATCAAATTGAACTGCTTTATGCATGGTATCACTTTCTGGTGCCTTGCAATTTGCGGTCTAGTGTCCGGTTGAATGCAGTGAGGTATAATTGTAGAATGCTTGGTTTTGGCTTTCCGTGGTGGCTTGATAGCATTAAATTTCTCTTGTTGGATTTAAGACGTTCGCAGGTTTCTTGATCATGTCTTGCTAGTGTGAAGTGGTTTGTATTGTTGGGATGATGAATAGTTGAGAGCTGGGAATTTGTGTTCTAGGTTTGGGTTAAATGCAGTGAGATATTATTGTAGAATGCTTGGGTTTGGCTTTTGTTTGTGGCTTGATAGCTTTGATCTTCTCTTGTTCGGTTTAAGATGTTGGAAGGTTAATTGCTCGTATGTTGGAAGTGTGAAAGGATCTGTAGTTCCGTACTGTGCGATGACGAACGTCTTGAGATAGGGATATTGTGTTCTGTACTTTGTGGTACTAGAAAGTACCAAAAATATAATTGCGACATGCTTTTTGGTCTTGCATTAGAGCATTTTTTAACTTCATTGTTGGATAGCAGGAATCAGCATTCAGTGGTCTAAAAGTGTATTCATAACTCTTGTTTGTCTTGAGTCTGTGATTGGGTATTAACTTTTATGTGACCTTCTGACAAATCTCGGAACCCTTATTTCATCTAGACAGTTGGTCTATACCTATATCTGTAATTTGTTATCAGAGAGAATTTGAGTCATATGATTTATGGCAAAATAGTGTGTTTCCTGTTTCATTTGTAGCTTCTAAAGAATGCTTTTGTCTACCATTGGGCATTAGTGATCTAAGTTTGGCTACTTAATGCCGGAGACTTATCGTAAATGGTATACTTTAGAAGTTTTATCTGTTGCTCGGTAACGGTACTGAGGGTCCGCTTGGGTGGAAAGATAAATCGCCACAGTATCTGATCTCACATAAGTGAAAAAGAACAAAAGAGGAAATGCCCATGAGATTCCATCTCATTTCCTTTGGTTTGACAGTATAGGGTTTGGAATTGCACATAGGCAATTCAGAAAGAACGACAAGTACTGCAGCTCTTTGTAAAGGCTTAAATATAATTGTTCCGTTATCTTCTCATTTTTCTCATAATTTTTTTAAAAGATCAAGGTTCGATCCACTCAGAAGCAAAAACATGTTTACTTTGCAATCCAAAATATTCAGATGAAAAATATTTGAATCTGCATCCCATAAGAATTCCATATATTAATATGTACTAATTATATGTATTGATATGCACATTTAATTACTTAAATAACTTTTAAAATTATGAGGACTTAAAAACGTTATTATTTCTTTTGAATAATAATATATTAAAATACTTTTCGGCTATTTTTCAGATTTTTATTTTTTATTTTAATAACTTATTATTTTGGAATAGAAAACAAATAAAAATCTAAAAAAGTGGTAAAAAAGTGTTTTAACACATTTTTCTATAATCACGTTTTAAATTTTCATGAGTTCAAAAGTTATTAAAAATGATAATGGTATATCAGTACATGACATTTATTCTAAATTCATCATCTATGTAAATGATAATGCTTTGTACAATAAATATTTGAAAATATTTTTCACAACTATCTAAATTTACTATATTAGCATTTATAAAAATATATGTCTAAATTTGCAATTCAAATTATTATCTCATACTATGGGGTTTATATGTCGCTCTCCAGTTAGCATGGTCTAAGGATTAGAACGCTTGCAACTTCATTCTGACTGTGTTCAAGCTGTTTAAATTTTAAACTTAAAACAATAAATAAAACAGATAATATTAAAGTAAAAATTATATAATCTAAAGTTTACACAATATGTGTTTCCTTAATCTTTTACACAAATAATTTTATAAAAAATGTTAATTTATTGTTAATATATGTACTGAGATGCAAAGAAAAAATATTATCAAACGTACCACTACTTTCTTTAACCTACCATCGATGAACATGTTTTTTTTTGTTAAGGGTGCGTTTGGTTCACAAAATATAAGATTACTCTTAATAATATGATTCCTGGAATGTAACATTACCTGGGATATTACTGAGAATGTTATATTACATTGCTTGGTTTATTTGGTAGGAATGTAAGATTATATTGTTTGATTGAGGGAATATAAGATTACTTGGAAGTAAATTTACTATATTGTCTTTATGGTATTTTCTTTTTACCAACCTAAACTTTCAATATTAATTTAAAAATATTTGTTTGAAGGTTCATACAATTATACTTAGCATATTACTAATATAATTAGTATAAACAATATAAAATATATATTTTTATTAATATTAAAATTCTGATAATTAAATTCAAATAAATAAATATTTAACATGTAACAATGTTTAAATATTAAACTAATATAAAATAATTTTTTAAATAAATATACTTGTTACCTCTCTAAAAGTACTATTTTAATGCCAATTTTACATTGCTCTTGCTTGTTTTTAGGTACATTTAGTTGCATTAGGTTGTTAGAATCATGCATTTGCATAAGGAGTTTATTATTTTGTCTATGTCAGTGTGAAGGGTTATTTTTGTGGCTATTTTGCAGGTTTGGCATAGGATTAGGCTCAGGAAAGCAACACAGTTAGGATTACCAAAGAGAATGCCAAGTGCTGTTGGCACAGAAAGACCAGATAGTGCCAAACACTTGTTGGCAGAGAAGTGACCTTAATGCCATGCCAAGAGGCTGTTGAATCCCGAAAAATAGGATATGGCCAGGCTCCTAAAAGATCGCAAATGGATCAACTTCCGAAAAAATAGTGGATAAGGTGATGCCAAGCTATGTTGGCAAAGACATGCCAAGCTTGTGTGCCAAGGCAACATCATCATGATAATGTCAGCCTTAGCTTGATAAGCTATCACACCGATCGAATAAGACTCTATCTCTTATCCTTGAAGCATTTGAAATTCAAATAAAGAAGCTATCATATTCCCTTCCTTTGCACGCCTATATAAACAGTAACTGATCAAGCATTTAGGGGGAGTCGTGAGTGAAGATCGTGAAGGCTTAGAGTGATCAGAGTGAGGTGTTGGAGTGCTTGACGAGTGACAGTCGGCTGCACCGAGGAAGGGTAGGTTTGTAACACCCCGAAATCTGGCCTAGTCAGATTTGGGTTCTGGCGATCGAAAACCCTATATCAGAAATGCTCAAATATTATGTTGACGTTGACCACAAGGTCAATTATATTGATATTGGACTTGAATTATGGATTAAAGACCTTATTGAATGTACGTGAAACCTTTTAGTGGTTAAATTATAGAAATTAGAAGTTTAGGGACCAAAGTATGAGGAAATGAGAGTTGACTAATCTTGCGATTAGCCCCTCCTTAATTATAAATCCCATACATGGGATTACCGGGAAGTTTCCTTCAATAGAAAGAAACCTATTGCTATTAAAACATAGAGAATGGCCAAGTAGAAGCTTACCCGAAACACTCCCCAAGCAGGCACCTCACCAAGCTATCATCTCCTACCTAAGCAAGCACCTCCATTGGAGCTTGATTCAAGTTTGACTTTTCTTCAATTTATTGTTATCGAATTGTTGCTAGTGATCGAGTAAGTTATAACCCTCAGTCAACCATTGAATTTCATGGATAAATCAAGCTTAATCATAAGCTAGGGTTTGGCCATCCATGGAGTTTACTAGTTAATAGCTATTTCAAGCTTCGATATTGATTTTGATATCGTTATATTGATTTCGGTATTGTAATATTGAATCTAACCAAACCCTATTGTTGTTATCTAGCTCAAGAAGTTGGTAGAGATTATCCACCGCCACCAACAAAAGCTAGAAGCAAGGGGATTTCTATCCGAGAGCCTTGAAAGCTTTGGGATATCGAGGTGAGTATAGTCGGAGTCTCAGGATAAAGGCTAGGTACCATTCCCGACTTCATTGTTAATAGAATTATCATTGCTAACCCCGTGGTTAAGGATTATTGCATCGAATCACTTATTGGACATTATGGTAAGCATTGGTAAGATATCACATCGAGTATTGAAAATTGCCACTGTTATCGTTATTGCTATTGAACATCGAACATAGGTATCGTTGTTGTCAATGAATATTGTTATTGTCGTTATCATCGCCATTGTCATTGAATCATGAAAGTATAGGATATTGGCATATCATCGATATAGCATTGATATAACACTCATGTAGCCATTCTCATTGATCATTGATGTTAACATCGCTATTGCTGTCGAAACATTGCAAATGAAGCATCGACCATTATTGATATTGTCATTGAACACAGACACCAGAATATTGTTTATTGGTAAGAACACTGAATATGGTTAGTGATGCTGAACATGAATTATTGATATTGTTATCGGACCTTGGATTCAAAAGACATTGGATACAATTGGCATGCCATAGAATTCATGAGCTCAGTGTACGGGTGGACTACGGTCCTAGGGCTACAGCCTATATTGATTTGGCGAGGCGGAGGGATGTGTTGTGATATTGGTCATATTGGTGAGGCGGAGGGACTAGACCATTCATTGATTTGGTAAGGCGTAGGAATTCGCGTATCCATTATCCAGAATTGATTCAAGGGTTATTGATGAAATATGAATTTATTGTTATTGAACATGATCATTGTATTGTTACCATGGATCTATTGCATTGTTGTTGAAAAGATATGAATTGTAATGCATTTACCATGGCATAGTGTTATTTGTGACTACCTCACTAGGCAAAGTATGCCTAATGCATTGCATTTCATCCATTTCAGGTTAAGAGATTCAACGTCGGAGATTGGAGAAGTTGTTGCGTTATACAAGTCACAAGCAAGTTTAAAGTAATGTATATCGTACCTATGAACTCCTAGTAGGGTGGCAGAGTACTTAGAAGGGTCGTACAAGGTCCTTTTGATATGTGTATTATGTGCTTGAGGTGTAATAGTGCTTAATGCTCTAATGGTCCTTTTGAAATGGCATAATAGTGACTAAAAATGCACATTTGGCTCTAAAAGGTAAAAACATAGTAAATGGATTCGGATCAACACGAAATTTGGTATGCTAGTAGTTTATGTTGATTAAACTTACTGGAAAAATTTCATTACATTTGGACCTTGGTTGATAGGGTAAATTGAAGAAAAACCAACAAAAATCTGTCATTATATGGTAGGGCGTATCGATACGGTTGATAGCATATCGATACTTCCTCGTATATTTGGTCAGGTCAACGATGGTTAACAAGGGGCGTATCGGTACGGATTTTGGCTACTAGAATTTGGGATAAAAAATGGTATCGATACGGGGTCACGGTGTATCGATACGAAGTCAACATGGTCAACCAGTATTGGTACGACCCTCAACCATATCGATACATGTCTATTGCAATTGAATCTAAAATTTGGGAATTAGGTTAAAGCGTACCGATACAGACATAAGGGTATCGATACGGTGACAGTTAAATCTGTTAAGTGATGAAGAACCAGTTTGCATTGTTTACAATATAGTCACTAATTAATGCATGGCTTAATTGAATGGGCAAACGAACTCCGAATAATATGAAAATTTGTATACTAATTGTTTGAATGACGAATTTCATTTTGGTAAGGTTAATTTTAGAAAAGAACCCCTAAAATACTAAAATTACAATTAAGCCCCTAAAACTTATAGATGTTGTAATTTGGTCCTAATTGGTTAATCATCGACTCGTAATAGATTGATTGAATTTGTGTAATGCTTATTCTTGAATGTTAGGCCTAATATCATCGTTTATTGCATGGAATTATCGTATCGACCATTGCTTAGTTCATCGATAGCATATTCTGACCTGCTTCTCGACTAGGCTGACAAAGCGGTGTTACAAGTTTAACCACATGGCTGAGAGCCTGGATTTGAGGGTTGCATCGAGAGACCCCTCTCGCCTATTCTCTTGGGTCTAAGTTGTTTTACTTTTATTTTTATGATGATGTATTTGAAAACGGTTATGGTTTTGTTGGTTAAGTCTCTCACTATGAACTAATTTCATAGTTGGTGGGGGATGTTTGGTTTAAACATTGATTTCATGCCTTAGTTTCTTTAATGAAAATTCTTTTTTGGAAAAAGTTTTTCTACTAAGCATTCTTAAATTTTTCCTAAGTACTCTACCAAGCGAGAGCTGGCACATTTAGCCTATTGTCCCTCAATATCTTAATAGATTTGGGGTGGCGACGATTAAGTTGTTGAATACTAGGGAGAGAAGCTTTGATAGGTCGTTTAAGTAGATAAACTTACTTCGGGGGTGATATTTACCCCCCTAAGAGTATAGATTGGTTCTTAATCAACTCGGTTCATTTAAAAACATTCACTATAGAGATATAGGGGTTTTTACATAATCGACTTAGGGCAATGGCCATTGAAAGAGGCATTGCTAACGTTGAATCTGCTCGGCAAACATGCCAAGAAAGTTTGCCAACAAAGGCTGGTATGAACATCATTAAACCTAGGCATTCCCTGCCAACACTCATCATTCATTAAGAACATCTTCTTTGCCAATGTTTTGCTTCAATTTTCTTTTCTTTTAAGTATTCCAAAACAATATTCAAAACAAACATCTTTTCTTCTAAGGCAAGTAATAATCAAACAATCGAATTCCTAGTCAATCTTTGTGGGATCGATACTCAGCTTAACTGCTGTATTACTTGCAGACTTTGTATACTTGCACGCAAAAGACTCTTGGCACTGTTTTACTAATACATAAATTTTGCCCTTTTTGCCAGCATTCATAACACACTTCTTCTATAGAGTCTACAAGTTTTTGGCGCCGTTGCTGGGGATTGTAACAGATTTGATTGTTTTCAATTTTTAATTGTTTTCTTTTATTTTTTAATCTATTTTTGTTTTCATCGGTGTATGACCAGAAACCACCCTATGGTGGATGATTGGCCATACGATCCGAAAATTGAGAGAACCTTACGGAGGTTAAAGAAGAGATACCGAGAGATGAATCACGATAATCAAAGGAATGGTGCGGTGAACAATGATGAAGATCCACCTAATAACAACGCACCACCCCCTAAGGTCATAATTGCTAATGCAGAGAAAGAGAAGCCAATCCGAGAACATTCAACGCCCGACATTGCAAATCTAATGCCATGAATTGTTGGCACAGAGGTAAACAAACCAAATTTTGAACTTAAGCCGGTAATGATTCAAACTCTTTTGAATATAGGCCAATTTGATGAAGCACTTACTAGGGATCAAAGGTAACATCTAAAGCAGTTCATTGAGATTTGCCAACTATTTAAACAAACTGGAGTATCTAGTGACACTGTGAAGTTAAGGTTATTCACTTTTTCCTTGCGAGATAAAGCCAAGGCTTGGTTCAATTCCTTGCCACCTAGCTCAATCACCTCATGAGGAGACCTATGCTAAAATTTTCTAACACATTTTCAGCCGCCAACACTCACTGCCAAGCTGCATGGTGAGATCATTACATTTTGGCTGGCTAAGGATGAAACCCTATATGATGCTTGAGAAAGATTTAAGGATCAGTTGAGAAGGTGTCCTATGCATGGATTCCCGAATTGGACCCAAAAACAAACCTTCTACAATGGCTTGAATGCACAAACGAGGATTGTCGTTGATGGTTTAGCAGGCGGTTCATCACTTGACAAAAACTACTTGAGAGGATTTCAATTAATGACTTTGAATATCCTGTTGCAAGGCTTAGGACTGGAACCAAAGCCAGTGGGAAATTAAAGATCGATGAGCTAAAGTCCATCTATGCCGAGATTTCCAACCTCACCAGCATGGTGAGAACTTTGCAAAAGAACAACGAGTCCCAAAAAGTAAAAGCATTAGAACTATTTTGTACTCTATGCGGAGAGAACCACCATGTGGATGAATGCCCTACCAACCTTGAGTTGGTAAATTTCATTGGCAATTTTGGTCGTTATTATAATACTAACCCCAATACTTACAATACAGGTTGGAGACAACACCCTAACTTAGCTTGGGGAAATCAAGGGGGCAACCAATATAACGCCCAGCTCCAAAATGTAAGAGGCAGAATAACAATGCCACGCTAGCATTCAATCAGAATGTCATGTCACATAACACCCAAAACAATTTTCAGCGAGGGCAAAGACTTAATCAAATGAGAACTCTAGAGGAATACATGGAGAGGAATGATGCCACAGTCCAGAGTTTGGCAACATGAATGAGGAACTTGGAAGTTCAAATTGGGCAGATTGTTAACGCACTCAGCAATCGACCCCAATGAGCTTTGCCAAGTGACATTGAAGATGCTCGACACAAAGAAAAAGAGCAGTGCAAGGCCATAACCCTTCAGAGTGATAAGCAGTGCGAGGCAGAGATGGCTTCCAAACAGCCAGTTAATTGCCAAAATAGAAAGCCAGTGCCCGCAGACAAGCCTAGGGAAGTAGAGAAAGAGGAAGTTAAAACAGATGATGCCAATGGTCATGCCAAACATGATGCCAACATTGATGACAACCAGACTGTGGCCAAACAACATATTGATGTCAAACCAGATGCCAGCACTGCCTTAGCAAAGCCGGCAACGCCAACATATGTTTATCCACCGCCACCATTTCCAGCAAGACCTTAAAAGCACAAACAGTACCAACAATTTAAGCGCTTCTTGGAAGTACTTAAGCAATTGAAAATTAACATTCCATTGGTAAAAGCCCTTGAGAAAATGCCCAACTATATAAAATTCATGAAGGACATTATGTCCAAAAAGAGAAAGTTGGGAGATTTTGAAATTGTCACTCTCACTGAGGGATGTAGTGCCATGATCCTAAACCGATTGCCACCAAAGTTGAAAGATCTGGGAAGTTTCACTATTCCCTGCACAAGTGGCAACAAATTTATGGGCAAAACATTGTATGACTTGGGAGACAACATCAACTTGATGCCAATGTCAGTTTTCAGGAAGCTTGGCATAGAAACAAGACCTATCACCGTGACACTCCAGCTGGTAGATCGATCCCATGCGTATCTCAAGGGTAAGATTGAGGATGCGTTGGTGAAGGTAGACAAATTTATCTTTCCAGTTGATTTTATCATTTTGGATTATAAGGCCAGTGTTAATGTTCTGATTATTTTAGGCAGGACGTTCCTTGCCACAAGTAGGGCTCTTATTGATGTTCATAAAGGGCAACTAACAATGCATATGAATGACCAACATGTTAATGTGTTTCAAGCTTTGAAATGTACAAATGAACCTGATGAATTTCAAGCTGAGGAGATGATGGAGTCCATTTACACTGTGGATATACCACAATTATGCCAGGATACAGAAGTTGATGCTAGCATGCTCGATGGCATAGCTGAACTGTTTGGGGAACTTGAGGAATCAGCTTTGGAGGCTGAAGATGTAAGTTATTTTGAGCCTCTACAGTTGGCCGACAGAGAGATAAAAGAACCTAAACCATCAATTGAGGAACCACCAGAGTTGGAGCTAAAGCCACTACCAAATTCCTTGAAGTATGCTTATCTAGGTAAACACTCAACTCTGCCAGTGATTATTGCCACTGATCTCACTAATGATCACGAGGAGAGATTGCTGGCAATATTAAGAAATTATAAGCAAGTGTTGGGGTGGACCTTGGCAGACATTCGAGGTATTAGCCCAACCATTTGTATGCACAAAATCATTCTGGAAGAGTACCATGGCAGAACCATTGAAGACCAAAGAAGGCTAAACCCGAGAATGAAAGACGTAGTAAAAAAAAGATCATAAAATGGCTTGATGCTAGGATCATTTATCCCATTTTCGATAGCTTATGGGTAAGCCCGATGCAATGCGTGCCAAATAAAGGTGGCATGACTGTGGTACAAAACTGTGAAGCTGAATTGATTCCCTCCATGACCATCATCGGATAGAAAGTGCACATGGATTATAGAAGGTTGAATAAGGCTACAAGGAATGACCACTTCCCATTGCTTTTCATCAACCAGATGTTAGACAGATTGCCAGGTAAAACTTTCTATTATTTCTTAGATGGTTATTCGGGTTATAATTAGTTTTCCATTGCCCTTGATGATCAAGAGAAAAACACATTCACGTGCCCTTATAAGATGTTTGCTTTTAGAAGGATGACGTTCAGCCTATGTAATGCTATGGCAATATTTCAATGTTGCATGATGTCCATCTTTTTCCGATATGATCGAGAACAACATGGAAGTATCCATGGATGATTTCTCAGTGTTTGGTAATACATTTGAGAAATGCATTCATAGTTTGGAGCAAGTCTTAAAAAGATGCATCAAGACAAACCTAGTGTTAAACTGGGAGAAATGCCACTTCATGGTGAAGGAGGGCAGTGTTCTCGGTCACAAGGTAACTAAGAGAGAAATAGAAGTTGATCAAGCCAAAGTGGGGGTAATCAAGCAATTGCTGCATCCGACGACTGTTAAAGGTATAAGGAGTTTTTTAGGTCATGCTGATTTTTATCGGCGGTTTATTAAAGATTATTCAAAAATTGCTAAATCTTTATGCTTGTTGTTGGAACATAATGCCACTTTTGCATTTGACGATTCTTGTTTGAGAGCATTTTAGGAACTTAAAGAGAAATTGATTAATGCCCATATAGTCATAGCACCAAATTGGAATGAGCCCTTTGAGCTCATGTGTGATGCCAATGACTATGTCGTTGTAGCATTTTTGGGACAATGGCATGGCAAGGTTTTCCATGCCATCTATTATGCCAGCAAACCTTGAATGAAGCACAACTTAATTACTCTACGACCGAGAAAGAATTTATTGTAGTTGTATTTGCTTTTGATAAATTTAGATTTTATTTAATCGTTAACAAGGTTATGATTTATACAGATCATTCGGCATTGAAGTATCTCTTGGCAAAGAATGATCCCAAGCCCAGACTAATCCGATGGACGCTTTTAATTCAAGAATTTGACCTAGAGATCAGAGACAAGAAAGGCAGCGAAAACTTAGTAGCTAACCACCTCTCACTTCTAGAACATTACATTGAGGATAGTAATATCACCACCATTAGAGATGAGTTTCCTGACAAATACTTGCTTGCAGTTAATGCTATGCCATAGTACGCTGACATTGTTAACTAATTGGTGAGCAACATTCTTCCACCAGACTTGGCATATAATGCCAAGAAAAGATTCCTACGAGAAGTTAGGCAATACTATTGGGATGAGCCGATATTGTTCAAACAATGTGCTGACCAAGTGATCCGTCGGTGTGTGCCCGAGGATGAGCAACATAACATATTATATTTGTACTATGCTGCACCATACGAAGACCACTTTGCTGGAATGAAAACTGCTTCCAAGGTGTTGTAATCTAAATTATTTTGGCCGACTCTATATAAGGATGCCCATGAGTATGCCAAGGCATGTGACCGATGCCAATGAACAGGAAACATATCCGATAGAAACCAACCACCACTTCAAAATATTATGCCTGTGGATTTATTTGATGTCTGGAGATAGACTTTATGGGTTATTTTCCTCCATCATTCAGTAATGTATATATTGTTATGGTTGTTGACTATGTATCTAAGTGGGTAGAGGCTGTTGCCCTGCCAACAAATGATGCCAAGCCCGTTGCCAAGTTCTTGCATAAATACATTTTTACTAGATTTGGTGCTCCTAAAGTGATTATTCATGATGAGGGCACCCATTTTAAATGCAATCTAATATCTAAAACTTTGTGTAGGTATGGTATACAACAAAGAATTGCCATAGCATACCATCCGCAGACAAATGGGCAAGCTGAGATTTCAATCAAGGAGATCAAGAACATTCTAGAGAATACTGTAAATCCAACAAGGAAAGACTGGTCCCTGAGACTAGATGAGTCCTTGTGGGATTATAGGATTTCCTTCAAAACTCCTTATGGTACTTCACCGTTTAGACTTGTTTTTTGGTAAACCATGCCATCTGCCAGTTGAACTTGAACATAAAACCTATTGGGCCATTAGAACACTTGGCATGGCATGAAGAGTTGCTGGAGAAAAGAGGTTATTCGACATCAATGAGTTGGAGGAATTTAGGACACATGCCGATGAGAATGCTAGGACCTATAAGGAGAAGGCAAAACGTTGGTATGATAGTAGGATAATGCCAAGGCAATTTGAAATAAGCTAACATTTTCTATTGTTTAATTCATGCCTTAAACTGTTTCTAGGAAAATTCAAATCAAGATGGACGAGGCTTTATTAAGTTTTTAAACCATATGCTCATGGAGCTGTGGACATTAAGAACTTAAGGACGGGAGAAATTTTAAAGGTGAATGGCCAACGTCTAAAGCATTACATGGAAGTTAATCGAAACAATGCCAAGGAGGTGATCCTCTTGGCAGAGTTAACATGAAACATCATCTAATCTGAACTCCTCGTAAATATTAGGATAGTCGTTTTGCTTGTTTTAGGATTCAAGTTTTATTTTTCTTTTTGTCGTTTTTCAGTTTTATTCCCTTGCTGTGTTGAAAAGTTTTCTTTTGAGTGTATGCAAAATTGATGCTAGAGACATTGCCATAAACATTTTGCCAAGAACGATGCCAAGAGCACTACCAATCGGCATGTTTGCCAAGGGCAATGCCACGCAAAATGCCAATGCAGCTTGGCATGTGCTGGTTTACGTGATGGAGAGAGAAGACAAAACCCTAGCTTGATTAAATGAGAGACTAATTTTCTTGAAACATTAAACCCTAGCCGCCCAAGTTAGGTTAGAATTAAATCCACCATAATTACCCTATCAACTCAAATTCCTACCCAATCCTTATCACTTTAACCTTATCACTTTAAAATCCTTCCCAATCAAAACTTTTGAAATTCCATCATTATCACCCCATTTAATCGGCTATCATCATTAAAACCCTTTAAACACTCTATCTTTTTACCTTTTTTACCCTAGTCGATTTCCCAAGAAACAAATACCTCTCATTCTCTTTATTTTCTTAAGCAAGAGTCAAGAAATCAATTGTCTTTTCTCCTCCCTTCAAACTGATTCAAATCCTTTCTTTATCTCCATGGCAACTTCACATACTCCCTTCAAATGATTCTTCAATGAAGAAATTCGCAAGAAGTTTGAAACAAACTTTACCTCAATATCCTTTTTGTACGAGAAGCACTTTGACTTCCAAACCGACAGTACCATTGGATTCTCACTGGAGTTCAGGCCCATTGTCGACATGCACAAGTGGAGTTCATTCTACCAACAGAAAGGGAAGATCTACGCCACTATTGTGCAAGAATTTTATGCACATCTTGTGACAAAAAATTCTCCATTCTTGATGATTCGAGGTAAATGCGTGTGTTTCGGTGAAGGGTATGTTAACTCACTATTTTCTTTGAATGATATAGGGGATGAGCACTTTGACTATGCTGAATCCATGACCACTGCCAAATGCAAGAAACTATTGGCAGACTTATGTGAGTGATAAGTGTTCAAAAGTACTATTTTTCTTACCCTTTTTACTCATATTATTGTTAGACTTAGGCTCATAATAGTTGCATAGTTAGCCATTCATGCATTAATCCATGATTCCTTCAATTGTTGAGCTTGATTACATAACTTGGTGATTTTTGTGGAAATAGATGCTGCTTTGGTGTGTTTTTGTGTATGTATGTGCAGGATCACTTGCCAAAGCAATGCCGAGCTAGTTGCCAGGGCAGTGCATGAAGGAGACGCCGAGCCAGTTGCCATGGCATTTGTCGACAAAGACCAAAAGCAATATGGATGTCGAAATTCATGATTTTACAAGCCCAAGATGACATGGAGCAAGGTCCAAGCCCAAAGGAATTTGATTGCCATGCAGAGATTAAAGAAGAATTAAATTCCAAGAGGATAGGAGAAGTTCTAATAGGAATAAAATTATAATAAAGAATTATATTCTTTAAAGATAATTTAATTCCAACTCAAACTCCTCCTCAAAGAAGGACTTTGGCCTAGCCCTATAAATATCAAGGAGATTTCGACAAGATCAATAAGGAGAGCAAGAGGGAAATTTCGGCAAGTCCAAGTAGGGCAAGAGGAGAGAATTTTCGACAAGCATCAAGGGCAAGGAGGATTTCGACAAGCCTCTTCCTTCATCTTTGTTCGATTGGGTTCATGCTAGGGATTAATTATCTTGTGTTTCTTTGGAACCTAGCCATGAACTAAATTTACTTGGCTATGGTTATTGTGTTTTGTGGTTGTGAGAAACTATTGGTTTTTGTTTAGGTAATAAGAGTTTGCACTTTTCTATTTCAAGGTTTATTCATTCTTGATTCTTATTATTGTTTGCAGTGAATTGGGAGAGGATCTCGTGATTTCATCCATTTATCTAATATCGGGAGAGTTAGATTCAAGAAACGAATGAATATGATCTTTATGCAATCCAATGATGGTGAAGATTAATCCGGCTAGGAATAAGTTAAGGATTTCAACGGCTAAGAGGAGCGCAAGATTGGTTGTTGTTCACCCTTGATTCACGCAGGATGTATTATCAAGGCATGCACAAGTAGCTAGAGTTTCGACTTAGGGATAAGAAGAAACCATTGAAGAACGCCCGCCAAACCTTGAAGTTGCTGCCCGATCGCCCAAGTAGTTGCCCAACTAGTCGCCCAAGCAACCATCAATTAGTTGCCAAGGCAACCCGTTGTGTAAGTCGCCACGGCAACCGAGTTGCCCGTGCACTCTTTTACCAAGACAATCCAATCGGCTATCACACCTCAACTCACGATAACCTAGCCTATCTCTCTCAACTGAATTCATCTTTTCTTTTACTTAATTGCTTTCTAGATTAGTTATTAGTTAAAACTTCTATAATCCTTCACTTGTGTTTTTACTTTTTACAAAGTGCAAGAGACTAGATTCTTGAAGTGGCACCAATCCTGTGGAGACGATATCTTTTATACTATAACTTGCGACGTGTATACTTGCACAATTGCGTAGCACTTATTACGCGCAACAAGTTTTTTAGGCGCCGCTGCGGGGATTGGCAATAGCGACTTTGTTTTTACTTTCTTGCACTTTCTTTTATTTTTCTTGTTTAAAATTCAAAGGGCTAACAAACTTTGGTTTTGCATTGGTATATGACCGTATGCGAGACCGACTTCACCGTAATATCCCTTTGATCCAGAAATCGAACGAACCTTACAAAGACTTAGACGAAGGATAAGAGAAGCAATGGCAAATCAAGACGGCAATATTAATCAAGATGTTCGAGCAGGAGGAGGAGTGATTCTTGCACGAAATGTAACTATTCGAGACTATCTTGAAGAAGATCTTGATGGACTTAACCCGAGAGTTGTCGCACCAAATTGAAGCCGACCACTTTGAGTTGAAACCGGTAATGTTTAATATGATCAACACAATAGGTCAATTTGGCGGCTCAAAGAATCAAGATGCACGACAACATCTGAAATCTTTCCTCGAGATTTGCAACTCGTTCAAGATACACGAGTCACCCCGATGTCTTACGATTAAGATTATTCCCTATTCACCGAGGGATAGGGCGAAAGCATGGCTAAATAGCATTCTGCCGGATCCATAGCATCTTGGACTGATCTTTGTCGTGATTTCCTTGCTAGATTTAATCCTACAAATTTAATCGATAAGCTTCAGAACGACATTACTTCTTTTCGGCAGAGCGGATGATGAATCCATGTACGAGGCTTGAGAGCGATATAGAGAACTTCTACACAAATGCCCTCTACACGGATTCCCGTGTGGACTCAAGTGACAATGTTTTACAATGCCGTGAATACACCAACAAGGATGATGCTAGACGCCTCGGCAAACGGCATACTCCTAGATAAGTCACCGGAAGAAGCAATGCAAATCTTAAACAGGCTGGCCAAGAATGATTATCAATTCCCATCTACCGAAGAGGAGGAGTTAGACGCTAAGCCACAATACATGAACTAGGATCATCGATTCAATTTCGCACAATTGGCCGCTTTAACCAAGATGGTCCGAACATGCAAAAACCAAACAACACACATGAAGTCAAGGTAATGGATTCTTTTTGTGAGTTATGTGGCGATAACCATAATTCTTCCGAATGTATGCGAGAATCCGAATCTAGCTTCTATGTGGGGAATTACAATCGGGGCAACAACATGATGTCAAATACATACAATCCAGCTTGGAAGAAGCACCCAAATTTTTTCATGGAGTAATCCCAACAATGCTCTAAACCAGAACAATCGTAATGCACAAGCATCGGGATTCCAAAGAAAATATGCCACGACAACGGATGCCGCAAAGAACAACCGACAACATCTAGTTCTTTGGAAAATTCTCTAAATGCTTTTATGATGAAAACTGAATCTTATATGGCTGAGAATAGTAATTTCATAAAAAGAATCTGATGCTTTTATTAACAGACCGAGATGAGATTGCAAAACCAAGAGGCGGCAATCAAATCATTGGAAAATCAAGTCGGACAGTTTGCTCAAAATCAACACTAGACCACAAGGAGGTTTACCTAGCGATACTCAAGTCGCAAGAGGAACTGCCATGAGCAATGTAAGGCAATCACCACCGTAAGTGGCCAACAACTTAGAGAGGTTCAAACCCGCTCGTCAAACAAAACTCCACAAAAAGATCAAGACGAACCTAGCGGCAAAGTCTCGGATGCTGAACCGAGGAATTGCTGCGGCAACCGGTGACGCCTCGGCAACTTGCGATAAGCACGCCTCGGCAACCCCAGTTAGGTAACGCATCGGCAACTCCGGATGTCCCTGTAATGCCGTCAATCAGGTTTCAAACCAATGAAAGGATAGAAGATATCCGACTTCCACCACCATTCCCACAAAGATTGAAGCGACAAAAGCAAGAATACCAATTCAAGAAGTTTCTTGATATCTTAAAGCAAGTCCACATCAACTTGCCATTGGTGGAAGCAATTGAACAAATGCCAAACTATGCCAAGTTTCTTAAAGACATTGTGTCCAAGAGAACAAGGCTAGGAGAGTTTGAAACAGTTGCCGCGACAGAGGGATGCATGGCAATGTTGCACAATCGCATGCCGCCCAAGTTGAAGGATCCCGGAAGTTTCACAATACCCTGTTCTATTGGAAATCACTATGTCGGGAAAGCACTATGCGACCTAGGGGCTAGCATAAACTTGATGCCTAAATCGGTTTTCGAAAACTAGGAATCGGGAAGGCAAGACCTACAACAGATTATGTTGCAGCTAGCCGACAGATCCTATGTGCATCCAGAGGGAAAAATCGAGGACATACTGGTAAAAGTTGATAAATTCATTTTTCCCGCTGACTTTATTGTTTTGGATTGTGAAGCAGATGAGCATGCACCTATCATTCTCGGGAGACCATTCCTAGCGGCGAGGGAGAACCTTGATCGACGTTGAAAAGGAGAACTCACAATGAGGGTGAATGACCAGCAGGTAAAACTAAATGTGTTCCAAACACTAAGGCATGCCGATGATCCGAGAAGAATGCCAATCGCTTCATGCCACGGCAAATTTAACCGATGAGGAATTTAGTTACCTCGGCAACTACATTGCCGATCAAGAGGAACCCGAGGAGTATGAAGAGCGGTCGATGAGGAACAACCCAAGAGGTAAATTGGCTAGTCAATCGACCAGGTACATACTTTGAACCACCGGACTACTCGGGTAAGGAAGGTAAGATCGAAAAACCCTCATCGAAAATCCACCAATTCTTGAGTTGAAACAATTGCGAGCAACAAATATGTATACTTAGGGATTGATAATACATTACCTGTAATTATTTCTTCTAAGTTACAGCCTGAGCAGGAAAAAGAAGCTGATCAACATGTTAAAACTACATAAAAAGGCAATAGGGTGGACAATTGCCGACTTGAAGGGAATTAGCCGGCGGTGTGCATGCACAAGATCTTGTTGGAAGATGATCACAAACCTTCAATTGAGGCCCAGAGAGGAGACTGAATCATGCCATGAAAGGGGTTGTAATGAAAGAAATCATCAAGTGGCTTGACGCCGGCATTATATACCCTATCTCCGATAGTACGTGGGTAAGTCCGGTACAATGTGTGCCGAAAAAGGAGGTATAACAAAGGTGAGTAATGAAAATAATGAACTTATCCCAACCAGACTGTGACCGGTTGGAGGGTTTGTATGGACTATCGAAAGCTAAACAAAGCCACTAGGAAAGATCACTTCCCATTACCCTTTATTGATCAAATGCTTGACCGTCTTGCATGTAAACCCTTTTACTGTTTTCTTGATGGTTATTCAGGTTACAATCAGATTGCCATAGCACCAGAAGATCAAGAAAAGACAACCTTCACATGCCCCTACGGTACTTATGCCTTCCGAAGGATGCCGTTCGGATTGTGTAACGCCCCGGCAACCTTCCAAAGATGCATGATGGCGCTCTTTTCAGACATGGTCGAAGACTTCCTTGAGATCTTCATGGATGATTTTTCGGTTTTTGGTAATGACTTCGACGGCTGTCTCGGCAATTTAGAGAGGGTGTTGGCAAGATGCGAAGAAACAGATTTAGTCCTCAATTGGGAGAAATGCCACTTTATGGTAGATGAAGGAATAGTGCTCGGCCACAAGATTTCATCCAAGGGAATTGAAGTAGACAAAGCCAAGGTGGACGTGATCGAGAGATTACCCCCACCAATTTCGGTTAAAGGAATTCAAGTTTTCTGGACATGCGTGTTTTTACAGGAGGTTCATTCATAATTTTTCTAAAATCACTAAACCCTTGTGTAATCTGCTTGAACAGATATAAAGTCTTCGATTTTGATGATTCTTGCACCCAAGCATTCAAAACCCTAAAGAAAAAGCTTGCCTCGGCACCCATTGTCGTTCCACCCAGATTGACGCTACCTTTTGAGCTCATGTGTGATGCAAGTGATTTCGCGGTAGGAGCAGTCCTAGGCCAACGCACAGGTAAGACATTCCATGTGATATACTACGCTAGTAAAACTCTTAACGATGCTCAAGTGAATTACACAACAACGGAGAAAGAGTTACTAGTCAGTAGTTTTCGCATTTGACAAGTTCGATCCTATTTAATTGGTACAAAGGTAATTGTTCATACGGACCATTCGCAATCAAATACTTATTTGCTAAAAAGGATGCTAAACCTCGTTTGATTCGTTGGATATTACTTTTACAAGAATTTGATATTGAAATTAAGGACAGAAAGGAACAGAAAATCAAGTGGCGATCACTTATCACGTTTGGAACGCAATAGGGAGGAGGACGCGGATCTAGAGATATGTGATGCATTCTCGGATGAACAAATTCTAATCGCCTCGGAAACCCTTGACGCCTCGGCAGCCCATGACGCCTCGGAAACCATGGAAGCACACGCCTCGGCAACTCTTGACGCCGCAGCAGTCTTTGACGAGCACGCCTCAGCAATTTTGGGAGCAGACACTACGACAAAGACATGCCCGGCAATACCCGCACGCAGATTTAGTTAACTTCCTTGTTTGTGGTATTTTTCCGTATGGCATTACTCACCAAGGGAAGAAGCGGTTCCGCCATAATGCTAAGCATTACTTTTGGGACGAGCCTCTTTTGTTTAAACAATGTGCAGATCAGGTTATACGCCGATGTGTCCTCAAGAAGAGCAACAGAATGTACTCCGACAATGCCATTCTTCACCCTATGGAGGACATTTTGGAGGAACTCGTATCACGCCAAAGTCTTACAATCCGGTTTGTATTGGCCAACATTGTACAAAGATGCCCAAGACTTTTACAAGCAATGTGATCGTTGCGGAGGGGCGGGCAATATCTCTAGGCGACATGAGATGCCACTCGAAACATCATCGAGGTGGAACTGTTCGATGTATGGGGATCGATTTTATGGGACCTTTCCCATCTTCATTCGCAACCTCTATATCTTACTCGCCGTCGACTATGTGTCTAAATGGGTAGAGGCAGCTGCAGTTCCCAACGACGATTCCAAGACCGTGCAACGATTCCTGCAGGAAAAACATATTTACACGGTTTGGGATGCCGAGAGCAATTACCAGCGACGGGGCAAGCATTTTGACAATGTACTAATTGCCAAGATGTTGCAACGCTCGCATATCACACAAGATCGCCACGACATATCACCCACAAACCAACGGGCAAGCGAAATTTCCAACCGGAGTTGAAGGGAATACTCGAGAAAGTTGTAAATCCCTCAAGGAAGGATTGGTCATTAAGACTAGATGACGACTTTGGGCATATCGCACCGCATTCAAAACACCATTAGGTATGTCCCCTTCCGGCTTGTCTATGGTAAAACATGTCATCTACCGGTGGAAATCGAGCACAAGGCGTCTTGGGCAATCAAGACCGTGAATATGGATTGGGAAAGTGCGGGACAAAAGCGCTTGATGGATCTCAATGAGATAGAAGAATTTCGTGCACTCGCCTATAACAATGCACGAATCTACAATGAGAAAACAAAGCGATGGCATGACAAGAAACTATTGCCACGGCAATTCACGCCAGGGCAACTAGTTCTCCTATTCAATTCTCGCTAAAACTTTTCCGGAAAAAGCTGAAATCAAGATGGTCGGGACCATTTGAAGTCGTCAAACCATTCTCCCATGGTGCTGTGATAATCAAGTCCATCTCGACAACCCATGAATTCAAAGTTAATGGACAAAGATTGAAGCACTACAATGGTGCCCATGTGGAACGTAACAAGGAAGTGGTCAACTTAGGAGATGCATGAGCATGCTCTCCTCTCAAGATTTCCTTTTTCTTTTTATTTTATTTTTATTTTTAATTTTAGGAGATATTTTATTTTTTCTTCATTATCTTTAGTTTTCAGGTTTTCTTTATTTTCTTTTTCACAACAAGACTCACAACTACTATGCTAAGGAAATTTATGCCAAGATCATTGCCCGGCAACCAATGAAGAAGATGCCGCGACAACTTACTTCATGCATGCACAAGCTGATGCCACGGCAACCAACCCCAAGATGCCACGGCAACCAAAGCTAAAGACACCACCGGCAACAAGAAAACAACCATTGCGTTCAAGCAAGAAAATCAAGACGCCAACTAGAAGGAAACTAATCATCTACGATGACGAACTCTCGAGTAAGTCCTCGTATGCATTTTTATTTTTATTGTTATTTTTCGTTATTTTTATGCATGCATTGAGGACAATGCCTCACTCGAGTTTGGGGGATTGTTATTAGTAATTACCATGTTTAGTTACATTAATCTTAAGCATTACATTTAGGATACATAAATTGCTTGCCATGCCTTTAAATTGGAACAAGAATTGCTTAGATTTGATGAATATTCAATGATGACTTTACCAATGCACTTAATTGATAGAATTTTTATTCTAGGATAACCATGAAAAACTTAGAATTTTACTATGATGCTAAATTTGATGAAACACTGTTGTGGTTTGATTGATTTAAGGAGTTCTAGTAAACTTAGGTTGATAATTAACTAATTGGGGATTAGAATAAAAATTGGATGAATGCTAGAGGTGCCCGAAATTGGCTCTAGCATACGCTAAAAAAATTGATCACTAGAGGTGCCCAAACTGGCTCTAGGAGGCGTTAAAATTTTTTCGGTTAACTAGAGGTGCCCAAACCGCTCTAGTCGATTAAATTAACTTAAGAAAACTAAAAATAAAACACTAGAGGTGCCGGAAATTGGCTCTAGTTAAACATGTTAAAAAGAACCCACTGAAGTAATTTGAAAACCTATTGTTTGCATAGAATCCGAAAAATCAACTTGCACACAACTCCGCACACACTCACAAGCATTATAGTTTGATTCCGAGTAACTCCTCGCTTTTCCGAAAAATAAAAAGCCAATCATACTTTGTGCCCCGGTTCAGAGAATTGAAATCAAGTTCAAAGCTAAGTTTGTGAAAATTTGAAGTCTTGGCAGGTAATTATGAGTTTGCATTGCTTGAGGACAAGCAATAGTTCGAGTTTGGGGGTGTGATAAGTGTTCAAAAGTACTCTTTTTCTTACCCTTTTTACTCATATTATTGTTAGACTTAGGCTCATAATAGTTGCATAGTTAGCCATTCATGCATTAATCCATGATTCCTTCAATTGTTGAGCTTGATTACATAACTTGGTGATTTTTGTGGAAATAGATGCTGCTTTGGTGTGTTTTTGTGTATGTATGTGCAGGATCACTTGCCAAAGCAATGCCGAGCTAGTTGCCAGGGCAGTGCATGAAGGAGACGCCGAGCCAGTTGCCATGGCATTTGTCGACAAAGACCAAAAGCAATATGGATGTCGAAATTCATGATTTTACAAGCCCAAGATGACATGGAGCAAGGTCCAAGCCCAAAGGAATTTGATTGCCATGCAGAGATTAAAGAAGAATTAAATTCCAAGAGGATAGGAGAAGTTCTAATAGGAATAAAATTATAATAAAGAATTATATTCTTTAAAGATAATTTAATTCCAACTCAAACTCCTCCTCAAAGAAGGACTTTGGCCTAGCCCTATAAATATCAAGGAGATTTCGACAAGATCAATAAGGAGAGCAAGAGGGAAATTTCGGCAAGTCCAAGTAGGGCAAGAGGAGAGAATTTTCGACAAGCATCAAGGGCAAGGAGGATTTCGACAAGCCTCTTCCTTCATCTTTGTTCGATTGGGTTCATGCTAGGGATTAATTATCTTGTGTTTCTTTGGAACCTAGCCATGAACTAAATTTACTTGGCTATGGTTATTGTGTTTTGTGGTTGTGAGAAACTATTGGTTTTTGTTTAGGTAATAAGAGTTTGCACTTTTCTATTTCAAGGTTTATTCATTCTTGATTCTTATTATTGTTTTGCGAGTGAATTGGGAGAGGATCTCGTGATTTCATCCATTTATCTAATATCGGGAGAGTTAGATTCAAGAAACGAATGAATATGATCTTTATGCAATCCAATGATGGTGAAGATTAATCCGCTTAGGAATAAGTTAAGGATTTCAACGGCTAAGAGGAGCGCAAGATTGGTTGTTGTTCACCCTTGATTCACGCAGGGATGTATTATCAAGGCATGCACAAGTAGCTAGAGTTTCGACTTAGGGATAAGAAGAAACCATTGAAGAACGCTCCGCCAAACCTTGAAGTTGCTGCCCAGTCGCCCAAGTAGTTGCCCAACTAGTCGCCCAAGCAACCATCAATTAGTTGCCAAGGCAACCCCGTTGTGCAAGTCGCCACGGCAACTGAGTTGCCCGTGCACTCTTTTACCAAGACAATCCAATCGGCTATCACACCTCAACTCACGATAACCTAGCCTATCTCTCTCAACTGAATTCATCTTTTCTTTTACTTAATTGCTTTCTAGATTAGTTATTAGTTAAAACTTCTATAATCCTTCACTTGTGTTTTTACTTTTTACAGTGCAAGAACTAGATTCTTGAAGTGGCACCAATCCCTGTGGAGACGATATCTTTTATACTATAACTTGCGACGTGTATACTTGCACAATTGCGTAGCACTTATTACGCGCAACAGTGAGCCTGGCACAGTTTGGAGAGTTTCATTGACGGGACAATAGACGGTGAAAAGGCCGCGTTAAAGCCAGGAATATGTGGCTAGAATCACTTCATCAAGGCAAATCTGTTGCATACGTCTCACAATGAGACCATCTCGGAAGAAAGTCTGATTTTGTTACACTCTATCATAAAAAACGTAAGATCAACATTGGCAAAACCATCATCGATGAGACTTATAAGTGTGCTGCGAAAGGTAAAGGAAGCTTGTTTTTCCCTTTGCTTATTTCTAACATTTACATGCGCCATGATGTGCCTAGGCTTGAAGAAGATCAATGCCAGATTATAAAGGGAACGACAATCAAGATTGCGTTATGGAAAAACCTCACGAACGCCAGTTGAACCTGCCAAGAAAAATGAGGAAGTTGGAGCCTCTACTGCTGCAAAGCCACCCATAACCAGAGTTAAGCGCAAAGTTCCTGATCGTGGCAGCTTTGTCAAAAGGAAGACCCAAGTCACACGGGTAGAAGTCACACGAGAGGAAGTCTCCGTGGGAGAGTCATCTTCTACTTAACTCCTTTGCATTCCATCTTATTACATTCACATAATCATGTATTTTGTTTTTCTATTTTTTGTATAGCTGGAGCGGCTTCATGCATTGAGGACAATGCACATCTTAGGTTTGGGGGTGTGCATTTTCTCTCATTTATAACATGCATTTCATGTTTAATTTTTGTTTCCACTCCATTTATATCATATAGGATAGTTGCATACCGAACCGTTTAAAAAAGAAAAAGAAAATTTTGCCTCAATTTAATTTTGAAGGATGGTAACATTTTTTAGGCAAGTTTTATTTGATCTAGGTGTCTGTCCAATGAGGAAACTTTAAATCTTTAGATGTCATGCCATGCCAACAGAGTAGTATGCAGGATTGCTTGGCAATTGATCTCTAGTTTAGGGAATTGAATTTACACTTAACACATGATATGTATCTAGTTTTCTATGAAACTTTAGACTATTTGAAACTATACTCAGATTGAAAAAAATTGAAAAATGATGCAGGGTAAAAAGAAACTAATAAAGCAGCAATGTTTTGCCAAGGCAATAAAAAACTAGAACTCTCATCTACTTAGGGATATTAAGTTACTTGGGGCTTCGTGGTTTGTTCCCTCTTAGTTCTCAAGTCCAAAACCCTAGGGTATGAGTTGAAGAGAAATCCTAGTGATGTCTGGATTAAGGTAGAGATTCGTGGTATGCTCTCTCTTATTACTCACGCTAAACAGTGTCACGAAGCAAGCTTAAATCAATGCCAATAGAATCCTCGACAAGAAAGAAAAAGAAAGAAAAAATGAAGAAAATAAATATTTGAGTTTAGGTAGTAAAATTGGCTAAGGGAGTGAAAGGATATTGGATACATATTGCCTACACATCATGCACTCTTCATGAACTTAGACTAGAGTTATATTGTTGCACTTGAATTACTATCTGCTTGGCATTATTGTACTGAGATATTGAAGATAGAAATAGAGCCAACTTTTGCTTGCCAACATCTATTGGCATTCCAACCAAAATTTTGTCAAGGTAACATTTTCACAGTTTTTGTTTTATTTTTGTTTGCATTACTTGACGACGAGCAATGAGTTAGGTTTGGGGGTGTGTTACCTCTCTGAAAGTACTATTTTTAATACCAAATTCACATTGCTCTTGCTTGTTTTTAGGTACATTTAGTTGCATAAGGTTGTTAGAATCATGCATTTGAATAAGGAGTTTAGTATTTTGTCTATGCCAGTGTGAATGGTTGTTTTTTTGGCTATTTTGCAGGTTTGGCATAGGATTACGCGCAAGAAAGCAACACGTTGCAAGTTATAGTATAAAAGATATCGTCTCCACAGGGATTGGTGCCACTTCAAGAATCTAATCTCTTGCACTGTAAAAAGTAAAAACACAAGTAGGTGATTGTAGGAGTTTAACTAACAACTAAACTAGAAAGCAATAAAGTAAAATGAGATGTAATCAAATGAGTGAAAATAGGCCAGGTTATCGTGAGTTGAGATGTGATAGCCGATTGGATCGTCTTGCTAAATGAGTGCAAGGGCAACTCAGTTGCCGTGGCAACTTGCCCAGCGTGGTTGCCTTGACAGTTGCACAGCTGGGCAGCAACTTCTTATCCCTAAGTCAAAACTCTATATATTTGTGCATGCCTTGACAATACATCCCTGCATGAATCAGGGGTGGACAACAACCAATCTTGCGCTCCTCTTAGCCGTTGAAATCCTTAACTTATTCCTAAGCTGGATTAATCTTCACCATCAATAGATTGAATAAAGACCATACTCATTCGTTTCTTGAATCTAACTCTCCCGATATTAGATAAATAGATGAAGTTATGAGATCCTCTCCCAATTCACTCGCAAACAAGAATAAAAACCAAGAATGAGTAAACCTTGAATTGAAAGTGAAAACTCTTATTACCTAAACAAAATCAAATTGTTTCTCACAACCACAAAACACAATAACCTTAGCCAAATAGATTTAGTTCATGGCTAGGTTCCAAAGAAACACAAGACAAAGAATTCCTAGCATAAACCTAATCGAACAAAGAAGAAAAAGATGAAGAATGGTTGAAGCCTCTTTGTCGAAATCTCCCCCTTTGATCTTGTCGAAATCTCTTCTCTCCATTTGTCAAAATTTCTCTCCTCTCTCCCCTCTGGAGTTGACGGCTTGGTCCTCAATTTTTAGGGCTAGGTCAAAGTCTTTTTTTTTAGGAAGAAGTTAAGTTGGAATTAAATATCTTTATAGAATATAATTCTTTATTATATTTAAATTCCTTCTAGAACTTCTCCTATCTTTTTGGGATTTAATTTCTCTTTAACCTCTTCATGGAAATCAAACTCCTTTGGGATTTAAATTTGCTCTACATCATCTTGGGCTTATCTAGTCATCAATTTTGACTACCATATCATCTTATCCCTTATCGAAAATTGCCCTGGCAACTAGCTCGACATCTTCTTCATGCATTGCCCTGGCAACTGGTTCCAGCCTTGTTTTGGCAAGTGATTCTGCACACACACACAAAACACACCAAAACAGTATCTTTTTCCACAAAATTAAGCAAAATATGAAATCAAGCTTGTCCATCAATGAAACAATGCAAACATGCATGAATGGCTAATAATGCAACTAATATGAGCCTAATTCTAGCAATAATATGAATAAAAAGGGTGAATAAAATAGTACTTTTAGACACTTAACACACATCCAAACTCGAACTATTGCTTGTCCTCAAGCAATGCAAACTAATAATTACCCGCCAAGACTTCAATTTTCTCAAACTTAGCTTTGAACTTGATTTCAATTCTCAGAACCGTGGCACAAACTATGTTTGGCTTTTCATTTTTCAGAAAAACTTAGGAGTTACTCGGAATCAAACTATAATGCTTGTGAGTGTGCGTGCAAGTTGATTTTTCAGATTCTATGCAAACAAGAGGTTTTCAAATTACTTCATTAGGTTCTTTTAACATGTTTTAACTAGAGCGGTTTCGAGCACCTCTAGTGTTTTGTTTTTAGTTTTTTTAAGTTAATTAATTTATTCGACTAGAGCCGATTTTGGGCACCTCTAGCGATCAATTTTTAGCACATACTAGAGCCAATTTCGGGCACCTCTAGCGATCAGTTTTTAGCACATACCAGAGCCAATTTCAGGTACCTCTAGTATTCATCCAATTTTTATTCTAATCCCCCAACTTTTTATCTATCAACCTAAGTTCGCTAGAATTCCTTAAATCAATCAAGCCATACAATGTTTCATCAAGTTTAGCATCATAGTATGATTCTAAGTGTTTCCATGTTTATCCTAGAATAAAAAGTTCTATCAATTAAGTACATTCGCAAAGTCATCATCGGATATTCATCAAATCTAGGCAATTATTGTTCCAACTAAAGGCATGACAAGCAATTTATGTATCCTAAATGCAATACTTAAGATGAATGCAACTAAACATGGTAAATAACTAACTAATAACAATCCCCCCCAAACTCGAGTGATGCATTCTCCTCAATGCATGCAACAAAGAAAAATAAAGATAAAGAAAAGTAAAATGCAAACGATGACTTATTCCGAGAGTTCGTCGTCGTGGATGATTAGTTTTCTTTTGGTCGAGGTCTTGATTCTTTTGTTTGAATGCGGTGGTTGCTTCCTTGTTGTCGATGGTGGAATCGATCCTCGTTCGGGGTTGTCCTCATCGTCCTCTTCATCAATGTCATAGGCTTTTCGCTTGGGCTTGGAGGATTCGATTGGTGCGGTCTTTATCGGTGCAATGGAGGACTCGTCCGAATCTAAAAAATTAGACAATGATTCAGTACAAGTTGCTTTGGGCATAGGTGTTTTACCTTTGGCTTTTGTAGTGGTTGCCGGGGCGTCTTTAGCTTTGGTTGCCGCTGCATCTTCAGTGTTGGTTGCCGTGGCAACTGCTTGGGCAGGTGTAGTGTAGGTTGCCATTGTATCATCTGTTGCGGTTGCGGTAGCAACTACTTCATTGGTTGCCGTGGCAAGGCTTTCGGCAGGAAAGATTGGGAACGGCACACGGCTGTCCGGGTACTTTTCTAGGATGACTTGGGTGATGACATTGTTGTGATCCTTCATGTACCGCATGAACATTAGTTGGCGGTCTTCAATTTGCCTAAGGTGGTTCGCCAACGGTTGTAAGAGTGCTTCAAGTTGTCCTAGGGCCGCTGTCCGGTTGCCCGGGCATCGGTTGCTTGGGCATTAGGAGTTGCCGAGGCAGCAAGATTTGTTACGGCAATTGAAGGCGTTGGGGATTTTACCAGTGCCTCTCCCATTAGCTTTCGGATTTGTGCTTGATTCCAACCAGACTTTGGTAGGGCCTTTTTATCAGTGGACTCACTTGGGACATGCATCTCCTTGCAAAGATTAGAAATTAAGCATGAGAAGAAAAGAGAACCCTTGTTTTTTGTGCTACATACAAAAATCTCATCACAAATAATTTTTCCAATGTTAATGATGTGATTATGCAAGATAGAATGTATGAGCAAAAAACGAGGTGTGTCAACGGTAGTATTGTGTGTGGTGGGCATTAAAGAAGTTTTAACAAACTTATTCCATAATTTTACCTCAAGTTTAAGTCGAAGGTGATTTACCGTGCCCTTGTATTTACCGTCGTTCCAATGAGTTCCCGGTAGAGTGAGTTCTCGAAACACCTTGTCGAGTTGCTTGGGCATGAGTTGATCAACAAAGGCTTGATGCTCGTCCTTCTCAATGTAGAGCCCGTAAAAGGTGTTGATATTTTCGGGGCTTATGAGTATTGCCTTGTCACGAACAAAAACATAAGGATTATCCGGGTTAGGTGAGTGAGCATAGAATTCTCTTACCCATGAGATGATACACGGTTCTGATTGATGGTAAAAGATTTGCCACTTTTGATGTGCAATCCTTTCGAAGATGAATGATTCAAGGCTGAAATCTTGATGAGAGTTAGAGTATTCAAAGCATTGTTTTTCGCAAATCTTCTGGCTTTCAAACTTGGAGTGAAATCTTTCTTGAACCACCGGTGTAGCAAACTTCTTGTATCTTGGTTCTTTGGAGGAACTTGGATGAACCAAAAATTCGATTTTGGATGCCATGGATGATCTTGGTTGTGAGTTTGGTAGAAACAAAGAAAAGAAAGCAAAAGAAACTAAAGAGTTGCAAGGTGAAAAGTAGGAATAGGTTTCTTGGAAGTTAAGGGTGATGGGTTAAATAGAAAAGATAGGTAGTAAATATGGAGGGTGGGAGTAATTTTGGAAGAAAAAAAACAAGGGTTTAGATTGGGGAAAGGTGACAGCTAGGGGGTTTAGGAAAGGGGAAGGTTTTGGCCGGTTATGTAGGTTTTATTTAGGGTAAATTGGAGGCTTAATATAAGCCTTAGATTCAACCCATTAATTTCCTTGTTGAAGAAGTTTCCTTCTTGAATCAAAATTCCTCTTTATCTTGAACTCTTTTCCTACAATTCAAAAACAAATAAAATAAGGATTAAAATTAAAGATAAACTAATAAAAGAAATTCTTAAACTTAAAATTTGAAAACAATTAGATAAATATGAAAGAAAGATGTAGTCTTAATCTTAAAGAAAATAAATAAATCTATCCTAAAAAGAAAAAAATAACCGAAATTAAATAATAATAAAAAAATAGTTCAAAAAAAAAAACATCGAAAGAAGAGCATGCTCATGCATCTCCTAAGGTGACCACTTCTTTGTTACGTTCCATATGGGCACCGTTGTAGTGCTTCAATCTTTGTCCGTTAACTTTGAATTCATGTTCGTCAGTGATGGACTTGATTATCACGACACCATGGGAGAACGGTTTGACAACTTTGAATGGTCCCGACCATCTTGATTTCAGTTTTTTCGGGAAAAGTTTCAGCCGAGAATTGAATAAGAGAACTAGTTGCCCTGGCATGAATTGCCGTGGCAATAGTTTCTTGTCATGCCATTGCTTTGTTTTCTCCTTGTAGATTCGTGCATTGTTGTAGGCGAGTGCACGAAATTCTTCTATCTCGTTGAGGTCCAACAAACGCTTTTGCCCGGCACTTTCCCAATCCATATTCACGATCTTGATTGCCCAATATGCATTGTGTTTGATTTCCACCGGTAGATGACATGTTTTTCCATAGACAAGTCGGAAGGGAGACATACCTAAGGGTGTTTTGCATGCAATGTGATATGCCCAAAGTGCGTCATTTAGTCTTACTGACCAATTTTTCCTAGAGGGATTTACAACTTTCTCGAGTATACCCTTCAATTCTCGGTTGGAAATTTCTGCTTGCCCATTGGTTTGTGGGTGTTATGCCGTGGCAATGTGTGACACGCCGAAGCGTTGCAACATCTTGGCAATAAGTCTGTTGTCAAAGTGCTTGCCTTCATCACTGATAATTACTTTTGGCATCTCAAACCGTGCAAATATATTTTTCTGCAAGAATCATTGCACGGTCTTGGAATCGTTGGTGGAAACTGCAGCTGTCTCAACCCATTTAGACACGTAGTCAACGACAAGTAGAATGTAGAGGTTTTCGAATGAGGATAGGAAATGTCCTATAAAATCAATCCCTCATACATCGAACAATTTCACCTCGATGATGTTTTAGAGCGGCATCTCATGTCGTCTAGAGATATTGCCCGTCCTCTGGCAACGATCGCATTGCTTGTAAAACTCTTAGGTATCTTTGTACAGTGTTGGCCAATACAAACCAGATTGCAAAACTTTGGCCGCGGTACGAGTTCCTCCAAAATGTCCTCCACAGGGTGAAGAATGGTATTGCCGGAGTATATTCTGTTGCTCATCTTCAGGGACACATCGACGTATAACTTGATCTGCACATTGTTTAAACAAAAAAGGCTCGTCCCAAAAGTAATGCTTAGCATCACGGCAGAACCGCTTCTTCCCTTGGTTAGTAAGGCCATAAGGTAAAATACCACAAACAAGGAAATTAACTAAATTCGCGTACTAGGGTATTGCCGAGGTATGTGTTGCCGTGGCAACTGCTTCCATGGTTGCCAAGGCGTACGCGTCAAGGGTTACCGAGGCATGTGCGTCAAGGGTTGCCGAGGCATGTGCATCAAGGGTTGTCAAGGCATACGCGTCTAGAGTTGCCGAGGCGTGCGAGTCAAGAGTTGCTGAGGCGTCGAGGGTTGCCGAGGTATGCGTATCCATGGTTACCGAGGCGTTAGGGGTTACCGAGGCGTGCGCATCCATGGTTGCCGAGGCAACTAACAATTGCTTATCTGGGAATGCATAACATATCTATAAATCCACGTCCTCATCCTTATTGCGTTCTAAGCGTGATAAGTGATCGACCACTTGATTTTATGTTCTTTTCATGTCCTTAATTTTAATGTCAAACTCTTGTAAAAGCAATATCCAACGAATCAAACGAGGTTTGGCATCCTTTTTAGCAAATAGATACTTAAATGTCGAATGGTCCGTATGAACAATTACCTTTGTACCAATCAAATAGGATCAGAACTTGTCAAATGCGAAAAATATGGCTAGTAACTCTTTCTCCGTTGTTGTGTAATTCACTTGAGCACTATTAAGAGTTTTACTAGCGTAGTATATCACATGAAAGGTCTTACATGTGCGTTGGCCTAGGACTGCTCCTACCGCGAAATCACTTGCATCACACACGAGCTCAAAAGGTAGCGTCCAATCTAGTGGAACGATAATGGGTGCTGAGGTAAGCTTTTTCTTTAGGGTTTCGAATGCTTGGGTGCAAGAATCATCAAAATTGAAGGCTTTATCCTATTCAAGAAAATTTCACAATGGTTTAGTAATTTTAGAAAAATTATGAATGAACCTCCTATAAAAACCTACATGTCCAAAAAAGCTTCGGATTCCCTTAACCAAACTTGGTATGGGTAATCTCTCGATCACGTCCACCTTGGATTTGTCTACTTCAATTCCCTTGGATGAAATCTTGTGGCCAAGCACTATTCCTTCATCTACCATAAAATGACACTTCTCCCAGTTAAGGACTAAATCGGTTTCTTCACATCTTGCCTACACATTCTCTAAATTGCCGAGGAAACTGTCAAAGTCATTACCAAAAATGGAAAAATCATCCATGAAGATCTCAAGGAAGTCTTCGACCATGTCTGAAAAGAGTGCCATCATGCATCTTTGGAAGGTCGTCGGGGCATTACACAATCCGAACGAAATATTCCGGAAAGCATAAGTATCGTATGTGCATGTGAAGATTGTATTTTCTTGATCTTCTGGTGCTATGGCAATTTGATTGTAACCTGAATAACCATCAAGAAAATAATAAAAGGGTTTACCTGCAAGACGGTTAAGCATTTGATCAATAAAGGGTAATGAGAAGTGATCTTTCCTAGTGGATTTGTTTAGCTTTCGATAATCCATACAAACCCTCCAACCGGTCACAGTCCTGGTTGGAATGAGTTTATTGTTTTCATTACTTACCACCGTTATACCTCTCTTTTCGGTACATATTGTACCAGACTTACCCATGTACTATCAGAGATATGGTATATAATGCCGGCATTAAGCCACTTGATGATTTCTTTCATTACAACCCCTTTCATGGCATGATTCAGTCTCTTCTGGGCCTTACTCGAAGGTTTGTGATCATCTTCCAACAAAATCTTGTGCATGCACATTACCGGGCTAATTCCCTTCAAGTCGACAATTGTCCACCCTATTGCCTTCTTGTTTAGCATCAATATTTTGATCAGCTTCTTTTCCTGCTCAGGCTATAACTTAGAGGAAATAATTACAGGCAATGTATTACCGGCTCCCAAGTAAGCATATTTTAGTTGCCTGGCAACTGTTTCAACTTAAGAATCGGTGGTTGTTCAATGGAGGGCTTTTCGAGTTTACCTTCCTTACCTGAGTAATCCAGTGGTTCAAAGTATGTACCTAGTCGATTGACTAACCAATTTGCCTCTTCTTGTTGTTCCTTATCGATCGGTTCTTCATACTTCTCAAGTTCCTCTTGATCAGCAATGTAGTTGCCAAGGCAACTAAATTCCTCGTTGAAGTCAAACTCTGCAGTGGCATGAAGAAGTTGGCATTCTTCCGGATCATCGGCATGCCTTAGTGTTTGGAACACATTTATTTTAACTTGCTGGTCATTCACCCTCATTGTGAGTTCTCCCTTTTCAACATCGATCAAGGTTCTCCCTGTTGCTAGGAAGGGTCTCCCGAGAATGATAGGTGCATGTTCATCTGCTTCACAATCCAAAATAATAAAGTCAGCGGGAAAAATAAATTTATCAATTTTTACTAGTATGTCTTCGATTTTTCCCTCTGGATGCACATAGGATCTGTCAGCTAGCTGTAGCATAACTGTTGTAGGTATTGCCTTCCCGATTCTTAGTTTTTGGAAAACTGATTCAGGCATCAAGTTTACGCTTACTCCAAGGTCACATAATGCTTTCCCGACATAGTGGTTTCCGATGGAACATGGTATTGTAAAACTTTCAGGATTCTTCAACTTGGGTGGCATGCGATTGTGCAACATGACCATGCATCCCTCTATTGCGGCAACTGTTTAAAACTCGCATAGCCTTGTTCTCTTGGACACAATGTCTTTAAAAAACTTGGCATAGTTCAGCATTTGTTCAATTGCTTCAACCAATGGCAAGTTGATGTGGACTTGCTTTAGGATATCAAGAAACTTCTTGAATTTATATTCTTACTTTTGTAACTTCAACCTTTGTGGGAATGGTGGTGGAAGTCAGATATCTTCGATCCTTTCATTGGTCTAGAACCTGATTGACGGCATTGCCGAGGCAACTGGAGTTGTCGAGGCATTGTCAACTGGGGTTGCCGTGGCGTGCCTATCGTTTGTTGCCACGACATCCTTATCTTCGGTTGTCGAGGCATGCTTATTGCTGGTTTCCACAGCAATTCCTAGTTCACCATCTGAGGCTTTTCCGCTGAGTTCGTCTAGTTCTTTTTGTGGAGTTTTGTTTGATGAGCGAGCTTGAGCCTCTTTATAAGTTGTTGGCCACTTCTAGTGGTGATCGCCTTACATTGCTCATGGCCAGTTCCTCTTGCGACTTCAGTATCGCTAGGTAAACCTCCTTGCGGTCTAGTATTCAGGTTTTGAGCAAATTGTTTGACTTGATTTTCCAATGATTTGATTGCCGCCTCTTGGTTTTGCAATCTCATCTCAGTCCTATTAATAAAAGCATCAGTTCTTTTTATGATATTACTATTCTCAGCCATATAAGATTTAGTTTTCAACATAAAAGCATTGAGAGAATTTTCCAAAGAAGTAGATGTTGTCGGTTGTTGCTGTGGCATATTCTGCTGGAATCCCGATGCTTGTGCATTCCTATTGTTCTGGTTTAGAGCATTGTTAGGATTACTCCATGAAAAATTCAGGTGCTTCTTCCAAGCTGGATTGTATGTATTGGACATCACATTGTTGTTTCGGTTGTAATTCCCCACATAAAAACTGGATTCCGGATTTTGCATACATTCAGAAGAATCGTGGTTACCACCACATAACTCACAAAAGGAATCCATTACCTTGACCTCCTGTGTGTTGTTTGGTTTCTGTATGTTTTGGACCATCTTGGTTAGAGTGGCCAATTGTGCCGAAATTGAGTCTGATGATCCCAGTTCATGTATTGTGGCTTAGCATCTAACTCCTCATCTTCTAGCATGAGGAATTGATAATCATTCTTGGCAAGCCTATTTAGAATTTGCATTGCTTCCTCCGGCGACTTATCTAGGAGTATGTCGTTTGTCGAGGCATCTAGCATCATCCTTGTTGGTGTATTCACAACGTTGTAAAACATTGTTACTTGTGTCCACACTGGGAATCCGTGTAGGGGGCATTTGTGTAGAAGTTCTCTATAACGCTCCCAAGCCTCATATATGGATTCATCGTCTACCTGCCGAAAAGAAGTAATTTCGTTACGAAGCTTATCAGTCAAATTTGTAGGATTAAATCGAGCAAGGAAATCACAACAAAGATCGGCCCAAGATCCTATTGATCCGGCAGGAATACTATTCAACCATGCTTTCGTCCTATCCCTCAGTGAATAGGGGAATAATCTTAGTCGTAAAACATCGGGGGTGACTCCTTGTATTTTGAATGAATTGCAAATCTCGATGAAAGATTTAAGATGTTGTCGTGCATCTTCAGTTGCTGACCCGCCAAATTGACCAATTGTGTTGATCATATTAAACATCACCGGTTTCAACTCAAAGTGGTCGGCTTCAATTTCAGGTGTGACAACTCCTGGATTAAGTCATTCAAGATCTTCTTCAAGATAGTCTCGAATAGTTATGTTTCGTGCAAGAATCACTCATCCTCCTGCTGAAACATCCTGATTCATATTGCCGTCTTGATTAGCCATTGCTACTCTTAACCTTCGTCTGAGTCTTTGCAAGGTTCGTTCGATTTATGGATCAAAGGGATATTCTGGTGTAACCGGTCTCGCCCTGGTCATATACCAATGCAAAACCAAAGTTTGTTAACCCTTTGAATCTTAAACAAGAAAAATAAAAAGTGCAAGAAAATAAAAACAAAGTTGCTATTGCCAATCCCCGGCAACGGTGCCAAAAATTTGTTGCGCGTAATAAGTGCTCCGCAATTGCGCAAGTGTACATGTCGCAAGTTATAGTATAAAAGATATCGTCTCTACAGAGATTGGTGCCACTTCAAGAATCTAATCTCTTGCACTGTAAAAATTAAAAACACAAGTAGGTGATTGTAGGAGTTTAACTAACAACTAAACTAGAAAGCAATAAAGTAAAAGGAGATGTAATCAAATGAGAGAGAATAGGCCAGGTTATCGTGAGTTGAGGTGTGATAGCTGATTGGATCGTCTTGGTAAAAGAGTGCAAGGGCAAATCAGTTGCCGTGGCAACTTGCACAGCGGGGTTGACTTGGCAACTAATCGACGATTGCCTAGGCAACTACTTGGGTGGCTGGGAGCAACTTCAAGGTTTGGCGGAGCGTTCTTCAATGGTTTCTTCTTATCCCTAAGTCGAAACTCTAGCTATTTGTGCATGCCTTAACAATACATCCCTGCGTGAATCAAGGGTGGACAACAACCAATCTTGCGCTCATCTTAGCCGTTGAAATCCTTAGCTTATTCCTAAGCTAAATTAATCTTCACCATCAATAGATTGAATAAAGACCATACTCATTCGTTTCTTGAATCTAAATCTCTCGATATTAGATAAATAGATGAAGTTACGAGATCCTCTCCCAATTCACTCGCAAACAAGAATAAAAACCAAGAATGAGTAAACCTTGAATTGAAAGTAGAAACTCTTATTACCTAAACAAAATCCAATTGTTTCTCACAACCACAAAACACAATAACCTTAGCCAAATAGATTTAGTTCATGGCTAGGTTCCAAAGAAACACAAGACAAAGAATTCCTACCATAAACCTAATCGAACAAAGAAGAAAAAAGATGAAGAATGGTTGAAGCCTATTTGTCGAAATCTCCCCCTTTGATCTTGTCGAAATCTCTCATCTCCCTTTGTCGAAATTTCTCTCCTCTCTCCCCTCTGGAGTTGACGGCTTGGTCCTCAATTTATAGGGCTAGGTCAAAGTCTTTTTTTGAGGAGGAAGTTAAGTTGGAATTAAATATCTTTAAAGAATATAATTCTTTATTATATTTAAATTCCTTTTAGAACTTCTCCTATCTTCTTGGGATTTAATTTCTTTTTAACCTCTTCATGGAAATCAAACTCCTTTGGGATTTAACTTTGCTCTACGTCATCTTGGGCTTATCTAGTCATCAATTTTGACTACCATATCATCTTATCCTTTATCGAAAATTGCCCTGGCAACTAGCTCGGTATCTCCTTCATGCATTGCCCTGTCAACTGGTTCCAGCCTTACTTTGGCAAGTGATTCTGCACGCACACACAAAACACACCAAAGCAGTATCGTTTTCCCCAAAATTAAGCAAAATATGAAATCAAGCTTGTCCACCAAGGAAACAATGCAAACATGCATGAATGACTAATAATGCAACTAATATGAGCCTAAGTCTAGCAATAATATGAATAAAAATGGTGAATAAAATAGTACTTTTAGACACTTAATAATTACCAAGGAGAATGCCAAGTGTTGTTGGCACAGAAAGACCAGATAGTGCCAAACACTTGTTGGCAGAGAAGTGACCTTGATGCCATGCCAATAGGCTGTTGAACCTAAAAAAATAGGATATGGTCAGGCTCCTAAGAGATCGCAAATGGATCAACTTCCGAACAAATAGCGGATAAGGTGATACCAAGCTATGTTGGCAAAAACATGCCAAGCTTGTGTGCCAAGGTAACATCGGCATGATGATGTCAGCCCTAACTTGATAAGCTATCACACTGATCGGATAAGAATCTATCTCTTATCCTTGGAGTATTTGAAATTCAAATGAAGAAGCTATCTTATTCCCTTCCCTTGCATACCTATATAAACACCAACCGATCAAGCATTTAGGGGGAATCATGAGCGGAGATTGTGAAATCTTAGAGTGATCGGAGTGAGGTGTTGAAGTGCTCGACGAGTGATAGTTGGCTGCACCGAGGAATGGTGGTTCAACCACTTGGCCGGGAGCCTAGATTTAAGGGATGCATCGAGAGACATGTTAAGCGTGCAAAAGTACTATATTTTTACCCTTTTTACTCTTAAATATTGTTAGACTTAGGCTCATTCTAGTTGCATTTTTAGTCATTCATGCATAATTGCATTTTTTCCTTCACTATCATGCTTGATTTCATCATTTGGTTGATTTTGTGGAAAAGATGATGCTGGTATGTGTTTTTGTGTGTGCAGGATCTAATTGCCCAAGCAAGTAGGAAATTGTCGAGACAATTGAGGACAAGAAGAAGGGAACTGTCGATTTTGATGGATAAATCCAATTAATTCGAGTTAATTATGAGAAGCAAGGATAAATCCTAGAAGAGTTGGAGTTCCACGAAGAGATCAAAATGAGATTAAATTCCAGGAGTTTATGAGGAGTTTTTGGAGAATAAATAAAAAGAGATTTATCTATTTTATATTATTTAATTACAACTTAAACTCATACTTATCAAACAAGGAACTTGACCTAGCCATCTCCTATAAATAAGAGCAAGCCGCCACCTACAAATGGAGAGAGTTCGACTTAGAGAGAAAATTAAGGCTGCTCGACATCTTCTTCTTCTTTCTTCTTTATTCCATTCAGTTCATGTTGGGTAGATTTTATCTTGTATTTCTTTTGCACCCAGCTATGAACTAAACTCTACTTGGCTTGTGTTATTGTGTTTTTGTGATTGTGAAAACGTTTGGATTTGTTTAGGTTTTTAAGTTGCAATTCGATTTCAAATTTTGTTCATTCTTGGTTCTTAATTTTGATTGCGAGTGAATTGCGAGAGGATCTCGTGAATTCATCCATTTAGGTTTTTGAGTTGCAATTAGATTTCAAATTTTGTTCATTCTTGGTTCTTAATTTTGATTGCGAGTGAATTGGGAGAGGATCTCGTGAATTCATCCATTTATCTAATATCGGGAGAGTTAGATTTAAGAAATGAATGGGCATGGTTTTCATACAAACGAAAGTTGGTGAAGACTAATTCGACTTAGGGATTGTTGCGTGTGATAAGTGCTACGCAAATGTGCAAGTATACACGTCGCAAGTAATAAAGTGATATGAGTATCGAGTATCGTCTCCACAGGGATTGGTTTGGGCCACTTTGCTTAAGTTACTGCACTGAAAATAAAAACACAATTGATAATAGAGGTTTTAATTAACGAGAAAAGTAAAAGCAATAAACTAAAAGAATAGATGAAAGAAAAAGAGAGAGAGATATGCCAGGTTATCGTGAGTTGTGGTGTGATAGCCGATTGGATCGTCTTGGTAAAAGAGTGCACGGACAACTCAGTTGCCGTGACAACTTGCACAACGGGGTTGCCTTGGCAACTAATCGATGGTTGCCTGGGCAACTAGTTGGGCAACTACTTGGGCGTCTGGGCAAAAACTTCAAGGTTCGGCAGAGCGTTCTTCAATGGTTTCTTCTTATCCCTAAGTCGAAACTCTAGCTACTTGTGCATGCCTTGATAATACATCCCTGCGTGAATCAAGGGTGAACAACAACCAATCTTGCGCTCCTCTTAGCCGTTGAAATCCTTAACTTATTCCTAAGCCGGATTAATCTTCACCATCAATAAATTGAATAAAGACCATACTCATTCGTTTCTTGAATCTAACTCTCCCGATATTAGATAAATAGATGAAGTTACGAGACCCTCTCCCAATTCACTCGCAAACAAGAATAAGAACCAAGAATGAGTAAATCTTGAATTGAAAGTGCAAACTCTTATTACCTAAACAAAATCCAATTGTTTCTCACAACAACAAAACACAATAACCCCAACCAATCAAGTTAGTTCATGGTTGGGTTCAAAAGATATACAAAGAATAATCCCCAAACCATGAATCTAATGGAAGCAAAGAAGAAGAAGAAGTCGAAATTTCCCTTAATGCTCTCTATCGAAATTTCTCTATTTTTCTCTATATGGATTGTCGAAATCTCCTTGCTATTTATAGGGCTAGGCCAAAGTCCTTCTTTGAGGAGGAGTTTAAGTTGGAATTAAATTATCTTTAAAGAATATAATTCTTTATTATAATTGTATTCCTACTAGAACTTCTCCTATCTTCTTGGAATTTAATTCTTCTTTAATCTCTACATGGCAATCAAATTCCTTTCGGTTTGGGCTTTGCTCCACGTCATCTTGGGCTTGTCTAGTCATTAATTTTGACATCCCTATTGCATCTTCTCTTTGTCGACAATTGCCATGGCAACTGGCTCAGCGTCTCTTTCATGCATTGCCCTGGCAACTAGCTCGACATATCCTTCATGCATTGCCCTGGCAACTAGCTCGGCATTGCTTTGGCAAGTGATCCTGCACATACACACACAAAAACACACCAAAGCAACATCTTTTTCCACAAAAATCACCAAGTTATGTAATCAAGCTCAACAGTGGAAAGAAACATGAATTAATGCATGAATAACTAATTATGCAACTAATATGAGCTTAAGTCTAACAATAATATGAGTAAAAAGGGTAATAAAAATAGTACTTTTGAACACTTATCACGCCCCCAAACTCGAACTATTGCTTGTCCTCAAGCAATGCAAACTAACAATTACCTGCCAAGACTTTAATCATCAAAGACATGCTTCAAACTTGAATTCAAACCTCGGAACCGTGGCACAAAGTATGATCACCTTTTAATTTTTCGGATAACACAAAAATTACTCGGAACCAAACTATAGTGCTCGTGACAATGTGTGTTCGTAGTTGTGTACAAGTTGATTTTTAAGATTCTATGTGAATAGTAGGCTTTTATCAATTTAATTACTGGGGCATTTATTTTTTATTTTCACTAGAGCCAATTTCGGGCACCTCTAGCGATTCTTTAATGTGCATTAACTACTAGAGCCAGTTTCGGGCACCTCTAGCAAGAAAGTTCATTTACTACTAGAGCCAGTTTTAGGCACCTCTAGCAAGAAATTAACTTTTAATTTTCAATTTTAAATTTACCCAAATTTTAAGCAACCTAAGTTCACTAAGTTTCTTTCAATCAACAAGCCACAACCGTGTAAAAAAATTCAGCATCATAGTAAAATTCTAAGTTCTTTTCATGTAATCCTAAAATTTAAAGGTTATTTCAATTAAGTGCAGTGGCAAAAATTCATCATTGGATATTCAACAAGTCTTAAGCAATTAAATCCAATTAAAGGCATGGCAAGTAACATATGCAACCTATATGTGATTGCTAACGATGAATGCAACTAAATATGAAACTAACTAGAAACCAACACCCCCCCAAACTCGAGAGAAGCATTGTCCTCAATGCATGTAAGAGTGAAACAAAATTTAAAAAAACTAAATGAAATGAGTTAGTCGAAGAGGTCGTCACCTCGAGTGATAAGTTTCCTTCGTGCCATTTGCTTGATTCATTTTTCAGTCGGTGGTTGAATGCTGGTGCCCTGTGAATAGCATTGCTTTGATTTGATCCATGTTTGCCGATGCAGGTTCACTTGCATAGGCATCAGTAGTTGCCGAAGCCATTGTTGTTGTCTGGGCATCGCCAGTTTCTGTTGTGGTTGCTGTGGTAAGTAGTCGGTAGTGAATTTCCTTAGCATGGTGGTTGTGAGTCTTGTTGTGGAAAAGAAAACCTGGAAACTAAAGATAATGAAGAAAAATAAAATATATCCTAAAAATAAAGAGAAAAAATAACCAAAAATAATAGAACAAAATAGTTCAAAAAAATAAAAATAAAAATAAATGTGTCAGTAGTTGCCGTGGCGTCGAGGGTTGCCGAGGCATGCACATCCATGGTTGCCGAGGCATCAGGGGTTACCGAGGCGTGCGCGTCCATGGTTGCCGAGGCGTGCATATTAGGAGTTGCTGCGGTGTTGAAGGTTGCCGAGGCATGCGCATCCATGGTTGCCGAGGCATCAAGGGTTGCTGCGGTATTGAAGGTTTCCGTTTTCGATACTTGTTATAGTCCATCCGCACCCTCCATCGGGTGATAATATTGCCCAAAAAGAGTTTGGCCAATGTGCTTGCCACTACTCCCTTTTGCGTTACCATGGTGGATGTGTCTTTCTTCTTTGTTCGCTTGTAGTCCATGTATACTCTCCACCTTGCTACTATTCCTGAAGGCACAAATATATTAATAGGAAAAATTATATCTATTCTCAACCATTCAATTACCTCATTCTTGTCGACTTCTATCATGGTTGGATGTAGCCTTTGTTGTCGTGGCAATTGCTGCTCAAGCCAATTGCCGTGGCAATCAGTTGTCAAATTTTGCTTTAAGTCAAGGGAAGAACCAATTTTCTGAAGGGCTTTATGAATCCAAACACCTTTTTCTTTTGGCCTCTCAAACATCTCCATCAGTAGAGATTTTGATGGCTTCAAATCTTCCAACCACGGTTCCTCAAGACATACCTGCAATGGACGAGGTGAGTTTTTAAAGAATTCAAAAGGTTCAACTATTACCTGCTCATATTCCATTGGTAAAGTATTATCATCTCGTTGATCTTGCATGTGGTCGTGTAATTGCCGTGGCAATTGTAGATGAGAGCAATCTACACATTCCTACTTCAACATTAACGTTGTAACTTTCTGGGCATCAGGTTCCTCAGAATTTGCTGTAGTATTGTTGTTCTCAGCTTCACCGAGTGTTGTCGCGGCATTGCTCTGTTCAGGCTCCTCAATCATTGTCGAGGCAATTTGTTGTTCAAGCTCATCATGTGTTGGGCAGTCTCTTTCATTGGCATCCTCTTGACTTTGAGGTTCTAGTTGTTCCTCACACATCAGAGAGATTTCTTTGTATTGCTCCTTATCCTCTTGCCTTGGGACGTCAGTATCCCTAGGAATGAATTGTTGGTGCATGTTATCCATGACATATGTGGATCTCCCCAATTGATCTTCTGAATCCCCTAAGGTTGCATCCCACTGAGCTATCCTCGTATCCATAGATTTTGATAGTTCTCGAATCTCTTCAATTGATCCGTCAAGTCTAGCCAAGGAAGCTAGTAATGTTTCCTCCAAGGAATTGGAATGCTCTTGAAAAGGACTACATTGCCATGGCATATCTGTTGCTGCGGCAAAATTGTTATGGTAAAAAAAATTTTGAGCTTTTTGATCATACCATGAAGAATTTTGCTGCTGGTTCCCTCTATGGTCCTCCATGTAGTTATATGCACCGAAAATGTGAGGGCAATTTTCAAACACCTGATGTTCTCCACACATAGCACAAGATTTTTCCACGGTATAAGTTCTTTGGGCTTTTCTCGGTTGGTATAGGTAATCATCAAAGGGTGCAAGAATCTCTTGATTGGATTGATTCATATCTTCCAACATCATCTCTCGAATAGATCGGCTTTTATTTCCTGACATGTTAATTTCCCTTAACTTGTAGCGCACCTAATTTTTTTTTTGATAAAACAAACAAAAAGAAAAGTTAGTAAAACTAATAGAAAAAAAATGCAATAACAAAAACAACTAACACCAATTGCCAATCCCCGGCAACGACGCCAAAAACTTATTGCGTGTGATAAGTGCTACGCAAATGTGCAAGTATACACGTCGCAAGTAATAAAGTGATATGAGTATCGAGTATCGTCTCCACAGGGATTGGTTTGGGCCACTTTGCTTAAGTTACTGCACTGAAAATAAAAACACAATTGATAATAGAGGTTTTAATTAACGAGAAAAGTAAAAGCAATAAACTAAAAGAATAGATGAAAGAAAAAGAGAGAGAGATAGGCCAGGTTATCGTGAGTTGATGTGTGATAGCCGATTGGATCGTCTTGGTAAAAGAGTGCACGGACAACTCAGTTGCCGTGACAACTTGCACAACGGGGTTGCCTTGGCAACTAATCGATGGTTGCCTGGGCAACTAGTTGGGCAACTACTTGGGCGTCTGGGCAACTACTTCAAGGTTCGGCAGAACGTTCTTCAATGGTTTCTTCTTATCCCTAAGTCGAAACTCTAGCTACTTGTGCATGCCTTGATAATACATCCCTGCGTGAATCAAGGGTGAACAACAACCAATCTTGCGCTCCTCTTAGCCGTTGAAATCCTTAACTTATTCCTAAGCCGGATTAATCTTCACCATCAATAGATTGAATAAAGACCATACTCATTCGTTTCTTGAATCTAACTCTCCCGATATTAGATAAATAGATGAAGTTACGAGATCCTCTCCCAATTCACTCACAAACAAGAATAAGAACCAAGAATGAGTAAACCTTGAATTGAAAGTGCAAACTCTTATTACCTAAACAAAATCCAATTGTTTCATACAACAACAAAACACAATAACCCCAACCAATCAAGTTAGTTCATGGTTGGGTTCAAAAGATATACAAAGAATAATCCCCAAACCATGAATCTAATGGAAGCAAAGAAGAAGTCGAAATTTCCCCTAATGCTCTCTATCGAAATTTCTCTATTTTTCTCTATATGGATTGTCGAAATCTCCTTGCTATTTATAGGGCTAGGCCAAAGTCCTTCTTTGAGGAGGAGTTAAAGTTGGAATTAAATTATCTTTAAAGAATATAATTCTTTATTATAATTGTATTCCTACTAGAACTTCTCCTATCTTCTTGGAATTTAATTCTTCTTTAATCTCTGCATGGCAATCAAATTCCTTTGGGTTTGGGCTTTGCTCCACGTTATCTTGGGCTTGTCTAGTCATTAATTTCGACATCCCTATTGCATCTTCTCTTTGTCGACAATTGCCATGGCAACTGGCTCGGCGTCTCCTTCATGCATTGCCCTGGCAACTAGCTCGGCATATCCTTCATGCATTGCCCTGGCAACTAGCTCGGCATTGCTTTGGCAAGTGATCCTGCACATACACACACAAAACACACCAAAGCAGCATCTTTTTCCACAAAAACCACCAAGTTATGTAATCAAGCTCAACAGTGGAAAGAAACATGAATTAATGCATGAATAACTAATTATGCAACTAATATGAGCTTAAGTCTAACAATAATATGAGTAAAAAGGGTAATAAAAATAGTACTTTTGAACACTTATCAGGGATAAGTTGCGAATTTCAACGGCTAAGAGGAGTGCAAGATTGGTTGTTGTTCACCCATGGTTAACGCAAGGATGTACCACCAAGGCATGCACAATTAACAATGTTTTGAGTTAGGGATCACGAGAATCCATTGAAGAACGCTTCGCCGAACTTTGAAGGAAGTTGCCCAGGCAATTGCACCGTTCCCAGTTGCCCAGGCAATCGCAATTGCTCAGGCAATTCGACTGATGCCAATTACCCAAGCCGATTGAGTTACTCTTACAATCAATTACCACGACGGTCCATTCAATCACCATACCATGACTCACGATAACCCGACCTAATCTCTCATTCGATTAACATCTCTTTTATTTACTTGCTCTTTTATTTTACTTGTTAATTAAATTCCTATTATCACCACCAAATTATGTTTTCTTTTCAGTACAAGAAGTTAGAATCCAGAAGTTGCACCAATCTCTGTGGAGACGATATCTATTCTATACTATAACTTGCGATGTGTACACTTGCACCAATTGTGAAGCACTCTAAACACGCAACAAGACCCCTCTCGCCTATTCTCTTAGGTCTAAGTTGTTTTACTTTTATTTTTATGATGATGTATTTGAAAGCGGTTATGGTTTTGTTGGTTAAATCCCTCACCATGAACTAATTTCATAGTTGGTGGGGGATGTTTGGTTTAAACGTTGATTTCATGCCTTAGTTTCTTTAATGACAATTCTATTTTGACAAAAGTTTTTCTATTCGGCATACTTAAATTTTTCCTAAGTACTCTGCCAAGCGAGAGCTGGCACAGTTAGCCTATTGTCCCTCAATATCTTAATAGACTTGGGGTGGCGACGATTAAGTTGTTGAATACTAGGGAGAGAAGCTTCGAGAGAAGTCGTTCAAGTAGATGAACTTACTTCGGGAGTGATATCTACCCCTAGGAGTATAGATTGGTTCTTAATCAACTCGGTTCATTTAAAAACATTTACTATAGAGATATAGGGGTTTTTACATAATCGACTTAGGGAAATGGCCATCGAGAGAGGCATTGCTAACGTTGAATCTGCTCGGCAAACCATGCCAAGACAGTTTGCCAACAAAGGCTGGCATGAACAACATTAAACCTAGGCATTCTCTGGCAACACTCATCATTCATTGAGAACATCTTCCTTGCCAACATTTTACTTCATTTTTCTTTTCTTTTAAGTATTCTAAAACAATATTCAAAACAAACATCTTTTCTTCTAAGGCAAGTAACAATCAAACAATCGAATTCCAAGTCAATCTCTGTGGATCGATGCTCAGCTTAACTGTTGTATTACTTGCAGACCGTGTATACTTGCACGCAAAAGACTCTTGGCACTGTTTTACTAATACATACATTTTGCCCTTTTTGTCAGCATTCATAACACACTTCTTCTATAAAGTCTACAATACTCCCCAAATATTAAAGCACGATTGAAATAATAAAATGAATAATAAATTTTTGTAAAGTCAAGAAAAAAAGATAAATAGGAGATGTTGATCGTATCATGAAATAAGTTACGAGGATTTCTATAAAAATAGAAGGCTTATATATCATATTAGTACCTAAAATATACCAACTTTTTCATTTTGGTACTTAAAGTATTTTTGGTCAAAATAAGTACCTAAAGTATACTTTTTGGTTAAATTAGGTTCCTAAAGTATACATTTTGGTCAAAATAGGTACCTAAAGTATTTTTTGTCTGAGTAAGTACTTAAAGTATATTTATTGGTCAAAATAAGTACCTTTAGTATATTTTTTTTGTTAAAATAGGCATATAATGTATTTTTTAATTAGGGTAATTATTCTATACACAAGAGCCCGTGGAAACTTTTTTACACAAGTGCCTTAGTTTTAGGGGCTATGGACTTTGTTTAGGGTTTAAAGTTTAGGGGTTTAAGTGAGTAGTTTTGAATTTAAGGGTTGTTGATAGAATTTTGGGTTTAGGGTTAAAGTTTAGAGTTTATAGGTTAAAACCTAAATCCCTACCCATATTACCCTAAACCCTAAACCCTAAACCCTAAATTATAACCATGAACCCTAAATTCTAAACCCTTACGCTAAAACTCCTAAACTATAAACCCTAAACTAAAACCCTAAACCCTATAATCGAGTCATTTGCAGAAACAAAAAGTTTCCACCGCCAGTGTATAGGATAATAATCTTTTTAATTAATGTCACATGACAATTTTTAGGAACCTATATAAAAAATATGTATACTTTAAGTACCTATTTTGACCTAAAAATACTTTAGACACATATTTTGACCAAAAAAATATACTTTAGATACTTACTTTAATGAAAAAATACTTTAGGTACCTATTTTGACCAAAAGTTATACTTTAGGTACATAGTTTAACCAAAAAGTATACTTTAGGTACTTATTTTGACCAAAAAAATATTTTAGGTACCAAAATTGAAAATTTAGTATACTTTACGTACTAATATGATATATAAGCCAAAATAGAACATAAAACTAATAAACTCAAACGTTCTCCTTGTAATATATGTTATGTGTCTATTTTATTTTTTTTATCAAAATTTTATAAAAAAATTATAGAATATTAGACATTTTATCGAAAAGGGTAAAATACACAAATCATCACACAACTATCTTCTTATTCCTATTTTGGTCACTCAACTTTCAAAATTTTCAATTTAATAACTGAACTTTACATATTGATTTTTTTCATCACTCTATCGTTAATTATGTAACGGGTTATGACCTGACAACAATAACACCGCCAGACCCAGCTTTTTCATTTTCTTCCCTATTTTTCCTTTTTTTTTCATCCAAACACATCCTGCCTCTCTGCCTTGTAATGGAAACCCTAAACATTCACCTATTGTTCTTCTTAAATTCTTTCTCCGTATTTCTTCCATGGAAGTTTCAAATATTTTGAGGTTTTAGAATCATGTAATTGGGTTTATAAAATGAACCAAGCCCATCCTCGTAATGAAAATGACGGATGGTCGAAAGAAAAATGTTCGTTTTCCTATGGGGTTATGCTTTGTTATATGATTGGAAATGATTTCGAAAATCTAGTTAAAGGATTTTCATTGTTGAGGTGGAATCTCTTCACCATGAGTTTCTGCGGTTATGATTTTCAGTTAAAAATTAGAAATGATTTGTTATATGGTTATAGTGAAAGCTTTTCACCATGATTGCGGTGTTGCGCAACAACCACATTGATTTTCAGTTAAAAATCGAAATGATTTTCATAGTTATTTCCTCTTTGACTCAATATCAAGCATTTACATTAAATTTTCCTTCTCTGCGACATCAAGTTTTCACCAATATTTTCTTGAATGTACAAAAAATTTCATTACTTCTAAAATTCTAGGACTCCTCGGTGGCCGGCGATAGTCAGTGTGGTGGCCAAGCTTTTCTGGAATCTTTTTATTTTTCTCATAGTAGCAAAAACATTACCAATTTTATCAATATTTTTAACGCATTGTCCTAAACAACTCCCTCTTGAATAACCCATCATTGCTCTTCAAAGTTGGATTCATCTCAAAACCCTTTAACTGGAAATCGATGGTCAAGTAGAGACGGACGTTTCCGTAATTCACCGACGTCGACATTGGTCATATCTTCACCTAACTATCCTCACTCATCAGCGGTAACTATGGTAATCCGAAAAGAAGTATCTTGGCAACCATGGTGTTTTAAGAAGAAGATGGTTTATTTTGGAAAATTTTAAGAAGAAATCTTTTTTGACTTTTTCTAATACTTTCTTTTTCTGATGTGGATTTTTAAAATGTTAAAAAATATGATTAATATGTGACTTGAATTTTAAAGATAAAAAATATTTTATTAGGCCACATCATAACGGTGTTACAAATTTAACGCAGAAGTGACTAAAAAAGTTTAATCTATCAAGTTCACTTATTAAATTAAAAACTTTGAAAGTTGAGTGATGATCTGTGTAATTTATCTTATCAAAAATTCTCATAACCATGATTTTTTTCTTTTATATAAATATAAAAATACTTTTTAAATGTGTAAAACCATTTAAATAGTAAACTAATATAAAATAAAACTATTTAATAAATTTTTACGCCATTTAAATATGTTACAAAAGATCTAAATTAAAAAAAACTCATTATTTTAAGGGCAATTTTGTCTAAAATGACAGGAATTGACCAATACCTAAGGGAAGGGTAGGAATCACATTCTCGAAATATTGACAAAAAAATGCTACTGTTGGTAATAATCTTTTCCGGGTTGATGGGAATGATAAACCAAACATAAGAATAAAATTTCAAAAAAAAATTATTACCCCACAATAATTTTTCCATGAACCAAACGCCCCCTAAGTAGTTAAAGATTACCGTTCCAAGATAATGAGAAAAATCATCTTATCCTTTTCGATGTCCCTTTTCGTGTCCCAACACTAAAAATCACTAAAAAGTTAAATTCTAAACCGTAACTCTAAATTTTAAATCCTAAATCCTAAACCCTACATTCTAACAAATATACCCTACCCTCAATTTCTTATACCCTAACTATAAACCCCAACCTTAAACCCTAAACATTAAACACTAAATTTAATTTTTAACGTGAGAACATAAATAGGTGCACAAAAAGGTAGATAATTTCTATTCCCAACATAAACATTAAAATTCTAACCCACGTTAAAGTGAAGGCAACATAACCAATCAGTCAATTAATGAATCTCAGCACCGAAAAACACATTTAATATCACCCCATGAATTTATCTAGTGATTAATTTTTACCACCACTTTTTAATATAATATAAATTAAAGAAGCTTCCATGTTCATCCACTTTTCAGCTGAAATATAGGGTACTTGTGTATTTGACTATTTGTAGCCTTTTACCCCGTAGTTCATGGAGCCCTATCTATCTATTTTCAAGGGAGGTTTGGTGTGATTCCTAAGACCTTTGAAATTTTAGTTCATTGGGATATCATTCTCATGCAGTCATTTCATCAAATATCAACCACCAACTTAGCATGAATCAAGAACCATTCTTTGCTTCTATTCTTGAACCAAATCTTCAATATATAGTTGTTGTTGACAATGGTCATATTTCAAAGCTCAAATTCCATTCCAAGAAATGCAACCTGCTGAAGCACGGAATGGAAGAAACATGTAAGAAAGCATTAGAAAAGCAGGTTTTAATCGACGATTCCGATGTTCCCGATTGGCTTTTAACCGAGATCCTCCAACGGCTGCCGCTTAAACACATTTTCATGTTCAAATGCATCTCCAAGAGATGGCTGGCTCTCATTTCGGACCCCTTCTTTGCTCGTCTTTACATCAAACGAATAAACAACACCTCGTCCTTATCGGCATCGCAACCGTGGAACCTTCTTTTCCGGTACTTGTACGAAGTCCGAATCGTTCCGTCGAGCATGATCGGCGCCCGCATTGCCTTGAAACAATCCCACGATTTCTCGTGCCCCGGGTTTTCGTTAAACTTCGTGCCTTCTTCCAAACATGATTGCCCCATAAAGATCCTTGCATCGAATAATGGCTTGTTGTTATGTTCCGAAAGTTTTTACTGGCAGAAAATTTACTATATCTGCAATCCACTTATTCAGCAATGTATTGCTCTGCCTAAACCACCCAGGGTAATAAAATCGGTCGCCATTGGTTTCATTTGCAAAGATGATTGCTACAAATTGGTTCGTTTCCCGACTGCCGACGACGGGTCATATTCGTTATATTCTGTGCAATTAGAAACTTTCTCTTCGAAGACCGGGGAATGGCATTGTTCAATGGTAGACTGCCCTTTATCAGACTATTATATAAAGACGGATTCCCTTGTTGTGAATTACAATGGACGTTTACATTGGCTAGAGTTTCGCCACAGCAAGATCGTTACATACAATCCCAAAATCGATGGCCGGCTCAATCTAATGAACCTGCCTGAGAATAAACAGAGCGAGCATCTCTGCCTCCTGGGAGTGACTCGTGGCCGTTTCCGATATTTCGAGGTTACAGATACTTGTTTAGGACCGCGCGAAGTTTGCGTGTGGGTGGTCTCGGATTATGACGCCCAGCATTGGTGTTTGGAGTACAGGGTCAAGTTCTCTGATTCTTGGAGCGGTGAACATGACTTGTTTGTGCCCAAAGATAAATTCTATGTCTTCCCTTTGGCTCTCCATCCACTTGATCTTGATGTTGTCTATTTGGGCTATGGAGGTTGCTTGGTTTCGTATAACCTTACGACGCGGAAAATGGAAGTCGTTCATCGGAACTTTTACTCGCACCAGTTGCTGCCTTTTGTGCTCTCACCATGGCCAACAACAATTCCTCCACCATTTTGGTAAATACATTAGCTACTTCAGAGGTTACTCCATTGTTGTATATAATGTAACCGATCATATACGAAAAATATGATCTTATGTTATTCAGATTTGAAATGAATATCATATTCGAATATGTATCGGACAAAACTATAATTACAAAAAGTATAGTTTGATGTTTACAAGGTCTATTATCACATATATTGGCAAGTTGACCATGTCATACTAACCGTGTGGAAGTTTCCACCATTGGAAACATTTTTTTTCCAAATCCACACGGCAAAGAAGCTATTTAAACCAACTCCGTTTACATGGATACCTCATTCCAAACACAACGCATATAGAGTTATAGGTATCGGAAATGTTGGTGGTGGTCGGTTTTCGGTTGTTTCCGACGGAAGAAGAATTAGTTTCTTTCTACCTATGTAACCAATTACAAGGCATGAGACGAGATATGCACTTTGTTATCCCGGTTCTCAACGTTTATAAGGTAGAGCCATGGGAACTTCCGAGTACGTATTCGCTTATTTCTTCACCCATGTAGTTTCGAATTGCTTTAATTAAACAAGAATTCTCCTGCAAGTAACCTTTGGTGTTTATGATTGCAGAGCTTGCAGGGGAGCTTTGTAAAGGAGACACTGAGCAATGGTTTTATTTTACACCAACTCAAGAGAAGGAAGCTCGTGGAGGGAGACTGAACCGAATTACAGCGTCGGGATATTGGAAGGCAGCAGGCTCTCTCGGGTACGTCTACTCGTCGGATGATCAAGTGATCGGAACAAAGAAAACAATGGTATTTTATAAGGGGGAAAGCCCCTTGTGGGAGGAAAACGAAATGGAAGATGAATGAATATAGAGCCATTGATCCATCTTCAGCTGCTGCACCAAAGGTGAACATATATTAAATAGTTGCATAGTGCTTCAGGCATAGAGAAGCTTCCATTTTTAACCATGTACCGGCTTGTTTACCGTTTCTGAATGTAGTTGAGAGATGAATTCAGTCTGTGCTGAGCGTTCGTGGTTACGGGCAGCTCTCGAATAGCATTCGGTAGACCCCCGGTAGAACCACTCAACAATGTTGCAACATCTGAGACTAGAGCCACAGTGATGATGGAGATAACAAGCTCCTCGGGTACTTCACATTCGGGAGCGACCGCTATAATCCAGCAGAGGCTGGTGAAGATGATATTTGGGAGTTTGTTGAGTATCTCCAACAACTCCCATAGGATGGGAACTAATAAATTAAAGAAACACGACAGCAAATAAGCAACATCTAAAGAGTTTTTTTTACCTTCGACCATCGTCTACAATAACTCTCTGTCTAAACTAATTAAGATGAACTGTCACGAATCATTACTTCAAATAATTTCTCATAACATTTTTACTAACCCAATTATTATTTTTATAACAAAAACAACATTATATTATTAAGAAGCAACGATGATTTGTTACAATATCTGAATCTTAAGCATGTGTTTGCCAGAGAAGCAAATTCTGCAGTATTGCAATTTGGATACTTGAAACTTGAAAGCAAAGCCTCCAATTTGCATTTGTTAATATATAATTTATAAACCCAAGCGTTAAAGCGATGGGGTCACGGGAGCAGCCACAAAATAGAAATCGCCAGCTTCAACAATACTATTAATTACAAGTTAAAACTTATCCTTTCCCAACTGCAACTTGAGTTTTGAGTTATTTATCAACCAAGAACTTTTGCAACATTTTTGAGTTAAACCAAGATACATTAATTGGCTTAGTGGTTGAATATGCTCATGTTGTTCATAGGCCTGTAAACGAACCGAACGAATACGAATAAGGGTATGTTCATGTTCGTTCATTTAAGTTTAACCGAACAAATGAACGAACATGAACAACTACACGAACATAATTTCTTGTTCATGTTCGTTTGTTAAGGAATGTAGATTGTCCGTGTCCGTTTATGTTCGTTCGTTTAAATGATAACGAATGTAAACGAACATAAAATGACATATGTGAATAAATTTAAACAAACATAAACGAACGAAAATATGTGAATAAATTCAATTTTTTAAAATATAATATTTTTGTTATAAAAATAATAAATATAAATGAATATATGTGAATAATTTTAAACAAGCATAAATAAACGGATTATCAAACGTTCACGACCGTAAACGAACGAATGAGCCCTTTGTTCGTGTTCGTTCATTTAATTAAACGAATATAAAATTTTGTTCATGTTCGTTCGTTTAATAAATAAACAAACATAAATGAACTTCTCACCGCACAGTTCACGAACGGTTCGTTGAACGTTTAGTTTGTTTACATCCCTAGTTGTCCATCCTATATGAGTTCAAATCCGAATATTTTTTTTAAAAATACAATTACTTTTTTGAACAGAGTTAAGGTAATTACAATGTTCTTGAAAATGTAATTATCTTTCTACTTAATATATATTTTAAATATTTTAATTAATTAATAATAATATTTTATTTACATAAATAACTTAAAGAATTAAAAATATCATTATTTATAAAAAAATATTTTATTTTAACGTTTTTTGTGTGAGGTGGGATAAATGAAAATGAGATGGAATCTGGTGATTTGTCTATTCTCTCATCATCCTTAATCGGATTCGGATAAGAATGAATTTAGAATCTCATCCATTTGTTATTATTATTAAAATTAATTTATTTAATATTTAATATTTAGAGATAAGAGTCCAAAAGGATGGCTAAGGCTTATAATTAATTAACCTTATATTTCCCTTTACATCATATCTTCCTAACTTTAGAAGAAAACAAGTTGAACTAATAAAAATAATTAATCTCCTAAACACATCCTTATTTTTTGGATTAAGTAATTTTGACAAAATGACAGCTTTAGTGCAGTGTTTGCATGGTATGGTGGCGGTCCAGAATATTCCACGTTCCAGTGTTCTTCAAATATAGTATGTACTTGTATTTGTATATATTAAATTAAAAAGGGCAAATTTTATGTTTAGTCACCCAATTTTCACAGTGTTTTTATTGTGATCAACTCAACTTTTAAATTTTTTAATTTTATCACAAAAATTTTAAATGTTTAGTGCCAACACCAAATCGTTGCGATTTGACTTTTTTATTTATGAAATAGACCTAAACTTTTAATATTTTCTTCCCTATGCTTGACATCCTTCTCCATCATCATTCAATCATCGTCGGACATTATTTGTTACAAACTAAAATATTTTATTTTTTCTCTTTTTCTTCTTCTCAGTTTGATTTTTCTCAAAATCGACAAAACTCAAATAAAAATTTCAAACTCATCTTAATTTAATTTGTAATCTTCATCATCTAATCAACATGAGATTAAGATATATTGCCTTTTCTTCCTTTTTTTTTAAGTCTCCGCCATTTAAATTAAAATAAAAATACCTTGAACTTATGAACCAAATAAAGTTCAAAATTTTGGGTTTAAAGGAAAGTTTCAAGATTTATTTACATAAATTTACTCAAAAATTAGCGACGTTCAAAACAAGTTCATTCAATAGACCAACTAAATAAATGGTCTTATAATTGATATCCGAATAATAAAATTTTTAACAACTATATAAATAATATTTAAACATTAGAGTTATTTATATATATACTATGTAAAAAAGATTACATGGGCATATATCTTTACTATTTAAAAAATAAAATCTAAAATTTTAACATAGAATCGTAAACTTTGAATTTTAAAATTTAACTAAAAACCATAAATTAAAACCTGAGAACTAAATTCTAATGCTAAACTAAATCTTTAATTCTAAAACAGAAAAAATTGTGCAATTTAAAAAGTGTATTGAATTCATTTGTCTTAAATATTAAAAAACCTAATTCCAAATTTGTAAACTAATGCAACAGGTCATTCGTTAAATAGAAAATCATTTTAGTTTCTCAAACTTGCTTTCTGAGTAAACAAACAGAAGCCGATTGGAACAATTTAAAAATCTATAAACAAAGAAATAAAAAAGATTTTCCCACCGACATGCGAAATTAAAATAGTGGCGAAACGTGTTCAACATGATCTCATCCCATCCGATTCAAGTCAAAGATAGCCGAAAGTTAACGTAATCCAAAACTAAAAATCAAAATCCAGATCTTATAAAACATCCCCTCGCCCTCATCCAAACAACCATAAAATCGAATTCAAATTCAAATTCAAATCACACAGCTCAATTTCAGTTTAGTTATGATCCGAACCAACAATGATTCATCATCGGCCTGGTCTTGGCAGCAAGACAAGCTGTTCGAGCAAGCTCTGGTAATGTTCTCAGACGACCAATCGCCCTACCGGTGGGAAAAGATCGCTGCCCAAGTCCCGGGGAAGACCGCGGCGGAGGTTAAGAAACATTTCGAGGATTTGGAGCATGATGTTTTCGAGATCGAGTCGGGAAGAGTCGAGTTGCCGAATTATGAAGGTGAGCTGGAACCGGCGAGTTGGGTTAACGAGTCAGGTGGGAGCCAAGCTTGGGTTGGGTCGAAAGGACAGGAAAAAGAAAGCGAGAGAAGGAAAGGCGTCCCCTGGACCGAAGAAGAACACAGGTTAGAATTTGGAATCTTTTACTCAATCAAAGGTCAAATTTTGATTTTGGTCCCTCTACCATACTCAAATTTAAAATTTGATTTACATACTTTATTTTTATACAATTTAAACATCGAATACCGTGATCAAATAATCTTTTCTCAAATGCTGATGTGTTTTTTTCCATCTTAAAACCCCTCCTTTTAAAATTAAAAAAACCATGTCAGCATAATGATTTTTTAGTGATTTCAATAATAGTAAATGATTTTAACTATTTTAATTAACCAATAACATAAATCATGTCTACCTAAATTTTAAATTCGAATATAAAAAGGGACCAATAACATAATTTGACCCCAATTAATCTTTTATATATAAAATTAAACAATTATTTTTAAGAAATATTATTATTTTATTGGATAGACTGTTTTTGATCGGACTTCAAAAGTACGGGAAGGGGGATTGGAGGAGCATATCGAGGAACGCCGTCGTTTCAAGGACGCCGACTCAGGTGGCAAGCCATGCACAAAAGTACTTTCTCCGGTTGAACTCGGTTAACAAAAAGGAGAAGAAGAGGTCAAGCATTCATGATTTAACGGTGGGAGATGATCAGCAACCAGTGTTTTTCATTGAACAAGAAAGGCCATTTGCGAATAATCATGGGTATGAATTCCCATTGTTGTAATTAACTTTGTAAACTTAGAATTAATTAACAACTTTGTATAACTGTATAGTAGCATAATGAAAACTCCCAACTTAATTGTAATTTTGTTTTAATGTAAAGTTTCATAGGTTTTTTTCTAATGATTTTCAAAGCATCTAAATAGCGAGTGATCTAAGTGGAAAAGATATTTATATCTGATGGCCTATGTTTCCTCTGTACGGCTGATGATACCTTTGGAAGTACAATTCTTTTATGAAATTTTACATTTTTCGAGCTTTCGTAGGAGCTTAAATCTCAATGTAGTAAGATAGATTTTGGATTCTTTATTTTAGAGTTTAGAGATTTAAATTCCATGCTTCGTTTAGTATTCATATCTTGCTTTAGTGTAGAATTAACCAGCTAATTTCATTTAGTTTAGCATAGATTTAAGAATAATGCGTAAGATTTAGAAACATTCAAGGATTTATCAGGCATTGAGCAAACAAGTCAAACGTTGCCTTGGGTTGGATTTTTCAGACACATCATAGATCCCTTCTTCATTGTTGCAAGATTCAAGAACTTACAGACGATTTGTCGTTCGGACTCGAATAAGATTACATCATGCTCGACTTAAAACTTCTGCACTAGATTGCTTTTCTCCCGCCATGGAAGAGGGGGAAAGTGTTAACTGACTGTCTGCATGCCTATGCCTTGGATAACTTTTTAAGCGCATTTAGCGCATATAATGTAAAAGATTAAAGACAATGGAATTTCATGGAGTAATGGATTATAATTTTTATTGTATTCTAAACTATTTATAACTACAATAATAATAGCAGTAATATACTTACAATGAAACACTCTTTTATGCTGCTAAATGGATGGAATGTAAGGATAAGCACTAGAGAGGGATAGACTGATAGGTTCTGGAACACTTAAAAATTTAAAATTCATATGCATTTTCTATTCAAAACTTATTTTTACCCTCTAAAATCTTATCAGCCCATCTCCCTTAACATAAAATTACATCGGACAATAGCCGTGTTCCATCCAAAAAAGAAATCTTTCAATATCTGTTAGTTCAGGAAATTCTCGATTTTGTGAATACACAGCATGTACTTCGGCTTCGGCTTCGGCTTCGGCTTCGGCTTCTGCTTCAGCTTCAGCTTTTGCTTTTTCTTCGGCTTCGGCTTTCACCTTTGCTTCGGCTTCGACTATGGCTTTAGCTTTTGCTTCGGCTTCCGGCGGTGGGGCTTCTGGTGTTCCTGGGTTTTTCTTTTTTCTAAGAAGCAGTGCCACAACAAGCCGAAGGGCGATCCCCACCACCACAGCAACTATTACCAGTACCACTATCAGCATAGTAAGCTCTTTGATCCCACTATGAATGCCTGCTTCCACTCAATTGAAAATACAAGTTTACGTCACCAACAATTTATAATGCATACATCAATTCCAATCTCAATTCCTACAATTTGTTTTATTTCTTCAAGTTTCGATTTTTGTCATACATATAAAACTATTGTACTATTTTCTTTGGTTCCGAACACATCCATTATAATGAGTTCAATGACTACTCTTTTATTTTCTGCGGGGAGAACCAAAACATTGATGATTGATTAAGTAAATATATTTTTTGTTAAACAAAAAATTCGCATGCATGGGGCGAGTACAACTAACTAACTAGTTAGAACTATAATTAATCATGAAATTATAAAATATAAAAAATTAGAAGAAATAGAGAGTAATGTTGTTGAGTAGTGAGTACCCGTGGCCCTGGTTGGTAGCAGAATCAAAGGAGAGCTTTGCCTCGAAGCCCTAGTATTGGCTTATTGCTATATACTATTACAAGGTAATTTCTGATTCTCTATTTATAGTGGTTTATGGTTAACCTAATCTAGGTTTTTATAAGTATCTTTATGGTTCAAAATAAGTGAAAAAATAAAAATAAAACAGAGGGTATCTTTAGAATTAAATTAAAGTAAAATTAGATACAAACGTATATTCACTTTAATTATTTCCATATATTAATTAAATATTTTGATGAACTATTAATTAAGTGTACATTATTAAACCAAGATCTAAAAAGGAAATAATTAAAAACTTTTCGGATGGAACGTCCAAACATTGCAGCTAGTAATCATATGAGTCTCGGGTACATTATTATAAGTACTATTTTCTGCCAACTAGGTTTAGAGATGTTTTTAATTAGGCTTATGATAGTAGTGGCATTGTATGATTTCTATAAATAAAATCATACGTTCACCGAGAAAAAAATGTATAGTTTTAAAGGTTCATATCTTAATGTTTAGTGTTAGAATTATAGTGTTTGTGATTAGGTTTTAAAGTTTTAAAATAGATTTTATAATTTAGAATTTAGAGTTTAAAGCCCCTAAAAAAATAAATGACAATTTTGAAAACTCGCTTAGGAAATCATAACTTTTCATTAACTATTCATTAAAAACTCGCTTATGAAATCATTAACTATTCTTGAAAGTCAACCAGATACCTTAACCATTGCTTATGCAATTGGTGCTCGCATTTGATGTTTTTGTAGTGGATAATTGGTGCCAAAATCACATGAAGTTTCTTTTAGTACCTTTATTTTTTTTTCAAAAAAAATAGAACTGTTTAAATCGAATGCGATTTATAGTAATTTTTTTACCCAGTAATTTAATTTTCTATTAATAAAATTAAAATCACTGTATAATATTTTTTTTGAATAGTCTTAAAGTGATTACTAGGGATGGGAATTGGGCGGGATGAGGATGGTTTTGCATTCTCCACTCAGTCCCCAACACTTGCGGGGACAGTTTTGGGAATCCCCGTTATATGCTTCAGAGACTTTTTCGTCCACATCCTCATACCCATCGTTTCCATACGGTTTTCGGAGAATTCCTATACCCAAAAAATTAAACAAAATTTACAGATTTACCGACAAAAATATATTGTCAATTTTAATTTACAAGTCATATATTTAATTGGCGCAACCCTTTTGAGCTTCGACGTTTCGGAAAAAAACATTAAAACCAACGAAGTCGCCACCAATCTTTTTTTAAAAAAAATGTGTGATTGGATCACTTAAATTGAGTTATTTTAATAAAAATATTTTATTTTCATCAAAATAACATTTTTTGGTATGCAAAAACACAAAACCGAGTTCGAGAGTCGGTTACGCGTGGGGAAGGGTTAGCATCCCCACAACGCCAAAAAATCGGTACCTTGTCGATTACAAAAAGCTTAAAAAGTCAGATTTTGCGAATTTTTATAGAGCTTTAAATTATTGTCCGTTTATGAATTAAATTCCATTTTAGCGGCCTTACCACATGAAAATAAACTCCAATCACCGCCAACGCTTCTGGCGCTAACCTGTCATTTCCGTTTAGTAAGGCACCACATTAATTAAATTCCACTTTTTTACAAGCAAACAAAGAATGATTAATTTGTTGAGGATTTTATTAATTCTAAATTAATATTTAAAACCTAAAGAATTCTAAATGTTTTAACATATTTAGGGGATTTAAATTTAATTAAGTGTGTTTTATTTCTTTGTAATAAAATATTTCTTGTAAAAGGAATTTTATTACAAAGAAATCTCCATCTAAGCTTTGAAGGACCTATTCTTAAAGTCAACTTAATTCTAAAGTAACAAGACAAGAAGACAAAATTTACGAAGCTTGAAACATTTTTTTATTTTATGTTTTCCATGTTTTTAGGTTCTTAAAAAAACTAAACTTTTTATATTTTTGTTTTATTAAAAAACTTTTACCATTTTTTATTTGAAAAAGTTGTCATTCTTTATGTTTTAAAAATCTTTTTGCCCTTTTTATATTTAAAAACCTTTTAGTTTTTTTTTTAACTTTCATTGTTTTTATGTTTTTTTAACGAAAGAAGATTTTTAAAATGTTTCAAAACATTCATTATTGTTTCTTTTTAAAATACATTCTTTTTTAGAAAAATAATTATTTGGCTTTTTGAGTATTAAAATTCATCTATTTATTCTAAAGAACGATTCTTATTTATTTTAAAAAACCTATTTAATTTTATGATCTAAAAATATTTATTATTTAAATAAAAAAAAGTAATAAAATTAAAACAATGTAGTAAGTGAGGTTTTTTTATATTAATTTTCAGAATTTTAAATAAAAGGATAATTTAAATAATGAATTGGGTTTAAAGCCCCAAAACAACATCTTTTTATTTTCTTGAAAACAAATAGATCTAACACCATACTTTAACAAAAATAAACATGTTCTTGGTGTTCATCAAAGGGGGTGAACAAGGAGGAGGGCCACCATGCCGGCCGCCGCTTGTCGGCGGTGGTCTCCCCCCTTTTATTATTTTTTTTGAATACAATTAAACAAGAAAACAATACAATAAAAGATTAATTCGAACAAAACCGGATTAACATAAAATTATATAAGCATAATATGAAAAAAAATTAAGAACACTAAAATAAAAAAAGAAATAAAATTAAAAAAGAAAAGGGAAGAAATTATACCGACAAAGTGGCAAAATGCCTGCTTTTCCTCCTCGAAAATTCGAACAATGCCGCTCCAAAATCGAACTAATTCCAGCAATTTCCCAACAATTTTCAGAGTATTTTTCTGAGTATTTTCGGATGAATTTGAGTGTGTGTTGAACAATGCAAATTGGGCACTATTTATAGGGTTTGGGGGATTGGGATTTAAGGCAAATTGGGGACAAAATCCCTTTTTTCGTCCCATAAAATCATCCAATCTGATCAGCCCGGCTTTAATTTGTTGAAATTCATCCCGAATTTCATCTGATTCAGCTCTAATTTGGGAGATTTTGCCCCAAATTAAATTAGGGTTCAAATCTTTTTCCCCTTCAATTGGTGAGCTATCAGCGACAACAAGGGACGGGGTCGACGACATTGGACTCAGCCGGCCGAGGAGAGTCGACCGGCACCAACCACGGCGGCCGTCGTGACCCAGGGATAGTGCAATCGACACCGGCAGCCAGCCATGAGCTGTTCGACGCTGGGGATTGGAAGAGCCAATCCCGCGCGCGTGGCGCGCACGCGCCAGGCACGTGGCAGCGCGGGTTGCCCCATTTCCCCATTTTTTTCTTTATTCGATCCAAGCCCTTGATCCTTTCAACCCTAGATCTGACGATCTCGAATAAACCCGAAAAAAAGATAAATGGGTTAATTTAGGCCTCTAAAAATAAAATGGGTTCCTTATTTTTTATTTTTCTAGTGTTTTTTTATTTAAATGGACTTATTTTATTATGTTCTTAAAAAAATGGGTTTTATGAACTATATTTTCCTCCCTTTTATTTTAAATGATCTCATTATTATTTTTTTATATTTTATTTAAAGTGGGCTTATTATTATTTTTATATTATGTATTAATTTTTTATATATATATATTTTAAAAAAGGTAAAAATCAAGTGACAACAGCTGTCTATTCGTTGCTTATTCCAGTGAAACAGGGATACAACAAAGAACATGAGGCACTTGATTTTCACCAATCTCCGATCTACTGCTCAGCTCCATCCTTCTAATGCCCGAACGGTTGGGTGGGTTCTATTCTCCTAATGACTGAATAGATAAACACATTCCATTCTCCTTATGCCTGAACGGATAAGCGGGTTCTATTCTCCATATGCTCGAATAGATGAGCGGCCTCCGTTCTTCATACGTCTGAACAGATAAACAACTTCCAATCTCCTTATGCCTGAGAGGATAGACAAATTCTATTCTCCATGTGCTCGAATAGATGAGCAATTTCCATTCTTCATACTTCTGAACGTGTAAACGGCTTCCAATCTCCTTACGCCTGAGAGGATAGACATGTTCTATTCTCCATGTGCTCGAATAGATGAGCGAGTTCATTTGATGAAAAGTTTCTGCATACATGCAAAAACCTGATATATGATGCTATCATGACATGCATGTCCCTAAGGATGTCTACAACATGAATGCATATCACTTTTTCTAGGCTTGTTAACTTAAATTAGTGGCCATCTCCACTGTCTCTGCTTCACTATCTTCCTTTTTCATGTCTCTTTGTTTCATGGAACGGTCATCCTCTGCTTCATTATTCTCATTTCTTATTCTTCTTTGTTTCATGGAAAACATTTGATCATTGCATGCTTGAATCCCTTATTTTTTCAAATTCAACTATTATTGTAGTTGATACATCAATATCGAGTAAAAGGTCTTTCAAGCAATTCTGCATACAATTAAGCCTCATTATGAATCCATCAAAATCATCACCTTGAGTGATATTGTATTTAAATTCCCTTTCTTCTGAATTGGGTATCAAATGCCCCTAACCATAACAAATTAAATGCCCACAACTAAGCAATGAACTATGTCATAGTCTCTATATTCTCAGACCATCAACATAGTAATACGCAAAAATCTTTTGTTCATTTTCATAATGTTTGACAAAATGATTCTTATCCCAATAAAAGATATTTATAAAGGAAAAGAAGGAAATTGAAAGAAAAGGTCAAAAAAAAAGAGAAATTCTTATTAATGTTGTGGCAAACATGAAAGAAAGGTACAAAGGAAAAGGTCCAAAAGACAGGCATCCAGTTATCAAAGGCCTGAACCTCCTAGAGACGACCCCAAATGTTGCCCTTATCAAGAAGATTTCATCGACTGTAAGGATGTATGAAGGTATGAACTTTCTTCTAAAATTCCGAGTTTATATGGGAATCTTTTGTTGCCAACTTGATTGCAAAATTTCGAGCTGCCCTTTGCGAGTTTTCAACTCGAATCCTCATTTGGTTTCAAGACGCCCTTTACGGGTTTTCATCTTGAACCCTCATTTTTTGACCTAAAGCGCCCTTCACGGGTTTTCACTTTAAGTTCTTTTTTCTTTATTTTTTCTTCTTTTCTTTTTTTTTCTGACCTAAAGCGTCATTTTCGGGTTTTCACTTTAAGTTCTTTTTTTTCTTTTTTCTTCATGCATAGTATTTCTTAACTAAATCAAAGTTTATTGGATTATTGAGCTCATCTCCATCCATTTCAGCCAGAATCAATACCCCTTCGTCAAAGGCTTTTGACACAACATAGGGACCTTCCCAGTTAGGTGCCCATTTTCCTCGAGAATCCTTTTGGATTGGTAATATTTTCTTTAATACCAAATCCCCTTCTCGGAACTTTCGCGGGTGGACCTTCTTGTCATACGCCCGTATCATCCTTTTTTGGTACATTTGACCATGATAGATTGTTTTTAGTCTCTTTTCATTGATGAGGTTTAACTGATCGTATTTTGCTTGGACCGATTCAGCCTCTTCTAACTCTGCCTCTTTTAAGACACAGAGTGATGGTATTTCAACTTCAATTGGTAGCACATCCTCCATCCCATATACTAAAGAAAATGGTGTTGCCCCGGTAGAGGTTCGTACAACGGTTCTATAGGCATATAATGTGAAAGGCAGCTTCTCATGCCAATCAGTGTAAGTGTCAACCATTTTTGCCACTATCTTCTTGATATTCTTATTTGCAGCCTCTACAGCTCCATTCATTTTCGGGCGGTAGGTCACTAAATTGTGATGCTTGATTTGAAACTGCTCACAAACCCCATCCATCATCTTGTTGTTTAAATTTGAGGCATTGTCGGTGATGATCCTTTCAGGTAGGCCATAGTGGCAGATACATTTTTTTTCACGAATTTACAGACTATAGACCTTGTAACATTTGCATAAGATGCAACTTCTACCTATTTGGTAAAGTAGTCGATAGCCACTAATATGAATCTATGCCCGTTCGATGCCTTCGGGTAGATTTTCCCAATTACGTCTAATCCCCACATTGAAAATGCCATGGAGCCATCATAACATGGAGTGAAAGAGGTGGTGTATGAATTTTATTTGCATAAACTTTGACACTTATGGCACTTGCGGGCATAATTGATGCAGTATGTCTCTATAGTGGACCAATAATAACCAAAACGCATGATCCGTCTAGCCATGGTGAAGCCACTTGGATGAGTTCCACAAACTCTTTCGTGAACTTCCTCTAGTATTGTTTGAGCTTCTTTGGCATCCACACACCTTAACAGCACCTGATCCCGATTATTTTTATATATGATTTCACCATCGAGGACGTATCCTGTAGCAAACTTTCTAATCGTTTTCTTGTCATTCTCAGTTGTATGTGAGGGATATTCTTGGGTCTTGATATACCGCAAGATGTCATGATACTATGAAAGATCGTCTATTTCTTCCTCTAAGTTGCAACAATAGGTTGGGGAGTTAAAAAGTTGCATTTTAATTGGCATCGTCTCTGTGCCTTCACTTGCTTTAAACATAGCAGCTAGAGTAGCAAGTGCATCAGCCATTTGATTATCTTCTCTCAGGAGGTATTTAAAGGTAATTTTGTCAAATTTTTTAATCAATTGAAGAGCCAGTTTGTTGCACTTCATCGGTTTTATGTCTTTTATCTCCTACTCTCCTCGAATCTGATAGATGGCTAGTGCTGAATCACCAAAGACTCTTAAGATTTTAATTTTCTTTTCAATGGCTGCTCGTAGACTGAGTATACAAGCCTCATATTCAGCCATATTGTTGGTACAGAAGAATTCCGGTCTACTTGTGAATGGGTAATAGTTCTCTTCTGGCGAAACTAAGATTGCCCTAATACCTTATCCTAAGACATTTGCAGCACCATCAAAATTCATTACCCAAGATTCCTCTAAATCATCATTTTTTCAGTCAAAATGCACATCAGGTCTTCATCTGGGAAGTTGAAGTTCAATGCTTCATAGTCTTCGCAGGCACGACTTGCCAAGAAATCTGCTATTGCACTCCCTTTTATAGCCTTCTGGCTTACATACTGAATGTCAAATTCTGATAGTAACATTTGCCAACGGGCCATTTTTCCTGATAAAGCGGGCGCTTCCATCATGAACTTTAGAGGTTCCAACTTCGATATTAACCACGTGGTATGGTATAGCATGTACTGTCTTAGCCTCTTTGTCGCCTATACGAAAGCACAACAAAATTTCTCAATTAAGGAATATATGGTTTCGCAATCTGTGAATTTCTTACTCAAGTAGTTGATTGCTCATTCTTTTCTTCTCGTCTCGTTATGTCCTCCTAATACACATCCCATCGAGTCTTCACGGACGGTTAAGTATAGGATCATGGGTTTTTTTCTGGAATAAGCGATACCAGAATAAGGGGGTTCGTCAACTGCTTCTTAATTTCCTCTAGCTCAACTTGACACTCTTCATTCCATGTCCCTGGGTTATTCTTTCGAAGTAGCCTAAATACAGAACTACATTTCTCTGTTAACTGAGAGATGAAACGAGCAATGTAATTTAACCTTCCAAGGAATCCTCGAACCTCTTTTTGCGTTTGAGGTGGTGGGAGTTCCTGAATGGCTTTGACTTTATCCAGGTTAATCTCAATTCCTCATTCACTTACGACGAACCCCAGTAATTATCCCGATCGAACTCCAAATGTGCATTTGGTCGGGTTGAGTTTTAACTAAAACTTTCTCAACCTTTTGAAGAGTTTTTCCAAATTCTCTATGTGTTATTCTTCTGAGCGGGATTTGGCAATCATATCATCGACGTAAACTTCTATCTCTTTGTGCATCATATCATGGAATAGAGTTACCATGTATCGCTGATATGTTGCCCCTGCATTCTTGAGGCCAAAAGGCATGACTTTGTAGCAAAAGGTTCCTCACAGAGTTATAAATGTGGTATTATTCATATCCTTTAGGCACATATTGATCTGGTTATACCATGAAAAATCGTCCATAAAGGAGAAGAGAGAATGCCCTATTGTGTTGTCTACTAGGGTGTCGATGTGCGGTAGTGGGAAGTTATCTTTAGGACTTGCCCTATTAAGATCTCGATAATCGCGCACATGCGCGCTTTTCCACCTTTCTTTGGAACTGGGATGATATTTGCTACCCATTCTGAGTATTTCACAACTTCTAGGAATCCTGCATCATACAGCTTCTTGACTTCATCCCTAATTTTCAAAAGCATTTTTGGCTTTATTCTTCTTAACTTCTACTGTACGGGCTTGCATTCTGGTCTAATAGGGAGTCTGTGCACAACAATGTTTGTATCCAGTCCAGGCATATCTTCATATGACCAAGCAAAAATGTCTTTATATTCTCGTAGAAGCTTGACCAAACTCTGTCGGGTTTCAATAGTGATAGAGGTGCCGATCTTTACCTCACATTTTTCTTCTTCGGTTTCGAAATTCAAAGTTTCCAACTCTTCTTTGTGGGGTAGAATTTGTTTTCCTTCATTCTCTATTAACCTGAGCATATCATTGGGAAGATCATATTCTTCATTGTCTTTACAGTTTTCGACCTCTTTTAAACACATTTACAGCTCGAAGTCAATTTCCGGGTTAGATTCAGAGTTATGAATACCATTGATATCTGAATACCTGCAAGGGAAAAGATCGAACATACAACGAGAAATGAATGAAATGATTTTTTTGTTTTGATTTTGGTATTTTTTATGCTTTTATTTTGTTTTAAGGTTTGTTTTCAGTATTCAAGTATTTAGGGAAAGAAAATTGCCACACGAAGTTTATTGAAGAAAACATCATTTTATTGATAAGTAGAACCATAGTGGTTGAACATGAGCCTTTAACAATAGATCTCAAATTACCCCTGGGCTAAAGGCAAATGAGTTGGTTTCGAGTATTACTCAGTGGATGACCTAAAAGCTATAAGGATGTCTTCCACAGGCCAATTGTTTAATTCTGAGCAAGGGCTAATCATGGAGATGTACTTGTTTCCCTTATCCTCATCTGATATTGCGTTAATGTTTAACTCCTCAAAAGCCTTCTCTAAACTGTTCTTTTCTTTCTCTTCCTCCTTATTTGAAGTGTCAGGATTCATAATTCCTTCTGATACAAAGGTTTGACTCAGCGGCAGGAAAGTCATTGGTTTCCATTTCACTTCTTCTCCACTTAATCGGGCTTTCTTCTTTTCTTGTTTTTCTCTAATTGCAGCTCTCCTTTCATTGGGGCTGAGTTTTTAACCTAGCCTAAATTTATCTCGTTTGTCAGGGATCATCACTGGATATGGCCTCCCTTGAAGCTGCTTGCCAAGGCTCGGCTTTCGCCCCTTTTCCAAGGCTCGGCTTTCACCCCTTTTCCAAGGGTCTGCTTTACTTACATTTTTGGATTTGTTTGACAATTTTGGCTCTGGGACCTTGCTTCCTTCATACACAAATGTGGCATTGACGAGTTCGAGGGTCCTAAAGTGGCACTCAAGTGCACCTTCATCCACCTGAATGTATGGAGCATCTGCTGATATCGATGCTATGATCTCTTCTTCAACTCCTACGACCACTGTTGCGTGTAATAAGTGCTAGGCAAATGTGCAAGTATACACATCGCAAGTAATAAAGTGATACGAGTATCGAGTATCGTCTCCATAGGGATTGGTTTGGGACACTTTGCTTAAGTTACTACACTGTGAAAATAAAAACACAATTGATAATAGAGGTTTTAATTAACGAGAAAACTAAGAGCAATAAACTAAAAGAATAGATGAAATTAAAATAGAGTAAATAGGCTAGGTTATCGTGAGTTGAGGTGTGATAGCCGATTGGATCGTCTTGGTAAAAGAGTGCAAGGGCAACTCAGTTGCCGTGGCAACTTGCACAACGGGGTTGCCTTGGCAACTAATCGATGGTTGCCTGGGCGACTAGCTGGGCAACTACTTGGGCGTCTGGGCAGCAACTTCAAGGTTCGGCAGAGCGTTCTTCAATGGTTTCTTCTTATCCCTAAGTCGAAACTTTAGCTACTTGTTCATGCCTTGATAATACATCCCTGCGTGAATTAAGGGTGAACAACAACCAATCTTGCGCTCCTCTTAGCCGTTGAAATCCTTAACTTATTCCTAAGCTGGATTAATCTTCACCATCAATAGATTGAATAAAGACCATACTCATTCGTTTCTTGAATCTAACTCTCCCGATATTAGATAAATAGATGAAGTTACGAGATCATCTCCCAATTCACTCGCAAACAAGAATAAAAGCCAAGAATGAGTAAACCTTGAATAGAAAAGTGCAAACTCTTATTACCTAAACAAAATCCAATTGTTTCTCACAATAACAAAACACAATAACCTCAACCAATCATGTTAGTTCATGGTTGGGTTCAAAAGATATACAAAGAATAATCCCCAAACCATAAATCTAATGGAAGCAAAGAAGAAGAAAAAGAAATCGAACTCTCCCCCTTGCTCTCTTGTCGAAATCTCTTCCTTCTTGCCCCTTGGAGTTGTCGAAATTTTCCCTCTTCTTGCTCTCCTTGAGTTGTCGAAATTCCCCTCTAATTTATAGGGCTAGGTCAAAGTCCTTCTTTGAGGAGGAAGTTAAGTTGGAATTAAATTATCTTTAAAGAATATAATTCTTTATTATAATTATATTCCTACTAGAACTTCTCCTATCTTCTTGAAATTTAAATCTTCTTTAATCTCTTCATGGAAATCAATTTCCTTTGGGATTTGGCTTTGCTCCACGTCATCTTGGGCTTGTCTAGTCATCAATTTCGACTACCATATCACCTTGTTCTTTGTCGACAATTGCCCTGGCAACTGGCTCGACGTCTCCTTCATGCATTGCCCTGGCAACTAGCTCGACATCTCCTTCATGCACTGCCCTGGCAACTGGTTCTAGCCTTGTTTAGGCAAGTGATTCTGCACACACACAAAAACACACCAAAGCAGCATCTTTTTCCACAAAAATCACCAAGTTATGTAATCAAGCTAAACGGTGGAGAGAAACATGGATTAATGCATGAATAACTAATTATGCAACTAATATGAGCTTAAGTCTAACAATAATATGAGTAAAAAGGGTAACAAAAATAGTACTTTTGAACACTTATCACACCCCCAAACTCAAACTATTGCTTGTCCTCAAGCAATGCAAACTAACAATTACCTGCCAAGACTTTAATCATCAAAGACATGCTTCAAACTTGAATTCAAACCTCGGAACCGTGGCACAAAGTATGATCACCTTTTAATTTTTCGGATAGCACAAAAATTACCCGGAACCAAACTATAATGCTCGTGACAATGTGTGTACGTAGTTGTGTACAAGTTGATTTTCAAGATTCTATGTGAACAATAGGTTTTTATCAATTTAATTATCAGGGCATTTATTTTTATTTTCACTAGAGCCAATTTCGGGCACCTCTAGCAAAGTAAGAAATTTCTCATTTTATTTTAGTCTACTAGAGCCAATTTCGGGCACCTCTAGCGATTCTTTAATGTGCATTAACTACTAGAGCCAGTTTTGGGCACCTCTAGCAAGAAATTAACTTTTAGTTTTCAATTTTAAATTTACCCAAATTTTAAGCAACCTAAGTTCACTAAGTTTCTTTCAATCAACAAGCCACAACCGTGTAAAAGAGAAAAACAATTCAGCATCATAGTAAAATTCTAAGTTCTTTTCATGCAATCCTAAAATTAAAGGTTCTTTCAATTAAGTGCAGTGGAAAAAAAATCATCATTGGATATTCAACAAGTCTTAAGCAATTAAATCCAATTAAAGGCATGGCAAGTAACATATGCAACCTATATGTGATTGCTAACGATGAATGCAACTAAACATGAAACTAACTAGAAACCAACACTCCCCAAACTCGAGAGAAGCATTGTCCTCTTTGCATGTAAGAGTGAAACAAAATTTAAAAGAAACTAAATGAAATGAGTTAGTCGGAGAGGTCGTCACCTCAATTGATAAGTTTCCTTCGTGACGTTTGCTTGATTCATTTTTTAGTCGGTGGTTGAATGTTGGTACCGCGTGAATAGCATTGCTTTGATTTGATCCATATTTGCCGATGCAGGTTCACTTGCATGGGCATCAGTAGTTGCCGAAGCCATTGTTGTTGCCTGGGCATCGCCAGTTTCTGTTGTGGTTGCTGTGGCAAGTAGTCGGCAGTGAATTTCCTTAGCATGGTGGTTGCGAGTCTTGTTGTGGAAAAGAAAACCTGGAAACTAAAGATAATGAAGAAAAATAAAATATCTCCTAAAAATTCCAAAAATAAATAAAGAGAATAAAAAAATAACCGAAAAAATAGCTCGAAAGAAAAAAAAAAGAAAAAGAAAAATAAAAAGAAAATATCAAAAGGAAGGTGTCAACTTCTTTGTTACATTCTACATGGGCACCGTTGTAGTGCTTCAATCTTTGTCTGTTAACTTTGAATTCATGTTCGTCGGTAATGGACTTGATTATCACGGCACCATGGGAGAATGGTTTGACAACTTCGAATGGTCCCGACCATCTTGATTTTAGTTTTCCCGAGAAAAGTTTTAGCTGAGAATTGAATAAGATAACTAGTTGCCCTGGTATGAATTACCGCGGCAATAGTTTCTTATCGTGCCATTGCTTTATTTTTTCCTTGTAGATTTGTGCATTGTTATAGGCGAGTGCACGAAATTCTTCTATCTTGTTGAGGTACAACAAATGCTTTTGTCCGGCACTTTCCTAATCCATATTCACGGTCTTGATTGCCCATTGGTTTGTAGGTGATATTGCCCGTCCTCTGGCAACGATTAGATTGCTTGTAAAACTTTTGGGCATCTTTGTACAGTGTTGGCCAATACAGACCGGATTGAAAAATTTTGGCCGCGGTATGAGTTCCTCCAAAATGTCCTCTATAGGGTGAAGAAGGGCATTGTCGGAGTACATTCTGTTGCTCCTCTTTAGGGACACATCGGCGTATGACCTGATCTGCACATTGTTTAAACAAAAGAGGCTCGTCCCAAAAGTAATGCTTAGCATCATGGCGGAACTGCTTCTTCCCTTAGTGAGTAAGGCCATAAGGTAAAATACCACAAACAAGGAAATTAACTAAATCCGCGTACCAGGGTATTGTCGAGGCATGTGCTACCGTGGCGATTGCTCCCAAGATTGTCGAGTCGTGTGTGTCTAGAGTTGCCGAGGCATACGCATCCATGGTTGCCGAGGCGTCAAGGGTTGCTACAGCATCGAGGGTTGCCGAGGCGTGCACGTCTGGAGTTGCCGAGGCATACGCGTCAAGAGCCATGGTTGCCGAGGCGTCAAGGGTTGCTACAACATCGAGGGTTGCCGAGGCATGCACATCCATGGTTGCCGAGGCGTGCACATCTATGGTTGCCGAGGTAACTAAAAGTTGTTCATCTGGGAATGCATCACATATCTCTAAATCTGCGTCCTCCTCCATATTGTGTTCTAAACGTGATAAGTGATCGGCCACTTGATTTTCTGTTCCTTTTCTGTGCATTGGCTTAGGACTGCTTCTACCGCGAAATCACTTGCATCACACATGAGCTCAAAAGGTAGCGTCCAATATGGTGGAACAACAATGGGTGCCGATGCAAGCTTTTCCTTTAGGGTTTCGAATGCTTGGGTGCAAGAATCATCAAAATGGAAGACTTTATCTTGGTGGGGGTAACTTCTCGATCACGTCCACCTTGGCTTTGTCTACTTTAATTCCCTTGGATGAAATCTTGTGGCCGAGCACTATTCCTTCATCTACCATAAGATGTCACTTCTCCCAATTAAGTACTAAATCGGTTTCTTCACATCTTGCCAACACCTTCTCTAAATTGCTGAGACAACTGTCGAAGTCACTACCAAAAACGGAAAAATCATCCATGAAGATCTTAAGGAAGTCTTCGACCATGTAAGAAAAGAGTACCATCATGCTAGTCACTACCTAAGGTTGCATCCCACTGAGCTATCCTCGTATCCATAGATTTTGATAGCTCTCGAATCTCTTCAATTGATCTGTCAAGTCTAGCCAATGAAGTTAGTAACGTTTCCTCCAAGGAATTGGAATGCTCTTGAAAAGGACTACATTGCCATGGCATATCTGTTGCTGCGGCAAAATTGTTATGGTAAATTTTTTTTGAGCTTTTTGACCATACCATGAAGAATTTTGCTGTTGGTTCCCTATATGGTCCTCCATGTAGTTATATGCACCGAAAATGTGAGGGCAAATTTCAAACACATGATGTTCTCCACACATAGCATAAGATTTTTCCATGGTATAAGTTCTTTGGGCTTTTCTCGGTTGGTATAGGTAATCATCAAAGGGTGCAAGGAACTCTTGATTGGATTGATTCATATCATCCAACATCATCTCTCGAATAGATTGGCTTTTATTTTCCGACATGTTGATGTCCCTTAACTTGTAACGCACCTAATTTTTTTTATAAACAAACAAAAAGAAAAGTTAGTAAAACTAAGAGAAAAAAAATGCAATAACAAAAACAACTAACACCAATTGCCAATCACCGGCAACGACGCCAAAAACTTGTTGCGTGTAATAAGTGCTACGCAAATGTGCAAGTATACAGGTCGCAAGTAATAAAGTGATTCGAGTATCGAGTATCGTCTCCACAGGGATTGGTTTGGGCCACTTTGCTTAAGTTACTGCACTGTGAAAATAAAAACACAATTGATAATAGAGGTTTTAATTAACGAGAAAACTAAAAGCAATAAACTAAAAGAATAGATGAAATTTAAATAGAGTAAATAGGCCAGGTTATCGTGAGTTGAGGTGTGATAGCCGATTGGATCGTCTTGGTAAAAGAGTGCAAGGGTAACTCAGTTGCCGTGGCAACTTGCACAACGGGGTTGCCTTGGCAACTAATCGATGGTTGCCTGGGCGACTAGCTGGGCAACTACTTGGGCGTCTGGGCAGCAACTTCAAGGTTCAACAAAGCGTTCTTCAATGGTTTCTTCTTATCCCTAAGTCGAAACTTTAGCTACTTGTGCATGCCTTGATAATACATCCCTGCGTGAATCAAGGGTGAACAACAACCAATCTTGCGCTCCTCTTAGCCGTTGAAATCCTTAACTTATTCCTAAGCCGGATTAATCTTCACCATCAATAGATTGAATAAAGACCATACTCATTCATTTCTTGAATCTAACTCTCCCGATATTAGATAAATAGATGAAGTTACGAGATCATCTCCCAATTCACTCGCAAACAAGAATAAAAGCCAAGAATGAGTAAACCTTGAATAGAAAAGTGCAAACTCTTATTACCTAAACAAAATCCAATTGTTTCTCACAACAACAAAACACAATAACCTCAACCAATCAAGTTAGTTCATGGTTGGGTTCAAAAGATATACAAAGAATAATCCCCAAACCATAAATCTAATGGAAGCAAAGAAGAAGAAGAAGAAATCGAACTCTCTCCCCCTTGCTCTCTTGTCGAAATCTCTTCCTTCTTGCCCTTTGGAGTTGTCGAAATTTTCCCTCTTCTTGCTCTCTTTGAGTTGTCGAAATTCCCCTCTAATTTATAGGGCTAGGTCAAAGTCATTCTTTGAGGAGGAAGTTAAGTTGGAATTAAATTATCTTTAAAGAATATAATTCTTTATTATAATTATATTCCTACTAGAACTTCTCATATCTTCTTTAATCTCTTCATGGAAATCAAATTCCTTTGGGATTTGGCTTTGCTCCACGTCATATTGGGCTTGTCTAGTCATCAATTTCGACTACCATATCACCTTGTTCTTTGTCGACAATTGCCCTGGCAACTGGCTCGGCGTCTCCTTCATGCAGTGCCCTGACAACTAGCTCGGCATCTCCTTCATGCACTGCCCTGGCAACTGGTTCTAGCCTTGTTTAGGCAAGTGATTCTGCACACACACAAAAACACACGAAAGCAGCATCTTTTTCCACAAAAATCACCAAGTTATGTAATCAAGCTCAACGGTGGAGAGAAACATGAATTAATGCATGAATGACTAATTATGCAACTAATATGAGCTTAAGTCTAACAATAATATGAGTAAAAAGGGTAATAAAAATAGTACTTTTGAACACTTATCAACCACCAGCTGGCCTCCAACTATGAACTTCAATTTTTGGTGGAGAGTAGAAGGGACAACCCCTGCTATGTGAATCCAAGGGCGTCCTAACAGGCAGCTATAAGTGGGCCGTATGTCCATTACTATAAAATCCACCTCAAAGGTTGACGGTCCAATTTGTAGGGGAACTTCAATTTTGCCCAGAACATCTCTCTGGGTTCCATCAAATGCCCTTACCGAGTTCTGGTAGGCAGTCATATGAGAACTATCGACTGGTAACTTCTTTAAGATGGCTAGGGGCAGGACGTTTAAGGCTGATCCATTATCAATTAGAACCCCTAGCAGCATGTGTCTCTTGCAGCGCGTAGAGATATTGAGAGCTTTGTATGATCCTCTCCCAACAGCCGAAATCTCTTCATCACTTAATGTGATGAAATTGTTAACAGCAATATTACTGACCAACCCTTCTATCTTGTCAGTCGATATCTCCTTTGGTACAAATATCTGGTTCAAGATTTTAAGAAGGGCATCTCTATGACCCTCTGAACTCAGCAGCAATAATAGCATTGAAATTCTAGCTGAGAGCTTGTGAAGTTGCTCCACCATACTATATTCGCTGTGCTTCAAAATTTTCAGAAATTCTTGAGCCTCTGACTCTTTTACTGGCTCAAGTCGTGCTTTAGGTTTCTCCGTAAAGAAATCATTTTCTCCTTCTGGTTTTTTATCCGTTGCCCTTCTCTAAGCATCATCTTTGTTTTCTGGTTCAGGTGGCGAGTAGCATTTTCCACTTCTTGTAAAATTTCCCACTTGATTCACTGGCTCTTCTTTCGTTTCTTCCTTTGGTTTTTCCTTTAATTCTTCATTTGATGATGTGCTCCCCAGAGTCGTCACTAAGCAGGCATAATTCCAGGGTACTTGTTTGCTATCCTTATATGGAAATGAAGCATGTGCCTTTATAATAAGCCAGGGAGTCATATTTTTCTGTGGCTCTGCAGCCTTTGCTTTGGTTTTGATCACCATAGGCTTCATTCCTGCATAATTCCTTCTGGCAGGAGTCTTGTCTATTGTGTACACACATGGTGTATGGTCTTCTTTTCTCTTTTCGGAGAATTCCAATTCTCCACTATCCATTTTGGCATGGACAAGTTGTTTAAAATCCTCGCAATGTTGAATCTTGTGTCATTTTTCTTGATAATACTCACAGTAGAGCTCATCATCGTCATTCACTTTTGAATTTGGCCTTTCTATCATCTCGGCCTCCACCATCTGAGCCCATACCCAAGCCATAGGTGCTTTAATCTTTGCAACATTTTTCTTTATCTGTCTATCTTCCTTCTCATTCACTGTATTCACCCCATTCTTTTGGTGATTGGGTAGTGGGTTATCCTTCTCGTCAGACGAGTCGAACGATAGCATTCCTGACTTCTGCAAATCTTCAACCACCCTTTTGAAAGCTGTATAATTTTCAATAGTATGTCCTTTATTCCCAGCATGGTACTCACACTGGACTTTCTCATCATACCATGTGGGTATGAGGGAGAGAAAGGTGGAACATATCGTGGCAGCACCATCTATGCTTGAACTAACTCTGAAAAGAGTTCATCATATGTCATGGGGATGGGCAAAAAATAGGGTTTCTTGTTTCCCTAGTACCTTCGTTCGTCTTTTTGTAGAGTTGAGGCCACCTGGTTGGTTACCTGAGCAACAGGCTTATTCAAGATTACCCCTTTCGAATAATTGGGGTTATAGGCGCTCGTCATATTCACATCGTTGTCCTTTTTTTTGTAAGGCTTCTTGGTGTCACCTCCCTCTAGTTTTCCGCTTTTGATCGTAGCTAAGATCAATTCACCATTCATCAGCATGTCCGCGAAACTTTTGGTCGCATGGTTGATCATTCTGTCGTAGAATGCACCCTTGAAGGTTTCGACGAACATTAGGGTAACCTCGCTTTCTAATAGCGGTGGTTGAACCTGTGCAGCGACATCTCGCCACCTTTGGGCGTACTGGCATAAGCTTTCATTGTGTCTTTGTTCCATCCTCTGTAGGACTAGTCTACTTAGAGTCATGTTAGTCACATGCTTGTACTGCTCACCGAACGCCCTTGAAAGGTCCTTCCATATTCGGATATTCTCTCGACTCAACTGGTTATACCAGTGGGATACAGATCCAATCAAACTATCCTGAAAGTAGTGAATCAAGAGTTTCTCATTGTCTAGGTACATCGACATCTTCCTGCAGTACATGGTCAGGTGAGCATTTGGACAAGAGGTTTCGTCATATTTGTTAAAGTCAGGGGTCTTGAATTTTGGTGGGGCCATTAGATTAGTCACCAAGCTCAAGTCATTGGCCTCTGAACCACCATGCATATTTTCTTCCTAGAAAGCCCTCATCATTTCTTCCAACTTTTGCAGTGCTCTTCCAGCTTCTTGTTTGCATTTCCTTGTCAGCAATCTCGTCTAGATCTGGGACTTCAAGTTTTGGGCTTCGTCGTGATTGACTTTGGGTTCTATCGGTGCCCAAACAGATGATTCAACAAAATGAAAAGGGATCTTGACTTGAGGTGGGTTAGCCCATTTCTGGTTTCTAAGAGCTTCCTCAGGAAACTGTGGTATAGCATATGTGTCTTCTCCTTCTTCTGGGTTTTTAAAACCTAACAACGTCACGATCTGGGTGACTGTCTTCCCGCGTGACATCCATTTCCTGCTTTAGATCACTTTCTAACTTTTCCAGCTTTTCCTGGGTGCTTTTACAGGTTGCTTCCAGTGATGTTAATCGCTCTTCGGTATTCATGGCTTTGGTTCTGGAATGGGTACGGTAGCTATGAGTCGGGTTTGCTATTTTGATTTTCTAACACATGTTTTAATTAAGTTAATTTCTTATTATGTCATGGAATGTTATGTACTAAACTAATGCATAACAAACAAACAAACAAAAAAGAAAAAAATGCAAATGTATGCAAACGAAGGGCCATTGATTCCGTGAAACTTTGCTCAACAAACAACTCTTTATTGGAATAAGAAAGATTCTTTATTGCAAAGTTTTAAACATGTTTACAGATATTTCTCTGCCCTAACACCTAGTTCCTTCATTTCCTCAATCAACCACATAAGCCTGGGGCTAACTTCCCCTACTGGCCTGATATATTGGTGTAGAGCAGTAGCTTCTGTAGCCAGTATCTTCACATGTTTAGCCACATCCTGGATTTGAGTCATAACTATCCTATCAAACTCCTCTCATTCTTGGAATCTTCTGGTGTTGTCTCGAAGATGGGTGATCCAGTAGTCGTTGCCTCCAACAATAGCATCTTCAAAGACTAGGATCATCGTTCTGTACCCTTGAATAATGCCATCCATCTCTTCAACTTGTTCTTTCAGAGAGTCAATTTTATTCAAGCTAGCCTGAAGCTCAGTGTAGGTGTCATCATTTTGAAACTCATATAGTGAATGGTTCAAGTCAGCTACCTTGGCTTACAACTCAGTCACAAAAGCCTGGCTTTGCTTCAACTTCTTGTTGGTCTCATTATATACAGCTTGTGACTCTAAAAAATGGGTTTTGTTGTCGTGGGCTTTTCTCTTCCACGCGGCCACGCTATCTTTTTCTTTTTAGAAGACCTGTTTGCCATTTTCGTTTTCAGCTGGTTGTTTACCATTCTTTCTTTCTTCAGCTAAAGCCCCCTGTATTTCTCTATTTCCCATTTGCCATGTTCCCTTTCCTTGTTCACAGCTTGTTCTATTTCCTGCTTCCACTATTCCGGGCTCTTCCTTAAATCTACATTTCTGATTGTAGTCTAGAATTTTAAAAAGTCGACCCTTAGAATCTCAAACTTTTGCTCTTGGTCTTTGTACATCTTCGTCACACGGTCCGTCTCTCCCTTGTATTTCTCAACATCCAGACTCGCCTCATATAATTCTCTCTCATGCTGCTCCTGCAAGGAGTCCATTTTGGCATTGGTCTTTTTAGCTTCGGATGGAACCACTTTTAGATGCTCTTCTATGGGCTTGACCAGGTCAGTGGGAGGTAGAACCTTATCATTCATTCTCATGTGCCTCCAGACATCATAATCAGGGGAACCATACATCTACTGTCATGCTTCACTTTCACCCGATGGCACTGTTTCTAGGATTCGTTGATGGTGTGGACCTTTTCTTTGAACTCTCATTGAAACTCAAACTCTGTGGAATTAAGACCTACAGTGAAAGGAACAAACTGCCGCGAACCATACTGCCGTGAAACCAACAGTGGAGCATAACCAATTCCACCCCAGATTCCAAGCAACATAAGATGGTTAAAGTCTCCACATTTATACAGGATCTTGGTGTCACCTAACCACAGAACCCTCCAAACAATGTCCTGATCCCGGCGATCTCTGAAAATGTCGGTCCATTTTTCCTCTTCAATACTGGCCAATTCTTCTCTAGAAACTCGCGAAGTGGAGAGAAATTTGGGGAGAACGTGTTGGGCAGGACTAGAGTTGAACACTTCCAGAAATGGATAAGGGCCCAAACCTGAAGTAACTAAGCACAACCTCTAAAACGCACCCCTTCCAACTTCTAACATGCATTTAAAGAGATAAAAGTCTCGGCAAGCACTGCTGATACTGGATTAGTCTCTCTTTTCAACTGCTCAAAAAGATCTAACATAACCACATCGATGTTACCCAAAACTCATGAAAAGATGGCCATACCATAGATCGCAATGGCTAACGGATCCACCCTCTTTTCTCTATCGGGGTGAGTAGAGATGATATTTCAGATGCTCCACCATGGAAAGGAAATGCTACCACCTATTTTCTAAATCAGCCCCTTGACCCATTCGTCTCTCATTCCAGCAAAGTTTTTAAGTCTCAGATGTACATTCTTGTTCTTGGGCGGCTTAGCATAAACTCAGTCTCTCCTCACCCCACGCATGTTGAAAAATGCATCATACTCTTCGAAGGTGGGCATCATATCTTCACCATTGAATGTGAAGCAACAATACCCAAGATTCCAGAATTGGATCAGTGCTTTCAGAAACGGCTCATCTACTTGTACATTCAGCAAATAAGCTATAACGCCGTATGCATTAAGGAACGATTGCTTAGTTGAGTAGTCGAAATGCTCCCAAATATCTTGTAATTCTTGCATATTGTTCTGCTTTACACTGACGTGGGGATACTCAGAAGTTTTAGTCATGTGTTCACTCATCAGACTATCCTCATATGCATGTTGGTTGACTTTAGACCAGTGAAACACATCTGCATTGTCTTTCTTTTTTCTGAAGAAATCTCCCATCCATGTTCACAAAGTTGTCTTTTTAGCCGATCAAGTATCTTAAGAAACAACCCATTCTTTATTATGGAATGATAATGCATAAAACATGCAAAATACAAAACAAGGAAATAATTAGAATACATTTTAAGAACGTAATTAAACATAAAGGTCCAAAATAATTCTATTGCATGAATAGTAACTGGGCAGCGCATTCCAACACTTTTGGACATGTCTCCGCGGACTATCCCCACAAAATAATTTTGACCAAACTTCTACAACTAGGTTTTCCACATGGCTCTAGAGGGGTGGGCTTCTAGATTCTCAAACGGGTTTAGTTCTAAAAGGTTCCCAAATCTTCCTCCATGTCCCCTACTAAAGGGTAGCAAGGCCCCTGATTCTCGCCCATTATAGGCTTCAAAAGAAACAAGTTCAACTTAGGGGGACCCACTCCTATGCCCATACGGAGGATCAGTATCCACACGAAGACATAGGGCGTGAGCCCCGGAGGTACTTACTAGGCCCATACGGAGAATCAGTATTCCCACGAGAGCAATAGCGCTTTCCCCTCACTTAAACGATCATGGTAAAGCTCGGGGTCTAGAGCTTGAAACCAAGTCTTAAATGCGTAAAATGGAATTAAATCTATAAACGGACAATAATTTTAAGCTCTATATTAATTTGCAAATTCTGACTTTTTAAACAAAGTGTAATCGACTTGTGGCCTGACTCACTTTTTTGTAAAAACAAAAAATTTCCCCAGCGGAGTCGCCAAGTTGTCGCAACCCTTTCGAGCTTCGACGTTTCAGCAAAAACATTAAAATCAACGGAGTTACCACCAATCTTTTTAAAAAAAAAAGTGTGATTGGATCACCTAAATTGGGTTATTTTAATAAAAACATTTTATTTTCATCAAAATAACATTTTTTGGTCTGCAAAAACACAAAACCGGGTTCGGGAGTCGGTTACGCGTGGGGAAGGGTTAGCACCCCCCACAATGCCCAAAAATCGGTACCTTGTCGATTACAAAAGGCTTAAAAAGTCAGATTTTGCGAATTTTTATATAGCTTTAAATTATTGTCCTTTTATGAATTAAATTCTATTTCAGCGGCCTTGCCACACAAAAATGAACTCCAATCACCGCCAATACTTCTGGCACTAACCTATAATTTCCGTTTAGTAAGGCACCGCATTAATTAAATTCCACTTTTTACAAGCAAACAAAGAATGATTAATTTGTTGAGGATTTTATTAATTGTAAATTAATATTTACAAACCTAAAGAATTCTAAATGTTTTAACCTATTTTGGGGGTTTAAATTTAATTAAGTGTATTTTATTTCTTGTGAAAGGAATTTTATTACAAATAAATCTCTATCTAAGCTTTGAAGAACATATTCCTAAAGTCAACTTAATTCTAAACCAACAAGACAAGAAGACAAAATTTACGAAGCTTGAAACATTTTTTTATTTTATGTTTTCCATATTTTTAGGTTCTTAAAAAAAACTAAACTTTTTATATTTTTGTTTTATTAAAGAACTTTTACCGTTTTTTATTTGAAAAAGTTGTCATTCTTTATGTTTTAAAAAACTTTTACCTATTACTTTAAATAAAAAAGTAATCAAATTAAAACAATGTAGTAAGTGGGATTTTTTATTAATTTCCGGAATTTCAAATAAAAAGGATGATTTAAATAATGAATTGGGTTTAAAGCTCAAAACAACATCTTTTTATTTTCTTGAAAACAAATGGATCTAACACCATACTTTAACAAAAATAAACATGTTCTTGGTGTTCATCAAAGGGGATGAACAAGGAGGAGGGCCACCATGCCGGCAGCCATCCACCGGCGCCGGCCGCCGCTTGTCGGCAGTGGTCTCCCCCCTTTTATTATTATTTTTGAATACAATTAAACAAGAAAACAACACAATAAAATATTAATTCGAACAAAACCGGATTAACATAAACTTATATAAGCATAATATGAAAAAAAGTAAGAACACTAAAAAAAACAGAAATAAAATTAAAAAAGAAAAAAAAGGGAAGAAATTATACCAACAAAGTGGCCAAAATGCATGCTTTTCCTCCTTGAAAATTTGAACAATTCCGCTCCAAACTCAAACTAATTTCAGCAATTTTCCAACAATTTTCTGAGTATTTTCGGATGAATTTGAGTGTGTGTTGAACAATGCAAATTGGGCACTATTTATAGGGTTTGGAGGATTGGGATTTAAGGCAAATTGGGGACAAAATCCCCATTTTGTCCCATAAAATCATCCAATCTGATCAGTCCAGCTTTAATTTGTTGAAATTTATCCCGAATTTCATCCGATTAGGCTCCAATTTGGGAGATTTTGCCCCCAATTAAATTAGGGATCGAATCCTTTTTTCCCCTTCAATTGGCAAGCTCCCGGCGACGACAAGGGACGGGATCTACGACATTGGACTCAGCCGGTCGAGGCGAGTCGACCGGCACCAACTACGGCGGCCGCCGTGACCCAGGGATGGTGCAATCGGCACCGGCAGCCGGCCATGAGCCATTCGACGCTGGAGATTGGGGGAGCCAATCCTGCGCGCGTGACTCGCACGCGCCAGGCGCGTGGCAGCGCGGGTTTGCCCCATTTCCCCCTTTTTTCTGTATTCGATCCAAGCCCTTAATCCTGTCAACTCCAGATCCGACGATCTCGAATAAACCTGAAAAAAAAAAGATAAATGGGTTAGTTTAGGCCTCTAAAAAAAAAATAGGTTCCTTATTTATTATTTTCTAGTGTTTTTTATTTAAATGGACTTATTTTATTATTATTTGTTAAAAAAATGGGTTTTATGAATCATATTTTCCTCCCTTTTATTTTAAATGGGCTCACTATATTATTTTTTTGTATTTTATTTAAAGTGGGCTTATTATTTATTTTTATATTATGTATTAATTTTTTTATATATATTTTAAAAAAGGTAAAAATTAAGTGACAACATTAATAAATATCGAAATCCTAATATATTAAAATATATACTCAACGATAAATACCGAACATCAAATCTCCAAATTTACAAACATTAATGATAAATTTAGTTTAACAAATAATAAATAAACTATTTGAAAGCTATAATAACAACTTAACATGTAACTATTTTTTGTAGCCAAATCAATCTAGCATGTAGTACTTGATGCTGCTCTTGCATTCTTGTTTTGATCCTTCTTGTCATCAACCTATAATATGAAAAATAAATATCATATAATATCCTCCCCTCTCGGATCCGCTCAGTTTTCAGGAAATCTCCGTCTCCAACAAAATTACTATTTTCCTAACCAAAATATGTTGGAAAACGTGAGAAAATGATAAATTTGAGCCATAATTCGAATGAGTAAAGATGGAGATTCGAATAAGGATCCGATTGGATCTTATTCTACTCCATGAGACCTTTACAACGGTATCTCATATGCTCAAAATGGTTGAGTAATGAATGAGAAATTGATGGTTAAAGTAAGGAGGTTGGGAATTAGAAAAAGAAAATGGAACCCCCATATTCCACATGGATGGGATAAATGGATTGGGAAGTGTTTATATACATTTACCCTACCTGTGATCATTGAATGACTTGAAAGGAAACTGTGCCTTGCGCGCAGGGGGTGCGAATCCAATCCCATTCGGGTTGGGGTGCACCCACACGACATGGGCGACATGAATGTCTGAACCGGTTGAGCCTTACGTGGACTTGTGGATATTTTACCACGTTCGAATTAATTTTTCCTTTTTGAATGGAAGATTATCCCGAAAATTACGGGATATATATTTAGATTTAAATTCAAATTTTGCTTGCAACCCACTCAATTATCCGATTAGGGACAAAATCGAAATAATGTTTCTCATGTTTAACCCAATTTTCTCCTATAAATACATGAGTATTTTTCAGGTTTTAACACACAATTCAAAATGTTTTCTCTCCCAAACTTGCATAGTTTTCTGGTGATAGTCGAAGGCTCGAGTACGTTCGTGATTTCTCAGTGGTACTGTTGAAAATAATCATCCATTATTGTATCTTGGGAGACCGACGACCGACGACCTCTAGCACCGAAGAGCGATCGAATTTATCTTAAGGAAACTGCGTTCCTAGCAGGCCTCAGCAACTGAATTTGGTTATTTTGAATCTGTGTTTTCAGCTTATTTCAATTTTTTCTAATTTCTGTAATTTTGTTACTTTAATTATTTTCACATTTATTTTGAATTTAACCGTCTTTTGTCCAACAATCTTAAGACAAACTCTATTTTCAAAAGGCTATTCGAGATAAGTGTGCGAGTCAAGCAAATAAATTGGTTGTAAAAATTATCCTACAGTTTTAACTGGTTTGCTTAGATCTTAGAAATAAACGGGACAAATCTATGTTACAGAAATTGTAATTCAGAGTAAATGAGGTTACAGATTTTGTGAAAAATCAAAATCAGAAATAAACAAAATTGAATTTTGATTTATTGGAAGTATAACTGATTTCGGGTATTGATTTCTTTGCTAAATAGGAACAATGACTTCTGGAAAATTTGCAGATTCATTGAATACTAGGCCAAAGTTGGGGCCTAATGGTGGAATCTCCAAGAAAATCCCAAAGAAAGCTACAACCAATGAGGCGAATGCTATGGATAATGAAGATCAAGTTGGCGTGATCTCTGAAGTCAATATGGTTGACTCAAACCCAAGGGAATAATGGCTAGATACTGGAGCCACACGTCATATCTGTTGTGACGAGAATTCTTTTTTCGAGCTAATACCTAGCGACAATGGGGAAAAGCTTTACATGGGAAACGTTGTGACTCCCAAGATTAAAGGGAAGGGAACTATAGTCTTGAAGATGACCTCTGGCAAGGAACTCAAGTCACAAAATGTGTTGTATGTACCTGACATACGAAAAAACCTTGTATCTGGAACACTCTTAAGTGTCAATGGGTTTAGAATGGTTTTTGAATCTAAAAAAAAAATTCTTCCCAAGGGATGGATGTTTGTAGGCAGATGATATGTATTGAATGGAATGTGGAAACTCAATGCTATCTCTGTAAAATCAAAGAACATGAATAAGAATGCAGCTTCTTCTTCTATTTATTTGCTTGAGATATTAAATTTATGGCATGGTAGACTCGAACATGTTAATTATGATGCTCTAAGAAGATTAATTAACTTGGAACGCATCCCTTCGCTTCATATTGATTATAATAATAAATGTGAAACGTGCATTAAAGCAAAATTAATGAGGACTTCGTTTCAAACTATTGAAAGAAGGACAAAACCGCTTGATCTGATTCATAGCGATGTTTGTCATTTGAAATTTGTTCAAACAAGAGGGGAAATAATTTTTTTATTACCTTCATCGATGATAGCACAAAATATTTCTATGTGTATTTGCTTAAGATCAAAGACGAGGCTATAGAGAAATTTATACTCTATAAGCAAGAAGTCGAAAACCAACTTAATAAAAAGATTAAGATGGTAAGAAGTGGTCGTGGTGGTGAATATGTTAGTCCATTTGGTGAGTATTGCTCGCAACATGGTATTATTCACGAAGTAACATCACCATACACTCCTCAATCTAATGGAGTAGCCGAACGAAAGAACCAAACTCTAAAAGAGATGATGAACGCTTTGTTAGGAAGCTCTGGATTATCACAGAACTTGTGGGGGAAGCTGTTCTTTCAGCTAATTACCTTTTGAATAGGGTTCCCTGAAAGGAAAAGGATAAGACACCATATGAATTATGGAAATGATGGAAACCTTCCTACCAATACTTGAAAAATGTGAGGGTGTCTTGCCAAGGTAATGGCTGTCTTGCCAAGGTAATGGCCCCATTACCAAAACAAATGAAAATTGGTCCAAAAACTGTGAATTGTATTTTTATTGGCTATACAGAACATAGCAATGCCTATCGGTTTCTTGTGTATGAATAAGAGAATCCTGATATTCACAAAAACACGATAATGGAATAAAAAATGCCTATTTCTTTGAAAATATATTCCCTTGTTAAGGGAGAGAAGTTGATCGAAGTTCAATAAAACGAACTTTAGAGACTATCGCTAAAGATAGCACAGAATAGATTGAGCTTAAAATAGAACCACGAAGGAGTAAAGAGCAAGGGTAGAAAAATCGTTTGGATCAGATTTTCTAACCTTTATACTAGAGGCTGGACCTCAAACGTATAATGATGCTATACGCTCATTTGAAGGCACTTTTTGGAAGGATACCATTAAAAGTGAAATTGATTCCATCATGCAAAACCATACGTGGGAATTAGTGGATCTTCCTTCGATAATTAAACCACTAAGTTCTAAATGGATTTTTAAACGGAAAATGAAAGCAAATGGAACAATTGATAAGTACAAGGCCAGATTGGTAATAAAAGGTTACCGAAAAAGGAAGACATTGACTATTTCAATACATACTCTCTTGTATCAAGGATAACCTCCATAAGGATAGTACTTGCAATTGCTGCTTTACAAAATCTAGAAGTACATCAAATGGATGTCAAGACAACACTTATTAATGAAGACCTTGATGAAAAAATATACATAAAACAACCTGAGGGTCATGTAGTTTCAGGTCAAGAAAGGAAAATATGTAGATTGGTGAAGTCATTATACAGACTTAAACAAGCACCAAAACAATGGCATGAGAAGTTTGATAGTGTCATGATGACAATCGGTTTCAAAATAAACGAGTGTGACAAATGTGCAAATGTAAAAAATACAGACATTGGATATGTCATCCTTTGTTTATATGTTGATGACATACTCTTTTTTGGAAGCAACAATGAGATGGTAAAACGTACCAAAAATATGTTAAATTCGAGATTTGACATGAAGGATATAGGATTGGCCGATACGATTCTAGGGATCCAAATTTAACGGTCATCTAAAGGTCTCATATTAACTCAATCACACTATGTGGATAAGATTCTTGAGAAATTTGGCAAGGATGATTCTGGCATAGCCAAAACTCCAATAGACACATGCCAACATTTGTCCAAAAACAAAAGCCAAAGTGTTGACCAAGTGGAATATGCAAGGGTCATAGGAAGTCTTATGTACCTCATGAGCTGTACTAGACCGGATATTGCTTTTACTGTGATCAGTTTAAGAAGAATTACAAGCAATCCAAGTGAAAACCACTAGAAAAAATTATGAGGATACTGAGATATCTCATATATACTTGAGATTATGAATTGTATTATTCCAAAGATCCTGTTGTGTTGGAAGGATACTCCAATGCCAGTTGGATATATGATATTCAAGATACCAAGGGCACAAGTGGATATGTCTTCACTTTGGGAGGATGAGCTGTGTCGTGGAAATCCTCAAGAAAAACTATCATAACTAGATCTATGATGGAATCTGAGTTTGTTGCTCTGGATAAATCCGGAGAAGAAGCCGAATGGCTTAGGCAATTTCTTGAGGATATTCTTGAATGGCCAAAACATGTGCCCACAGTATGCATATTGCCACATCCTGAAAACTGGCATAGTCAAAAGTAGGTTCCAGTGATCGAAAATTTTGAATCTGATGTGTTAAATGTTTATAATGATTGACCTTTGTACCCCTCTTGTATAATGAAGTTACATTTTGGTCTTATTCGATTGAATGAACTTCCTTGTAAGAAATTTAAAGCCAAAATTGCAAATTCTGAGCTAGGAGTATCGATACGGTCAGGCTAATATCGATGCTATCCAACTGCCAATAACTAACTTACCTATTTTAGCAAGGGCATATTGATACGACCATGAGTGTATCGATACGGGTCCCCTATTCTAAATATGTTCGAAGCCAATTCAGAGGGAATTAAGCAAGGTGCTTACTCACCTCTTTGATTGTCAATTCCCCACGTGATTGTCTCAGAAAAGAAGGTGAGTACCCATCAGATTACTTTATGTTATAAAGAAATATGATGTGAAAGACCTTGGGTTAAGCAAACCCTTTAGGATAAGAAATCCTCTTATTGGTTCTTGGAAAGGTAAGCAATGATGGAATTAGAAATTCCTTAAATGAGTAAAGAAGTGGAAAGCTTTCATTCCCCTATTTTGAACCCCCGGTAACCAATCTCATCCTCTACCACCAAAGGAAGCACACACCTCCATTACAATATTCAACCGCAAGCTAAGCTAGCACCTCAGTGCAATCTCCAATCTTTGTTCAAGTTTGATATATCGTTTGAAAGCCCATACTTCAGTGAGTAAAACCCCTATATAGATTTGATGATCCTATCTCCCGTCAAAGTGTAATCTCGAAACTAGGTTTTTTATGTTCAAAGGAAAGCCCATGAAATAGGAAGTTAATTTTGATATTTCGATGTTGCCTACATGTTTTGGTAAGCTTGAAATATATTTCCAAATCCTTAGATCAAATTCTAATGTAACCCCTAATTTTGTGCTAGCTCAAATATTGGAGAAGGATCCCTTGTCATCTCCGAAGGAAGCTAGGCAAACAGAATTGTAATCCAAGAATCTCGTAATCAAGGTGAGTGTAGTCGTGTCAAGGGATTGGCACAGAGCCATCCCGTTGAGTTTGCTTTGTGTTATAATTGCATTTGTGTTTAAGGGCTCAAGTAGAGCAAGCATATGCGGATGCTTACAGTAAGCACGATAAGTTCGAAATTGATATTTGAAAGGTATGATTTGTCATGGACATCTTGTGAATATGTTATGGTATAATAAGATCAAGCTATGATATGCTATGTGAAATTTGATATGAGAAAACTATGATATGTTATATGCGAGCTAAGGCTCAATTCCGATTCTAATATGCTATGACCTACGGGCATAAAGGTAAGTTATATGATGAAATATGTGTAACCTTGGGCATTTGTGAGTTTTGGATACAATTGGCATGCCATAGGGTGATTTGAGCTCGTATAAGCAAGGGATTGGACTACGGTCTGGGGCTACGACCTATATGTGAGGAAGATAATGATGGATTGTGTAAGGGACTATCCGGAGCTACGGCTCAAGGCTACGACCTATTTTTTGATATATATGTGGTGTAAAAGGGGAATTTGCATATCCATTTATTACATTGTCCAAGGGAATTTAAATGTGTATAAGCTTCATTATGATTATGTGAAAATATGGCCAATAACTCAAGTATGAGACCTATGTGATTAATAGTGTAATTATGATATTTAAGTATGATGCTATGCTATTCATGCCCATAGTATGCCATTCATGTCATTTAATTGCTTTATGTTTGTTATGACTACCTCACTAGGCTATGTAAGCCTAACATATGTGTGTCTCATGCATTTCAAGATCCTAAAGCTTTCTAGACATCGATCGTGTATTTTGTGGTTGCAAGTCATTCCCACTACCATATGTATGTCTACTTTTGTTTCTGAACTCCTGGTAAGGTCGCATAAGGTTTAAACACGTTGTAATAGCTTAATTTGATGTGGTTGTGCAAGCTTAATAGTAACTAGGTGTCGTATGTGTAATATGGTATGTTTAGAGTTTGGGAAATTGGCTAAAATAAGTTTATAGGCCCTAATCGGTGAAATCATAGTAAACAGATTCTAATCGCCCTAAAATTTGGCATGCTATTAGATTTACTGTTTTTAAGGTTGTTGGTAAAATTTGATAATGTTTGGACAATTTTTGCTAGGTTAATTCGAATAAAAACTAGAAAAATTCTATCATTACAGGTCAGGGCATATCGATACGAGTGATGACGTATTAGTACGGTTAAGTGTAAATTTGGCATAAAGAACAAGGTTTATCGACACAATTTGGGCGTATCGGTATGGAAATTGGTCAATAGAATTAGGGATGAAAAATGGCATCGATACGGTCTTATAGCGTATCGGTATGGGGTCAACGCAATCAACTAGTATCGATACGGTCTTAGCTATATCGATACGGGTTTAACATCCTTTGAATCTAGAAATCTGGAAATAAGCATGGTGTATCGATATAGCCAATAGGGTATTGATACGGTGTTAGTTAAATCTGTTATAAGGCATAAAAACAGAATTGGACAGTTTACAAATTGGTCACTAATAACTACACGGTTTAATTGATTAGGTTAATGATATCCGATAGTAATGAAACTTCACAGATTAATAATTGGTAAGTTTAATTACAAGTTGGTAATAAAGAATTCGGATTAGGATTGCTAATTTGTAAAGTTTACGATTTAGTCCTTTTAGTTTAAAAAGTTTAAATTGACCCAAGTTTCTGAAAAGGTTAGTAAATAAAAAGTTCGTTAAGTCATAATAATTATTAATGAGACATTTCAAATGAGTCCCAAACATGAGTCCATCTCTGAAATTCTAAATTTGTTTTCCGATAACACTTTCTGACCTGGTTCTCTATTAGATCGGGAATGGGGTGTTACATTTGTGGTATCAGAGCTAGAGTTTTGTCGATTCTAGGACTAAACTAAAGCCCGTTGTGAGTCTGTATGTACTTATGCCACCTATGAGTTATTTGTATATGTTATATGTGACTTGCAGCTTACACGATTCAATCTTTCTGTATGATTAGATCTTAAAATGTCTGCGCCTACTAATAGACGCGCTGTTAACGAACCAAATCCCCGCTCCTCTTTGACTCAGGGGGATAATCCGAGGGCTGAAGCCAGTCCTGAACAAGTTGGGCAGAATGACCGACCTCACCCTCCTCTGATGTCTGCAACTCAGCAGGAGTATCTTATGTCAATGGCCGACATGATTAGGCAAGTGGTTGTGTCACTCCAACAAGAACCACTCCCTCAACCTGCTAAAGCACCTCTGCCTATATCGAGAGCTTCTATTGATAAGCTCAAAAAGTATTCAGTTTATACATTCACCGGCCAGGACCTAGACAATCCTGAGGTCGTAGAATACTGGCTAGAGAATACTCTGAAAGTGCTGAATAAACTGATGAACTGCCCAGAATAGCACAAGCTGGAGTGTGCCTTGGCCTTGATCGCTAAAGAGGCCTAGATTTGGTGGGATACTGTGACCCTCACTTTCATTGAACACCGAATTACGTGGGACTTCTTCATTTAAGAGTTCCGAAAAAAGTACATCTGTGACCATTATATCCCTAAAAGGCATAAGAGATTCCTCCATTTGAGACAAGGGGAAGACCCATAGAGTAGTACATCCACGAATTCTGCAAGTATGCAAAGTATGGTGCCGAGATCATCCGTAAAGAGAAGGAAAAATGCCAGATGTTCATAGATGGCCTATGCGATGAATTACGTCCCCTCTTCATTACCTTGGAGATAAAGGATTTCCAGACTCTTGTTAATTGAGCCATTGCTACTAAAACCTTTCAAAAGGCTTACAAGAGGAGAAAAGGGAATCAAGCCCGATCTGACAAAAGATTCTGAGATTGTTCCAGGCCTCCAATGCCTCAAAAGAAAGGGAGACAATGGGGCTAGAAGTCTGCCACTTTTCAGCAATTGCCACGATCTGGCTATGTGCCATAGTTAAAGTCTGTAGACACATTTGTTTCTCCTACATCTTCTATCGATAGTACGGGTGGTTTCGCGAAGGGTTCTTAGATTCCTTTATGTAACTTCTGCCATAAGAGGCACTCGGGATAGTGCCATAGGCAATCTGGATCCTGCTATCTCTGTGGCGAGTGTGGCCACTTTATCCAACAGTGTCCACAGAATCCTCACACTCATGCGTCCGTGGCTTTCCAGAATAATCCTGGCAAAGAAAGATGAGCAAATCAAGTGCCATCTGGATTTGCGGGGAGACCTTGCAACACCAATGCCCCTCCAGCTAGTTGTGACCCTCATACTTCAACCCAGATGTACCATATTCAGGGTCATGAGTAGGAGGATGATCTTGATGTGATTGCAGGTATGGTGGAATTATGTTCTGATATTGTTTATGCATTAGTAGATCCAGGCTCTACGCATTCTTTCATAAGTGGACCTTTGATAGAAAAGTATGCCTTAGACTTCGAACCTGTTACTTTCGAGATTGTTGTTTCTAACCCACTAGGTGATAGTGTGGTTATTCAGTTGATCTGTAAAGCTTGCCCTATAAGGATCCAAGGGATCCCATTTTCGGCCAACATGATGCCATTACCCTTTCAGGAATTTGATCTCATCCTAGGCTTTGATTGGCTAGCAGAACACCAAGCCTGGGTGGATTGTTCTAAGAAGAAGTTATATCTCAGTGGGCTCCGTAAAGAGAGTATAATGTAAAACCTAATTTGATTTTGATATAACAATTTGTCTAAGAACCTATTTGTAAAAGCAAATAAATTTTTAAGTATTCTAAATTCCCACAAACTATAGCGACGTTTTTTTCTTTTTCTTTCAGCCTTTTCTTGATTTCCTGTTCATTTATTTGTAATGGCAGTTCCTCGCCTTACATTCGGGTTCAACCTTTTATCCCTCATTCCCTTGAGTTCTTGAACATTTTTGCTCTAAAGTGCCTTTACAGGGTTTTCTTTTCAGATATCTTCTTTTTCTTCTTCTTTTTCATCTTTTTCTGGGTGCTCTTACGGGTTTCCGCCTCTAGTCCCTTGGATTTCAACGTGAGAGGCATTTGCTATCCTTTCTCGGAAGGTTCTATCTTTGATTTCCTTTCGCCTTAGTTTCGATGGATTTCCCTTCGCGTCTTGAATAAATTGCTAGTTTTATCTTGCTTCCTTGACTTTGTCATAAGATAGTGAGCTCCTCCAAAACTTCTCACTTATTCACGGCTGGTTCTTTGAACTACGAATCATTTTATATACCAATTTCTATTGTGTTGGCATCTTAGCATCATGCTCGGCTGGTTTACTGAGAACCCAAAGGTTTTGATGGGAAGTAAAACAGCTTCTGAAGCTTAAAAACTGGTCTCCTTGCTACAAAAATCTTTGATCTTTCACCAAAGCTCAAGGTCTAGAGTGGTTCTTCTCAGAGTTCTTCATTCTTCGAGATCCAAAATTACCAAGGGTGAAAGCTACTCCCCTCACGTCAGATTTCTTCAATTTTTGCAAATGTTGACGAATCATGGATCATTCTTATTTCGAACTTCTTGTATTATCCACAAAGATTTTACCTCTTCTTCAGTTTCATCTCATCATGACCTCATCATCTTTCTATCAAGGTTGATGTCTGACTAGTTTTTCTCATCATAAACTCCTCATTCTCTTAGACGAGTTTTTCTTGTTATAGATCATTCCCTCTTGGCTAAGGGAGTTCTCCTCCTTAGGGAATCTTCAGCTATTTGTTGGGTGAGTTCTTCTTATTAAGGACTCGTCATTTCTCTTGAGATCTACCTCTCCAAACAGGCAGTTTCAGGTCCAAACCTTTTCTAATCTTTGAATCTGTCAAAAGCCACCAGAATGATTTGATGATATGAGTTAGCATGATCCTAACCTAGAGATGTCTAACTACATATAATACATGGATTATGACATTTTTAGAGATGCTGGGGAAGCATTCTTGTTTTTTTATTGATCACCCTTAACTTTCACAGGCTTTCTGTCTTCGCTAAATCTTCACTTGTATCTTATTTCGAAAGGATATGAGTGGCTCATACTGATTCGACCAAAATTTGCCACCTCTTGAATTCCACCTTTGAAACATTATCCCTCTCAACTAGGGCTTAGTTGTTGTCTCTTCACTGACTCTTCATGACGAGTCCTCTTCATTCTCAACATTGGGGTGAACACATGCCCCTAAATCTTCTGAACCTTTCTTACTTCTATAAGGTATGATCTTCATCTTTCTTTACTGAATCTTCCTCATTTGTTTCTGTTTGAAAGAAGATGCTGACTCGCACTGGTCAGAATGATATTACTCTCATTCATCTTGATTTTAACTGTTGCTTCCTCCTGAACTCTTCATGGTGAGCTTTCTACAATCTCTTTGTTTGGGTGAACTCATGCCCCACAAATTTTTAAATTTCCTTGTTCGTAGATCTCTTAATGGTCTAGCATAGGAAATCTAGCAATGATTACCTTCGTAGTCACATTATGCTAGGTCAACTATGTAGACCCTTGATCTGAAGCTGTGCAGAAAAACCTTCATCGTCAAATGCTCAAACAAGTCCAAGATAGCAACATCACCATCACCCAAGACTATTGAAGAAAATGCTCAAGACATAAATCCCCTACGTGAACAGATCCATCTCTGTGACCTCATCCAGGTGTGTAGATACACTCTCATGAAAAGGTGTTTCTGTCCCCACGACTCTAACTCAAATTTTTGCCCCGATCTTCACTCATTGTGGCTAGGGTTCTAAACTTTAACTAATAATCTCAGGACTTCAACGTCTTTGTGTAAACCCAATTCCTTATAAATATTATTCTGATTAAACAAATCTCTATATCCCTCAACCGTAGGCATCAAGTCATTCCTGTTAAAAGTGCAACAACAGAAAATGAGGTTCTAAAACTAAAAGATAGCTCAGAATGAAGGTTGATCAACTCGGACATACGTTAAGCGTGCGATGACACTATAACTTTCACAGAACCGATTTGGCTACTGTCGACCCTATCCTTCCTAGATCTGTTTCAAATCCCATAATTTGTATTGTTGTAAGCTTACATGAGTATACCCTGCTCACTTGATAAACTGTCACCTTGTACACTCTGGTTGACTTCTGACCGATGTCAGATGGTTTAGCCGTTGGCCCTTTTCTTACCTAACCTTAGCAGTACTCCATTTCTTCCTCAGGTTCAACGGTTACCTACCCTTGAACCATTGGTATGGTCCTTCTTCCATCTCAATGCTAGGCCGAAGACATGCCCCATGAGTTTCCAAATTTTAAAGAAAATTTAATCTTTGCTTTTTGGTTCCATCCAAGGCCTTATGGTAGATACTCTTTTTGGTTCTTTGGATCGTGTAGCATGCGAGGGCTTGCTATTATTCTTGTAAGAATCGCTGACAGGTTTGCGCTAGACTAGTCATGTACATATCTGGTCTTGCACGCCAAACTCCATTCTAAAAGTGCAGAGAGATCATATTCTTTCTATTTTTTTTCTTTTTCTTTTCCATTTTCGTCTACACTTTGGTTTGCTAATCAATATTTCAACCGAGGATGCCTTTGGGTTAATATACAAAATCAAATTTGATAATAAAAGAATAGAATGCCTGGGATATCAAATGCAAGAGCATCTTAGATTCAATCCTCCGGTGATCAACATTGCCTCTGAATATTGTGGCGATATTTGCGAAATTCCTCTTAGGTTGCTCGGATCGTCCTCATGATTATGGTAATTACTTGACCTATCCAAAAACTACTCCTCTTAGTCATCATTATCTTTCTCCATAAAAGAATTTAAGCTTTCTGACTTTTATTTAGCCCATAGAATGCGGATAATGTTATTCTGAGAATTTTTAAGCTTAAGTTTATACTTCTTATTGTAATTAACATTGTGTCAGTGTTATCAAGGATTCATCTCTAACGCTAGGGTATTGAACAGGTGGTGCATGGTGTTGCGCGTAATAAGTGCTACGCAATTGTGCAAGTATACACGTTGCAAGTTATAGTATAAAAGATATCGTCTCCACTGGGATGGTGCCACTTCAAGAATCTAGTCTCTTACACTGTAAAAAGTAAAAGAAAACACAAGTAGAAGATTATAGGAGTTTTAACTAATAACTAATCTATAAAGCAAATAAGTAAAAAGTGATGTAATTAAATGAGAGAGATAGGCCAGGTTATCGTGAGTTGAGGTGTGATAGCCGATTGGATCGTCTTGGTAAAAGAGTGCAAGGGCAACTCAGTTGCCGTGGCAACTTGCACAATGGGGTTGCCTTGGCAACTAATCGATGGTTGTCTAGACGACTAGTTGGGCAACTACTCGGGCGTCTGGGCAACAACCTTCAAGGTTCAACAGAGCGTTCTTCAATGGCTTCTTCTTATCCCTAAGTCGAAACTCTAGTTACTTGTCCATGCCTTGATAATACATCCCTGCGTGAATCAAGGGTGAACAACAACCAATCTTGCGCTCCTCTTAGCCGTTGAAATCCTTAACTTATTCCTACGCCGGATTAATCTTCACCATCAATAGATTGAATAAAGATCATATTCATTCGTTTCTTGAATCCAACTCTCCCGATATTAGATAAATAGATGAAGTTACGAGATCCTCTCCCAATTAACTCGCAAACAAGAATAAGAACCAAGAATGAATAAACCTTGAATAGAAAAGTGCAAACTCTTATTACCTAAATAAAATCTAATAGTTTCTCACAACCACAAGACACATTAACCTTAGCCAAATAGATTTAGTTCATGGCTAGGTTCCAAAGAAACACAAGATAAAGAATCCCTAGCATGAACCTAATTGAACAAGAAAGAAAAAGATGAAGAATGGATGGAGCTTTGTCGAAATCCTCCTTGCCCTTGATGTTGTCGAAAATTCTCTCTTCTCTCCCCCTTGGAGTTGACGGCTTGGTGATCTATTTATAGGGCTAGGTCAAAGTCCTCCTTTGAGGAGGAAGTTAAGTTGGAATTAAATTATCTTTAAAGAATATAATTCTTTATTATAATTATACTCCTTCTAGAACTTCTCTTAACTTCTTGGAATTTAATTCTTCTTTAACCTCTTCATGGAAATCAAACTCCTCTGGGATTTAGCTTTGCTCTACGTCATCTTGGGCTCGTCTAGTCATCAATTTCGACTACCATATCATCTTATTCTTTGTCGACAATTGCCCTGGCAACTGGCTCGGCGTCTCCTTCATGCATTTCCCTGGCAACTAGCTCGGCATCTCCTTCATACATTGCCCTGGCAACTAGCTCTAGCCTTGCTTTGGCAAGTGATCCTGCACATACACACAAAACACACCAAAGCAGCATCTTTTCTCACAAAAACAACCAAGTTATGCAATCAAGCTGAACGATGGAAGGAAACATGGATTAATGCATGAATGACTAATTATGTAACTAATATGAGCCTAAGTCTAACAATAATAAGAGTAAAAAAGGTAAGAAAAATAGTACTTTTGAACACTTATCACACCCCCAAACTGGAACTATTGCTTGTCCTCAAGCAATGCAAAATAATAATTACCTGCCAAGACTTCAATTTTCACAAACTTAGCTTTGAACTTGATTTCAATTCTCAGAACCGGGGCACAAAGTATGATTGGTTTTTCATTTTTCGGAAAACTTAGGAGTTACTCGTAATCAAACTATAATGCTTGTGAGTGTGTGCGGAGTTGTGTGCAAGTTGATTCTTCGGATTCTATGCAAACAAGAGGTTTTCAAATTACTTCATTAGGTTCTTTTAACATGTTTTAACTAGAGCCAGTTTTGGGCACCTCTAGTGTTTTGTTTTTAGTTTTCTTAAGCTAATTAATTTATTCAACTAGAGCAGGTTTCGGGCACCTCTAGTGATCAATTTTTTAGCACATGCTAAAGCCAATTTCGGGCACCTCTAGCATTCATCCAATTTTTATTCTAATCCCCCAATTTGTTTAATTATCAACCTAAGTTCACTAGAATTCCTTAAATCAGTCAAACCACAACAGTGTTTCATCAAATTTAGCATCATAGTAAAATTCTAAGTTTTTCCATGGTTATCCTAGAATAAAAATTCTATCAATTAAGTGCATTGGCAAAGTCATCATCAGATATTCATCAAATCTAGGCAATTCTTGTTCTAACTAAAGGCATGGCAAGCAATTTATGTATCCTAAATGTAATACTTAAGATGAATGCAACTAAACATGGTAACTACTAATAACAATCCCCCCCAAACTCGAGTGAGGCAATGTCCTCAATGCATGTATTAAAGAAAAATAAAAATAACAAAAAATAAAATGCAAACGAGGACTTACTCCGAGAGTTCGTCGTCGTGGATGATTAGTTTCCTTTTGGTCGGTCTTGATTCTCTTGCTTAAACGCGATGGTTATTTCCTTGTTGCCGATGGTCGAATCGATCCTCGTACGGGGTTGTCCTCATCGTCCTCTTCATCAAAGTTATTTGTTTTTCGCTTGGATGATTCAATTGGTGCGGTCTTTGTTGGTGCAATGGAGGACTCGTCCAATTCTGAAAAATCAGACAATGATTCCGTACGAGTTGATTCGGGCATAGGTGCTTTACCTTTGGCTTTTGCAGTGGTTGTCAGGATGTCTTTAGCTTTGGTTGTCGTGGCATCTTCAGGGTTGGTTGCCGTGGCATCATCTGTTGCGGTTGTCGTGGTGACTACTTCATTGGTTGCCGGGGCAAGGATCTCGGCAGGAAAGATTGGGTATGGCACGCGGCTGTCAATGTACTTTTCTAGGATGACTTGGGTGATGGCATTGTTGTGCTCCTTCATGTACCGCATGAACATTAGTTGCCGGTCTTCAATTTGCCTTAGGTGGCTCGTCAATGGTTGCAAGAGTGCTTCAAAGTGTCCCGGGGTTGATAGCCGAGTTGCCTGGGCGTTAGGTGCTTGGGCATTAGGGATTGCCGGGGCGGCAGAAGTTGCTGCGGCAATTGGAGGCCTTTAGGATTTTTCCGGTGCCTCTCCCATTAGCTTTCGGATTTGTGCTTGATTCCAACCGGACTTTGGTAGGGCCTTTTCATCGTGGACTCACTTGGGACATGCATCTTCTTGCAAAGATTAGAAATTAAGCAAGGGAAGAAAAGAGAACCCTTATCTTTTGAGCTACATACAAAAATCTCATCACAAATAATTTTTCCAATGTTAATGATGCGATTATGCAAAATAGAATGTATGAGCAAAAGACGTGGTATATCAACGGTAGTATTGTGTGTGGTGGGCATTAAAGAAGTTTTAACAAATTTATTCCATAGTTTTGCCTCGGGTTTAAGCCGAAGGCGATTTACCATGCCCTTGTATTTGCCGTCGTTCCAATGAGTTCCCGGTTGAGTGAGTTCTTGAAGCACCTTGTAGAGTTGCTTGGGCGTGATTTGATCAAAAAAGGCTTGATGCTCGCCCTTCTCAATGTAAAGCCCGTAAAAGGTGTTGATGTTTTCGGGGCTTATGAGTATGGCCTTGCCACGAACAAAAACATAAGGATTATCCGGTTAGGTGAGTGAGCATAGAATTCTCTTACCCATGAGATGTTACCCGATTCCGATTGATGGCAAAAGATTTGCCACTTTTGATGTGCAATCCTCTCGAAGATGAATGGTTCAAGGCCAAAATCTTGATGAGAGTTGGAGTATTCAAAGCCTTGTTCTTCATAAATCTTTCGGCTTTTAAACTTGGAGTGAAATCTTTCTTGAACCACCGGTGTAGCAAACTTCTTGTATCTTGGTTCTTTGGAGGAACTTGGATGAACTAAAAATTTAATTTTGGATGCCATGGATGATCTTGGTTGTGAGTTTTGTAAAAACAAAGAAAATAAAATAAAACTAAAGATTTGCAAGATGAAAAGTAGGAATAGGTTTCTTGGAAGTTAAGGGTGATGGGTTATATAGAAAAGATAGGTAGTAAATATGGTGGGTGTGACTAATTTTTGATAGAGAATAAATGGGGTTTCAGTTTAGGGGAAGGGTGACGGCAAGGGGGTTTAATTAGGGTAATTTGGAGGCTTTATGTAAGCTTTACATTCAGCCCATTAATTTCCTTGTTGAAGATGTTTTCCTTCTTGGATCAAAATTCCTCTTTATCTTGATCTCTTTTCCTATAATTCAAAGACAAATCAAATAAGGATTAAAATTAAAGATAAACTAATAAAAGAAAATAAATAAAGATGTGTAAAGGGATTCTTAAACTTAGAAAGATAAAAAAGAAAATCTATCTTAAAAAATATAATAATAATCGAAATTAATAAAAAAATTAGTTTGAGAAAAAAATAATAAAAAATAGTCAAAATAATAAAAATAAAAATAAAAATAAAAGTAGAGTATCAAAGGGAGAGCATGCTCATTCATCTCCTAAGGTGACCACTTCTTTGTTACGTTCCACATAGGCACCATTGTAGTGCTTTAATCTTTGTCCATTAACTTTGAATTCATTTTTGTCAGTGATGGACTTGATTATCACGGCACCATGGGAGAATGGTTTTACAACTTCAAATGGCCCAGACCATCTTGATTTCAGCTTTCTCGGGAAAAGTTTTAGCTGAGAATTGAATAAGAGAACTAGTTGCCCTGACATGAATTGCCGCGGCAATAGTTTCTTGTCATGCCATTGCTTTGTTTTCTCCTTGTAGATTCATGCATTGTTATAGGCGAGTGCACAGAATTCTTCTATCTCGTTGAGGTCCAACAAATGCTTTTGTCTGGCACTTTCCCAATCTATATTCACGGTCTTGATTGCCCAGTATGCCTTGTGTTCGATTTCCACCGGTAGATGGCATGTTTTGCCATAGACAAGTCGGAAGGGGACATACCTAAGGGTGTTTTGAATGCAGTGCGATATGCCCAAAGTGCGTCATCTAGCCTTAATGATCAATCATTCCTAGAGGGATTTACAACTTTCTCGAGTATACCCTTTAATTCCCGATTGGAAATTTCTGCTTGCCTGTTGGTTTGTGGGTGATATGCCGTGGTGATCTTGTGTGATACGCCGAAGCGTTGCAACATCTTGGCAATAAGTCTGTTGTCAAAATGCTTGCCTTCGTCGCTGATAATTGCTCTCGGCATCCCAAACCGTGTAAATATGTTTTTCTGCAAGAATCGTTGCACGGTCTTGGAATCGTTGTTGGGAACTACAGCTGCCTCAACCCATTTAGACACGTAGTCGATGGCAAGTAAAATGTAGAGGTTGCCGAATAAAGATGGGAAAGGTCCCATAAAATTGATCCCCCATACATCGAACAATTCCACCTCGATGATGTTTTGGAGCAGCATCTCATGTCGTCTAGAGATATTGCACGTCCTCTGGCAACGATCACATTGCTTGTAAAAGTCTTGGGCATCTTTGTACAATGTTGGCCAATACAAACCGGACTGCAAAACTTTGGCCGCGGTACGAGTTCCTCCAAAATGTCCTCCATAGGGAGAAGAATGGCATTGTCGGAGTACATTCTGTTGCACTTCTTCAGGGACACATCGGCGTATAACCTGATCTACACATTGTTTAAATAAAAGAGGCTCGTCCCAAAAGTAATGCTTAGCATCATGGCGGAACCGCTTTTTTCCTTGGTGAGTAAGGCCATAAGGTAAAATACCATAAACAAGGAAATTAACTAAATCTGCGTACCAGGGTATTACTGAGGCATGTGCTGTCGTGGAGACTGCTCCTAAAATTTCCGAGGCGTGCGCGTCAAGGCTGCTACGACATCGAAAGTTACCAAGGCGTGTGCATCCATGGTTGTCGAGGCGGGCCCGTCAAGGGCTGCTGTGGCGTCGAGAGTTGCCAAGGCGTGCACGTCCATGGTTGTCGAGGCGTCGAGGGTTGCCGAGGCAACTAAAAGTTGTTCATCCGGGAATGCATCGCATATCTCTAGATCGGAATCCTCCTCCCTATTGCGTTCTAAACGTGATAAGTGATCGGCCACTTGATTTTCTGTTCCTTTCCTGTCCTTAATTTCAATATCAAATTCTTGTAAAAGTAATATCCAACGAATCAAACGAGGTTTGGCATCCTTTTTAGCAAATAGATATTTGATTGTCAAATGGTCCGTATGAACAATTACTTTGTACCAATCAAATAGGATCGAAACTTGTCAACTGCGAAAACTACAGCTAGTAACTTTTTCTCCGTTGTTGTGTAATTCACTTAAGCACTATTAAGAGTTTTACTAGCGTAGTATATCACATGGAAGGTCTTACCTGTGCGTTGGCCTAGGACTGCTCCTACCGCGAAATCACTTGCATCACACATGAGCTCAAAAGGTAGTGTCCAATCTGGTGGAACAACAATGGGTCCTTTAGGGTTTCGAATGCTTGGGTGCAAGAATCATCAAAATCGAAGACTTTATCCTGTTCAAGCAAATTACACAAAAGTTTAGTGATTTTAGAAAAATTATGAATGAACCTCCTGTAAAAACCTGCATGTCCAAGAAAGCTTCGAATTCCTTTAACCGAACTTGGTAGGGGTAATCTCTCGATCGCGTCCACCTTGGCTTTGTCTACTTCAATTCCCTTGGATGAAATCTTGTGGTCGAGCACTATTCCTTCATCTACCATAAAATGACACTTCTCTCAATTGAGGACTAAATCAGTTTCTTCACATCTTGCCAACACATTCTCTAAATTACCGAGGCAACTGTTGAAGTCATTGCCAAAAACGAAAAAATCATCCATGAAGATCTCAAGGAAGTCTTTGACCATGTCTGAAAAGAGTGCCATCTTGCATCTTTGGAAGGTTTTTGGGGTATTACATAATCCGAACGGCATCCTTCGAAAAGCATAAGTATCGTATGGGCATGTGAAGCTTGTCTTTTCTTGATCTTCTGGTGCTATGGCAATTTGACTGTAACCTAAATAACCATCAAGAAAGCAGTAAAAGGGTATACCTGCAAGACGGTCAAGCATTTGATCAATAAAGGGTAATGGGAAGTGATCTTTCCTAGTGGCTTGTTTAGGTTTTGATAATCCATACAAACCCTCCAATCGGTCACAGTCCTGGTTGGAATGAGTTCATTGTTTTCATTACTTACCACCGTTATACCTCACTTTTTCGGTACACATTGTACCGGACTTACCCATGTACTATCAGAGATAGGGTATATAATGCCGGCGTCAAGCCACTCGATGATTTCTTTCATTACAGCCCCTTTCATGGCATGATTCAGTATCTTCTGGGCCTCAATTGAAGGTTTGTGATCATCTTCCAACAAAATCTTGTGCATGCACACTGCCGGGCTAATTCCCTTCAAGTCGGCAATTGTCCACCCTATTGCCTTTTTGTGTACCTTCAATATTTTGATCAACTTCTTTTCCTACTCAGGCTGTAACTTAGAAGAAATAATTACAGACAATGTATTATCGGTTCCTAAATATACATATTTTAGTTGCTCTGGCAACTGTTTCAACTCAAGAATCGGTGGTTGTTCAATAGAGGGCTTTTCGAGCTTACCTTCTTTACCTGAGTAATCCAGTGGTTTAAAGTATGTACCTGGTCGATTGACTAGCCAATTTGCCTCTTCTTGTTGTTCCTCTTTGACCGGTTCTTCATACTCCTCAAGTTCCTCTTAATCGGCAATGTAGTTGTTGAGGTAACTAAATTCCTCGTCGAAGTTAAACTCTACCGTGGCATGAAGAAGTTGGCATTCTTCTGGATCATCGGCATGCCTTAGTGTTTGGAACACATTTAGTTTAACTTGCTGGTCATTCACCTTCATTGTGAGTTCTCCCTTTTCAACATCGATCAAGGTTTTCCCTGTTGCTAGGAATGGTCTCCCGAAAATGATAGGTGCATGCTCATCTTCTTCACAATCCAAAATAATAAAGTTAGCGGGAAAAATAAATTTATCTACTTTTACTAGTATGTCCTCGATTTTTCCCTCTAGATGCACATAGGATCTGTCGGCTAGCTGTAGCATAATTATTGTAGGTCTTGCCTTCCCGATTCCTGGTTTCTGGAAAACTGATTTAGGCACCAAGTTTATGCTAGCCCCAAGGTTGCATAATGCTTCCCCGGTATAGTGGTTTCCAATAGAACAGGGTATTGTGAAACTTTCGGGATCCTTCAACTTAGGTGGCATACGATTGTGCAACATGGCCATCCATCCCTCTGTTGCGGCAACTGTTTCAAACTCTCCTAGCCTTGTTCTCTTGGACACAATGTCTTTAAGAAACTTGGCATAGTTCGGCATTTGTTCAATTGCTTCCACCAATGGTAAGTTGATGTGGACTTGCTTTAGGATATCAAGAAACTTCTTGAATTGATATTCTTGCTTTTGTCGCTTCAACCTTTGTGGGAATGGTGGTGGAAGTCGGATATCTTCGATCCTTTCATTGGTTTGGAACCTGATTGACGGCATTGCCGGGATAACTGGAGTTGCCGAGGCGTTATCAACTGGGGTTTCTGAGGCATGTCTATCGCAAGTTGCCGAGGCATCCTTATCGTCGGTTGCCGAGGCATGCTTATTGCCGGTTGTCGCGGCACTTCCTGGTTCAGCATCTGAGGCTTTGCCGCTAGGTTCATCTTGATCTTTTTTGTGGAGTTTTGTTTGATGAGCAGGCTTGAGCCTCTTTAAGTTGTTGGCCACTTCTAGTGGTGATTGCCTTACATTGCTCATGGCTAGTTCCTCTTGCGACTTCAGTATCACTAGGTAAACCTCCTTGCGGTCTAGTATTCAGGTTTTGAGCAAACTGTCCGACTTGATTTTCCAATGATTTGATTGCCGCCTCTTGGTTTTGCAATCTCATCTAGGTCCTGTTAATAAAAGCATCAGTTCTTTTTATGAAGTTACTATTCTCAGCCATATAAGATTTAGTTTTCAATATAAAAGCATATAGAGAATTTTCCAAAGAACTAGATGTTGTCCGTTGTTGCTGCGGCAACTGTTGCCGTGGCATATTCTGCTGGAATCCCGATGCTTGTGCATTTTGATTTTTCTGGTTTAGAGCATTGTTGGGATTACTCCATGAAAAATTAGGGTGCTTCTTCCAAGCTAGATTGTATGTAGTGGACATCACATTGTTGTTTCGATTGTAATTCCCCGCATAGAAGCTGGATTCTGGATTCTGCATACATTCAGAAGAATCATGGTTATCACCACATAACTCACAAAAAGAATCCATTACCTTGACCTCATGTGTGTTGTTTGGTTTTTGCATGTTCTGGAATATCTTGGTTAAAGTGGCCAATTGTGCCGAAATTGAGTCTGATGATCCTAGTTCATGTATTGTGGCTTGGCGTCTAACTCCTTCTCTTCTAGTAGAAGGGAATTGATAATTATTCTTGGCAAGCCTGTTTAGAATTTGCATTGCTTCCTCCGGCAACTTATCTAGGAGTATGTCGTTTGCTAAGTCATCTAGCATCATCCTTGTTGGTGTATTTACGGCGTTGTAAAACATTGTTACTTGAGTCCACACCGGGAATCCGTGTAGGGGGCATTTGTGTAGAAGGTCTCTATATCGCTCTCAAGCCTCGTACATGGATTCATCATCTACCTGCCGAAAAGAAGTAATGTCGTTACGATGCTTATCAGTCAAATTTGTAGGATTAAACCGAGCAAGGAAATCACGACAAAGATCGGTCCAAGATCCTATTGATCCGGCAGGAATGCTATTCAACCATGCTTTTGCCCTATCCCTCAGTGAATAGGGGAATAATCTTAATCGTAAAACATCGGGGGTGACTCCGTGTATTTTGAACGAGTTGCAAATCTCGAGGAAAGATTTAAGATGTTGTCATGCATCTTCAGTTGCTGAGCCACCAAATTGACCAATTGTGTTGATCATATTAAACATTATCGGTTTCAACTCAAAGTGGTCGGCTTCAATTTCAGGTGCGACAACTCCTGGATTAAGTCCATCAAGATCTTCTTCAAGATAGTCTCGAATAGTTCTGTTTCGTGCAAGAATCACTCATCCTCCTGCTGGAACATCTTGATTCATATTGCCGTCTTGATTAGCCATTGCTACTCTTATCCTTCGTCTAAGTCTTTGTAAGGTTCGTTCGATTTCTGGATCAAAGGGATATTTTGGTGTAATCGGTCTCGCCCTAGTCATATACCAATGCAAAACCAAAGTTTGTTAGCCCTTTGAATCTTAAACAAGAAAAATAAAAAGAAAGTACGAGAAAATAAAAACAAAGTCGCTATTCCCAATCCCTGGCAATGGCGCAAAAACTTGTTGCGCGTAATAAGTGCTACGCAATTGTGTAAGTATACACGTTGCAAGTTATAGTATAAAAGATATCGTCTCCACAGACATTGGTGCCACTTCAAGAATCTAGTCTCTTGCACTGTAAAAAGTAAAAGAAAACACAAGTAGAAGATTATAAGATTTTTAACTAATAACTAATCTAGAAAGCAAATAAGTAAAAGGCGATGTAATTAAATGAGAGAGATAGGCCAGGTTATCGTGAGTTGAGGTGTGATAGCCGATTGGATTGTCTTGGTAAAAGAGTGCAAGGGCAACTCAGTTGCCGTGGCAACTTGCACAACGGGGTTGCCTTGGCAACTAATCGATGGTTGCCTGGGCGACTAGTTGGGCAACTACTTGGGCGTCTGGGCAGCAACCTTCAAGGTTCGACAGAGCGTTCTTCAATGGTTTCTTCTTATCCCTAAGTTGAAACTCTAGTTACTTGTGCATGCCTTGATAATACATCCCTGCGTGAATCAAGGGTGAACAACAACCAATCTTGCGCTCCTCTTAGCCGTTGAAATCCTTAACTTATTCCTAAGCCGGATTAACCTTCACCGTCAATAGATTGAATAAAGATCATATTCGTTCGTTTCTTGAATCTAACTCTCCCGATATTAGATAAATAGATGAAGTTATGAGATCCTCTCCCAATTCACTTGCAAACAAGAATAAGAACCAAGAATGAATAAACCTTGAATAGAAAAGTGCAAACTCTTATTACCTAAACAAAATCCAATAGTTTCTCACAACCACAAGACACAATAACCTTAGCCAAATAGATTTAGTTCATGGCTAGGTTCCAAAGAAACACAAGATAAAGAATCCCTAGCATGAACCTAATTGAACAAGAAAGAAAAAGATGAAGAATGGATGGAGCTTTGTCAAAATCCTCCTTGCCCTTGATGTTGTCAAAAATTCTCTCTTCTCTCCCCCTTGGAGTTGACGGCTTGGTGATCTATTTATAGGGCTAGGTCAAAGTCCTCATTTGAGGAGGAAGTTAAGTTGGAATTAAATTATCTTTAAAGAATATAATTCTTTATTATAATTATATTCCTTCTAGAACTTCTCCTATCGTCTTGGAATTTAATTATTCTTTAACCTCTTCATGGAAATCAAACTCTTTTGGGATTTAGCTTTGCTCCACGTCATCTTGGGCTTGTCTAGTCATCAATTTCAACTACCATATCACCTTATTATTTGTCGACAATTGCCTTGGCAACTGGCTCGGCGTCTCCTTCATGCATTGCCCTGACAACTAGCTCGGCATCTCTTTCATGCATTGCCCTGGCAACTAGCTCTAGCCTTGCTTTGGCAAGTGATCCTGCACATACACACAAAACACACCAAAGCAGCATCTTTTCCCACAAAAACAACCAAGTTATGCAATCAAGCTCAACGATGGAAGGAAACATGGATTAATGCATGAATGACTAATTATGTAACTAATATGAGCCTAAGTCTAACAATAATATGAGTAAAAAGGGTAAGAAAAATAGTAATTTTGAACACTTATCACATGGCTCCTTATTAGATTTGTTATCCTTCAACAGCTCCATTAGGATACTCTGGGACTTATTTAATTCGTTCATTCATTTCCTTTTTCTTAAGAGAATTCAACTCATCACAATCCTTTGTCTCGAGAATAATGATGGAGCATACAGCGATACCCTGAGTTACTCGGCATAGCCATGATTTGAAAACCTACTCATATAGCCAGGGCTTTTGACTCAATTAGAGTAAGTGGAGCAAAGCATCCTTATTTAGCCTTTTTGTTATAGCGGAGTACCCCTTTAATTCTTAATTAATTTTTATTTTGTTTTGAAACACACTATTTTCCTTTTTGAGGCACATTCAAGCAACACTATTTGGGCTCTCCTAGGAGATTTTCTTATCATCGAACATCATCGAAGTAGCAATAATCTTGCTTCTCACGCTTTACCAACCAGAGCAGATTGAAAGGGAATCACGCTTCATCGTTATCACAACATTCGATTGATCTTTTTATTAGAATCAACGTCATATCATACATGTGATATTCGTGGGTTTACGAGGGTAAGAAAAATATATACATATATGTTTAAGAAAAGAGCATCCTTTCATTGAAATAGCGAAAACAAACATAACATAAACCTTTACAAATAATTACTACTACTGTCTTCGTGTAAACAAAAGCAAAATTAACACACATAAAAGTAGATAAAACAAAAACCTAAAAATATGGATAGGATGCCCTAGAAATCCCTGACCCTTGCAACGTTGTTCATTCATCCCGACGCTTCTAACTTTCCCAAAAACTTGGCCTCTTTCTCTGAACTTTGGTCTTCCATTCTCAAAGGAAAGCACTATATTCTTAACAAGTTCATAGATCTTGCCCTTCAGAAATATGCACTCTTCTATTGTATGGCCAAAGTCACCGTGATGATATTCACATGGAACCCTGACACCAGACACATTGGGATTGAAATAAGCATACCGCTTCGGGGGAGGTAGCCTCTAGAGTTTATTTTGAGCTAACAGAGGTAGCAGCTCCGAATTTTCCATCGGGAATAACATCTTTGTCCTCTTGTGACTCCCTCTTGCATCATGCGTTTTAGCTTTCTTTTCCTTTTTTTCCTTAAGCATGGCTTCCTTTCTTTGGAGACATCGCTATTATCAGGGCATGTCACTTTTGGGGGCCCTTTCAGAACTATTTCGGACCTTTTGAGTGGGTTCGGAATCAAACTTTTTGCGGAACAGTTTTGATTATGATGGTTGTTGATGTTTTCTAACTTTGTCAACGTCGGTAACTTTGCCTCTGGGGATGTGAAATCAGGTAATCGCTCAGGTTTCAGGTCAGGTAAGATCCAATCAGGTACTGGTTATGTCAGGTCAATTTAATGGTTCGACTCGAATTAGGTCAGGTTCGGGTTGACTCAAATTTAGGTTATTATCGGGTTGATTTCAAATTAGATTAAGTTCGAGTTCGGGTCGGGTTAATTTCAGGTTGGGTAAATTTCAGTTCAGGCTAAAACGGTTCGGGTCCGAATTAGTTAATTCAGGTTTGGATGGACTTCAGGTCGGGTCACGTCGTTGATGGATAAAATTCAGGTTGGGGAATATCGATTTCGGTTAAATTTCAAGTTGGGTCTTACCGTGTACAAATAGACTTCGGTATGGTAATTGTGGGTAAATTTCAGATAAAAATAAAATTTTAGGGATTAATATGAACCAAAATATCTCTTAGAATGCCAAAATATTTTACAATTTAAAAAATATATATAATTATGACTAAATTGAATTAAACTAAAATTTAAAAGTGGATGCTAAGACTAAAATGAAAAAATGTAAACAAGTGAGGACCTAAAAAGTAATTAATCACTAAATAAAAAAATTAGGAGGCAAATGCCAAATGGACAATTAATTATTGAATCAAATTTAAGATTCTATTTTAATTTTAGAGGGAAAGAACCTAAAAATTATGAGGTTTAATTCCCTCCAAATTTTTGTCCTACCCTCACCAATTATTTTTTCATGATTTTAATTAAAGTGAAATGGTGGGAGGGAAAGCTTCCCACCCGCATTAGTTTTTAGGTTAGGATAAATTATTTTTTTAACCTTCCAACTTTAGATGTTTTTCATTTAAGTCCCAAATTTTCACTTTTAGGTTTTAATTTAATTCAATTGAGTCCTAATTTAAATTAATTTAATTGAAATTTCACATTTAGTTTTAGAATTCTTTTAATTATGTTCGTGATTTATGCTTCTAAGTTTTAATTTAGCTCAATTAGATCCTAAGTTTAATAAGTTAATTTAATTCGAACATTATTATTATACCATATAAATTTTGACTTAATATAATACACAAATTTTTATTTGGATGTAACTATGTAATTGTACACATGAAAGTTGAAACTTTAATTTAGTTCAATTGTACACATGAAGCTTTGATTTAAATATTTAATCAAATTCAAATGCATAAATTATCAAGTTGAATCAGAATTAATCTCGTAAATCAATATCCATATACTAAACCATAAGTCATTAATACTAAACCCAAAACCATAAACCTTAAGGAATCAAAATTAATCTCATAAACCATTGATACTAAACCCTAAACTTTAAGTAATCCAAATTAATCACATAAACCAATAACCTTAAACTAAACACTAAACTAAACCATAAATCTCAAAAAATCAGAATTAATCTCATAAACCAATAACACTAAACTAAACCATAAACTGTTAATATTAAACCATAAATCATAAAGCTTAAGGAATTATGTTGACAACATTTAGATATTTAATAAAACTTTTAAATATTTTTATACTATAATTTATAAATATAAAAAAGTAAACATATTAATTTAATGATCATAGTTAATCATGTACCTTAAATTGTGAAGATGTATTTTGTCACACTATAATATAATAAATTCATGATCTCACAAATTCATTAATTGTAACTTATTAGTTATTACAAGTCAGATAAATACCAAGTCAGGTAAATATCAAATCAGTTCAATAACAAGTCAGGTCATTTACAGGTTGAGTCAATTACAGATTAGGTTCATAACAGGTCAGGTTGATAACAGGTCGGTAATATTAGTTATTTACCAGGTTAATCTGGGGTTCAGGTTTATATCAGGTTGGATGCAAGTCGGGTTCGGTTATCACATTATCAGGTAGAATTCGGGTTCAGGTCATTCTCAGGTCGGGTTCAAGTCCAACTCGGGTTCAGGTCAACACCAGTTCAGACTCAAATCGATTTTGGATCACCACCATATGGGGTTACAAGCAGTTCTGACTCAAGTCGGTTTCAGTCAGTTTTACAGGTCGGGTCAGCTTTTTACATCCCTATTTGCCTCATACACCTCTTTCATCACGGCGACCCGATCTTCTCCTAACTTCACCGTATTAGCCGCGGCTGGAAAATTAATTTTCAGACCTGGACTCGTTGTCTCAAACTCTAATACCTCGATATCTAAAAGATGTTGAACCTTATGTTTAAAACTCACACATCTCTCAATGAGATACCCCGGAGTTTCAGAATGGTAATCGCAATGATCTTTCTCATTAAACCAACTCGAAAATAGAGGTGATTGGGCTTTGACGAAGCAAGGTGCCACCAATCGGGCATATAACAGCTTGGAATACAGGTCTCGGTAGGTGAAATGACTAGGAGTGAACTGGAAGTCCTTCGATTCTTCCTTATTTTCTTGAGCCTTGGAAGCCTGGCTAACCGGCAGCTGATGAGGTTTTGAAATCACATACATCAAAGGCTATTCATGTGTTTGTGGGAATGGCAATTCAGAAGACAGTGTAGTGGACATCCTTATCCTCTTATTGTATATCACACATTTCTCATTCTATGACTCTGACTCATTTGGTTTTTCATTTACTGGCGAGGACAATATTTTCAGCAGAGAGTCTTTGGCCTTATCCAACACCAAATCAGTTGGGCATTTCAAGGCGAAGCATGCTATCTCATATTGGCTAATGATAGCTTGGTCTTTACCAGATAAAATCTGCTTCGTTGTGAAGTTACAATCCCAATTCACACCCTCTTCTTGCACAAAAAGGTCCTATTTCATACCTTATTCTTTAGTCATGGTGGCCATCATACCTATCAACTCAACGATTTGCCCCTTTGTTTCCTTATGGAACTTCTTTACATATAATATTATCTCTCTTTGATTCCAAACTAATTGTTCCTAAAGCTGTTCGAGCTTATCCACCCTAGCTGCTAGGTCATCCATATTTATAGAGTTAAACCATTTAGAAGTCATTCCCTCTTTACTCATACTTTCTGAGGTAAATGTTTTTCCCCGATTAGTGAATGTACAAAAAAGTATTATTTGAACAAAAATAACAAGACAACATAAAGTAATGTTACTATGAAAACATGAATGCAAAGAGCAACATCGAGTTTGGCAAATATCCTCATTAAACGGCTTGCATTAATAGGAAAATTATTTCATTACAATAATCAAAGGAAACCCACTACTCATACGGTCTTAAGCTAGCATATAGGTCGACGATCTTTTTTCTCCCGTTAGATTCATCATCCACATAGTCCTGAAGCTTGGCAACATCTTCCCCTAGGAATTGTGACTTCTTGGCAACCTCTTGTATCAATTCTCTTTCTTGCTTCCAAATAGAGAAGACGGTGAATTGTAGTCGCTCCAATGTTGGCATTTGGTGTACTCAAATTTCTTCCTTGATAGAGTCTCGCTGAACTCGACCCTCGGGGTGTGCTGAAGCTAAGGCCAGAATGTCTTCCCACTCGAAATATTCCTTCTTGTTCTAAGTTGGGACTTGATGGTAAAGTGTCTAAGAAATTTTTGAGTTTGCCCAGAAAGCTTTGCTCTTGTTCGACATAATTCTTGCTGATGTTCCTGCAAGGGCTTGAGACTCCCCAATGGTCAGGGTCAAATCGAAGTTGTTGATCGTGAAACAATCGTAGGCGGAGTTCCAAAACCCTACCAATGCTTGAAGCAATGATTGGTTGATCGGAACATCTAGCGAATACGCGATGTCGCCATGCTCATTTTTGAAAGAAAACTGTCCTTGTGATGTGGTTGTTCTCCTTCCGACCATATTTTTACATTGGGATTCTTTGCATCATTGTTACGAACCAAATCTATCATTAATCTACTCTTTAATTTCATACTATTTACAACTCTATGTGCTCTTCATGACATGATGAAATATGCAAAACAAAAAGGTAAAAAGGAAACAAATAGAAGCCTATTAGTCGCAAGATAAGCCATAAATTCAAGAGCGAGAAAAGATAAGTGCGAACAATTAAACGAATGGCAAGCACATAAAGAAGGAACCTTAACCATATGAATTCTAGTTTGCTAAGTTTATCTACATGGCTCTATTAGAGTGGGCTCCCTAGATTCTCATACATGGGTTCGGTTCTAATACAAGGGTACCCGAACCTATCTCATTACCTACTAAGGCAACAAGAACCCCAATTCTGGCCCATTATAAGCTTGCGAATTAGTTTCGGTTCGAGGGAAAGCACGACCTAGTGACGTGGAGGGCTGCTCACGTGTCATAAGGCATGGATTCTAGAAGTGAATTACCGACCTGTAGAGGGCTACTCATGTGAGTATGTGGCGTTTCACTCCCACTTAAGGGATTGGGCTCGAGTATAGAGCCTAATGATCATGATGCAACACATGTCGGTAATTCCTTAGAAATTAAATGAAAAACTAATTCGAAGACTACCAATTATCAAAGCCCATTCAATTATGGTTACATTTTCAAGAAAGGGTCAACCTTACTAAAATTGATTGATATTCCGACGATTTTCCATCATTAATAAGCAAAAAATATTTGATTGGCCTAACTCTCTTTTTGTTTTATGAAAAATAAAGCTTAGTCCCCAGCGGAGTCGCCATGCTGTAGTGACATTTTTTCCTTTTCTTTTTAAAATAATAAGCATGGTTTTCTTTTAAAAAATCTATCGATACGAATTATCCCATAAATCACTTTTTAAATCTTAGTTTAAATAGATTTCTTTTGAAAATTTTTATTCTTTTGAAAACAATGAAAACTTTGAGTCGCCACCGACCACTTAGATAAGGTAGGCCGGACACCACAAAACCAGAGATTCTTTTTGAAGGGGTTCGAGAGTTGGTTACGCGTGGGGAAAGATTAGCACCCACAACACGCACGAAAATCGGTACCAAAATATTTATTGCTTTTAATCGAAGGAAATTGTCAAAATTTGAAAAGAATTTAATTTGGTGACCTTAATTGAAAATTTAACCTTAATTGAATGAGCTTTATCAAATTGGTGGGTTCAAATTAATTGGACATTTAATTAATAAGGTTGACGATACATCGGACCATAGATTAAATCGGCATCGAATAAGCCCGACTGTCGTGTTAATTTATGGTTTGAATCTGGTACATCACCTTTATGCATGATGCAAGCATTTTAAAATATGATGTAATGATTTGGTTAAGTTTTAATTTTACCTTGAGTCGGTAAGGATTAATTCAAACATTTGGTCAACATCCTTTAAGCTCGGACTATTACAACACAAATATCGAAATTAATGAACACCTCCCATTTTATGGTTTAAATTAATTAACATGTAAACTAAATGGGTCGAATGATGACAAATAAAATGAATGTCAAACGAGAGCTTGAAAAATTAACACACAAAGGCCCACCCAAGGTTCTAACCTAAAAGGCCCAAATTATGAGAAGTCAATTAAAGTTCTAAACAATAACTAGGTGAATCTAATATTAACCCTAAATTAATTAGCCCAAAAAGAATAAAAACCTTAATAAATTATGAGTTATCTTGTGATACGATAATTAATTCAATCGATTTTAAATTAGTGTTCCAATGAGCCAAGAGCACCATTTAAGACAAATTGAGTTAATTAACCCTGGCTTAAAATTAGATGTCGATCTAAACTTGCAATTGATTTTATCCTAAAAGTGATTGAGAAATATTCGGTTAATTTAATGAATTTAACATTTATCCCAATAAGACAGGGTAAATTTAAATTCACTAAGTTAATTCGAACCTAAATCTAATTAGGGCTCTAAGGAGTCTAATCTTTAACGCCCTAAATCCTAGATTAGAATTATTGAAATTAATTGCTTAAGTTGATAGCTTAATTGAATCTAGAAATTAAGCTAAATTGATTAGTCAAGGGTCTAATTGAATGAATGAAAGAACAAGTGACCAGATTAAGATGACCAACTTGTAAATTCTAACAAGCTAAAGGAATGCATGCTAAAAATCCTGCATCTCTTAAATGCCCTTGATTAAGTTAATATTAAGGATTAATTAAGGAACAATTTAGACAATGCACAATTCCAATAACATGGATTAGATGTTGTCATCTTCTCCATTATCCTTGTTTGGCCGATTGTAAGAGAGAAAAAGAGAGAAAGAAAAGCTTGAGGGAGAAAGCTTGAATCCATGTCCTACAACCTTGAATTAGCTCCAAATTAAATCTAGATAGCTTAGTGATTAAGGTAATTACTTTCTTATCTTGTAAATTTCATGTTTGAATTGAAATGAAAATGTGGTTTGAATGTATAGATGCTGGAAAAATATGATGAACATGTTATAGATTGATTGAATGATTGTTTGATGATGTTCTTGGTTGTATTGATGAATTAGATGATTTCTTTATGTGTTAAGGTCATGCTATGTGCAATTAGAATCTGGAAATTGATTGCTAGTAATCAAATGGCTAATGAAACTCATGTGTAATTGCTGGAAAATTGAGAAACATGAACATGGTTCAAAACAGTTTAGATTAGGGGACTGTTTTGATTGAAAAATTATGTAAGCATGCTAAATGAGCTTAAAAATATGTTTTGAACATGTTGATAGGTAAAATGGAGATTTAATTGAATTGGTAACTTGCTGGAAAAATGACTACACCTAATTGAACTAGTAAATTAGGTAATGGACTGCCTAGTTGATGAATTGATGTGTAATTGTGATCAATTGAATTAAACTAGGTTCAACATGATTGAGAACATTGTTAGGTGAATTATGGTGGCCTAAATATGTATGAACATGTTTATGAATGAAATTGACATGATAGGACCTTGTTAGAATGAAATAAAGAACTAGAATTGCAACCTAGTGTAAGCTGCCTAGAATTGCTCTGTTCTGGGCAGTCACTTTGAAAATTCACCAAATAGTGTAGAGATCAAATTCAGGGCTGAAATTTTAATGGAATAATACTTAGCATGTCTAATTTCATTAGGTGAAAACATAACTGAAAACTGGGTCCTATACTGGAAAGTGTAAATGGAAATAGCTGGACACTGCAAACTGTCCAGGCAGTGTAAAATGCCATGTCTTTGAACAATAAACTGTATTAATTGGCTAAAAACTAAAATTCAAGCCTGTTATGTTATTAAATACAATTATTTTAGCTTTCCAATGGTATAAATTAATTGAAATTTCGACGTAGGAATTGAAAGATATGCCTGTTTAAGCATGCAGTATGCAAACTGCCAGGCAGCAACACTAAAGCTAGTTAGAAACTGTTTTGTACACAGTTTTATTGGACTGTTTGTAACAGTTTGGGATAAATGGATTTTGCCTAGCTTTGTTTATTGAAATGTTGGCTGAATTTTACTTATATGAGCAAAATCTTGCTGCCAGAATTGTGTATGATAAGTACTAGTAATATTGCCTTACTTGAATGGTCATATGAGACTTGTTTTAATATACATCTGCTTGTATAATGTTTTAGAACCAGCTTTGAACTTGGAGGAAGGAGAAAAAGGAAATCATTCAAAGGCTAAGAACAAGGGAATAGCTATACAAGACAATTGCTAGCTTGCTTGGATTGTATTGTGAGTGTAGTTATCTCTAGGGTTAGGACTAGGTCCTAACCATTGCATTCTTGTTACAATCTTGACATGTAAATGAATCTAATCTTGAACTTGACCTAATAAGGGAAGGATGATTAAAGAAACACATGAAACATGATCCTAGTATCTATTTGAAATGCTTATGCATGATTAATGATAGCTCGAATGCTTGTATGTGCTATGATACAACATGATTGAATGCTAATGACTTGTTTGAGATATGATGTTATCTTATCATGATGAAATGAATCTTGAAACCACTTGACTTGTGAGCTAAGGCTCAATAGCCTAAGTGCTTAATATGAAATGATCTTACTTGACATGAACATGATCTTGAACTTGATAACATGAATAAATGGTAATTCGAACAACCTTGGTAGCTAGTTGGATTACGTAGAAAGGCATGCCTTAGAGTCTATAGCTCATTGTGTACGGGTGGACTACAGTCCAGAGCTAAGGCCCCTATTTGGCGACAGGCAGAGGGTACGTATGTGGTTTTTGACGACAGTAGGAGGGTTGACCAGCACTACGGTGCATATTGTTGTAACAGTTGGTTGAAGACTCGATTACCTATACAAACTAAGTACCAAGGGGGTTGTTTATTAACAAATGTAATAACAATTCAATTATACATGATACTTGTCTTGAATACCATGAGATGTATGTTACTTGACTTGAAAGCATGACTCCTTGGTTTCTTGTTTTGCAAGGATGTTGCTTGATTCATGAATTATGATCTCTTGATGCCTAATCTTATTGGCCGAATGCATGTTATCCTAGATAGGATAGTCTTGATGCTTGAAAGACTAGATAAGGTTACTCTTGATGTTTGAAAGACTAGCTGAGTCTACTCTAATGCTTGGAAGCCTTAGTTAGGTCTACACTTGACTTAAAAGACATGAAACTTGAAATAACAAATGGTTAGACTAGTTACTACCTCACTAAGTACATTTTTGTACTTATCACTCTTGTTTCATTCTTCCCAACCTACAGGTTAAATGATTCAACATTGTTTGATCTTGAAGCTTGATTCCTTGAGCAAGAAGTTTCCTACACAAGCTTGGTTAAAGTATGATTCCATACTTGTCTTGTATTCTCCTAGAATGGTGGTACTAGGTGTATCTAAATAGTTTGAACATGCATTTTGAAGGATTGTATATAATGCTTGATGGTCTATCTATGATATGTATATAGTTTAAGGTTTGTAATGAACTTAGTTAACTTGTAATGGTTGAATGTTGCTGCGCATATGTTGATGGAATGACTTAATGTTAATCTAGCTATCTTGATGACTTTCGAATGTTATGATCTTGTATATGGATTTGCTTGAATAGAAAGTAAGGTAACCAAACCATGTTGCTTGTATTCCATTCGATTGTCATGCAAAACTTATGATCACTTGTGTATGTTTATAACATGATTCATGTGTTTGGTTCTAGCATGAACTTTGCCAAATGCTTAAGACTAGAATAAGCCTTGAATGATCTAGTTTCATGCATTGTATGCGTTTGGTGAAGTTGGCCGAATGGTTAGGTATTGTTATAGGCTTGAATGGAATTAGATACATGGTATTAAAGGCTAAATAATTATACTTAGTAAATGTAGGAATGAAATGACTAAACATGTACAAGATAAGGAACACAAAGTGAATTGGAAGCGTGTAACTCTAAGGTAGTTCAAATAGGATAGGTAACATTGTGTAAGTGTTATAAAATGAACCATGAAAGTAGTAACTTGTATTGTAAGCATGAAAGAAAATAATCTAATGGTATTGTAAGTATAGCCAAATGCTTAGGATGACATTTGAAGTTACATTTGAGTTTACTTGCATGAAAAGAAATGCATGAATGGTTGCTTATACCTTGTTTGAATGCTTGCTCCATCCTTGCTTGCTTAGTTCGAATGATAGAATGATTTAGGAATCTAATGTGCCTTGCTTGTTTGTTAAGGAAGCATGAATGTTAGATTGCCCTGCCATGTCTTGTATTTCTTCTTGCTTGCTTGCTAAGTAGTGCTCCTGAACCGAGTTACTACTAACCCGAGTAGGGGTGTTACATAATCCTAGAATTAACTTAATTAATTTAAGGATCGTGCCCCTATTAGATGAGCACACAACCTAAATTAATTAAATTAATTCTTAGATTAATCCAAAACTAACTTAACAACCCAAAGCGTGAAAGCCCAAGGCCCACTAAGCTAAGATTAACCCTAAGCCCAAACACAAAAGGCCCAAATAAAACTAATTAGACAAATAAAACAAATATATTAACTATATATCCAAATATTGCATATCATGAAATCATAAACTTTACAAAATATATATTATACTAAAAAACATATTATATACACTATGAAAACTATTAACTATATATTATACTAAAAATCATAAACAAATATATTAACTATATACATTCTATATTAAAAGGTCTATATGTAACACATTATAAAATAAAACTATATTACGAGTTATGAACAAACTAAATATTATGCAAAAGCTATGTATTGTAATACAACGTATGTCATCTAGAAAGCTTTTCATTATGTATTATGACATATATTAGATAGAAGAACATATAATATAAGAAACATATAATATAAAACATATATCATGTATTATATACTTTATATATTAAATATACATTATAAAACTATATGCCATATCAGGTAAGAACTACATGCTATATAAAAATATATTATACTTTATATATATAAGAAACTATATGCTACATACCTTATAAAAACATGTATTATATATCACACTATATAAATAAATATCATACATATACATATGTTGAAATTAGATATAAAATATAAAGGTATATAAAAAAACCAAGTATAAATTACATTACATAATATATGCATATATTATAACAACTAAATACTTCACTAACATTAGATTTGGGCTAATTCAAAAAAAGGGTGGAAAGGGGTACCAAAGCCCACTAATTTGGGCTCACCGATAATGGATCCAGAGCGGGTTCACGTCGGGTCGTGAAATGGGTTGCCCGGTTCGGCCGAATAAAGGGATAATCCCTTTATTTTTCTTTCACTTACCCCTTTCTTCTTTGATAAACCAGAAAGGGGCAAACTCACAACCCTATCCGCTGCACCCCTCACTCACGGTCGTCGCTCCGGTGTGTTGCTCGGCGAAGTAAGGCTGTCGGAAGAATCACCTCGTTCTCCTCTTCCCCTTATCGGATTGGTTTCTCAAAAACGCGAGCCGAGCTTTGCGAGAAAGGGGTCCGAACCTCTCGGCTTCTTCTTACCGGATCTACTCCGTTCGCTGTTGGATCGAGCCAAAGTCGAAATATATTGCTCACCAGGGCATGGACTCTCCGTCCACCGTTGGGATTCAGCGTTGGAGTCACCGGTCGCCAGAGACCGCTAAAACTGAAGGTAAAATCCCTTTCTTTTCTCCATTTTTTATTCGAACCAAATAAAGTAGAAAATGATATCTCTGAATACCTTTCTTTGTATTTCCTAAAGAAAATGAATCACTTTGCTTTGCTTTTAGATTTGAGAAAATAAAAACTGGAGAATAAGATGTCTGAAATGCCTTTCTTTCCTATTGATTCTTGAAAATTTTTCTACTTTTGTTATTCGAAAAATGTAAAAAAACCAGAAATTACCTCCGAAGGGTTCTTTTTATTGATTGAGTATCCTTTTACAATGGCTGTTCCATGGCTCTTATAGCCAGATTTACATGATTAAAGTAAAATGCAAAAGGAGAATAGAAAATTTGTATTGGTTGCTCTCTCCAATTTTGTGTGCATTCATCTCGTGATCTTGGAAATGTTTGTTTGCCTCCTGAAATATTTCTGATAATCTGATGGTTTTTGTTTCCTTGTGTATGTGGCTGCTGGAGGAGGGACGGGGACCATTTGCTGTCAATTCCAAGGGTGCAGGGAGTGGTCCGGCCGGTGCAGAGCTGAGGAGGGGACCTTCGTCTTTGTTGGCGTCTGGAAAGCCACCCTTTTTTGCTTCTGTTAAACGGCGGCAAAACAAATTAGGGTTAATTAGAATTGGGCCCTAACCGGGCCAGATGTAAATAATATATTGAGATTTTTTTTTGGTAGTGTAAATGGACTGTCATTATTTAATTAAAGTGGTATTGGGCTTGTATTTTTATAGTTGGCCATATATATATTTTACTTAATCTCTTTTGTCGTTTTTTGTTTTACTTTAGTTTGATAGTAATGATACATAATAATGATGATAATAATACCGATAATAATATAACATATGATAATAACACTAAAAAGACAATAATAGTAAAAGGAGTAATAATAATAGTAAAGTAATAAGATAGGAAGGTAATATAATATACTAATAATATTTAGGGTTTTTTAACAAATAGCCACTCATACGCCTGAATAACAAAAGTGATTTTTTTTGGTAAACACATTTATATATTTAGTGAGATAGTTAAAATTAGACAAAGCCCATATTTTTTTAAATAGTAGTAACATAAAAGCCCATTATTTGTAAAAACAAAAATAAAATGAGTGCCCCGGAAAAAATTAGTGATTACACAAACTGACAAGCAATTTGAACCAAAACTGATTTTAAGTCAAAACATTCAAACCAAACAAAAATTTCAAAGTGTTTCAAAGCAAAAATCTGAAAGTTACGCTAAAGCGTATCGATACGCTTTAGCCGTATCGATACGGTTTTACGTTACTGGAATTTTAATCGCCTAAAGTATACTGATACGGTTAATCCCGTATCGATACGGTTTTTAAATAAATTTATTTCAAAGGCATAGCGTAACGATACGTAACCCCATATTAATACAGTTTGGTTTGATTCAGTGAATCTTTGCATTTAATAAATTATCCGTTGCATGTCAGTTATGGGAAATCATCAAAATTCAAACGGCCGTTGGACTATATCGATACGCCCCTAATAGTGTATCGATACATTTTTTACTCAACTTTCAAGAAGGATTTCAGTGAGCAAAATGCGTATCGATGCGGTCATAGAGTATTGATACGCCATTTGATTTACACTTGAACTGTACCAATATGCATTCCCGCGTATCGATACACCTCTGTTATTTTGTACACAACGACTCATTCTTCTTATAGATAGGTATCGATATAGGCTTTCGTGTACCGATACAGTTGGCTGGTGAAGTACATTTATGGTGGAAAAAATACAACCCAACGGCTACAATGATTATCTGAACCACCCAAACGGCTAGAAATCAATACAAGGGTATAAAAGTAAGCCTCCAAAGCATCAACAACAACTATTGAACCTATTTGCAACATCCAAGCATATATCTAAACCATTGTGCTTCATAGAGTCAAATCCTTTTACCCCACTTGTTGTAATTCTTATTGTAAACATTTCTTTCAAGTTTGGGGAGAGTGTGTGTCTCATTTGGGCAACAAATTTGTCATGTGAGAGATATTTTAAGTTTGTCAATTCTTCTTTATAAAGAGAGTTTTTGGTTAATCTTTGGGTAGAAAGATTAACCGATTTGTAAAGGTTACCTTCTTAGCCTAGCAAAGGGGAAGAATATCTAGTGGATATTGGTTGAAAATCCTTAGTGGGAGCTAAGGTAGTGGATGTAGAGCTTGTTAGAATCTTGAACCACTATAAATTGTCTTGTCCTCAATTTTCCAATTTTCAATTTGCTCTCTTCCATTTTAAAAAGCCAATTCACCATATCTTGGCCAATTTCGATTCGATTGATCCACTCAACATATAACCTTGATAAAATTCGAACCCGAGCCTAAGAAGACTCTTATGTGTGCCATATAATCTAAAGAAGATCCAAAGCTCGAGGATGTGCCCATAGTAAAAGAGTTTTCTGATATGTTCCCCGATGAACTTTCGAGACTCATTCTCACCCGTGAAGTGGAATTCAGGATAGAAGTGCAACATGGGACTGCTCTGGTCTCTATTACTCCGTATAGAATGACCCCGGTAGAGATAAAAGATCTAAAGGCCCAAATCCAAGACCTTTTGGATAAGGGATTCATTCGACCGAGTTCCTCCCCCTAGGGAGCACCGGTATTGTTCGTAATCAAGAATAAGTATCCGTTACTGAGAATCGACGATCTTTTCGATCAGTTGAAAATGCTTCCATCTTCTCAAAGATAGATTCTGATGTTCCAAAGACTATCTTCCGAACTAGATATGGTCACTATGAATTCCTAGTAATGCCATTTGGGCTTACGAATGCACCTGTAACCTTTATGGATTTGATGAACCGTGTGTTCCGACCTTATTTAGATAAGTTTGTGGTGGTGTCCATAGATGATTTTCTGATCTACTAAAAGACGCCACTACTCATGAAGAACATCTCCGGATTGTGCTTCAAACTCTCTGAGAGAAACAACTATATACGAAATTCAGCAAATGTGAATTTTGGCTATCCGAAGTATCTTTTCTTGGGCATGTGATCTCTTTTGCAGGAATCCAAGTTGACCCAAAGAAGATTCAAGCAATTATTGATTGGATTCCTTCGAAGAATGTTGGAGAAGTTCGTAGTTTTTTGGGCCTTGCAGGCTACTATCATAGATTCGTTAAAGGGTTCTCACTGATTGCTGCACCCTTGACGGAGCTTCTCCGCAAGAAAACTCCCTTTGTATGGACAGTGGGTCAGCAAAGGAGTTTTGATCAGCTTAAGCAAGTCCTTACTCATGCTCTTGTTCTGGTGCAACCCGAGTCGGGTAAAGACTTCACTGTGTACAGTGATGCATCCCACCTGGGATTAGGCTGTGTACTGATGCAAGAAGGCAAAGCCATAGCTTACGCTTCACGTCAACTTAAACCTCATGAGTTAAACTATCCAACAAATGATTTGGATTTGGTTATCGTTGTGTTTGCCTTGAAGATTTGGAGGCACTACCTTTATGATGAGAAGTGTTATTTATACACTGATCACAAAAGTCTGAAATATCTTTTGACTCAAAAATAGTTGAATCTTCATCAACGTCGGTGGATGGAGCTTCTGAAGGACTACGACTTGGTTATAGATTACAATCCTTGTAAAGCCAATATTGTGGTCGATGCTCTTAGCTGGAAGCCTACCCCTTCTCTGAGATATCTGAATGCTCACTTCCAACTCAGGAAGCATGACAAGTTGTTGGCTGAGTTGAAAGTTCAGTTTACCATTATATCTCGAATCAAAGCACTCTAAGAAACCGATGAGAAGTTGCAACCTCTCATTGCTAAGGTCAAGGATAACATAGATCCTGACTTTGCTATGAATTCTGAAGGTTTATTATGTTTTTGAAACCGTATCTGTGTGCCCGATGGTGATGATCTTCGGAATCAGATCATAAGTGAAGCCCCTTCTAACCCTTTCTTTGTTCATCAGGGAGCTATCAAGATGTACAAAGATCTAAAAGAGCTTTACTAGTGGTCTGGTATGAAGAATGAGATCACAGACTTCGTGACGAGGTATTTGACTTGTCAACGAGTCAAAGTTGAGCACAAGGTGCCTACCGGTCTTCTACAGCCTATCGAGCTTCCACAGTGGAAATGAGAGTGTATTGCGATGGATTTCGTAAGTGGTTTGCCAATAACTCCGACGAAGAATGATGCTATCTGGGTTGTGGTGGACCGATTTACCAAATCTGCTCATTTCTTTCCGATAAGAATAGATTTCAGTTTGCCTAAGCTCGCAGAGTTGTACATTCGTGAAGTTATTCATTTACAAGGAGTTCCAGTATCTAATATTTCCGATCGTGATCCTCGATTCGCAGCCCAATTTCAGAGGACCTTACACGAGGCTTTGGAGACGCGAGTGCACCTTAACACTACTTTCTATCCTCAAACTGATGGCCAATCTGAGAGAGTTATACAGGTAACTCTAAATCTTCCTTTGAACCGTATGCATAAGTGTTTTGTATCAATTTTGATTCTTCCTTGTAGATTATGGAAGATATGCTCTGAGCTTGTGTTATCGACTTTAGGGATACGTAGGAGAAATCCCCATCCTTACTCAAGTTCGCATACAACAACAGTTACAAGGCTTTGATTCAAATGGCCCCATACGAAGCTCTCTATGGAAGGAGATGTAGAACTACTCTTTGCTGGACTGAACTTGGTGAAGGCAAGATGTTAGGTCATGACTTGCTTTAGGAAACTGAAGAAAGGGTGACCATTATCTGTGATCGACTCAAAGCTGCATCCGATCATCAGAAAGCTTATGCTAACCTGAAAATGAGAGACATCCAGTACGAGGTTAAAGAGAATGTCTTCCTCAAAGTGTCACTGTGGAAGAAGATCATTCGTTTCGACAAAAAAGGGAAACTAGGCCCCCGTTTTATTGGCCCATTCAAAGTAATTTAAAAAGTTGGACCTATTGCATACTGATTAGCCATTCTCAAGGAGTTAAGTCGGATCTACAACGTCTTCTATGTATCTATGCTACGCAAGTACCGGTCGGATCCTTCCCATGTGATTGAACCAAAATCTGTAGAGATTCAATCCAATATGATGTACGAGGAAAAACTTGTGCAGATCCTCGCACGAGAAGTCAAGAGACTTTGTAACAAGTCTCTGCCTTTAGTGAAAGTTCTTTGGAGAAGTCACTCGGTTGAAGAGGCAAAGCGGGAACCTGAAGAAACCATGCGAAAGCTGTATCCTCACCTCTTTGTCTGATGTGAAAATTCGAGGATAAATTTTCTTAAGGGGGAGAGTTGTCACATCCTGAAAACTGGCATAGTTGGAAGTAGGTTCCAGTGATCAAAAATTTTGAATCCGATGTGTTAAACGTTTGTAATGATTGGCCTTTGTACCCCTATTGTATAATAAAGTTACATTTTGGTCCTATTCGATTGAATGAACTTCCTTGTACGAAATTTAAAACCAAAAATGCAAATTTTGAGCTAGGCGTATCGATACGATCCAACTGCCAATAACTAACTTACATGTTTTAGTGAGGGCGTATCGATACGGCCATGAGTGTATCGATACAGGTCCCCTATTCTAAATCTATTCGAAGCCGATTGAGAGGGAATTAAGCAAGGTGCTTACTCACCTCTTTGATTTTCAATTCCCCACGTGATTGTCTCAGAAAAGAAGGTGAGTACCCATTAGATTACTTCATGTTATAAAGAAATATGATGTGAAAGACCTTGGGTTAAGCAAACCCTTTAGATAGGAAATCCTCTTATTGGTTCTTGGAAAGGTAAGCAATGATGGAATTATAAATTCTTTAAATGAGTAAACAAGAGGAAAGCTTTCATTCCCCTATTTTGAACCCTGGTAACCAATCTCATCCTCTACCACCAAAGGAAGCATACACATCCATTACCATATTCAGCCTCCAGCTAAGCTAGCACCTCGGTGCAATCTCCAACCTTTGTTCGAGTTCGATATACCGTTTGAAAGCCCACGCTTTGGTGAGTAAAACCCCAATATAGATTTGATGATTCTATCTCCCGTTAAAGTGTAATTTCAAAACTAGGTTCTCTATGTTCAAAGGAAAGCCCATGAACTAGGAAGTTAATTTCAATATTTCGATGTTGCCTATAGGTTTTGGTAAGCTTGAAATATGTTTCCAAATCCTTAGATCGAATTCTAATGTAACCCCTAATTTTGTACTAGCTCAAATATTTGAGAAGAATCCCTTGACATCTTTGAAGAAAGCTACGCACAACATAATTGTAATCTAAGAATCTCGTAATCAAGGTGAGTGTAGTCGTGTCAAGGGATTGGCACGGAGCCATCTCGTTGCGTCTGCTTTGTGTTATAATTGTATTTGTGTTTAAGGGCTCAAGTAGAGCAAGTATACATGGATGCTTACGGTAAGCACGGTAAGTTCAAAATTGATATTTGAAATGTATGATTTGTCATGGACATCTTGTGAATATGTTATGGTATAATACGATCAAGCTATAATATGCTATGTGAAATTTGATATGAGAAAGCTATGATATGTTATATGTGAGCTAAGGCTCAATTCTGATTCTGATATGCTATGGCCTACGGGCATAAAGGTAAGTTATATGATGAAATATGTGTAACCTTGGACATTTGTGAGTTTTGGATACAATTGGCATGCCATAGGGTTATTTGAGCTCGTATAAGTAAGGGATTGGACTACGGTCCGGGGCTATGACCTATATATGGGGGAGATAAGAATGGATTGTGTAAGGGACTATCTGGAGCTACAACTCAAGTCTATGGCCTATTTTTCGATATATGTATGGTGTAAAGGGGAATCCGCGTATCCATTTGTTATATTGTCCAAGGGAATTTAAATATGTATAAGCTTCATTATGATTATGTGAAACCATGACCAATAACTCAAGCATGAGACCTATGTGATTAATAGTGTAATTGTGACATTTAAGTATGATGTTATGTTATTTGATAAGTGTTCAAAAGTACTATTTTTCTTACCATTTTTACTCATATTATTGTTAGACTTAGGCTCATATTAGTTACATAATTAGTCATTCATGCATTAATCCATGTTTCCTTCCATCGTTGAGCTTGATTGCATAACTTGGTTGTTTTTGTGGGAAAAGATGTTGCTTTGGTGTGTTTTGTGTGTATGTGCAGGATCACTTTCCAAAGCAAGGCTAGAGCTAGTTGCCAGGGCAATGCATGAAAGAGATGTCGAGCTAGTTGCCAGGGCAATACATGAAGGAGACGCCGAGCCAGTTGCTAGGGCAATTGTCGACAATGAATAAGGTGATATGGTAGTCAAAATTGATGACTAGACAATCCCAAGATGACATGGAGCAAAGCTAAATCCCAAAGGAGTTTGATTTCCATTAAGAGGTTAAAGGAGAATTAAATTCCAATAAGATAGGAGAAGTTCTAGAAGGAATATAATTATAATAAAGAATTATATTCTTTAAAGATAATTTAATTCCAACTTAACTTCCTCCACAAATGAGGACTTTGACCTAGCCCTATATATAGATCACCAAGCCGTCAACTCCAAGGGGGAGAGAAGAGAGAATTTTCGACAACATCAAGGGCAAGGAGGATTTCGACAAAGCTCCATCCATTCTTCATCTTTTTCTTTCTTGTTCAATTAGGTTCATGCTAGGGATTCTTTATCTTGTGTTTCTTTGGAACCTAGCCATGAACTAAATCTATTTGGCTAAGGTTATTGTTTCTTGTGGTTGTGAAAAACTATTGAATTTTGTTTAGGTAATAAGAGTTTGCACTTTTCTATTCAAGGTTTATTCATTCTTGGTTCTTATTCTTATTTGCGAGTGAATTGGGAGAAGATCTCGTAACTTCATCTATTTATCTAATATCGGGAGAGTTAGATTCAAGAAATGAATGAATATGATCTTTATTCAATCTATTGATGGTGAAGATTAATCCGGCTTAGGAATAAGTTAAGGATTTCAACGGCTAAGAAGAGCGCAAGATTGGTTATTGTTCACCCTTGATTCACGCAGGGATGTATTCTCAAGGCATGCACAAGTAGCTAGAGTTTCGACTTAGGGATAAGAAGAAACCATTGAAGAACGCTCTGCCGAACCTTGAAGGTTGCTGCCCAGACGCCCAAGTAGTTGCCCAACTAGTCACCCAGGCAACCATCGATTAGTTGCCAAGGCAACCCCGTTGTGCAAGTTGCCACGGCAACTGAGTTGCCCTTGCACTCTTTTACCAAGACGATCCAATCGGCTATTACACCTCAACTCACGATAACCTGACCTATCTCTCTTATTTGATCTCATCTATTCTTTTACTTTATTACTTTCTAGTTTAGTTATTAGTTAAACTCATATAATATTCTATTTGTGTTTTTACTTTTTACAGTGCAAGAGATTAGATTCTTGAAGTGGCACCAATCCCTGTGGAGATGATATCTTTTATACTATAACTTACGACGTGTATACTTGCACAATTGCGTAGCACTTATTACGCGCAACAAGTTTTTGGCGCCGCTGCCGGGGATTGGCAATAACGACTTTGTTTTTATTTTCTTGCACTTTCTTTTTACTTTTCTTGTTTAAGATTCAAAGGGCTAACAAACTTTGGTTTTGCATTGGTATGTGACTAGGGCGAGACCGATTACACCAGAATATCCCTTTGATCCAGAAACCGAACGAACCTTACAAAGACTTAGACGAAGGTTAAGAGTAGCAATAGCTAATCAAGACGGCAATATGAATCAAGATGTTCCAGTAGGAGGAGGAGTGATTCTTGCACGAAACAGAACTATCCGAGACTATCTTGAAGAAGATCTTGATGGACTTAATCCAGGAGTTGTCGCACTTGAAATTGAAGCCGACTACTTTGAGTTAAAATCGATGATGTTTAATATGATCAACACAATTGGTCAATTTGGCAGCTCAACAACTGAAGATACACGACAACATCTTAAATCTTTTCTCGAGATTTGCATCTCGTTCAAAATACACGGAGTCACCCCCGATGTTTTACGATTAAGATTATTCCCCTATTCACTGAGGGATAGGGCGAAAGCATGGTTCAATAGCATTCCTGCCGGATCAATAGGATCTTGGACCGATCTTTGTCGTGATTTCCTTGCTCAGGGTAATCCTACAAATTTGACTAATAAGCTTCGTAACGACATTACTTCTTTTCGGCAGGCAAATGATGAATCCATGTACGAGGCTTGAGAGCGATATAGAGAACTTCTACACAAATACCCCCTACACGGATTCCCAGTGTAGACACAACTAACAATGTTTTACAACGCCGTGAATACACCAACAAGGATGATGCTAGATGCCTCGGCAAACAACATATTCCTAGATAAGTCGCCGGAGGAAGCAATGCAAATTATAAACAGGCTTGACAATAATGACTGTCAATTTCCATCTACTAGAAGAGGATGAGTTAGACGCCAAGCCACAATACATGAACTAGGCTCATCAGACTCAATTTCGGCACAATTGGCCACTTTAACCAAGATGGTCCAGAACATGCAGAAACCAAACAACACACACGAGGTCAAGGTAATGGATTCTTTTTGTGAGTTATGTGGTGGTAACCATGATTCTTCTGAATGTATGCAGAATCCGGAATCCAGCTTCTATGTGGGGAATTACAACCAGAACAACAATGTGATGTCCAATACATACAATCCAGCTTGGAAGAAGCACCCAAATTTTTCATGGAGTAATCTCAACAATGCTCTAAACCAGAACAATCATAATGCACAAGCATCGGGATTCTAGCAGAATATGCCATGGCAACAGTTGCCGCAGCAACAACCGACAACATCTAGTTCTTTGGAAAATTCTCTATATACTTTTATGATGAAAACTGAATCTTATATGGCTGAGAATAGTAACTTCATAAAAAGAACTGATGCTTTTATTAACAGGACCGAGATGAGATTGCAAAACCAAGAGGCGACAATCAAATCATTGGAAAATCAAGTCAGACAATTTGCTCAAAACTTGAATACTAGACCGCAAGGAGGTTTACCTAGCGATACTGAAGTCGCAAGAGGAACTAGCCATGAGCAATGTAAGGCGATCACCACTAGAAGTGGCCAACAACTTAAAGAGGCTCAAGCCCGCTCATCAAACAAAACTCCACAAAAAGATGAAGACGAACCTAGCAGCAAAGCCTCAGATGTTGAACCAGGAATTGCCGCGGCAACCGGCAATAAGCATGCCTCGGCAACCGACGATAAGGATGCCTCGGCAACTTGCGATAAGCATGTCTCGACAACCCCGGTTGATAATACCTCGGCAACTCCAGTTATCCCGGCAATGTCGTCAATCAGGTTCCAAACCAATGAAAGGATCAAAGATGTCCGACTTCCACCACCATTCCCATAAAGGTTGAAGCGACAAAAGCAAGAATATCAATTCAAGAAGTTTCTTGATATCCTAAAGCAAGTCAACATCAACTTGCCATTGGTGGAAGCAATTGAACAGATGCCGAACTATGCCAAGTTTCTTAAAGTCATTGTGTCCATGAGAACAAGGCTAGGAGAGTTTGAAATAGTTGCCGCAACAGAGGGATGCATGGCCATGTTGCACAATTGTATGCCACCTAAGCTGAAGGATCCCGGAAGTTTCACAATACCCTGTTCTATTGGAAACCACTATGTCGGGAAAGCATTATGCGACCTTGGGGCTAGCATAAACTTGATGCCTAAATTGGTTTTCTAGAAACTAGGAATCGGGAAGGCAAGACCTACAACAGTTATGCTACAGCTAGCCAACATATCCTATGTGCATCCAGAGGGAAAAATCGAAGACATACTGGTAAAAGTTGATAAATTTATTTTTCCCGCTGACTATTGTTTTGGATTGTGAAGCAGATGAGCATGCACCTATCATTCTCGGGAGACCATTCCTAGCAACAGGGAGAACCTTGATCGATGTTGAAAAGGGAGAACTCACAATGATGGTGAATGACTAGCAAGTTAAACTAAATGTGTTCCAAACACTAAGGCATGCCGATGACCCAGAAGAATGCCAACTTCTTCATGCCACGACAGAGTTTAACTTCGACAAGGAATTTAGTTGCCTCGGCAACTACATTGCCGATCAAGAGGAACCTGAGGAGTATGAAGAACCAGTCGATGAGGAACAACAAGAAGAGGCAAATTGGCTAGTCAATCGACCAGGTACATACTTTGAACCACTGGATTACTCAGGTAAGGAAGGTAAGCTCGAAAAGCCCTCTATTGAACAACTACCGATTCTTGAGTTGAAACAGTTGCCAAAGCAACTAAAATATGCATACTTAGGAACCGATAATACATTGCCTGTAATTATTTCTTCTAAGTTACAGCCTGAGCAGGAAAAGAAGCTGGTCAAAATGTTGATGCTACACAAGAAGACAATAGGGTGGACAATTGCCGACTTGAAGAGAATTAGCCCGGTAGTGTGCATGCACAAGATTTTGTTGGAAGATGATCACAAACCTTTAATTGAGTCCCAGATGAGACTAAATCATGCCATGAAAGGGGTTGTAATGAAAGAAATCATCAAGTGGCTTGACGCCGGTATTATATACCCTATCTCTAATAGTACATGGGTAAGTCTGGTACAATGTGTACCGAAAAAGAGAGGTATAACGGTGGTAAGTAATGAAAACAATGAACTCATTCCAACCAAGACTGTGACCGGTTGGAGGGTTTGTATGGATTATCGAAAGCTAAACAAAGCCACTAGGAAAGATCACTTCCCATTACCCTTTATTGATTAAATGCTTGACCGACTTGCAGGTAAACCCTTTTATTGTTTTCTTGATGGTTATTCAGGTTACAATCAAATTGCCATAGCACCAGAAGATCAAGAAAATACAACCTTCACATGCCCATACGGTACTTATGCTTTCCGAAGGATGCCGTTCGGATTGTGTAACGCCCCGACAACCTTCCGAAGACTTCCTTGAGATCTTCATGGATAATTTTTCTGTTTTGGTAATGACTTCGACATCTGCCTCTGCAATTTAGAGAAGGTGTTGCCAAGATGTGAAGAAACTGATTTAGTCCTCAATTGAGAGAAGTGCCATTTTATGGTAGATGAAAGAATAGTGCTCGGCCACAAGATTTCATCCAAGGGAATTGAAGTAGACAAAGCCAAGGTGGACGTGATCGAGAGATTATCCCCACCAAGTTCGGTTCAAGGAATTCGAAGCTTTCTTGGACATGCAGGTTTTTACAGGAGGTTCATTCATGACTTTTCTAAAATCACTAAACCCTTGTGCAATTTGCTTGAATAGGATAAAGTCTTCGATTTTGATGATTCTTGCGTCCAAGTATTCGAAACCCTAAAGGAAAAGCTTGCCACGGCACCCATTGTCGTTCTACCAGATTGGACGCTACCTTTTGAGCTCATGTGTGATGCAAGTGATTTTGCGGTAGGAGCAGTCCTAGGCCAACGCACAGGTAAGACCTTCCAAGTGATATACTACGCTAGTAAAATTCTTAATAGTGCTCAAGTGAATTACACAACAACAGAGAAAGAATTACTAGCTGTAGTTTTCGCATTTGACAAGTTTCGATCCTATTTGATTGGTACAAAGGTAATTGTTCGTACAGATCACTCGGTAATTAAATATCTATTTGCTAAAAAGGATGTCAAACCTCATTTGATTCGTTGGATATTACTTTTACAAGAATTTGATATTGAAATTAAGGACAGGAAAGGAACAGAAAATCAAGTGGCCGATCACTTATCACGTTTAGAACGCAATAGGGAGGAGGACGCAGATTTAGAGATATGCGATGCATTCCCGGATGAGCAACTTTTAGTTGCCTCAGCAACCATGGACGCGCATGCCTCGACAACTCTCGACGCCGCAACAGCCCTTGACGCGCACGCCTCGGCAACCAGGGATGCGCATGCCTCGGCAACTCTCGATGCCGTAGCAGCCCTTGATGCGCATACCTCGGCAACCCTAGACGCGCACGCCTCGGCGATTTTGGGAGCAATTGCCACGGTAGCACATGCCTCGGCAATACCCTTGTATGCGGATTTAGTTAATTTCCTTGTTTGTGGTATTTTACCTTATGGTCTTACTCACCAAGGGAAGAAGCAGTTCCGCCATGATGTTAAGCATTACTTTTGGGACGAGCCTCTTTTGTTTAAACAATGTGCAGATCAGGTTATACGCTGATGTGTCCCTGAAGAGGAGCAACAGAATGTACTCCGGCAATGCCATTCTTCACCTTATGAAGGACATTTTGGAGGAACTCGTACCGCGGCCAAAGTGTTACAATCCGGTTTGTATTGGCCAACATTGTACAAAGATGCCCAAGACTTTTACAAGCAATGTGATCGTTGCCAAAGGACGGGTAATATCTCTAGACGACATGAGATACCGCTCCAAAACATCATCGAGGTAGAATTGTTCGATGTATGGGCGATCGATTTTATGGGACCTTTCCCATCTTCATTCGGCAACCTCTACATTCTACTTGCCGTCGACTACGTGTCTAAATGGGTTGAGGCAGCTGCAGTTCCCAACAACGATTCCAAGACCGTGCAACGATTCTTGCAGAAAAACATATTTACACGGTTTGGGATGCCGAGAGCAATTATCAGTGACGAAGGCAAGCATTTTGACAACAGACTTATTGCCAAGATGTTGCAACACTTCAGCGTATCACACAAGATTGCCACGGCATATCACCCACAAACCAACGGGAAAGCAAAAATTTCCAACCGGGGATTGAAGGGTATACTCGAGAAAGTTGTAAATCCCTCTAGGAAGGATTGGTCATTAAGACTAGATGACGCACTTTGGGCATATCGCACTGCATTCAAAACACCCTTAGGTATGTCCCCATTCCGACTTGTCTATGGCAAAACATGCCATCTACGGGTGGAAATCGAACACAATGCATATTGGGCAATCAAGACCGTGAATATGGATTGGGAAAGTGCCGGACAAAAGAGTTTGTTAGACCTCAACGAGATAGAAGAATTCCGTGCACTCGCCTATAACAAGCATGAATCTACAAGGAGAAAACAAAGCAATGGCATGACAATAAACTATTGCCGCGGCAATTCACGCCAGGGCAACTAGTTCTCTTATTCAATTCTCGGCTAAAACTTTTCCCGGGAAAGCTGAAATCAAGATGGTCGGGACCATTCGAAGTTGTCAAACCATTCTCCCATGGTGTCGTGATAATCAAGTCCATCACTGACAAACATGAATTCAAAGTTAATGGACAAAGATTAAAGCACTACAATGGTGCTCATGTGGAACGTAACAAAGAAGTGGTCAACTTAGGAGATGCATGAGCATGCTCTCCTTTCGATATTTTTTTTTTTTTTATTATTTCTGATTATTTTTTTCATTATTATTATTTTTTGAACTAATTTTTTTTATTTTCGATTATTATTATATTTTTAGGATAGATTTATTTATTTTTATCTTTTTAAGTTTAAGAATCCCTTTACACATCTTTATTTATTTTCTTTTATTAGTTTATCTTTAATTTTAATCCTTATTTGATTTGTCTTTGAATTGTAGGAAAAGAGTTCAAGATAAAGAGGAATTTTGATCCAAGAAGGAAAACATCTTCAACAAGGAAATTAATGGGCTGAATCTAAGGCTTATATAAAGCCTCAAACTTACCCTAATTAAACCCCCTAGCCGTCACCCTTCCCTTAAACTGACACCCCCTTTATTTTCTATCCAAAATTAATCCCACCCACCATATTTACTACCTATCTTTTATATATAACCCATCACCCTTAACTTCCAAGAAACCTATTCCTACTTTTCATCTTGCAACTCTTTAGTTTCTTTTATTTTCTTTTCTTTGTTTTTACAAAACTCACAACCAAGATCATCCATGGCATCCAAAATTAAATTTTTGGTTCATCCAAGTTCCTCCAAAGAACCAAGATACAAGAAGTTTGCTACACCGGTGGTTCAAGAAAGATTTCACTCCAAGTTTGAAAGCCGAAAGATTTATGAAGAACAAGGCTTTGAATACTCCAACTCTCATCAAGATTTCGGCCTTGAACCATTCATCTTCGAGAGGATTGCACATCAAAAGTGGCAAATCTTTTGCCATCAATCGGAACTGGGTAACATCTCATGGATGCATGTCCCAAGTGAGTCCACCGATGAAAAGGCCCTACCAAAGTCCGGTTGGAATCAAGCACAAATCCGAAAGCTAATGGGAGAGGCACCAGAAAAATCCTCAAGGCCTCCAACTGCCGTAGTAACTCCTGCCGCCCCGGCAATCCTTAATGCCCAAGCACCTAACGCCCGGGCAACTCGGCCATCAACCCCGAGACACTTTGAAGCACTCTTGCAACCATTGGCGAGCCACCTTAGGCAAATTGAAGACCGACAACTAATGTTCATGTGGTACATGAAGGAGCACAAAAATGCAATCACTCAAGTCATCCTAGAAAAGTACCCGGACAGTCGCGTGCCGTTCCTAATCTTTCCGGACGAGATCCTTGCCACGACAACCAATGAAGCAGTCGCCACGGCAACCGCAACAAATGATGACGCGACAACCTACACTGTGTCTGCCCAAGTAGATGCCACGGCAACCAAAGCTAAAGACATCCCGGCAACCACTGTAAAAGCCAAAGGTAAAACACCTATGCCCGAATCAACTCGTACAGAATCATTATCATATTTTTCAGATTCGGACGAGTCCTCCATTGCACCAACAAAGACCGCACCAATTGAATCCTCCAAGAGAAAAGCCAATGACATTGATGAAGAGGACGATGAGGACAACCCCGTACGAGGATCGATTCCACCATCGACAACAAGGAAACAACCATCGCGTTCAAGCAAGAGAATCAAGACACCGATCAAAAGGAAACTAATCATCCACGACGACAAACTCTCAGAGTAAGTCCTCGTTTGCATTTTACTTTTCTTTATGTTTATTTATCTTTAATGCATGCATTGAGGACAATGCCTCACTCGAGTTTGGGGGAATTGTTAGTAGTTAGTTACCATGTTTAGTTGCATTCATATTAAGTATTGCATTTAGGATACATAAATTGCTTGCAATGCCTTTAGTTGGACAAGAATTGCCTAGATTTGATGAATATCCGATGATGACTTCGCCAATGCACTTAATTGATAGAATTTTTATTCTAGGATAACCATGGGAAAAACTCAGAATTTTACTATGATGCTAAATTTAATGAAACGATGTTGTGGTTTGATTGATTTAAGGAATTCTAGTGAACTTAGGTTGATAATTAAAAAATTTTGGGGATTAGAATAAAAATTGGATGAATGCTAGAGGTGCCCGAAATTGGCTCTAGCATGTGCAAAAAAAATGGATCGCTAGAGGTGCCCGAAACCGGCTCTAATTAGAACATGTTAAAAGGAACCCAATGAAGTAATTTGAAAACTTCTTGTTTGCATAGAATCTGAAAAATCAACTTGCACACAACTCCGCACACACTCACAAGCATTATTGTTTGATTCCGAGTAACTCCTAAGTCTTCCGAAAAATGAAAAGCCAATCATACTTTGTGCCCCGGTTCTGAGAATTGAATTCAAGTTCAAAGCTAAGTTTGTGAAAATTGAAGTCTTGGCAGGTAATTATTAGTTTGCATTGCTTGAGGACAAGCAATAGTTCGAGTTTGGGGGTGTGATAAGTGTTCAAAAGTACTATTTTTCTTACCCTTTTTACTCATATTATTGTTAGACTTAGGCTCATATTAGTTACATAATTAGTCATTTATGAATTAATCCATGTTTCCTTCCATCGTTGAGCTTGATTGCATAACTTGGTTGTTTTTGTGGGAAAAGATGCTGCTTTGATGTGTTTTGTGTGTATGTGCAGGATCACTTGCCAAAGCAAGGCTAGAGCTAGTTGCCAGGGCAATGCATGAAGGAGTTGCCGAGCTAGTTGCTAGGGAATGCATAAAGGAGACGCCGAGCCAGTTGCCAGGGCAATTGTCGACAAATAATAAGGTGATATGGTAGTCGAAATTGATGACTAGACAAGCCCAAGATAACGTGGAGCAAAGCTAAATCCCAAAGGAGTTTGATTTCCATGAAGAGGTTAAAGAAGAATTAAATTCCAAGAAGATAGGAGAAGTTCTAGAAGGAATATAATTATAATAAAGAATTATATTCTTTAAAGATAATTTAATTCCAGCTTAACTTCCTTCTCAAATGAGGACTTTGAACTAGCCCTATAAATAGATCACCAAGCCGTCAACTCCAAGGGGGAGAGAAGAGAGAATTTTCGACAACATCAAGGGCAATGAGGATTTCGACAAAGCTCCATCCATTCTTTATCTTTTTCTTTGTTGTTCAATTAGGTTCATGCTAGAGATTCTTTATCTTGTGTTTCTTTGGAACCTAGCCATGAACTAAATCTATTTGGCTAAGGTTATTGTGTCTTGTGGTTGTGAGAAACTATTGGATTTTGTTTAGGTAATAAGAGTTTGCACTTTTCTATTAAAGGTTTATTCATTCTTGGTTCTTATTCTTGTTTGCGAGTGAATTGGAAGAGGATCTCCTAACTTCATCTATTTATCTAATATCAGGAGAGTTAGATTCAAGAAATGAATGAATATGATCTTTATTCAATCTATTGATGGTGAAGATTAATCCGGCTTAGGAATAAGTTAAGGATTTCAACGGCTAAGAAGAGCGCAAGATTGGTTGTTGTTCACCTTTGATTCACGCAGGGATGTATTATCAAGGCATGCACAAGTAGCTAGAGTTTCGACTTAGGGATAAGAATAAACCATTGAAGAACGCTCTGCCGAACCTTGAAGGTTGCTGCCCAGACGCCCAAGTAGTTGCCCAACTAGTCACCCAGGCAACCATCGATTAGTTGCCAAGGCAACCCCGTTGTGCAAGTTGCCGCGGTAACTGAGTTGCCCTTGCAGTCTTTTACCAAGACGATCCAATCGGTTATCACACCTCAACTCACGATAACATGGCCTATCTCTCTTATTTGATCTCATCTATTCTTTTACTTTATTGATTTCTAGTTTAGTTATTAGTTAAACTCCTATAATCTTCTATTTGTGTTTTTACTTTTTACAGTGCAAGAGATTAGATTCTTGAAGTGGCACCAATCCCTGTGGAGACGATATCTTTTATACTATAACTTGCGACGTGTATACTTGCACAATTGCGTAGCACTTATTACGCGCAACACTATTCATGACCATAGTATGCCATTCATGTCATTTAATTTTTTTACGTTTGTTATGACTACCTCACTAGGATATGTAAGCCTAATATATATGTGTCTCATGCATTTCAGGATCCTTAAGTTTTCGGGCATCGATCCTGTACTTTGCGGTTGCAAGTCACTCTCACTACCATATGTATGTCTACTTTTGTTTCTGAACTCCTAGTAAGGTGGCATAAGGTTTAAACGCATTATAATAGCTTAATTCGATGTGGTTGTGCAAGCTTAATAGTACCTAGGTGTTGTATGTGTAATATGGTATGTTTAGAGTTTGGGAAATTGGCTAAAATAAGTTTATATGCCCTAATCGGTGAAATCATAGTAAATGGATTTCAATCGCCCTAAAATTTGACATGCTATTAGATTTAATATTTTTAAGGTTGCTGGTAAAATTTGGTAATGTTTGGACAATGTTTGTTATGTTAATTCGAATAAAACCAACAAAATTCTATCATTACAGGCCAGGGCGTATCGATACGGTTATAGCGTATCGGTACAGTTAGGCATAAATTTGGCTTAAGGAACAAGGCGTATCGATACGGTTTGGGCGTGTAGGTACAGAAATTGGTCACTGGAATCAGGGTTGAAAAATGGTATCGATACGGTCTTATAGCGTATCAGTACGGGGTCAACACTATCAACTAGTATCGATATGGTCTTAGCTGTATCAGTACGGGTTTGACATCTTTGAATCTGGAAATCTGGAAATAAGCATGGTGTATCGATACGGCCCATAGGGTATCGATACAGTGTTAGTTAAATCTGTTATAAGGCATAAAAACAGAATTGGACAGTTTACAAATTGGTCACTAATAACTACACGATTTAATTGATTAGGTTAATGATATCCGGTAGTAACGAAACTTCACAGATTAATAATTGGTAAGTTTAATTACAAGTTGGTAATAAAGAATTCAGATTAGGATCGCTAATTTATAAAGTTTACGATTTAGACCTTTTAGTTTAAAAAGTTTAAATTGACCCAAGTTTCCGAAAAGATTAGTAACGAATAAGTTCTTTAAGTCCTAATAATGATTAATGAGACCCTCCGAATGAGTCTCAAAGTCGAGTCTGTCTCTGAAATTCTGAATTTTTTTTCTGATAACATTTTCCAACTCGGTTCTCTACCAGATCGGGAAGGGGGTGTTACATATATACTACGATAACCAAGCAACGATTGCTAGGGCTTAGAATTGTATGTACAACGGTAAGTCGAGATATATGCGTCACCAACATAACACAGTTAGACAACTAATCTCAAATGGATTTATCTTTTTTGATTATGTCAAATCAAAGGATAAGGTTGTGGATCCGCTAACCAAAGGGTTAAACCGAGATCAAGTTGCGAAAACATCGAAAGGAATGAGACTAAAGCCCATGGAAATTTAAGGCGCTATGAGAAGGAAAACCCTACCTAGTTGACTGGAGATCCCAAGATCTAGGTTCAAAGGGACAACCTAATCACATAGACCTTGTGCGGTCACAGTGGGGGGTTACTCTCCCAAGTCCATTCCTATGATGTAAATAGTGACTAAAAACGGAACAAGCTAAGCAATGCTTTTAATGACCATTCTGTGCGTCGGTGAAGCCGAGCAACATAAGTCACCTATGTAAGAGTGAAGTGGGTCCGCTTCAAAGAGACTATTGGGGTATAGTTCTCTCAAACTCTCATAGAACCAAGCGATGTCCACGGCCATATGGACATAACCATGAGAACTAAACTCGTGCCAGAAAGGTAGTTGTGTGGAGTATATCATCATTTACATAAACGGCAGAACAATTCAAGGACATCACGTCTACTAGGCAGCCAGTAAAGTAAATATACTTTCACAAGTGAAGGTTCAATGGTGGACACCTACCTATCCCATGCAACTATCAATCGTAGAAACTATCACCACATTGAGTCAAAATGTTTTTGATAAAATGCATCAATTTCATTCATGTTGGGGGATTGTTGGAAAAACGTGAGAAAATGGTAACTTTGAGCCATAATTTGAATGAGTAAAGATGGATATTCGAATAAGGATTCGATTGGATCTTATTCTACTCCATGAAACCTTTACAACGGTATCTCATATGCTCAAAAGGTTGAGTAATGAATGAGAAATTGATGTTCAAAGTAAGGAGGTTGGGAATTAGAAAAGGAAATAGAACCCCCATATCCCACATGGATGGGATAAATGGATTGGGAAGTGTTTATATACATTTACCCTACTTGTGGTCATTGAATGACTTGAAAGGAAATTGTGCCTCGCGCGCAGGTGGGGTGCGAATCCAATCCCATTCGGGTTGGGGCGCACCCGCACGACGTGGGCGATGCGAATGTCCGAACTGGTCGGGCCCTATGTGGACCTGAATAATGTTTCTCATGTTAACCTAATTTTCTCCTATAAATACATGAGTATTTTTCATGTTTTAACACACAATTCAAAACGTTCTCTCTCCCTAACTTCCATAGTTTTCTGGTGATAGTCGAAGGCTCGAGTATGTTCGTGATTTCTCAGTGGTGCTGCTGAAGATAATCATCCGCTGTTGTATCCTGAGAGGCCGACGACCTCTAGGACTGAAGAGCAGTCGAATCTGTCTTAAGGAAATTACGTTCCTAGCAGGCCTTAGCAACCGAATTTGGTTATTTCGAATCTATGTTTTCAGATTATTTCAATTTTTGTAATTTTGTTACTTTAATTATTTTCACATTTATTTTGAATTTAACCGTCTTTTTTCCAACAAAATAAACGGTCAATTCAATTTAAAATATAAAGTTTAGATACTTTGATTAGAAGCAAATGCGAAATGATGAAGATTGAAAGGGGGTATACAGGGTTAGTAAGAAAATGAGAGTTTAGGGGTGCAACAATGCTCTCGGAGAGGAAGGAAGCAGACGAAAGCCAAACAATCACCCTATTTGTGCAAAACCTACCGGCGCGGCTGCATTGGAGCGGATTACGACAAGTATTTGGAAGGCACGGAGACATCGTCTACTCATTCATTGCAAGGAAAAAAGACAAACTCGGTAAGAGATTTGGTTTTGTGAGATACTCAAACAAGTCCGATGCTGAAAGAGCAAACGAAAGTCTAAACGGGTTCAGACTATACGGTTATCGACTTCTAGTAGCGTTAGCCAAATATGGGGCATCTACCCCTCCAAGAACCAACATCAACAATCCAAACAAAATTCCCGAGAGCTTTCACAAGCATTTTTCTTCTGGAGAAAAAGGAATGAACTTCTCTGAAAAGTTCAAACACAACATGAAGAAAGCAGGGTCGACGAGTTACGAAGGAATCACAAGTGGGGATGAAAACTCAAGCCTTCCGAGAATTCAGGGCTATGTAGATGAGGGGGCACTGCAAAAGCTGAACAAGTGTCTAATTGGCACAATGGACAAAGTCTGCAATGTCAAGAGAATAGAGGAAAGCTTGCTAAAATGGGGTCTAGGTGAAATATCGGTCAAAAGCATGGGAGGACACAACTTTCTTTTGGAAATAAAGGATCAAGAGCTCCTTAATTTTCTTGAAGATCACGACTGGTCGTATCTCAGGGAAATCTTCTCAGAGGTTGAACCATGGAAAGAATGCTTTCATCTCCCAGAAAGGTTCACATGGATCCAGATCACAGGCTTACCCATCCACTGTTGGAACCAGCAAACATTCAAAAGACTCGCAGAAATCAAAGGCTCTCTTTTAGCCCTGGGTGAGAATGCTACTCAGAGCATTGACTGTGAAAAAGTTTCGCTCCTCATTTCAACAAGTCAGCGAGGTAAAATTGAAGAGGTAATAGAATTGGAAGTCGGCAGGGATATCTTCTTGGTTCGTATAGAAGAATTGGGTTTCAACAATCACACAACTCCTATCCAAAGAAAACATCAGGCAAAAAGTAAAGTTCAGAAGGATCCCTCTAATCGTAGTTGCTCAGTAGATTCTGATAGCTGTTTATCTGAGTCGTCATCGGAATCACACCGACGAGCTGCATCGGGGTACAAAATAATTTTCTGGTGGAAGACGAAGCAATCAACGTGGTTTGCATGGGAAATTCAGTTTTCCAGAACGCATTAGTGCATGCCAATAATGACAGCAGACTTTTGGGGGAAACAGAATTATTAAGTAGCGGCTTTTTCGATGTATCAGGGATTCAAAAAACACCAGGGACCTACTCCCGAGATTGCTGCTTTGAAAAATGGTGAGATTTTGCCTCCTGGCAAACAGCTGGAAGAATTTACCCCTTTGTCAACACAAGTAGCCCCTATAGATCCAGATTCAAGTCTTAGCCCAGGTCATTCTTGCAACATTGTGTATGGGAGGAGGGTAGCCTACAATATTATGGACCCTTTCCTGTTGTTGCAGAACTTAGTTATGTTGCTTAAAACCTTCAACTGTCCGATTATTTTATTCTTCTGACTATGAAGATGAGAAATAGGATGAGGACGAGGTTGTGTATGAGGACAAGGACGAGGACTCTTTTTTTTGCTACCACTACGGCGCCAATACCATACTGTTACGAGAACTAGAAGGACGATTAACGCAATCACAGCTGCTCTCACTATAAGAAAAGTTTTCCGTGTCAAATATTTATACCCACTCAATTAAAAATACAAGTTTACGTCAAAACAAATTATAATATATACATCGTTTCGAATCTCGATTATAATACTAGCTAGATAGAGCTACAATAAATAATGGGATCATAAAATATAAAAATGTAGAAGAAATATAAAATAATGCTGAGTACCCATGGCCCTGGATGGTAGCTAGTATTCGCTATTGGTTAGTTACTATTACAAGGTGATTGCGGATTCTTTATTTATAGTGGTTTGTGGTTAACTTAATGTAGGGTTTTTTTTTTTAAATCTCTATGGCTCAAAATAAGTAAAATGTAAATCAAAGTATATCTTTAGAATTAAATGAAAAGTAAAATAGATACAAACGAATATTCACTTTGAATTATTTCTATATATTAAGTAAATATGTTGATGAAATATTTATTAACAAGCTCTAAAAAGGAAATAATTAGAAACTTCTAGTATGGGGCTTACATACGATGCAGCTGGTAATCATATTTAGTCTTCTTAATGCAAATTTGATATTCGTTTAATTAAAGAATACCCTAAGCTTTATAAATCTAACTTTATCATCTGTATTATCTGCCACCACCGAGCCTTTATTGATCGCTAACCTGTAGAGGTGGGGAAACAACACTATCAACGGTTTATCTCCACACCACAAATCTTCCCAGAATAAAGTCGAATTCCCATTACCAATAGACCATCGAAAGGCGTCATTGTTCATCCATTTTTCCACATCCACTTGTTAACGATACCCCTCCACATCAAGGACATTTTTTTGGATTAGATAGCCTCATCTCCCAGTTTCGTTGTTGACTTCCATACTTTGAGTTAATTACCCTACGCCACAGCGCTGATCTTTTGGTCGTAAAACGTCACCCCATTTGGCCAGAAGCGACCTGTTCTTGATCCTTAAATTAATCACGCTCGCACGCACCACCTTTATTTCTCGTAAACATACTCTGCTCCAGCTCACTTTCGCCATTTTTCCTTGCTGATTGTGCTACCCCATAAGAAGCTTCTTCTGATCCTTTCTATCTTTTGAATCACTGTGCTAGGAATTTCAAAAAGGGACATGTAGTATAATGGAAGAAAGGACAGTACCGAATTTATCAATGTTACTCTTCCGGCGAACAATAAAGATTTACATTTCCATCCATCCAACTTAGCTTGAAACCTCTCAATAATTGGTTCCCAGGATAGCACCCTCCTCGGGTCAGCACCTAACGAAATTCCCAAATAAGTAAACAGTAAGGTACCACTTTTACAACCACACTGTTGCGCCAAAAGAACCACCACTGCCTTGTCTATGCCAACTCCCACCAAACATGATTTACTAAAATTTATCTTCAATTCTAAACTCACCTTAAAGAAATGGAGAATGCGTTTTACATTAATCAAGAGTTCCTCCTTTGGTTAATAACTTCAATAACTCTCATTTCTTTCAAGCTCCGTTAATGCCTTATCTTGGAAATCCAGAAGGGAGCCATACCTTTTATCAGCCTTGATCTTTTTGCTACGCTCTGTATCTTCTATTTCGGGGAAAAAAACCCTATCAACTTCACCATCACTGTGGGCCTTCTCATTTGTGTTAGTCATCTAGTCACCCAACTCTTTGTTGACTTTGGCTTGGACTTTATTATTAACTATCTTAACCCAAACATCTTTTTGGGTGCGAGGTCCTGTCCCACGAACGGTGTAAGCCCCATATTTCTAACTTCCTCATGGGCCCTAGACAAATCAAGATCCAATGCCATTTTACTAAGTTTTAGTTTAAACCTTCAAATTTTAAAAAAATTTAGATTGACCCCTCCAAACATTGTGACCATTGACCAAGTTCCGCCGCCGAATACGTGCTATAACAAGGAACGAATCAAACATTTACACATACCATACGCCATGTGTACAAGTTATCAATTTGTATGCTTATGCTTTTTAAAATTGTTTCCATTCTTTTCTTATACACGTTAAAGAAAACCCCATGGTAAGAAAAATTAGTAGAATATTTCTGATAGTTTGAATATGATTATAAATTAGTATTTATTCATATAAATTCTTAAACTTTGGACACACACCCTTACGAGCAAAACGAATTGAATTCGAATCTCCTAATAAAATGTTCTTTTATATGATCTTAAATTCTACTAATCAAATAATAAAATATTATATTTTAGTTAAATAAAAAGAATAAGATAACATAAAATCCAGAATTATATGATAAATGAACACCCGTTTCCCATAATGAAAGTTAAAGTGATTTAATTTGTAATTTACACCATTTTTAATTCTTTCACATCAGTTACCAGTGATGAAAACGAAAGTTTTTCATACGAAGATAACTTTCATGAAAGTTTTTTAAAAAAACTGACTTTAATAATAAAAAAATTCGATTTCAGTAAACATATTGAAAACCTACTAAAAGTTCAATGCATACAAACCTAGTTTACATTTTTATAGAAATTTCAGTTTTTTTTCCAAAAAATATCTATCAGTGAACTTATTTTTTTAAAAGATGTTGAAATATATATTTTTATTTCCATAGAATTTTGATTTTATATTAATTTTTATTTTTTATAAATTTAATTAATGAAAACAATTTACATGATAACATTGCATTTATTAATTTTAGTTACCTGTAAAATATACAACTATAATTTTAAATGAAAATAAAAGACAATTGAATATTTCAACAACATTATAAAAGATAGTAAAGATGGAATAAAATATTATAAAGATACTATAATTTATTGATTAACCATTAAAATCATAAGACATAATGTTGTAATGAATGTGAGGAGGTAGCCTATGATACTATAGACCCTTTCCTTTATTGCAGAACTTGGTTATGTTGCTTAAAAACTTCAACTGCTCGATCATTTTATCCTTCTAATTACGAGGACGAGGGTGGCGATGAAGATAAGGATGAGGAGGATGAGGAGTCTTTCTTTTTGCTTTTGCCACGGCACAGAAGCCATACGACCACGAGAAGCAGAAAGACAAACGACACGGTCAAACCTCCTACCACTAGAGCAATAGCAACAGCATTCTTGTCGAACCAACTTCGATTATCTGTACCAACTCAATTGAAAATACAAGTTTACGTCAATACAAATTATAATACATACATCGGTTCTAATCTTGTTCTATGTATGTCACAACTTTTATGGTTTAGTGACTATAATAATAAAATTTGCTTTGCGAGAGAAAACAAAAAAACATACATCAATCCTAATCTTAATTGTAATACTAGCTAGATAGAGCTACAATAAATCATGGAATCATAAAATATAAAAATGTAGAAGAAATATAAAATATTGTTGAGTACCCATGGCCTAGGTTGGTAGCTAGGAAGAAAGATAGCAACCAAAGGAGAGCTTTGCCTCTAAGCTCTAGTATTCGCTATTAGTTGGTTGCTATTACAAGGTGATTGCGGATTCTCTATTTATAGTGGTTTTGGTTAACTTAATCTAGGGTTTTTTTTTTCTTTTAAAAAAATCTTTCGTGGTTCAAAATAAGTAAATGTTTAGAATTAAATGAAAAGTAAAAAAATATTTTGATGAAATAGTAATTATTTCGTGGTTAACTTTTAATTATTTCTATATATTAAGTAAATATTTTGATGAAATAGTAATTAAGTGTACAGTATTAAACAAAGCTCTAAAAAGAAATAATTAAAAACTTCTAGTGTGGGGCGTACATAAGATGCAACTTGTAATTATATTCAGTTTTCTTAATGCAAATTTGATATTCGTTTAATTAAAGAATACTCCGATAGATGATGCACACCTACAAGAGTCTTGTGGGAGCTTTGCTTCTTTTTTTTTTACCACACAAGACCTGACATTATGTATATCGTTAATAAAGTAGCTCAGTTTATGTACAAAACTTGAGGACAGCATTTAGAAGCCGTGAAACGTATATTAAGATATTTGAATGGCACAATCAATCATAGATTGGTGTTTTCAGTTTATGCACTCAATTGAAAATACAAAGTTTACGTCAAAACAAATTATAATACATACAAAGTTTATTGGATACAATCTAAAATTTAATGTTCTATATCACAAGGTGTGTATTTTCTTATCAATGCATCGTGTTTACAAAAAAATGGAAATGAAGGTTTTTTTTTTCAAAATTGAAGCTGGATGGAAGAAAGTTGTAATTTTTGGGTGAATTTTTTTTAAATGAGGTGGACAATATGTGGCTTCCATTTCAGCAAAAATAAGTCAGGTCATAAAATTGAAAAGTTTTAAAATTTAGTGATCAAAACAAGAATGAATAGAAAGTTGATTGACAAAATTTGTACTTTACACTAAACACTAACATGCTTTATTTTATTAAAGGGAAAAAATCTAACGTATTGAAGGCAGTGATTTTTTTTTTTTTGAAAATTGAAATTCATTAAAAAAGGGTAAAATCCATTTTTTTTTTTAGTTTTGCATAAATATTTTTTAATATAAATTTAATAGCTTTTCTTCTAAAAAATCAATTGTTTTAAAATAAACTTATTTCGTGGAGGTTACACAATAGGAAGTTTTAACGATATGGAATGATAACACGAGTGCAGTTGTTATGAGTGTAAATTTTGTATTTCATGCACGTTTTAAATATGTGGAGTTTGATATTCACTTCGTTAGAGAGAAAGTAGCCGATTAAAGCTTGAAGGTTAACCATGTACCTGCAACACACCAAACAACATATGGGTTTACTAAACCTCTTAGTAGTGCATATTTTACCCTGTTTCGACAAAGGTTTAAAGCGTATACTTGGCAAGAAATGCAGCAGATGGAAGAAGAGAAAGTAGGGTGAATATTAGAAGTTAATAACATATTAATTGTTAATTCAGCAATTAAGTGGTTGAGTGAGTTGTTGGGCTATTAGAAGCAGTTTGTAAATGAGCTATAAAATCATAACGTGTGATTAATGAAAAATACTTTTCCTTAGTAAAAACAAATTATAATACATACATCCATTCCAATCTTATTCTATGCATGTCATCACTTTTGTGGTTTAATGGTTATTATAATAAAATTTACTTTACATACATTATGAAAATCCATCTAATATGGAGACTGCTCGTGAATCAACACCCTTTTGTATGTGTGAATCTACATGAACGTTTTAATTGGAATTATAAAAATAGGAACACTAAATTATATGTAATTGAAGTATATGGACTAAATTTTAAATTCGAATATGATAAAGGACCAATAATAATATTTGACCCCAATTATTTTTTTTATATTTTATTTTTGTATAAAGTTGAAAATAACCCCAACATTTGACATTTTTGTCACTTTAGCTCTTATTCTTTTTTTGGTGCAAACCAACTGTTAACGTTTATTTTGAATGTCCATTCTTGAATTTCTAAATCCTCACCGGTTAAAATTGTCCTCTTTGAACTTCACAATTCTCGTAAGCTTTTACCACCCTCGTATGCACCTCAAATAATTCGAACTCACGTCACAAAACATATACAAATGTACTCTTTATATAATTTGTTTTTTACTAAAAAAATAAAGGTAAACTCCATATTTATTTTCACATTACTATTTACTTTTTTTATCCGAACAATATATGATTTCATTAACGAGAAGAATCATACAAATCATTCAGGTGCTTCATTAAAAATCTTCTTAACCTAATTTGAGGAAAAATAGTACACCCTCGTGATATAATAAGAAAGGGCAACAATATGCCAACACCGCAACACAGTCAAAAACAAAAACACACAGCCATCACCCAGTAAAACAACAACGCCAAATCCACCTATGCGGAAACACCACACACAACCTGCAAAAGCCAGCAAAAAAACCAACTCCCCTCAGCCAACAAATGCTCCATGTTTACGCATAAAACCACTATGTACGAAATATACACAAGCCAACTTAGTGCCCGCCAAATCAACAGCGCGAAAGCACCTCAACAAGCACCATGGCTGCTTTTTTAAATATAATATTCAAGAAATCTCTACCGTCGAGTCCGACTCTATAATCAACGCATGCCCCTTCTGCCACCGCGAGCTAACCAAAAACTCCAAAGCATATTTAATTGCCTCTGATTCAGCTTCATTCGAGTCCATCACACCTAGCAACCCTGAAAAAACGGACAAAATATACCCGGTTGAATCACGCAACACACCCCACAACCCGCCAAACCAGGCTTACTTCGCGCAGATCTATCGACGTTGAATTTCAGCATTCCAACGGAAGGCGGCTGCCAACTAATACACGTACGCTTCCCCGAAGCACCCATATGATGATAACACCTACGCGGACAATCCCACCAAATAACTTCAACAATTGAGTCCGAGCCTTTTAATGCCTTTATCCAATACCAAGATCGCATTTTGATTATGAAAAACAACTCCTCCATTTGAATCCGATTCTTATTAAATAATAAATCATTCCAAGTCAACCAAACCGACCACATCACCGATGCGCAACCAGATATCCACCAATCTCGAACAACCCCTGTGAAAAAACTGCCCCCCCGAACTAAAAAATCCGGAAGGGTCCTCGGCAAAACCACATCAATGCTCCACCAATCAAAGAACCAATATAATAATTGCCGAATCACCTCACATGAGAACAATATATGATCGCACTCATCCTTACCAACACCACACCAACGGCAAGAGTCATCCAAGTTTGGTAACACTATCCTTCGCTCCAACAACATGCTAATCGTCGGCAAACGTTGCAATGTTAGGAACCATAAAAAATATTGCACCTTCGGTGGCACCCCCAAATTCCAAATACAGAATGCATCAAAACCATCATCTGATAACCCAAACGAACTTAACAATCGCGACAACGCACTCACCGAAAAGCTTCCCTTCGCGTCCGGCCTTCAAACAAAATGATCTAACATGGTCGAAATTAATTCACATTGAGACACCAAAGCTACCAACTCCTTAAGCTGCCGCTGCTCAAATTGCCTCAACTCTTGCCCAAAAAACAGTTCCCATTGGTCGTGCGCAAGTAACCCCTCCCTAGCATAATCCGAGACCATGGCGATCTTCGACACTACCAACTGAAACAACCTAGGAAACAATGCTCGCAACGGTTCCTCTGAGCACCAAATATCGTGCCAGAAAAGCACTATAACACCCGATCCAATCACCCATGAGAAGCAACATACGCCCATAAAATGCTGCACAATATCGTCTTCTTGTAACTCCACAATTTGTCGCCACATTGCCGATATCTTCTTTTTGCCCGTCGAATTAATATGGCATTGTAATGCATGTGTCCCATATTTCGCCTCAATTAAACGCCACCAAAGAGAATCTCTATCTGTAGCAAAACACCACACCTATTTCGCCAGCAACGCCAAATTCTGAGTTCGCATGTTAACCACCCCAATCCCCCTAGGTGTCTCGGACTGCACATCTGATTCCATCCAACTCGGCTCATCTTTCTTGTTTCATCCCTTTCATCCCATAAGAACGATCTTCTAATACGATCAATTTTGCTAATTACACCCTTTGGAATGGAGAATACTGCCATATATTAAGTCGGAAGCGCTGATAATACTGAATTAACCAAAACAATCCTAGCTGCCAACGATAATGAACCGTGTTTCCACCCCGCCAATTTGACATAAAATTTTTGAATCAACGGTTCCCACACAATCAACGATCTTGGATTCACCCTAATGGGTATCCCTAGGTAATTGAATGGTAATTCCCCACACTCGCAACCCAATTCCAGTGCCATTTCGTTCGCCACTGCATCATCTACTTCGATAGCTATTAGAACAGATTTTGAGAAATTAATATGCAGCACTGTTGCATGCTGAAAACATGTCAATATCCTTTTCAAATTTCTTGCCATTTTCACTTTTCTCGATAAAAAATAATTGTATCATCTACGAATTGCAAATGCGACAATTTAAAATTCAATGCCACTTCCACGCCTTCAACCAATCCTGCTCGTTTCATATTCAACATAAATTGATGCAAAGCTTCCATAACCACTACAAACAACAATGGCGAAAGTGGATCGCCTTGTCTAAGCCCTCTTTCCATCCCAAATTCTCTCGTCGCACTCCCGTTTACCAACACAGCTAATTTTGCCGAACTCACGTATTCCCTCATCCATATAACTCAACGATCCCCACAACCCATTTCGACAAAATTGACAGCAAACACTCCCATTGCACACAATCATATGCTTTGGCGAAATCGGGTTTCACCAACACTCCTCGTAAAGAATGTACTAACTCATTAACTAAGAGAATGCCATCGACCATCTGTCTCCTTTTAATAAAAGCAGATTGAGTGTCACCAATAAAATCCCCAATCACCGTCTGAAAACAATTCGTCAAAATTTTCGCAAGGATTTTGTAAATGGAATTAAGCAAGCAGATAGGTCTAAAATCGCTAATATCAATCAGATTATCCCTCTTTGGCAGCAAGACTACAAACGCCGAATTCAACCCTTGTTGTAGCTTTCCTGTCATATAAAAATCATGTAACACATTCATCACATCTTTCTTTAGAAACTCTCATCCCTTCTTGTAAAATTGAAAACTGTAACCATTCGGCCCCGGAGCTTTCGAACTCTCACATCCCCATATAGCCTTCTTAACCTCCTCTTCACTGAAAGCCACTGTCAATTGGTGAGCTTGCGCCTCTGATAAATATCTGAAATTTACTTCCGTTGCTAAGGAACTTCTAACACACGGCTTCGCAAAATGTATGCAAAACTCCTTGAACAAAAAATGTTTGACACGTTCTGGATCCTCTACCAAAACTCCCTTAATTTGCGTACCTCGCAATTGATTTTTCATGCCCCGTATCACTGCCACTTGATGAAAAAAACGTGTATTCTTATCTCTCACTTTTAACCACAATGCACGCGACTTCTGACTGCCAAATTGATTCTCGCGATTTATGTAGCTGCCACAACTATAATGAAAATTTCTATTTCTCCTCAATACAACCGGATAAGTCCCCTTCCATCTCAACGCGACTATCTACTTCATCTAATAACATGGTCGTGGCATCAATTTGTTCATCTAACACTACCAAAATCTTTTATATTCTAATCTTTCAGAAAAGAACGCATACCTCTTAATTTGTCCTAAAAAGACAAGCCATCCTCCGAACGCTGCCATTGCTCCTCCATCACTTTCACATGTTTTTTTCTTTCCATCCAGCAATTAAGAAATCGAAAAGGCGGAGGACCCCAATCCTGATTCTCATTCGTTAATCGAAGAGGTGTATGATCTGATAAACCTCTTTGTAAGTTAACTTGTATTAAATTCGGAAATCGCAGCACCCATTCACTCGACACCAAAAACCTGTCCAGACGACTGCACTTATTACCTGATCCGAACCATGTAAAATGCTTCCCTTGCAATGGCAAATCCAACAAACCATTCCCTTCGATGAAACTATTGAACTCCTCCATTCCCCTTGTGTCCCCTGCGCAGCCTTGCCTCTCCCCAATGCTGCGAACAGCACTAGAATCCCCCCCCCCTCCCCCAAGCAGTAAGGTTGCCCAGATTGTGCCAAATATGATGATAAGTCCACCCAAACTCGAGATTGCTCATCATACACATCACCCATCACCCATCCCATACACCCAATCCTCCACTGCCCATCGTGCACTTATCAGCACGAAATTCGCATGTACAATTGACTCTTCTAACACCAATCTTCCTTTTTCCCAAATTACTATTACTCCACCAGACCTTCCTTGTGATGGCGAAAAAATTAAACTAAAGTTGTCTGAATGCAATACATTGCGAATCAAAAGTTCCGACACTGACTCCAATTTTGACTCCTGTATAAAAACCATTTCGCATTGTGTTGCGCGTAATAAGTGCTACGCAAATGTGCAAGTATACACGTCGCAAGTTATAGTATAAAAGATATCGTCTCCACAGGGATTGGTGCCACTTCAAGAATCTAGTCTCTTGCACTGTAAAAAGTAAAAACACAAGTAAAGGATTATAGAAGTTTTAACTAATAACTAATCTAGAAAGCAATTAAGTAAAAGAAAAGATGAATTCGAATGAGAGAGATAGGCTAGGTTATCGTGAGTTGAGGTGTGATAGCCAATTGGATTGTCTTGGTAAAAGAGTGCATGGGCAACTCAGTTGCCGTGGCGACTTGCACAACGGGGTTGCCTTGGCAACTAATTGATGGTTGCTTGGGCGACTAGTTGGGCAACTACTTGGGCGACTGGGCAGCAACTTCAAGGTTCGGCGGAGCGTTCTTCAATGGTTTCTTCTTATCCCTAAGTCGAAACTCTAGCTACTTGTGCATGCCTTGATAATACATCCCTGCGTGAATCAAGGGTGAACAACAACCAATCTTGCGCTCCTCTTAGCCGTTGAAATCCTTAACTTATTCCTAAGCCGGATTAATCTTCACCATCATTGGATTGCATAAAGATCATATTCATTCGTTTCTTGAATCTAACTCTCCCGATATTAGATAAATGGATAAAATCACGAGATCCTCTCCCAATTCACTCGAAAACAAGAATAAAAATCAAGAATGAATAAACCTTGAAATAGAAAAGTGCAAACTCTTATTACCTAAACAAAAAAATCAATAGTTTCTCACAACCACAAAACACAATAACCATAGCCAAGTAAGTTTAGTTCATAGCTAGGTTCCAAAGAAACACAAGATAATTAATCCCTAGCATGAACCCAATCGAACAAAGATGAAGGAAGAGGCTTGTCGAAATCCTCCTTGCCCTTGATGCTTGTCGAAAATTCTCTCCTCTTGCCCTACTTGGACTTGCCAAATTTCCCTTTTTCTCTCTCTCTCAAATTGTCGAAATCTCCTTGATATTTATAGGGCTAGGCCAAAGTCCTTCTTTGAGGAGGAGTTTGAGTTGGAATTAAATTATCTTTAAAGAATATAATTCTTTATTATAATTTTATTCCTAATAGAACTTCTCCTATCCTCTTGGAATTTAATTCTTCTTTAATCTCTGCATGGCAATCAAATTCCTTTGGGCTTGGACCTTGCTCCATGTCATCTTGGGCTTGTAAAATCATGAATTTCGACATCCATATTGCTTTTGGTCTTTGTCGAAAAATGCCATGGCAACTGGCTCGGCGTCTCCTTCATGCACTGCCCTGGCAACTAGCTCGGCATATCCTTCATGCATTGCCCTGGCAACTAGCTCGGCATTGCTTTGGCAAGTGATCCTGCACATACATACACAAAAACACACCAAAGCAGCATCTATTTCCACAAAAATCACCAAGTTATGTAATCAAGCTCAACAATTGAAGGAATCATGGATTAATGCATGAATAGCTAACTATGCAACTAATATGAGCCTAAGTCTAACAATAATATGAGTAAAAAGGGTAAGAAAAATAGTACTTTTGAACACTTATCACACCCCCAAACTCGATTTATTGCTTGTCCTCAAGCAATGCAAACTCATAATTACCTGCCAAGACTTCAAATTTTCACAAACTTAGCTTTGAACTTGATTTCAATTCTCTGAACCGGGGCACAAAGTATGATTGGCTTTTTATTTTTCAAAAAACGATGAATTACTCGGAATCAAACTATAATGCTTGTGAGTGTGTGCGGAGTTGTGTGCAAGTTGATTTTTCGGATTCTATGCAAACAATAGGTTTTCAAATTACTTCATTGGGTTCTTTTTAACATGTTTTAACTAGAGCCAATTTCGGGCACCTCTAGTGTTTTATTTCTAGTTTTCTTAAGTTAATTTAATCGACTAGAGCCGGTTTCGGGCACCTCTAGTTAACCGAAAAAATTTTAACGCCTCCTAGAGCCAGTTTCGGGCACCTCTAGTGATCAATTTTTTTAGCATATGCTAGAGCCAATTTTGGGCACCTCTAGCATTCATCCAATTTTTATTCTAATCCCCCAATTAGTTAATTATCAACCTAAGTTTACTAGAACTCCTTAAATCAATCAAACCACAACAGTGTTTCATCAAATTTAGCATCATAGTAAAATTCTAAGTTTTTTTCATGGTTATCCTAGAATAAAAATTCTATCAATTAAGTGCATTGGTAAAGTCATCATTGAATATTCATCAAATCTAAGCAATTCTTGTTCTAATTAAAGGCATGGCAGGCAGTTTATGTATCCTAAATGTAATGCTTAAGATTAATGTAACTAAACATGGTAATTACTAATAACAATCCCCCCAAACTCGAGTGAGACATTGTCCTCAATGCATGCATAATAATAACGAAAAATAACAATAAAAATAAAAATGCATACGAGGACTTACTCCGAGAGTTCGTCATCGTAGATGATTAGTTTCCTTCTAGTTGGCGTCTTGATTCTCTTGCTTGAATGTGATGGTTGTTTTCTTGTTGTCGGGATGTCTTTAGCTTTGGTTGCCGTGGCATCTTCAGGGTTGGTTGCCCTGGCATCAGCTTATATAGGCACGATGTAGGTTGCCGCGGCATCTTCTTCATTGGTTGCCGGGGCAAGGATCTTGGCAGTAAATTTCCTTAGCATAGTAGTTGTGAGTCTTGTTGTGAAAAAGAAAACAAAGAAAACCTGAAACTAAAGATAATGAAAAAAAATAAAATAAAATATCTCCTAAAAATAAAAATAAAAATAAAAATGAAAATAAAAATAAAAAGAAAATACTGAAAGGAGAGCATGCTCATGCATCTCCTAAGTTGACCACTTCCTTGTTACGTTCCACATGGGCACCATTGTAGTGCTTCAATCTTTGTCCATTAACTTTGAATTCATGGTTGTCAGAGATGGACTTGATTATCACAAAGACCCATGGAGATGGTTTGACGACTTCAAATGGTCCTGACCATCTTGATTTCAGCTTTCCCGGGAAAAGTTTTAGCCGAGAATTGAATAGGAGAACTAGTTGCCCTGGCGTGAATTGCCGTGGCAATAGTTTCTTGTCATGCCATCGCTTTGTTTTCTCCTTGTAGATTCGTGCATTGTTATAGGCGAGTGCACGAAATTCTTCTATCTCATTGAGATCCATCAAGCGCTTTTGTCCGCACTTCCCAATCCATATTCACGGTCTTGATTGCCCAAGACGCCTTGTGCTCGATTTCCACCGGTAGATGACATGTTTTACCATAGACAAGTCGGAAGGGGACATACCTAAGGGTGTTTTGAATGCAAAGCGATATGCCCAAAGTCGTCATCTAGTCTTACCGACCAATCCTTCCTTGAGGGATTTACAACTTTCTCGAGTATTCCCTTCAACTCTCGGTTGAGATTTACGCTTGCCCGTTGGTTTGTGGGTGATATGCCGTGGCGATCTTGTGTGATATGCCGAAGCGTTGCAACATCTTGGCAATTAGTCTGTTGTCAAAATGCTTGCCCCGTCGCTGATAATTGCTCTCGGCATCCCAAACCGTAAATATGTTTTTCTCGCAGAATCGTTGCACGGTCTTGGAATCGCGTTGGGAACTGCAGCTGCCTCTACCCATTTAGACACATAGTCGACGGCGAGTAAGATGTAGAGGTTGCCGAATGAAGATGGGAAAGGTCCCATAAAATCAATCCCCCATACATCGAACAGTTCCACCTCGATGATGTTCTGGAGTGGCATCTCATATCGCCTAGAGATATTGCCCGTCCTCTCCGCAACGATCACATTGCTTGTAAAAGTCTTGGGCATCTTTGTACAATGTTGGCCAATATAAACCGGATTGCAAGACTTTGGCATGATACGAGTTCCTCCAAAATGTCCTCCATAGGGTGAAGAATGGCATTGCCGAGTACATTCTGTTGCTCTTCTTCGAGGACACATCGGCGTATAACCTGATCTGCACATTGTTTAAACAAAAGAGGCTCGTCCCAAAAGTAATGCTTAGCATCATGGCGGAACCGCTTCTTCCCTTGGTGAGTAATGCCATACGGAAAAATACCACTAACAAGGAAGTTAACTAAATATGCGTACCAGGGTATTGCCGAGGCATGTGCTTCAAAGACTGCTGTGGCGTCGAGAGTTGCCGAGGCGTGTGCATCCATGGTTGCCGAGGCGTCATGGGCTGCCGAGGCGTCATGGGCTGCCGAGGCGTCAAGGGTTGCCGAGGCGATTAGAATTTGCTGGTTGCCGTAGCAATTCTTGGTTCAGCATCTGAGGCTTTGCCGCTAGGTTCGTCTTGATCTTTTTGTGGAGTTTTATTTGACGAGCGGGTTTGGATTTCTCTAAGTTGTTGGCCACTTCTGGTGGTGATTGCCTTACATTGCTCATGGCCGTTCCTCTTGCGACTTGATGATCGCTAGGTAAACCTCCTTGTGGTCTAGTGTTCGATTTTGAGCAAAACCGTCCGACTTGATTTTCCAATGATTTGATTGCCGCCTCTTGGTTTGCAATCTCATCTCGGTCCTGTTAATAAAAGCATCAGTTCTTTTTATGAAATTACTATTCTCAGCCATATAAGATTCAGTTTTCATCATAAAAGCATTTAGAGAATTTTCCAAAGAACTGGATGTTGTCGGTTATTGCTTTGCGGCATCATTGCCGTGGCATATTCTCGCTGAATCCCGATGCTTGTGTATTCGATTGTTCTGGTTTAGAGCATTGTTGGGATTACTCCATGAAAAATTCGGTGCTTCTTCCAAGCTGGATTGTATGTATTTGACATCATGTTGTTGCCCCGATTGTAATTCCCCACATAGAAGCTAGATTCGGATTCTCGCATACATTCGTAAGAATTATGGTTATCGCCACATAACTCACAAAAAGAATCCATTACCTTGACTTCATGTGTGTTGTTTGGTTTTTGCATGTTCGACCATCTTGGTTAAAGTGGTCAATTGTGCCAAATTGAATCGATGATCCTAGTTCATGTATTGTGGCTTGGCGCCTAACTCCTCCTCTTCTAGTAGATGGGAATTGATAGTCATTCTTGGCCAGCCTGTTTAAAATTTGCATTGCTTCCTCCGCGACTTATCTAAGAGTATGCCGCTTGCCGAGGCATCTAGCATCATCCTTGTTGGTGTATTCACGGCATTGTAAAACATTGTCACTTGAGTCCACACCGGGAATCCGTGTAGAGGCATTTGTGTAGAAGTTCTCTATATCGCTCCCAAGCCTCGTACATGGATTCATCATCCGCCACCGAAAAGAAGTAATGTCGTTACGGCTTATCGCTTAAATTTGTAGGATTAAATCTAGCAAGGAAATCACGACAAAGATCAGTCCAAGATGCTATGGATCCGGCAGAATGCTATTTAGCCATGCTTTCGCCCTATCCCTCGGTGAATAGGGGAATAATCGTAATCGTAGGACATCGGGGTAACTCCGTGTATCTTGAACGAAAGTTGCAAATCTCGAGGAAAGATTTCAGATGTTGTCGTGCATCTTCAGATTCTTTGAGCCGCCAAATTGACCTATTGTGTTGATCATATTAAACATTACCGTTTTCAACTCAAAGTGGTCGGCTTCAATTTCGGTGCGACAACTCCGGTTAAGTCCATCAAGATCTTCTTCAAGATAGTCTCGAATAGTTCTGTTTCGCAAGAATCACTCCTCCTCCCGCTCGAACATCTTGATTAATATTGCCGCCTTGATTTACCATTGCTTCTCTTATCCTTCGTCTAAGTCTTTGTAAGGTTCGTTCGATTTACGGATCAAAGGGATATTCTCAGTGAAGTCGGTCTTGCCCTGGTCATATACCAATGCAAAACCAAAGTTTGTTAGCCCTTTGAATTTTAAACAAGAAAAATAAAAAGAATGTGCAAGAAAGTAAAAACAAAGTCGCTATTGCCAATTCCCGAACAACGGCGCCAAAAACTTGTTGCGCGTAATAAGTGCTACGCAAAATGTGCAAGTATACACGCCGCAAGTTATAGTATAAAAGATATCGCTCTCCACAGGGATTGGTGCCACTTCAAGAATCTAGTCTCTTGCAATCGTAAAAAGTAAAAACACAAGTAAAGGATTATAGAAGTTTTAACTAATAACTAATCTAGAAAGCAATTAAGTAAAAGAAAAGATGAATTCGAATGAGAGAGATAGGCTAGGTTATCGTGAGTTGAGGTGTGATAGCCAATTGGATTGTCTTGGTAAAGAGTGCATGGGCAACTCGGTTGCCGTGGCGACTTGCACAACGGGGGTTGCCTTGGCAACTAATTGATGGTTGCTTGGGCGACTAGTTGGGCAACTACTTGGGCGATCGGGCAGCAACTTCAAGGTTCGGCGGAGCGTTCTTCAATGGTTTCTTCTTATCCCTAAGTCGAAACTCTAGCTACTTGTGCATGCCTTGATAATACATCCCTGCGTGAATCAAGGGTGAACAACAACCAATCTTGCGCTCCTCTTAGCCGTTGAAATCCTTAACTTATTCCTAAGCCGGATTAATCTTCACCATCATTGGATTGCATAAAGATCATATTCATTCGTTTCTTGAATCTAACTCTCCCGATATTAGATAAATGGATAAAATCACGAGATCCTCTCCCAATTCACTGCAAAACAAGAATAAAAATCAAGAATGAATAAACCTTGAAATAGAAAAGTGCAAACTCTTATTACCTAAACAAAAAACCAATAGTTTCTCACAACCACAAAACACAATAACCATAGCCAAGTAAGTTTAGTTCATAGCTAGGTTCCAAAGAAACACAAGATAATTAATCCCTAGCATGAACCCAATCGAACAAAGATGAAGGAAGAGGCTTGTCGAAATCCTCCTTGCCCTTGATGCTTGTCGAAAATTCTCTCCTCTTGCCCTACTTGGACTTGCCAAATTTCCCTTTTTCTCTCTCTCAATTGTCGAAATCTCCTTGATATTTATAGGGCTAGGCCAAAGTCCTTCTTCTTTGAGGAGGAGTTTGAGTTGGAATTAAATTATCTTTAAAGAATATAATTCTTTATTATAATTTTATTCCTAATAGAACTTCTCCTATCCTCTTGGAATTTAATTCTTCTTTAATCTCTGCATGGCAAATCAAATTCCTTTGGGCTTGGACCTTGCTCCATGTCATCTTGGGCTTGTAAAATCATGAATTTCGACATCCATATTGCTTTTGGTCTTTGTCGACAAATGCCATGGCAACTGGCTCGGCGTCTCCTTCATGCACTGCCCTGGCAACTAGCTCGGCATATCCTTCATGCATTGCCCTGGCAACTAGCTCGGCATTGCTTTGGCAAGTGATCCTGCACATACATACACAAAAACACACCAAAGCAGCATCTATTTCCACAAAAATCACCAAGTTATGTAATCAAGCTCAACAATTGAAGGAATCATGGATTAATGCATGAATAGCTAACTATGCAACTAATATGAGCCTAAGTCTAACAATAATATGAGTAAAAAGGGTAAGAAAAATAGTACTTTTGAACACTTATCACATTGTCTCACTAAACATCTAACCGGTTTCTTCTTCGAGGCCGAGCCTAACCCCCGCACATTCCATGACAACACTCGCATCCTCCCAATTAATCCCGATCTCCTGCCACAATGAGATCGGCAATATCCTTTATAAGAATGTCTTCCTTGCCAATTGTCGACGATTCAATCCAATCTTATTTTCTTTTGGTGCTTGTCCCACCACCGATGTATTTCCTATGTTTTTACGCGGTCTTTTTCTTTGTAACCTCAATTTCAGTTTGCCTAGTATCTGGAATTGTGGATAATTGCCGAGTATAGGACTCCTGTTCTACAATTTCCACCCCCAAGGACTCGTGATTTGTTACAACATCTTTCCCTTGTTCACTACCCCAGCACGTATCTCTCCGACCGCCCAAGTTCATATCGTTCCCCTGACCCGACTCATACAAGATAATATCCATTCCCTGACTCATGTCCTCTGTTCGGTTAATCAGAGATATATTCTCGTCTGTGATATTTATACCTTACATCCTTCAACTCTTCAACCGCGCTCACCAACTCCTCAAAATGTCTTTGATTGTTTTGCCACACCACTACCGTCCCCTTGTATGTATCTCCACCTGTTGTAACCATTTATGTTTCATATTGTGCCTTGTCCCACTTTTCCATCCCTTTAGTTTGCATAACATCCACGCTTCCCTCTCCATTAATCCTCCGCGTTCTTTTCTTATTCCCAGCCGGAGCTGTTGTCCCACACTCCTGGCTCCCCTTCGAATTTGTATCTATGTCATTCACACTAGCCGTCTCCTCGCTTACTTCCTCACAATATGATAGACATCTTTTCGTTTTGATAACATACCTTCTGGACCCAAATCTCGACCATTTCATCAATATGTTTCCAGTTTGTTGTTTCTATCAACAATCTGCATCTCTCAAATGACGACGGAGCCAGCGTGTTTTCATCGACTCTAATCAAAGATCCCCCTAGTGCAGCTAAATTTTCATGTCTCTTGTGAAGTCCCGTTATAGCTAACCAAACCCGACCATCTGTACCTTCCAATTCCGGCGACCAAGCTTCTACGTTAGTGAACCATTTTTTCAATATCTCGTTCCCCAAATTTTCACATCTTTTGTCAACATATTACTATTTACTCATTTTTATATAAATTTCACAGTTTTTCTTCTAAAAATCTATTAGTGAACTTATTTCGTTAAAATTGTTGAAATTTATATTCATAGAATTTTAATTTTATATTAAATTTATTTTTTGATAAATTCAATTAATGAAAAAAAATTACATGCTAACATTGTATTTATTATTATTTTTTTATTAAATAGAGGTATTACATTCTCATACCAGGAATCGAACCAAGATATGACAATATTAGCATCTTTAGCCAATAGGTCAATTATTGGATCTCATTGCATTTATTAATTTTAATTACATGTAAAATGTACAACTATAATTTAAAATGAAAAAAGGACAATTGTATATTCCAACAATACCAAACCGAAACAAATAACAAATTGAAAGAATGCATGATAAATTCTCACATTCCTAAAATGTCCCTACACATGTCATTAGTTAGTGGATAATTAAGGACAAATTAGTCATTTAAGGAGGAGATAATTGATGAACCATTGTCATCTTCCTCCCTAGTAGCCGAATAAGATGAACAAAGAAGAGAGAAAGGGGATTGAGTGAGAAAACTCTATAATCATAGATTCAAGCTTGAAATTTGGAGAAATTGGAGTTGCTAGCATTCATATTATCTTGATAGGAAGGTAAAATCTCTTCCTTAATGCATTATAGATTCGAATGATGCATGTAGATTTAGGGTTCTTGCTTGAATTACATGAATTTGATGAATAGTTAGTGAATTGATGCTATGAACTAGTTAAGAAGTTCAATTAATTGATCTATCCATGAAATTGATAGTACCATTCGAATGAGTAAAAGAAATTGATGTTTTCAATAGCCAAATTGATGGTGAAATGCTATGCTAGATGCTGGAAAATTTGGATGATGATTAGAATGGATGATTGATATGTGAATTGAAATTTTGGTTGCTGAAAATTCTAGTGAATTGATGTCTTAATGAATCAAATTGAAAATATTGCTCAATTGCCCTGTTTTAGTAGGACTGACACATAATTGGAATGACTTAGACATGTATGAATGAGTATATATATTGAACAATCATGTTAGGATCCTTGTCTAAGTGATTAAATAAGCTAGAATTTAGCTAAAGGAAAGCTGTCAAGAATACTCTATTTTGGGCAGTGAGTTTAAAAATCTATAGAAAATCACATAGACCAAATTAGGGAGTAAATCTTATATGAACAGAATCATGTGTATGTCTAGTTTCTTATGCAACACACGGAATCAAATTCCGAGTTATAAAATAGTTTGTAGAAATTGATCTCTAAGGACAGTGCAAACTGTCCAGTGACACAAATTGGGCTGCCTTTAGATAAAAAATTGTATTAATTCACAATGAATAAAAATGTAAGGTCTATATGGTTAGAAGGACAATTAAGTTAGCTTTCTAACGGTGTAAACGGTTTGAAATTCTGACGTACGGAATAAAAGATATGAACATTTAAGCAAGTAGTGCACATGCTGCCAGGCAGCAACAGTCTTGATGTTTTGAATTGAATGCTTGAGTGTATGGAGTCACATAATGACTCAAATGGTTGCTGGATTTTACCTAATACACTATGCATTGTATGAATTTTAGATCAAGTGTAAATTGTAGAAAAATTGGCTCACATTGAACAACATGCTAGTAGAGGGAAAGAGATTTTAATCCGGGATCGACAATAGCTCGAAAATTTTCTGGGAGTGTAGTTTAAAGTTTAGAGAAGGCGGTAACTTCTTCAAGTCCATTTCTAATTTGTATTTCTTGTTGATTCTTAAGTATAAATTGTGTAATGAACTTGCTATGGAGCATTAGCAAGGTAAGTGCTCTATTAAGTGGTTACTTGATTGTGAAGCATGCTTGAATTACTATTGATTGTCATGATATGCTTCTTGCCTAATTGAACTATATTGAAATGAAGCATGATGTTATAGTTTGAAATAACTCAATTCATTGTTTAATGACATATTGATTGACACGCCTTCATTGAATATTGAAACATTGATATTGGTATTGACTTTGAACCTGTAACACCCCATCCCCGGGATAGCCGTAATCCGGTTCATGAGCGTTACCAAAGCGAGAACAAAGTAAGAGATAGGTTACTTGTCGAACAAGTAACCTCAATATAGATAACTTGTGACGCAAGTAACCTAAACACAACCATACAAGACATACAAGTAATCCACATTAATCAAAACAAACACACTTAGCATGCCAATTTAGGTACTAATTTGTTTCATTTCATACTTATATCCTAAGTTACCACTATCATATTACAATTTACCATTCCATTTCAATACTCATACACCATTCGAACAACAATGACAAGTATGGCATACTTCACAATAGGTTTCTATTAGACATGACCCGACTTACATTCTTATTACATGTTCATATACCCTATTTGAATAACTAGGTGGTCACTTAACACATTTCATTTGTTTCTTTTTCAAACAAGACATAATATTTTATGGCATCCTTAGCTAGTAACATTGTTAATGCATGCTTGTACATACCTTAGCTCCAATTCAATAGGCATTGCCGAATCATACCAATGGCAACAAGAACAATTATGCATGGACATACATTTTGATCTAGCATTTGAATGATACAAGGTTCAACAAACATTGAATTACTTTCACAATTTGCGCAGCATCTTACTTATTATATACATATCAACATAGTTATATACATAGTTCAAGGTATCAAAGTTGGTTACAAGATAGGCCCATACATGTTGTACATAATTACAAGTCTTAAACACACAACAAAAATGCATGATCATGGCTAAATATTACAAGTTCTAGTGCCACCAAACTAGGAGCATACAAAGAGTATGAAATCATACTTTCAAGCTTGCTTCAAAATGTTGCTTCGAGCTCAAGATATCCTTTTGAAAGTGTCTTTAATCTGTTATGGGAAGAATGAAGAGTAGAGTGGTAAGTACAAGTTATGTACTTAGTGAGGTAACACTAAGTCTAGCCAATTTCAAGTATACATATCCAAGTTTACAAGTATTTCAAAGAATCAAGATCATCACTACATGTCATATACTATTCGAATGTATGGAGTAAACATAGGTGAGTTTCACATATCACACATTTAGCATTGCAACATCTATCATGTATCCATAACATACTATTCGAGTTATTCCTTAGAAGACAAGCAATCAAATACACCAAGTACTAAGTAGACATTCTTACACAATAAACCTCATCCATGCATTTCTTTCATGTGAAGTAACAAGTTATTCAACCATTCATGTGTAATTTCTTTTATTCAGCTTGTACATCAAAATATAACCCAAAAGTAAATCAGAGTGTATCTTTAGAATTAAATGAAAAGCAAAAAAAAGATACAAACAAATATTCACTTTTAATTATTTCTATATATTAAGTAAATATTTTTGATAAAATATAATTTAAGTTTACATTATTAAACCAAGTTCTAAAAGGAAATAATTTGAAACTTTTAGTGTGGGGTGTACTGGTAATCATATTTAACTCTCTTAATGCAAATTTGATATTCGTTTAATTAAAGAATACCCCGATAGATGATATACACTTACAAGAGTCTTGTGAAAGCTTTACTTCTTCTTTTTTTGCCGCAAAAGACCGGATATTACGTCTATCGTAAATAAAGTAGTTCAGTTCATACACAACTCCTATAAGCAACATTTAGAAGCCGTGAAACGTATACTAAGATATTTGAATGGAACAATCAATCATGGATTAGTGTTTTTTGTTGGTGAAAGGTGTCTTAGTCTCGTTGCATTTGCTGATGTTGTCCGGACCATAGTGTGAAAAATAGCTTGGTGTCATTGGAGTTCAAGGAATCAGAAGTATCTAGCAAGCTAGAGCTACCATTAATTATAAAATCATAAAATAAATAAACCAAGAAAAAATAAATAATAAAGAACATATATTATCACGTAATCACATTAGAACGTAAAAAAAACGTAATGTTGAGTACCCATAGCCCTGGTTGGTAGCGGGGCCGAAATATTGAATTTAAAAAATATAAAGGTTTATTAAGTATTTCAAACTCAAAATTCATGGAGAAATGCCTAATTTGTCGAATATTTAAACTTATAAGGACTTAAATTGATATTAGACCAAGAAATTGATAATGCGAGCTCATTATTTTTTGTCCAATCCATACTTGATCATATATTTAATAAACTCTTGTATTTTTTAATTTGAACATTTATTTTTACAAGGATCAAATGATAATTAAATCAAAATCGATCGAATATATTAATTTTATAACGGGGTCGGGGCCCCTCGGCACAAGAGAGCTCCGTCCATGTTTAAACCTAAATTTGGTATCGTTTAATTAAAAAAATATCTTAAGCCCCACAAATCTAGCGTTGTATAGTATAATTTCTTGTTCTTCGATTTTTTTCGTCCGTCATTAAATAAAATTCAGACGTAAATATATTTCTCCCCATGCAAGAAGAGCTTCTCCAAAGTTGAGATCTTCAAATAAATACTTTGTTGGCATGAGAAGAGTGCTTGATGCTTCCATGTTCATGAATGTTCGTATTCCTGCACTTATACACAACCGGGGAATGGATATAGTGCAAAGCTGCATTGCTTAACCAGTATTAATTCAATTATATCCAAGTGTGGCAGTGGAAAATAATAAAATTATAAACCCTAGAAATCGGTAAGTATTTTATAAGATAAGGCATTGCGGATGTTAGAAGTCGACATGATCGTGTAAAGGTTATTTGGTAGTGATTGTAGTTTCTTAGCATCGTCTTTAGATTTAGGGTTTTATGTTTTAATTGGCAGTTTTATTGTTTTTGAATATATGAGATGTTTTCTTCAAGATTTAGCGATGAGTTTATTGTTTATAGAAGATGAAGAATATAATACTGATATTTTAAATTAAAGATTAAAAAATACTATAAAACAAAAAGATGAAAGGGTTATTCAATCCAAATTCTAAATTTGTTTTGAAATATAATTAATTGTGTTTATTTTTAGAAAATTACAACTTAAAAAAAAGACTTAGACGTGCTACATCAACATCGGCAAAAGCTATAACTTTGAAAAAAAATTAAGATTTCCTTTGAAAAGAAGACTTTAACGTACCACATCAACATTTCTTAACAAGTTAAAAGCACCTTAAAAATTTTAGATTTCAATGATCAAAGTAAAAGCACCTAAAAAATTTAATTATTATTAAAATAGTTTATCCTATTTTTTAATAGTGGGTCACTTAACCCACTATATACTATGGTCTATCTACCCCTATAATGGTATGTAACGTTAATGGTGTATAGCAATAAGTGTTATCCGTTCTAAAAAAATTTTGTGCATAAAGAGTGAAGTGATTTCTGCAAATTAAATTTTGTTTTATGAGGTGTATTTTCACATGAACTTCATGTGTAGTAACTGGCCTGCAATCAAATGTAGTTATGATAGTATATGTTAAAATTGTTATCTTTGAACTCAACGAATCTTAAAAAAGTTTATCACTCTCTTATGCACTTCAAACCCGCGACACAAAATGTATGCGGATGTACTTTTTACCGTTAGTGGATCTAAAAATTTAAAAATATGATTCAAAATATATATATTTTTTCAAATAGTGATACATATTTTCATTCCCCCATACACACTATTTTTATTAAAATAACACTAGATCCCCCGTAATGGGGAGCAAATGCTCCCCTACTGGGCCATGTGGCTCCACCACTACTTTTTACATAAGTTTTTAGTTTTATATTAATACTTATTATTTTATAAATTTCATATTCATCTATTTTAAAATAAACTTATTTTGTGAAATATGTTGAAATTTATAAACTTTTAATAAATTTGATTAATGAATTTTTTTCACATGTTAATATTGTATTAGTTAATTTTAGTACGTAAAATATACAATTATAATTTTAAATGAAAAAAAAACAATCGAATATTGTAAAGATGTTATAATTTATTGTTTAGCAATCAAAAACATCAGACAATCGAATATTGTAAAGATGCTATATATTGGTCTTCAGTTGGCTTGAAATCATGGTGCCGAAATTCTTCAAATTCAATCAGATTGCAAGCAGGCTTTAAAACTGGTGCAGGATCCTTCCGCTGCTACTAGTCCTCTATCCCTTGTTCGTGGCATCCGTGAGCTCTGTGATAGAAGCTCGATTATAGATCTCTGTTGGTTTCCGAGAGATGGCAATATGGCCGCCGACAACCTTGCCAAACTAGCTGATCGATCAAGTTTTGGAATTTCAATTCTGGCAACCACTCCATATGCATTGTGTTCTTTGTTATCTAATGATATTCTAGCCAACGTTGAGATGTAAGCTTCACTGGAGCGGTTCCACTTATAATTCAAAAAAAACATCAGACAATGTTGTAATGAATGTGAGGAGGGTAGCAGACAATATTATGGACCCTTTCCTGTTATTGCAAAACTTGGTTATGTTGCTTAACAACTTCAACTGCCGGATAAATTTATGGTTCTGCTACCGGCGGTGGGGTTCTTGGGCAATACAGGTCGCGAACACATGATATTAAAATCACAGTGACGGCCACCGCTACCACAATTATTCCCACTGCAAAAAAAAAAAGTATGCTCTGCTATCCAACTATGAATACCTGTTTCCACTCAATTGAAAATACAAAGTTTACGTCAAAATAAATTATAATACATTCATCGATTCGAATCTTGTTATATGTATGTCACCGATTTTGTGGTTTAATAATTATAATAATAGAGTTTGCTTTGCGGAAAAAAATACATAAATCAAATTCTAATCTCGATTATAATACTAGTAAGCTAGAGCTATGGAAAGAAGCAAGCAGAATTGGCAACATCCTTGCCTGCTACCGTATACAAGTGACTAGTAGATGGCGAGGGGAAATAGTAACGGGAGCTGGAGAGACAAACATCATCAGATTTTCACCTTGTTTGTTGAAAATCTGGCGGAGAAGCTCCATTGGCAAGGACTGTGGTATGCTTTTGGAAAACATGGAGGCGTGCTAGATGCGTTCATTGCTGGGAAACGGAACAGAAGGGGGAAAAGATTCGGTTTTTCCTATTACATTAGAAGCTCTTTTTTTAGTTTCGTTGGCTTTAGAGATTGTTGGAGTTAGGAAAGGATGTGTGAAGTTTTGTTCTAGGGACATGTATTGAGTGGATTATTATCCTTTGCAGTGGCTTTGGATTTGGTGATCATTTGATGTGGTAGTTTCTCCAGACAATTTTTTAGAATTATTTTGTTACTGTTTTATCAGTTTCCTTTTTCAGATCTTACGATGGTTGTTTTCGAATTTTAGAATTTTGATTTTGTGGGTTTGGCAAAGTTCCCTGGTCAATAGAATTGGCAAGGTTTTACCGACTTTTAAGAAATTTTTGGTTTATCACATTTTCAGAGGCGTTACATTCAGTAATTGAGAAGAATTAATCTTCAATACTAAGGTGAGAGTCTTGCCTTGGTTAAAAATGTCGAAAGTTGAGCTGATTCGACAATATTGATTTGCTGGTGGAGTTGTTTTGCTTTGGGCTTGAGTCGACCTTAGTTGGTTAAAAATGGATTCCACTAAAGGAGGAGGTTGTGAAGTTCATTGTTGATGGTGTAGGTAAGAATGGTTTGAAGGTTGCGGTGGTGTTTTTCGTATGGTAAATGGGGTAATCGGAGCATTTTTTCTAGTCTTTGAAGGGTCTAGGAGCTAATTTTGCTGTAGTTTCAGCAATTTAGACTGCTTTGGAGGTGATTATTGAAGCTAATTGGTTGGGTAAGCTAGTGTTTGTGTGAGTTTGGACTAAAAGCTGATTTTGGCATAGACTTATAATCCTCTCCAACGCCCATGGAAATGGTGGCCAACTTTTGTAGAACTAGAAGTATGTTGCGAAAGATTGGGAACTTTTTGTAAAGCTTGTGATAGAAGTTGGCTTTTGGAAGATGACAGGAGAGGTGGGTAGAAGGATACTTGGTGGTTAGTACAGTGTACCGTGTGTGCATGTGTAATTAGGAAGAAATGCTTTGGTGGTCCTGTTTCGAAAAAAGAGAATGATAAGGAATATAGTTTTTCAAAGTTTAGCGAGGTTGAAGTGAATGGTGTGAGGGTGAATGTTAATTACACCTCCATCTTATTTCTTACCGTGCTTGGTGGTGGGTAATCTGTTTTGGTTCAATCTGTGTTGTGATTATTAGTGGGAGATGATGCTATTTGCATCAATGTAATTGAAGCAATGTAGAATCATGATGAGTTGAGGGATATTGGGGAAGGAATGGTCTACTGATTATGGTTGAATGGTAATTGGAAGGTGACCTTAAGATTGGAAAGGAATCACATACTTCACCTTTTAAATCAAGTTACATCGCATGGAGCTTATTGTTCAGATTTTATTTTCGGAGTATAAGAGCATCAAAAAAAGTATATATCTACTTTATATTCTTAGTCAGTTCATTGTGTACTGCTGAGACAATTGGATTGTTTTGGTTTCTACTTTGGTGTCTTTTGTTTGATGATATGTCTGGTTTAGTATTGTTGTATCAGGAGTTTGTTTACGGTGGAAGGCGATATTTTGTTTTATGTATTCCCTGGTTGTTGAGTACTCTTTTCCTTCAGGTACTCTCAACCGGGTTAGAGTTTTATTATTAAATAAATAATAAATTATTTGTCAAGCAAAAAAAATAAGCTAGAGCTATAATTAATCACGAAATCATAAAATATAAAAAATGAGAAGAAATAGAACGTAACGTTGAGTACCCATGGCACTGGTTGGTAGCAGAACCAAAGGAGAGCTTTGCCTTGAAGCCCTAGTATTTGCCAATTGCTACTTACTATTACAATGTGATAGCGGATTCCCTTGTTATTGTAGCTTATGGTTAACTTGATCTAGGGGTTATTTTTTAAGAAAGAATCTCCATGGTTCAAAATAAGTAAAAAGTAAAATAGAGTGTATCTTTAGAATTAAATGAAAAGTAAATTACATGCAAACGAATATTCACTTTCCAATTATTTATATATATTAAGTAAATATTTTTGATGAAATATTAATTAAGTGTACATTATTGAACCAAGCTCGAAGGAAATAATTAGAAACTTCTTGTGCGGGCGTAGATGTTTCTAATTATAGTTGTATATTTAAATTTTATTCCACTTAATTTAAACTTTAACAAACATAATTTAAAGTTTAAATTAAATGGAATGAATTTTACATAAATATCTAATGTAATCTCGAATAATACTTAAATCTGAATAAAAGGTTACTATTCTATACAGAAAGAACATACTCTACAAGAAATTTTGATTTAGCATTAACAATAAAATATAAAAAATTAAATCATAAATTTCAACTTTAAATTAAATATTAAAATTTTAAATTAAATCTGTTTATAAAAATATTTTTTATTAATCTTGTCTATGAAATATTTTCTCATATTTTATTTGTTATTTGTCGTGGCTTTACGGATATAGCATTTTCTTGGGATAAATAAAGTGCGAGAGCCCAATTCACAAATTTTGACCTCGTTCGTTTCTATTTGGAAAATGAAAATTAACGCTTTCTTCGTTATTCCTGAATACAAATCAAACCCAGAGAAAAAGCATAGCTTCAAACTCTCAGAGTCGTATATGTGTTCTGATCGATCATGAATTTAGGGTTTTCTAATCAACTTTGATCTGTAAGTTCTTTTTCCTCTCTCCTTTTCAATTTAGGTCTTTTCTTCATTTCTTCCAATATTTTGGTCGAAGATAGTAAATTCGGTTTCTTTTTTGGTTGTTAAGAACATTTAGGAACATAAGAAAGCTTAGATGCGGAGAAGTTCCTTTTTTTTATCTTTTTCATTTTTGTAAATGCCATTTTGGGCTTTCTATAAATGTTCAATTTCACTAGTTAAACAAGGGCAATTTTGTTTTACTTGGATTTTTCTTAATTGAATCGACAACCAAGCAGAAAGTTAAGGGGCTTTTTTAGCTGAATTTGATCCTTAAGAGTTAGCTTTGAGATATTTACCTGTTAGGATTTAGTTTATATGAAATTACTGCATTTACTTTACGTATATTCACTCAATTTTAATTTTTAGTTTGATAATTTTGATTAATCTCATATCACATGATTACGGTAATGGCATTTTAGTTTATGGTTGGTTTCAATGAATGTTGAATGTATTTGTTATATTTTTATTTTTGAAGTTACAGGTTTCAAAAGAGTATTAGAAAACAATGTCGAGACCAATGTTACTTGTTTTCCTATTTATTGTACTCATAATCACCTCACAGTTTGAGTGGAGACAACCACTTGTTGTCGATGTTGACACGACCCCGAGTGTATCCCAGAAGCAGCAAATTTCTAGGAGGGAAGAAGCTGTGAAAGAAAAGGTGACATGCCTTGTACTTTTTTCTAATTCTAATAAAATTTCAAGTTTATCTTTTCTTGACAATAAACATTTGAATAATGAGATTAGAGTCATTGAAATGCATATGTTTTATGTGACATAGCATATGTATAGCTATGTAAACTTATGCTGATTGCTGAATTGCAAAATGCAAACCCTTTTTTTCTGTAATATTTTCGTTTGCTAATCGGCTTACTAATGTTGGTTTATTCAGTGTAGGAAGTTAGTTATAAAAGTATAGCAATTTCTTTTTTGTAAGCTACCCTCTTCAATGTTTTGTTTGAGTTTTATCTTTATATTCAAGATTTATGTTTGCTCAAACATGGTATGGTAGTATTGATGTGCATTATTGGTGATTAGCCTAAGAGGTCATTCAGTCCCCATCCACGCAAACATGTATAGTAGTCGTTAGATGCTTTTCAATCTGGCATAATTTTATGCCTTGTGAGCTTGTTTTTGTTTGTGTCAATGACAAAGTTCTTGTTTTTCTCTGCTGTCACTTCTGTTGGCTAGCAGTAGTTTTTGTTTTTGACACTGATCATGGTGTTCTAATCAACACATTCACATTATTTTAGATGGAACTGTGGTATTTCAAATTCCGTAAGCCAAAAGGCACGAGCTAGGTGTACTTGGAAATGTTTGCCTTTGGTAGCAAATTATAATGAGTGTCTTGTCTTGATTCTACAATTTCCGCCATCTATTCAACATCTGATAGACTTCTAGTGGAAATTTGTCATTCATTGCAGATCATCCTATCACAAGAGAAGAGGATTCAGAGGCTTAATGAACTCGTACGGAGTCTTGAGCTGCAATTGTTGCAGTGCAAGGGCAATACCAAGACAACAAATGACACCGTAAGCCATTTGACTGAACATATTCTTGAGCTTGAGAGGAAACAGATCGTGGAGGACTAGGCTATTACATCTTAAAACATATGCTCTGATTGCGGTGCATTGAAGTTGTAAAATCATTGTTTATCCATGTAAGTGTAAGTTCGAAGTTACATTTGTTGTAAGTTATATGGTATTTTCCCTTGTATCCACTCCGTCTCTTTTAGAAGGAAGAGATGAACCTATGCATGGTATAAATCATCCATTTTACAATCCATAGTCATTGCTAAGTGGCTGCTGTTATTTGACTCAGCTACATGGAAACTAATTTTCTGGTGTTATTATATTGTATTAAAATTTTCAGCACCTTTAGCTGATTGAGAACGAAAAAAAGCTCTATTTTTTTTGGTTTAACCACCAATATTCAACCAATTGGCTAACTAATCCGAATTGGGTACTGCAAAGACCTGGGGGCGACTCTCTCAACCCAATTTGTTCCATTTACAACGCCAGGATTCGAACCTTGTTAAAGGGATCTAGAGCCTCATCTCATTAGACCCACTGGTTGTTGGTTCAGTATGGGCCTATTTTAGAAGTACTAGTTAGCTTGGCTTTTGCCAATATAGGATTACCAGAGTCCTATTCAATATCGGATCACCATTGCCTGCATACATGCGGATATCAAATGTTATTGCCGAGTGTGGGATTACCTTCTTTCTTCCTCTCTGTTAGAAAACAAGTGTGAATTCCCGACCAATCTGTAAATAGAAGATAGGGGTGAGAAGAATTTGCTTAAGATGTAGCTCCATGCCTTGAAATCCAACCTTAAAAAGGAAAATTTCTTAGAGATGCCTTAGAATGGTGTAAAGCTACTCTTGTTTTTTATTTATTTGGTGTATTTACATGCCACGTGACATGATTTTGCAAATTGGCTATAAATGTTTGTTTCTCATGCGTTGATTAGAGAATTGGATTACTGAATGTATTCTCTCCTTTATATATTGCTTCAGTTTGCCTTATATGTTGTGCTTTAAGCTGAAACTTTGAGCTTCTGCATTCAAACATATATGCATTCATTTAGGCTTCTGGTTATGCATGCATCGGCTTGAGCAGAGACTCCGCTGTTGTGCTTCGGATGTATAGTTGACATGATATATTCCTTCAGTTTACCTAATGTGTAGGGCTTTAAGCAGAGACTTGAGATTCCACATGGTGTAGAGGAAGTATTTTGATTGGCAAGGCTGCTTCTGTACTGAGATTCCGCATTCTCTGTTAGACATTAATTTAGGGTTTTTTCATGCATTCATATCATGGCCAGGGATTCAAATAGCGGTCCACTATTGTCCGCGACTGCGATAAAATGCTGCGACCGAAAATGCGACAGCGACCACAATTTAAGTCCCTGACATGGTTAATTCAATCTCAATTTAATGGATAGAATCAAACAACGTGGATACCAAATAATTTTGATCATAACTTAAAAAAGGGTTCACTACTTAATGCATGATAGTCATGCTTGTGACTATGTGAACAAAAATTTAAAACATTCACATGGAATTAAAAGGAAAAAAAAGAGAGAAAGATATAAGCTTTTAGGTGGTTTAATCATTTCAATTATTCAAATGGGAAGGCTTTGAAGTTTCAACACATAATTAAATTAACCCGTGGGATAGCTACGTTTGACGATGGCAACTCTCAACAAATCATCTTAAATGTTTCCACGTTTTTGTATAAAATAAATATAGTTTTTTCAAATAAAAAACTGCAATAAAGAAAAGGAAATTAGCAAACATTAAAAATTTTAAAATTTAAATAATTAAAATATTAAAAAAAATATTAGAAGTTATAAAATAATAAACTATTAATTATTAAAAATCTAATATTTAAAAATATTTATAAAGTATTGAAAATTTTGGATCCTTTTATCAAAAAGAAATTTCATCCTTGAACGGTTTTTAATGGAATCAATCATGTATTAGAGTAACAATGAGTTTTGAGATTCATTCTTATAGTTTATAAATGATGAGACAAAGTTTACACTAAAATAGTATTAACGAGTCTTATTTCAGATCTCAAATTTAAAATTTGCAAATGTAATTGATATAAAAAGACGTCACTTATTTGAGTTTATCTATAATAAAACCCACTTACTTACTAATATATTCACATAAAATAAAATAAAATAAAAACATAATTGACTAAATAATCATGCAAAAACTCAAACTGGTGATGTCTTCAAATATTAAAAAAATTAAATTTGAGATTCCAAATAATATTAACGAGTACTAATATAGTGTAGACAAAACTTTATCAGATTTCGATTATAAAAGAGAATCTTATAAGTCATTATTGCTCTAATACAACGCTAATTCCGTTAAAAATATGTTAAGAAAAAAGATGATATTTGAATTTTTTAATATTTTTTCTTAAAAATTTAGTTTCTTTTCTAATGTATTTTTTCAATCGTAGCCATGACATGTAATCTATTAAAATATATTGGAAATGAGATATTAATATTATTCACCAAGGGCGGGCAAAATTAGATTCATATGATTGGAGTACAAACGTAAATAAATAATTTCATTGAGCTTCTTTTTCTGTAAGAATAAATGTAATTAAGATCACATAGTTGTGAAACCTTATTGTATAAGGTGTTCCATTAATTATTTGAACCAATAAATTATATAAAATATAATAATATACTAATATCCACCGCAGTAATATTAATTTTGATGACATTACATATCCCATATCTTTTATGATTAATGCATTTTAAACTTTATGTATAATTATGCATTTATGCTAGTTATATTCAAGAAATTTAAAATTTTACATTTTCAAAACACAAATATAAAAATACATGGTTTCTTTAATAAAAATTAGGCTTTAACCGGCGTTGATTGCTTTAATGATAAAATTGAGATTTAAGGAACTTTAAAAACGTTTTATTTTCACCGTACGTAAATATTATATATAAGTTTTGAGTCCATATTTTATCTCAACTTTATGATGGTTAATTTGATGGTAATTATTCAAATATGTATTATGCATACTTATAATTGTGACTATATTGTAATGATACTAGTTAGTAACTCCAAAAAGAAAATTATGAATTTAAGTAAAATTATTAATTAGAAAATGATGCATGAATTGAAAAGATGAAGACAACTCAAGCTAAATGCAAAGACCCGTGAACTATAAAAAGCATTGAATGAAGCATTTATTTTGTATTCTTCAATTTGTTGGTGCATTTCTAAAAACTAAAATTAACTCAAAGGTCCAAAAAATAATTTTATCATGATCAGTCCTCCAAAAAATAAAATAGAATTTTATGAAGTTGTAACAATATACTATACCAATTCATATCATATTTAATCTAGAAGATTAAATTTTATTTATATTAATTGGGTCATTAGAATTCAATTTTATATAGTATAACCCATAAATATCCATATTTAAGCCTAATCATGTGTGGATTCTCCGTTCATATTTATCCAGACTTAAGTTTTACTATGTGTGAATCTTGTCCAGAGTTATTCTTATCTCAACTCGTTTATATTTCGGTTAATTATCGGCCGTCAATTTGTACACTGTAATAATTTGTTTATTGTAATCATATACATTTATTGATTGTAACTTTATTTTGCATTATATTGATTAATTCTTATCGTAGTCGTATAATCATAATTGCAGTTTTAAAAATAAAAAATTAAAGTAACAATCTCTAGAGCATGTGGTTAAAAACTCTCGGTTGACACCCTCTCATCTCTCCTAGGTTGTGGATTTAATGTCCATTAGGAACAAATTGCCCATCCCCGTCCCTTAGGTAGGAATTGTTAAAAAATGAAAACGTAAGGTATATATATTGCAAAGGCAGTATAATTAAGAATTATAAATGGATCTAAAAAACCTAGAAGTTTTTGGTTGATTATAGTAAAGGGTGGTTGATAGATCCATTATTTAATGATCAAGTAGTAATATTCATTATGTTTATAGCTAAACCTCATAAAAAATTTCACCATTTCCTTACCCATCTCTAAGGACAATGTGCCCTAAGAAATTGGTATATGTATGCTTTGTTTGGATATAGGGAGGAAAATAGTGAGGGAAGTTAATATATGTAGTATTTGGTTCATTAATAAATTAGGGATGGACTTGAGAGTAGTTGTAAAGCTTTTAGTTTGTCCCAAGTAAGGTGGTGGGATGCCATGAAACTCTTGGAATACTTCACCTAAATTGTTTAAGGTGTGTCCCAAATAAGGTGGTGGGATGAAGTGAAACCCTTGGCACCCTTCACCTAGCTTGTTTAAGGTTTATTTAGTATTTGAATCATTAATAAATTATGGATGGACTTCCTTGAGAGGAGTTGTAAAGCTCTTAAGTTAAGGTGGTGGGATGCCATGAAACCCTTGGAATCCTTCACCTAGCTTGTTTAAGGTTTGTCCCAAATAAGGTGGTGGGATGTAGTGAAACCCTTGGCATCCTTCACCTAACTTGTTTAAGGTCGAGGGTTCGAATAAACTATGACATATGTGATCAGGTGGTTCTAAACGGGTGCAATAGGAGTGATTGTATAGGGTTTCTAGAAAAGAACTTCAAAAAGAGTTAAGTTAAATGTTGAGAAAATAAAAGATTTGTTATGGACTAGTCGTAAAGCACATGGGAAAAACAAGATATTGTTGCGCTTGATAGATTTTAAGTCAAACTATACTCATTTTTTATTCAAAAGTAACTTATCACACTCTCATCAAGACAACATACATTTAACTCCTTTTTTTTTTTAACTTTAGGATTTCATTTCAACAAATTGCACTGAGCATCTGAGCCTCAAGATATATGCCACACAAATTATTTGGTAGAAATAATACAAGAAGTTAGCCTCAAGACTAAAAAAAAATATGCATTTCGGAAAATTGTGGATTAGAAATGATCAAACTTACTAACTTAGTCGAGGGATTAAATCTGCCAAAACGCATAATTCAAGGATCTATTATATAGTTTGACCATTATTTTGAATTTTGAACATGATACAACCTTATCCAATCTCATCACATTAATGTACAACACTATTTTTTTTTTTTGAAGTGTGCTCCACAATATTAAGCGAAATTTCTAGGTTTAATTGAAAGCAAGAGGCAGAGAACTATTAAGAATATCATGGTAGATCCCACTAAACCCTCTTCGGTATTTAAGAATTAAGAGTACTGATTGTTGTGCATATTATAATATTTCATACTTATAATATTATCTCTAATTTTATTTGGTATTTGTTCCAAATAGTCACCGTAAAATGTATTTATCGAATAAAAAAACAAATTGTTCGGATAAATATTTTTACACAATCCTAACTATAACATTTAGGGGTTGATAAAACTCGACTCGAGGAGAAAAAATAGACTCGTTTTAACTCGACTCGACTCGAAAAAATTTCAAATAAAGTTTGAGTCATGAAATAAAAATTCAAATAACTTGAATAACTTGAAATTTTTAATAATTAGTTGACCAATTATCATATTCATTTAAGTTGAGTCTGTCAATTCTGCATGATATATTATGTATATCATATGTGAAAATATGAAGAAATATATATGTATATAGTATATGCATATAAAAAGCCGTTAAAATTAGAATCAATATGTGCACCGCTCAACCCTAAGTATATGCATATAGAAATATATATGTGCACCGCTACGTATATGCATATATAAATATATGTGAAGAAATATATATGTACAATTAAATTTGTACAGAAACTTGAAAACTCGAGTCGAGTCGAAAAAATTTCAAATAAAGTTTAAATCGTAAAATATGACTTACAAACTCGAATAACTCAAAAATTTTTGACTCAACTAGACTCAATCGAACGGCCAACCCTAATAACATCAATACAAATGGTAGCAATATGAATACTTTGATTATTTTCTTGAAATTTTCCAGACATGGTTGCGATACCACAACCCTAACCACAATGATTGTTTAATTTGTACTTGAATGCTTAAAAGTTTTTAATTGTTTTCAAAATGGTCCTCACAATTTGATTGGTACCTTGAATGGTTAATCTTGAAATCGTTCACGTTCAATACAACTATGTCATTCGAATATGGTATTTTTACCTGATTAACGTCTGAGTCGAATAAAGAGTGTTACACGTACGATAAAAAAAACTTGCTCTTTCAATCAGAAAGTCTCTTCCTGAATTTTTCTATCATATTGAAACCACATTCCTTTGAATACCCAACGACAAAACTAAATAATACATTAAAAAAGATCCGTTGGAACACCCAGCCACTTAAGAGATCATTATCAACGTTGATGACATAGGTTTTAGTTCTAGTAGAACATTATGAGGTGGTCTGTAAATTGGAGATGAGAAACATAAAGATCTTCATTGCCGATTGGAACCCGTAAAAAAACTATACTAATATTAAATCTTTGATGGAATTTAATATTACGAGGCATCAGACACCAATTTAATTAGGTAAAAATAAATTTATAAAAGAAAAATAATTTGTTAATAAGGTTAAATAAATAACTTACTTTTTCAAAAAAAAAAATCACTCTATCACTTTTTACTCATGCAAATTTCTCCTTTGTTATAGTTGTTTACATTTATCAATAATAATTATAAAAAATAATCATTGCTTAAACCCTTTTTTTTTACATTTTATACCCTATTTTACCTACATAAGAAAATCATAGGATTAGTACTATTTTTCACCATCATAAGGTGTAATGGTGTTAAATTATTAATTGACATCACAATAATCAAAATTCAAATCCGGATGATGTAATATATTTTCCTAATTTATTACTTAACTCTGCACCGAAGGGAACATGAACACCAATTATATTTTATTGTCATATTTAATTAGTCAATGAATATATTTGGGCAACTATTAAATTGCAATTAATCCTCCATTACTTTTTACTTGTTTCCTAAGCATACATACATATAATAATACTTACCCCCAACTATAATATATATAAATCCAGCAGTTGAAAATTCAGCAGTTGAAATCCATGTATGGCAGTGAACAGGATCTTAATAAGGTAGTTGAAAATTCCGTTGCCTAAGAGAACTGGCAGTTCTATGTAATATTTTCATCGACATGACTAAATACGGTCATTAAATTATCTCAAAAATTATAAAATAGTCACCGAGTTGTCAAAAGTTTTATAATTGACATTAACTATTAGATTTTGTAACAAAATGGTCACTGAGCCGTTATCTTTCGTTAAATGGACGACGTAAAAATTAATAAAATTTGCATAATAACACATTTAATCATTCATATTTACACATTCAATCAATTTAATCCTAATTTAAAAGTGTATAGAATTTGGGGACTAACTCTCTAATTTTTACCTTCGCGAAGAGAAAACCCTTACCCCTCTTCCCTCATTAACTAACGCCCCTTAACGTCGACAATCTATATTACGGCATCTATATAAATATAAAGGGTTAAATGTGCTATTATACAAATTTTATTAATTATCACGACATCTATATTACGGCAATTAACAGTTCAGTAACTATTTTGTAACATAAACTAAAGTTTAATGCTTATTTATATAACTTTTGAAAGTTAGATGACCATTTTATTTTTTTGAGATAGTTTAGACACCATTTATATACTTTACCTAATTTTTCAAAACAAAATGAAGATACGCCACCTAAATTAACCACCACCCCTTTACTTTCACCCATTGCATTAATATTTTACCTTTTACAGCCACTTGGGGTCAAATTATTCCTTCAATTTAATATATTTTTATTAATAGTTTTCTATATAAATTTAAATGAAATCATAGTTAAATTTCAAACTCGGATTAGAATTCCAAAAAAGTATGTGTAAATTATCATCAAATATACTGTTCATGATTTTTTTACATATGATATTAAAATGATGTAAACGTCACCAAATAATTGTCCATTAATTGATTCACTTATAAAGTAATTTTATTATTTGAGTTGTTCAACTAAGTTAGCTGAAAACTCCAATTACTTGTGCATATGCCTTCAGGAAAAAAAATAAGAAAAATTAAATACAAAAATTAATTAAGTTGTTTTCCGACATTTATAGCCACTAAATTATTTATTTAATTGCCTCCCCAATTCACTAACTATTTTTGCGACACCTCGCTTGCACAGTAATTACTATTTATTTCTTTTATCTATTTTTTTATATGATACTTTATTTTTAATCAACTTGTTCTTAACGTTTAGCTTGTGTCTTTTTAAGCTCAACTGGTGTAATAATTGTTTAGATTATCGATTAAGTAATATTAATCGCAAATTGAATTCATTAAAATAATTATTATATTTAATAAAAATATAATTTGTAGATACATTAAGTTTTTCTCTTTTTCGAGCAAAATGGCTGAATCTAGAACTTATCGGTCAACTTCAATTTCATTTTCTTTAGCAAATGCATGTTAAGGACTTAAAGGATCATGTGATATATAGATGTATTAATTACGTGATTTTTCCTTTTTCTGAATTTGGACGGACGATGAGCAGCTTGGGAAATTTGACTTGAATATGTTAACAACCATGTGATAAATAACAAGAATAATATTAGATGTATTAATTACGTGATTTTTCCTTTTTATGTTAGCAAATGATTTTTTAAAATTGATAACTTAATAAGTTTAATTGACATTTATAGTGAAACAAGAAAAAATGCATAGGAACTAGGAAGGATTTGGAAGAAACCATAAATAAAATATTGTGATTTCCCAATGCAATTAAAATTATTTAAAAATAATTAACAAATCTAAATTCAATTATATCATTACAATTATATGACAAAAATAATTAATCTGGTTAAGATTTATAATAACTTTATTACTTTGAATCTTAACTATATAGTTAACTAAATTTTCACTCTTCATTTTTATTTTCTTCGTTCATATCAAGCAAAGCCTTAATGTTTGCAACAATTCTCCCATTTTCCCTCTTAAAGATGTCAATGGACCGAGGTAATGCTCTATCTACTACACCTTTTTTTTTATCGTTTTTCTATTTATGCTATTTTAAAAGTTATATTTATAATAAATTATAAACATATATTTGTATATAATCATATATCTATTGTATCTGTATATATATTTAACATACATATTAAACACATAATATCATACATATAATATTATAAATAGTGAACTAATAGTTTTGAAGTTGAGTGGAATAGAGTAAGTATCAATCATAATTGTTCACCCTTTATAATATTACGCTGACATATTGTTCCGTTGTATACCCTTTATAAATGTCATATATAGCTACGTAATATCTAATGCCTTTTTTGATGCATTTATTTATGTTTAAATATTAAAAAATTAAGTTTTAAGTCTTAATTTTAAATTTTAAAAAAATTATACATTTTAAATTCTAACTCTAAATCTTAATTTTAAATTTTAAAATTAAATTTTTTAATATTAAAAAATAAGGCATAAAAAAGACATGATTTTTGTTCATGAGGTTAATACTTAGTGTAATAAAAAATTAAGAGATATGTAACACGTCACCATCTTCAACCTTTCTAATTTATCCGCTATTGAATTCAACCTTGAATATTATCCAACATGATTTCCACCCTAAATTCTCCTTACCTTCCATGCCTACCCGTTATTAATTACTAACAATTACAACGCAAAGAAAAATCCCCACCTTTTTCTCTTTCCCTTATTGCATATATAAAGGCCTTATGCTCTCCAAAATCAATCTGCAGGAGAAACCCAAACTCAATTTTATCTGTTTTTTTTTTCTCAGTTCCCAAACACTTCAATTTGTTAATTGAAGCCTTCTAATTAGTTTCACGGAGGTGAATTATATATCTTTTTCTTCTGTTTTCGCTTCTCCATTTTTGTTCTTCCTTTTAGCTGACTGTTTATTTTAATCCATTTTTATCAAGACAGGTGGAATATTATTATACAGAAAACAATGAGCCGAAGACCAAGCAGTCCAAAGCTGGAGCTGACGCTGAACTTATCACCGCCAAGGGCGCCAACCCAACAAGTCGGGTCGCCGAACACGTCGGTTTCCTCCTGGGAAATGTCGCCGGAGAGCTCGTGCGTGTCGTCGGAGCCCGAGGACACGACCACGATGGCTCAATACCCGAGTAGCGCGGAAGCGACTTCGATGGTGCTGGTGGGATGCCCTCGATGCCTCATGTATGTGATGTTGTCGGAAGTGGATCCCAAGTGCCCTCGGTGCAAGAGCACTGTGTTGCTTGATTTCCTTAACGAAGAGAATACCAAAAAGACAAGGAACTAAATCAACAAACAAGAATGTCCTAGGATTGTTCTTTCTTTCTTTCCTTGCTTTTCTCACGAAACAAACAAGTACAACTTACTTAATTCTCTAGAAATGGGTTTTTTTTCTTCTTCTTTGGGGTTTGTTTGTTTGGTTTTAGTTTTTGTTTTGTTTTTGGTCGAAGGTTTGAAGTTCTGTGCTAATTACGTATCTTTGTTTCTTTTTCATATTGAGATATAAGATATTGTCTTGTTTGATTTCCCCGGAAGAAGAGGGAAGATTGCGTTTCCCTTTTCTTTATTTTTCCCCTTTGTTTTTGTTTTAAAGAATTAAATGATTTTTTTAATATACCAATCATAATGAATGAATTACAAATAAAAATAAGTTTAAATATATTTAAATTTATAATTTTTTAATAATTAATACTTAGGAGGAGAAGAAAAAAATTTTATAATCTTTTAAATATTAATCAATTTAAAGAAATAAATATTAAAAACATTTAAATTTAAATGATACAATTAAAGGCAGATACAGATTGGTTGCTGCTTTGCACATTACAAGACATTTGTTAGGTTGTATAATTATTTCATTATTATTGCGCATTATAATCAAGGATGGCCATTTAGAGTACGGTTGCATCTGTAGAAATTTTTTTTTTATTTTTCTACTGATAATAAGAGTCTTACGTTGATCACCCATGGTAATCCATAACATTAATTATTATTTATTGATAGTTAAAATTGGTCGAAAGATTTAATTGATTAAATTTATTGATTCGTGAATTTAATTATTGGGTGAAAAAAATTTAGAAACTTAATTAATTTTTTAAAAAGTTGTTTTAAGGATCCTTTAAGCCTTAAACTTAATATATTTTAATAATAGTATATTATTAAATGCATTGAGAAACTAATACCCAATGTCACTTTTATTTTCAGAATATCTTATTTTGGTTACCGATTTTAAAAAATTACATTTTGATCATTTATGTTATCGGTTCATTACGTTTTAATCATTGAACTTTAATTTAATAATAAGCAAAAAGATAAATTCTTTTTTATCCTAAACTTACTTTTTTTTTCTTCTCATTTTCACATTCTCTCCCTTAAAATATAAATTATTTTTTCCTTTATTTGAACAGCAAAAGATCAGCACCATGACAACATACGGGTACTTGGAGAAACACCTCGAGCTGAAAAGAAAATTGAACGATGAAATCCGGAACGACAACCGGGGGCTATTGAGACATCTTTAGTAATAGAAGGGCCAATATTTCTGAGTTGAACTTTGTTACTTCTTCTGTTTTACCCCCAAATGATTATTATCAAAACCCTATTTTGTGTTAACTCGGTTGATCTTTTTGTTGGGAAAGTCGGGATCCAATAATAATTGTCTTGAGAAACCAAAGTGGATATCGTAAGACATGTGTTTTCATTTGAGATGCAGCATTTATAGTGGATCTAAAAATTTAAACTTAGTAGTTTAAAGATTAGTACAATAATTTAAAATTAATTTATATTGTTATAATAATGTGTTAATAAATAATAATTGTTGTGCAAGCAAACATGACTTACAGTCAGAAATATATTTACATTGAAGAACCAATCCGTGTAAACATTTTTAAAAAATTAAAACTATTTTACATTAATGTAATTGTGTTTTAGAGAGAGTAGAAAAACTTCCTCTAGTAAAATTAAATATATAAGTTTTATATTCAAACTCGATTTAAAGTATTAAATTTTTTTAAAAAATTATAAAATCAAAATTATTTTAGATATCAAATACTTAAATCGATTATAATTTATCGGAAACAAAAAAACGAAGGGGAATTTAGATTTTAAAATAGTTTGAACCAAATTTTATTTTCTAAATAAAAATAATTACACAATTAAAAAAAAAATTAGAGGTAAACCTATTTATTTGATAATTACAAAATATTTTACTAGTTTTAAATTTCTCAAAAATTCGATTCCTCCTTTAAACCCTCTCTTATAAAGTGTCCCTCCCTTTCCCCTCCTCGACGCAAAACCCTATTAATTCTTTCTTTTCGGAAGAGCACCCAAGAAGAGTAATAACACCAGGTACTACGAGATTCTGAGTGTTTCGAAGAACGCTTCCCAGGATGATTTGAAGAAGGCTTACAAGAAAGCCGCCATCAAAAACCATCCAGACAAAGGCGGTGATACTGATAAGGTATAGTATTTTTTCTGGGTTTCTTTTGATTGGTCATGGTTTTGATGATTTTATTGCTAAGTTTGCTTTTTTGTTTTCTGGGTCTTTGTTTGATTGGTTAGTTTAAAGAGTTGGCTCAAGCTTATGAGGTGTTGAGCGATCCTGAGAAACATGAGATTTATGATCAGTATGGTGAGGATGCACTCAAGGAAGGAATGGGTGGTGGAGCCGGGGCCCATGACCCGTTTGATATCTTCTCCTCCTCCTTTGGTGGTAGCCCGTTTGGAGGTGAGCGATTTAGTTTAATTCTTGTCATGATTTCAAAGGTGTAGGGATTTTGTTTTGATTTAGGAGAATCTGATTTAAGAGGGAAATAGAAATCATAGTTCTTTTGTTTAATTCATTATCCCTTGCAATCAAAATTTGGTATGTGGTCATGTTATTTTAGATACATCAGATTATTTGATTGCTTAATGCCTAATGGAACCTGATGAAGGCGAATTTCACCATAACTGGTTAAGAAATTTGAGAATTGTTGTTGAACTAGCTTTAGGAGAATTGGGATATGGTTGAATTATGGTGTTTTTTTGTGGATGAATAGGTGGTAGCAGTCGGGGTTGAAGACAGAGAAGGGGAGCGGATGTGGTTCACCCTCTTAAGGTGTCTCTAGAGAACCTTTACCTTGGTACTTCAAAGAAACTCTCTCTTTCCCGCAATGTGATATGCTCAAAATGCAATGGGTGAGTTTGTGTTTTCGTTGTTTATGTCTGTGTTCGAATTTCTGGTAGTGTTTGCTTACTTGGAATGTGTTATTTATTCATGACAGCAAGGGCTCGAACTCGGGAGCTTCAATGCAGTGCTCTGGTTGCCAGGGTTCTGGTATGAAGGTTTCAATTAGGCACCTTGGTCCTTCCATGGTTCAGCAAATGCAACATCCTTGCAACGAGTGCAAGGGTACTGGTGAAATGATCAACGACAAGGACCGCTGCCCTCAGTGCAAGGGTGAGAAGGATGTCCCGGAGAAGTAAGTTTTGGAAGTTGTTGTAGAGAAGGGTATGCAGAATGGACAAAATAGTACATTCCTGGGCGAAGCTGATGAGGCGGTACGTATTGTGATGTATGTAATAGTAGTGCAATTTAGTGTATGCTCTCGGTTTCATGACTAATTTGTTTGTTTTTTGGTGTATTTTGCAGCCTGATACCGTCACTGGGGACATAGTCTTTGTTCTCCTGCAGAAGGACCATCCAAAGTTCAAGAGAAAGGGTGAAGGCCTTTTTGTGGAGCACACATTGTCTCTTACTGAGGCTTTGTGTGGCTTCCAGTTTGTAATTACCCATCCCGACTTTGTGTGGCTTCCAGTTTGTAATTACCCATCCCGACGGGCGACAACTTCTAATCAAGTCAAACCGTGGGGAGGTTGTGAAGCCTGGTAAGTGCTCGGGAATGTGTAAATTCATAGTCAATTCTTTCTTCTATCCATTGCTCGATTAATAACTTGTGAGACGTGTTATTCCAGATTCCTTCAAGGCAATCAATGATGAGGGAATGCCATTATACCAGAGGCCATTCATGAAGGGCAAAATGTACATTCACTTCACTGTAGAGTTCCCTGGTTCTCTTAGCCCTGTGTAGCGATATTTCTCGTCTTAATAGATAATTTATGGATTTGACGCCACGTGTTATCCCAAAAAAAAATTCTTTGTAATTTTAGTTTAAAGGGATTTCTTTTGAAAATTCTTTTTCTTTAGAAAACTGATTGAAAACTGGGAGTCACCACCGGCCACTTGGATAAGGTAGGTCGGGCACCACAAAACCAGAGATTCATTTTGAAAAAGTTTGGGAGTTGGTTACGTGTGGGGAAGGATTAACACCCTTATCACGCCCAGAAATCGGTACCAAAATATTTGTTGCTTTTAGTCGAAGGAAATTGTCGGAATTTAAAAAGAATTTAATTCGATGACCTTAATTGAAAATTAATCTTATTTGAACGGGTTTTATCAAAATTGGTGGGTTCAAATTAATTGGACATTTAATTAATAAGGTTAACGATACATCGGACCATAGATTAAAATGATATTGAATAAGCCTAACTGTCTTGTTAATTTATGGTTCGAATCTTGCACGTCACCTTTATGTATGATGCAAGTATTTAAAAATATGATGTAGTGATTCGGTTAAGTTTTAATTTTACCTTGAGTCGGTAAGGATTAATTCAAATATTTAGTCAACATCCTTTAAGCTCGGACTGTCGCAACACAAATATCGGAATTAATGAATACATCTTTTTTATGATTTAAATTAATTAAAATGTAAATCAAATGGGCCAAATGGTAACAAATGAAGATGTATTTCATAAAAAGGCTTGAAAATTAAACATGCTAAGGTCCACTAAAAGTCCTAACCTAAAAGGCCTTTATTATGGAATTTTAATTGGTGATCCAATTATTTAGCTAGGTGAATCTAATATTAGCCTAAATTAATTAAACCCTAAAATCTAGAAGACCCTAATAAGTTATGGATTATCTTGTAACATGGTAATTAATTTGATCGGTTCTAGACTAGTATCCCAATAAGTCAAGAACATTATTTAAGAACTAATCAAGTTAATCAGGGCCTTAATTAACTGTCAATCTAATCTCCGTATTAATTTTTCTTAAAGGCAATTATGAAGTCGTTCAACTAACTTAACGAACTTAACATTTACCCAACAAGACTAGGACAAATTTATGTTGATTAAGCTAGTTCAAACCTGAATTCTAACTAAGGCTCTAAAAAATTTCTAATCCTAAATTAATTTAAAGATCGTGCCCCTATAAGACGAGCATACGATTTTAAATTAATTTCGCTTAATCTAATCTAAGAAGCCTAATCTAACTAACCCAAAGCCTAAAAGACCAAATAGCCCAAGTTTCCAAACTTAGCCCAAGAAGAAATGCCCAAATCACCTAAACTCACATATACTATGTTTGAATTTCAAGACCTAACTATGTACACTTTAAACATATCACGTTTAATTAAGAGAAACTTTTAATATATATATATATATATATATGTCTAAAATAACATGCTTTAAGTTGTTTTTTTCTCTTTATTTTAAAAAAGTAATCATATTGCATTAAAATACACATGTAATAAACTCTACATAAGGCAGATATGTATATCGTAACAAAAGACAAAGTATAAAATCTAATAAACACATTCAAATAGTAAAATGAAGTGTTGATAAACTAAAGACATAGGCAAATTGAAATAAAATGCATGCATTAAAAAGAAATTAAACACTGGAAGGGACCAAATTATAAAGAAACAAAATTTCATAGACAAATGTAAAAGAAAAAAGAAAATGGGGTGCAATTGCGAACTGGTGAAACTTTAGAGGACCTAAACGGTGATTAAACAAGGCGGAATGGCCTCCATCCCGCAATTAGACCATGCGAAGGGATCAAATGGGTTATTTACCCATGCGGAGACCCTCCCAGCGCAATTATAATGAGGCGGAGGGACTCATAATGAGAATATCCCAAAAAAAGGACAGGCTTTGTATGAAGCTTAACGTTTTATAACATTTTCCCTTTTTGGATATGTTTCTCAGCCTAAAAACCTTTCCATGTTCTTCCTTTTTTCCAGAACTGGGATGAACACCGCTGTGGTGTCCACCCCAAACCCAAAAATCACCTCAATCCTCAGAATTCGGCCGTGCTCCTCTGCGTCAGCCGCCGTTCGCTGGTGGCCGGCAACCTTTGATATACCCCCCAAACACTCATCTCTACTTCCTAAACTCCGATCTAAACCTAGTTTCAACAGAATCAAACGAAAACCCTCTCTTCCTCAAAAGCCGAAACAAAAAACAACCCCCCTTTTTTGAAACGAGACTCGAAGCAACGCATTTCCCCTATCGAATCACCGTTCGTAACGCTAGATGACGCTACAAGGCTTATCATCGGAAGGGAAAACGGGCCTGAAGGTAAAATCCAACCCTAGTTATCTATCTATATGCATGTTTTTTTGAAAGATAAATATACCTTTGAAATCTATTTTTTTGTATTGCCGGTTGGAAATTTGAATCTCTCTGTTACATGTCTATTGGGTTCCCTTTTATATTCGAGGGTTACATTTGTTTGAAAATGAAAAGAAAAATCCTATTGGTTGCCTGTTAATAACACTTTTGCTGTTTTTTTGATTTGGTTGCCGACCTGTTATCTCTAATGTTCCTACTTTTGTTTGCCTTGCCCGAGAGCCGTGACATCCAGCTATGGAAGAGGACGGTCAGATAGCGCGGCGCTCGTCCCTTGGAATGGCGTGGCAGACTGAAGAGATGAGGGGACCAGAGTGAGAAAGGGCTCCGAGAACGAGGACCTCTAGGAGCCATTGGATCTGTCCGCGTGGCGATTGGAGCGGATGATCATTCATTGTGTATGGAAATCGAGGCGTTAGACGCGGGTAGAAGATAAAGGAGACGCGCGTGGAGGTTCCTGAGCAGTCGCGCGTGGGGCTATCTGGAACGTTCTTTGCGTGTCTCAGCCGTTCGATCATCATCTTGGATCCAACGGTCCAGGATTAGCTGCGCAGAGATAAAGATGATTAGGGTTTGATGTATTTAGGGCCTTGTTGGGCCAGCTGTAAATTATTATATTTTGTAAATGGACTGTTTGAATAAAAACTTGAGCCTCTTTTTTTTGTTTAGATACATTGGGCTTACATATTTAATTATTTAATAATCGTAATACTAATTATTATAACAATAGCATCTAATAGTTTCCCATATATATATTTAAGATAGACAATAGTAGTATTATAAGATACTAGTTATATAGTAAAGGCAAGTGGTAATACTAATCCATTAATATTAATGAAACCTTTGTTCAAGGATGTAAAAACAACGGGTTAATTCCCTGGATAAAATTAGCGATTACAGCTGCCCCTCTTTGCTTATCCTTGTGTAACAAGAATAAAGCAAAGACCATAAGCACTAATTTTATCCGACTTCCCTGTCAAAGATTTGCTCCTCCAAAGTGGCTATGAATAAATCTGAATAACTTGCTTTCCCGAAGCGGCAAAAGCAAACCATGCAATATTGGTGTGTTCTTCCGAAACGACGATGAACAGGCCAGCTAACAAATGACTCATTCTTCCAAAACGGCCATGAACGAGCACAAACCACTTGTTTCCCTGAAACGGTCGAAAACAAATCTGGTGGCCCTGACATGTCTTCCCGAAACGGTAATAGACGGGCCAACTAATCTTTGCAAGGCTCAATCCTCCAAAATAGTAGTGAATAAATTCAAATAACATGCTTCCCCAAAACGGTAGAGCAAATCGGACAACACGATGCTTCAAAGCAGCGATGATCAAGTCATGCATCCTCAAAAAGGGGTTTGTTTCCTTGAGTGGCAGAAGGAGGGATGATGTGTCCCTCCAAAGCGCTAATAGTATAAATGCGTTTTTCCAAAGCAGTGTCTTTAGTTCTGAAATCCTAGGGTGATGGTTTTGAAATTTTTGCTTCGTAATCCCTTCTTAGATTTTTGCTTCGTTTTATGCTCCTTCTTATGGAGTGTCTGATATTTCCTTTGAATCTGTAAAATTGAATGAATATGAAAGAATGAGTTAGCATGCTCCTCACTTAGGGATGTCTAACTGGGCATGATGCATGAATGAAGTCAATTTTCTTGGACATTTTCTCTTATTCGTTCCTCAAATTTAATCTTCTCTTGTTCTTCTCATTTCTTCTTTGGTGATGGCGGTGCTCCATCTCGTACTCAGGTTCGCTCATCATGCTCTCTGTTCCTCGAGTCTCTAATCTTTCGATCTAGAGTACCCTTTCAGGTTTTTCCTTATAGATCCGTTTTTATTTTTCCTTGTTTTTGTTTGTTTTTCCCCTCTTTTTCTTTCTTTTTTTTTATTTTCTTCTATTTTTCTTCTCTTTTTTTTCTTTTTTCTCATTTCTTTTTTTTTGCTTTTTCTTGCTATTATCTTTTGTTTTCTTTCCCTTTGCCCCTTCTTCATTGGGCGCCCCGCCTCTTTCTCCTTAGATTCTTTACCCTACCCTTGGCGGACTCTTATCTTTTTTATGTTTTTGGATCAAACCTGAACTTGATAGGTTAAACCATAGTAATGCCGAGAAATCTTTTGTTTCATGATCTATGTTAATCTATCCATATGACGTTGGTAAAATAGGAAATGGATATCGGAACAAAGCTTTATTGATATTAAATGCAGTATTGGGATAATTTTGGCAAGTATGGCAAACATAAAAGAAGCGAAAAAAATTGTGTTAACTGTATGAATGAAATGGGCCCATCGACCTCAGTAGATCTCTTGCTAGCCATTCTTGGTCGTCACTTATGATAATATGAGGGACGAAGCGTAGTCTTCCCTACAGAACCCGGCCTGTCAATCAGATGCCATAGGTCTTTGTTTATCTGAACCGTCATCTTGGATTTTCAATTCAGACCCTCCTTTGGTTTTAAGGCGCCCATATTTGGGTTTTCACCTTAGACTCTCCATTTTTTCCTTTTTTTTTCCTTTTTTTCTTTTTTTTCTCCTTTTTTCTTTTTAAGTGTAATATTTTTTGACAGTGTCCGAATTGATCAGGTTACTCAATTCTCTTCCATCCATTTCTGCTGAAATTATCGCTCTCACAGAGAAAACCTTTTTCACGACGTAAGGTCTTTCCCAATTTGGCATTCACTTTCCCCGAAAATCTCTTTGATTTACCAGGGTACTTTTAAGCACCAGATCTCTCACTCGGAACTCCCTCGGGCGAACTTTCTTGTTGTAAGCCCGCATCATCCTTTTCTGATACATCTGGCCGTGACTAATGGCTCTCAACCTTTTCTCCTCAATAAGGTTAAGTTGATCAATCCTAGCATGTACCCATTCAGTTTCGTCTAGCTTGACCTCATTCAAAATTCGGAGCGAGGGAATTTCTATCTCGATGGGTAATACTACCTCTGTGCCATACACCAAGGAATATAGCGTTGCCTCAGTAGAAGTTCTTACAGAGGTTCGGTAGGCGAACAGGGTAAAGGGGAGCCTTTCGTGCCAATCTTTAAAAGTCTCAGTAGTCTTAGCTATGATCTTTTTGATGTTCTTATTTGCTGCTTCCACTGCCCCATTCATCTTAGGGTGATACACGGTAGAATTATGGTGCACGATTCTGAACTGCTCGCACACTTGGTCATCATCTTATTATTCAAGGTAGAGGCATTATCGGTGACGATTCTTTCGGGCAGACCAAAATGACATATGATTTCCTTCTTCAAAAACTTGCAAACCATCGCTCTGGTGATGCTAGCGTAAGAGGCGGCTTCCACCCACTTGGTGAAGTAATCTATGGCCACCAAGATGAACCGATGCCCGTTGGAGGCCTTCGGGTATATTTGACCAATGACGTCCATGCCCCAAGTAGCGAAAGGCCATGGGGAGTTCATGGTGTGGAGTGGAATTGGCGGGGAGTATATCTTATCGGCATATATCTGACATTTGTGACATTTATTGGAATAGCGAATACAATCTCCCTCCATGGTTGACCAGAAGTAGCCATATCTCATTATCTTTCTTGCCATTGAGAATCCACTGGCGTGGGTTCCATATAACCCTCCGTAGACTTTGGCTAAAATAACTTCCGCTTCTCGAGCATCGACACATCTTAACAGTACCTGATCTTTGCTTCTTTTATATAAAATATCCCCATCAAGAACAAATCTTGATGCCAACCTTCGGATAGTTCTTTTATCATTGTCATCGGCCTCTTTCGGGCCCGAAACTTGAGGTATTAGAGGATACCATGGTACCATGGCTTACTATCTCCATCTTTCTCCAAATTGTAACAATGGGCAGGTGCCTCGAAAGTCTACACTTCAACTGACTTTATTTCAGCTGTCGAATTTAAATTGAAAACGGCGACCAAAGTTGCTAGGGTGTCGGCCATCTGATTATTTTCCCTTGGCAAGTAAACAAAGCTAACTTCTTTGAACTCCTTGACCAGATCTTGAATTAACTCGTAGTACTTGATCAATTTTAGGTCTCTAGTTTCCCATTCCCTCCGAAGCTGGTAGATCACCAAGGAGGAGTCTCCGTAAACGCGAAGTACTTTGACTTTCCTTTCAATGGCTGCTCGAAGCCCCAGGGCGCAAGCCTCGTACTCGGCTATGCTATTAGTGCAAAAAAATTCCAGTCTACTGGTAAAAGGGTAGTAGACTTTATCCGGAGAGATTATCACTGCCCCTATTCCATGCCCCAAGGCATTGGAGGCTCTGTCAAAGTAAAGTCTCCAGGTTTTTCCTTTGGTGATGAGCTCGTCTTTGAAGACGGTGCTGATCAAATCTTCGTCTAGGAAGTCAAAATCTAAGGGTTCGTAGTCATCTGAAGCGCGACTCACCAATAGATCGGCCACTACACTTCCCTCCACTGCCTTCTGATTCACGTAGACAATGTCGAATTCTGATAGTAACATTTGCCAACGAGCCATCTTCCCGGTGAGCGTTGGTGCCTCCATTAAAAACTTCAATAGATCCAACTGAGAGATTAGGTAGGTGGTGTGATACAACATGTATTGCCTGAGTCACTTTGTGGCCCATACCAAGGCACAACACAACTTTTGGATCAAGGGGTACCGTACTTCACACTCGGTGAACTTCCTGCTTAAATAATAGATCGCCCTTTCTTTCCTGCCAGAATCATCATGCTGTCCTAGTACGCAACCCATCGAATTTTTGAATACGGTTAAATACAGGATCAACGGCCTGTCCGACGCTGGTGCTACCAAAATCGGAGCATTGGTCAGATACTTTTTAATTTTTTCTAACACTCATTGACACTCTTCATCCCATATTCCTGGGTTGTTCTTTTGAAGAAGTCTGAAAACGGGATCACATTTCTCAGTTAATTGGGAAATGAACAGCGATATGTAATTCAATCTTCCCAAGAATCCCCGGACTTACTCTTGTGTTTGAGGTGGTGGTAGATCTTGGATTGCTCTTACCTTGTCAGGGTCGATCTTGATCCCTTTCTGACTCACCACAAAACCTAATAGTTTCCCGGATGTAACTACAAAGGTACACTTGGCAGGGTTGAGCTTCAGCTGGTATTTTCTTAGTATTAGAAAGAGTTTTTGTAAATTCTGGATATGCTCCTCTCCAATTCTTGATTTGGCTATCATGTCATCTACATATACCTCGATTTCTTTGTGCATCATGTCATGAAATAGGGTCACCATGGCGCGTTGATATGTTACCCCGGTATATTTTAACCCGAAAGACATTACCTTGTAACAAAAGGACCCCTACATGGTCACAAAAGTGGTATTCTCTATATCCTCGGGATTTATTTTGATTTGATTATATCCCAAAAAGCCATCCATAAACGAGAACCATGCATTTTCGGCGGTGTTATCAACCAAGGTGTCAATGTGAGGCAATGGAAAGTTATCCTTAGGGCTCGCTTTGTTAAGGTCCCTGTAATCCACGCACATGCGAACCTTTCTGTCTTTTTTAGGTACCGGCACTATATTGGCTACCAAATCTGGGTATTTGGAAACCTTTAGGAATCCCGCCTCGAATTGTTTTTGTACTTCTTCTCTAACTTTTAGCAACATATTCGCTCTCATCCTCCTGAGCTTTTTTGTTGGCACGGCTTACATTCTAGCCTGATGGGAAGTTTGTGAACCATAATATCCATGTTTAAACCCGACATGTCCCGATATGTCCATGCAAACACGTCTTTGAATTTCGAAAATAACTCTACCAACTTCTTCCATACTTCTGACGATAATGTACTGCCGATTCTTACTTCTCTTTTTTCCTCTTCAGTTCTTAGGTTCAAGATCTCTACCTGCTCTTGGTATGGAAGGATTTGTTTTTCTTCTCTTTCCATCATCCCCAACAGTTCCTCCGGGACCTCGTTATCCCCCTCGGCTACTTCTGCCAAGCATGTGGGTAGCTCGAAATCTACCTCGGGATTAGGTTCCGAATCATTCATACAGTTTAAGTTAGGAGGCATGCACGATTATGGAAGCGTGCATTGGAAAAGGAATGAAGAAATTTATAAGTGAATAAAATAAATGATGAATGAATTAATGAAATGAATGCTACGTTTGCCATTTGAGAAAGTGACGAAATGACTCATTTTATTAAAAACGGATAGATGGTAACATAATGGCCTTTTTACAAAAGATACACGGTGCTCTTAGGCCGAGAGTAGGGTGGTGATTCTGGGTATTACTTTGATTTGAGTCTAACAGTCATGGGTATGTCCTCGTAGGCCCACTTGGTGAGTTCTTCACTTGGAAGACATAGGCGAATCTTGGCCAACGACTGGGTAACCTCTTCGTCTTTGCAAATCATGCTTACGTCCATTCCTTCCAAAGCTTCACTGACCAGTTCTCCCTGACCGTACTTCCCTCCCTCCTGAATTGCTTCTTTAAATGTCTTGTTCAGGATTCTTGAGTCCACCCGACTTAAAGATGCCTTTGAAGTCGGTATAGGTTATGGGGGCCCAAGGGATGTCCTCCCCTTTGTTCCTGTCTCTTTCTCCATTCTTGCCTCTTTTGCAGAAAATTTGGCCTATACCCAAGCCCAAATCGGTCGAATTTGTGAATTACCCTAATGGGTTGGAGGCGTCCTTGTAGATTTTGTCCCAAACATTTTGCCTTCCTTGCCCCTCTTCCTAGGGTGTCAAACACTACCATTTTGGTACAATTGGACAACCTAGGGCAAGGAAGTGGGTTCCCCTCAGCGACAAAAGTAGTATTGACAAATTCTAACACCCTGAACGCGCATTCCATCGCATCCTCATTGGTATAAACATATGGTGTGTTTGGGGTAACCGAAGCAACAATATCTTGCTCGACGTTTACTGTTACCAACTTTCCTTTGATCACAAATTTTAACCTCTGGTGTAATGAAGACGGGATGGCACCATTCGAATGTATCCACGGCCTTCCTAACAGATAATTGTAAGAGAGCTGAATATCTATAACTACAAAATAAACCATATATTATGTAGGACCGACGAACAGGGGTACTTCTATCTTCCCGACCACATCTCGTTGGGTTCCGTCGAAAGCGCGCACTGTGTTGTGACAGGGCTTCATGTGTGAGCTATCAATTGGTAATCGCTGTGGAGTGGCTAATGGCATAACATTCAAGGCAGAATTGTTGTCGATTAGTACTCCCGGTAATACGTAGCCCTTGCAATGAGTGGTAATGTTTAGAGCCTTGGTGGACCCTCTGCCCTCTCATGGTATTTCGTCATCGCTAAAGGTAATAGAATTATCAGTGGTAATATGTCTAATGATTCGTCCCATCTTCTTAACCGAGATATCGTTTGGGACGAAAGCCTGATTCAAGACCTTTAATAATGCATCCCGGTGTTTTTCTGAGCTTAGCAGAAGGTCTAATACCAAGATCCTAACCGGCTGCCTCCGGAATTGTTCTGCAACATTATATTCACTGTGTTTCAGAAATCTCAAGAATTTTTGGGCTTGGGTTTCTGTAACCGGGTATTTAATCTTTAATGGCGGATCCTTTTCGAGCATCTTCTTCGATTCACCCTCAACTTCCTTACTCTTTCCTTCTTACCCTTCTGGCGCCTTTTCGTTTTCCGGGGCATAGCACCGACCACTCATTGTGAGAATCCCCACATCTTTTGCATCTTCATTGCTGGGCTCTGAAAGGCCCTCAAGCTTTGTTTCATTTCTCATGCTTGCAGTGTAATTCCACAGGACTATCTGCGTATCCTTCAAAGGAAAAGACTTTGGAGTAGCAATTATAATCTTGGGATTTATTTTTTACGTGTTTGCCTCGCCTGGTTGGAGGCAGAGGATAAATGGTATCTTCGCATTGTACTTAGCATTTTGGTCTTCAGAGGTGCATACTTCTAACTCTTTTTCCTCCACTTCCTTCTCGAAGAACTCAATCTCCTTATTGTCCATCATGTGCTGAACTAGTTGGCGAAACTCTTCACAATCCTGAATCTCGTGATCTCTTGACTGACGGTATTCGCAGTACGGGCCACACCCCTTTCTCATGATTATCATTCCTCGATCAATGAGATAGGCCATACACAGCTACTGAAAGACCCATCTCAGCGGGGATCGTACCTCGGATACCCTCGCCTTGGCCCTTTGAAGATATTCTTCTTCAATGTCATTTACACATTGCCCTCCGTGGTTTGGCAGGGGGTTGTTGGCTGTGCTGGGTTACCCTAACTGCAGGACCCAAATCCGAATTAAATTTTGAAAAAACTTCTTGAAAGCCACATAATTCTCAATCGAGTGCCCGAGGACGTCAGCATGGTACTCACATTGTACCTTAGGATCGTACTATACCGAGTACGGGGGGTTGTAAAGTGTGACATGATACGGGCGAACTAAATATGCCTTGTATAACTGTGAGTAGAGTTCCTTGTAAGGCATTGGTATAGGAGTGAAAGATCGGTTCTCATTTTCTTTCTTAGGGCCCATTTCCTCTCTCTTGTTGAAGCCTCGAGCACTTTCTGTCGCTGCTTCGAGTTGGGAGATGGTGAGGTTTTTGATGTCCTTATAAGTATTGGTGTTGTTTACTTCGTTGTCATCTTCTTGTAGTTCTTCGTGCTGACTCCTCACTATCAATTCTCTCACTTTTAATAGCAGTCTGGATTCGTTCACCAGTCATTACCATTTTCGCAAAATTGCTAATGGGGTTGCCGATCAATCGATCATAAAGTGTGCCCTTTAGCGTGTCTACGAACATTAGTGTGATTTTATTCTCGAAAAGTGGTAGCTGAACTTGAGTTGCTATATTGCGCCACTATTGGGCGTATTCCCGGAGGTTTTCATTACATTTTTGCTCCATTTCTTGTAACAAAAGGCGATTAGGGACCATATCTGCTATATACTTGTATTGGTCGTTAAAGGCTTTGGCCATATCCTTCCATGACTTGATTTGAGCGTGAGTGAGCTGATTATACCACCTTGAAGCAGATCCTGCTAAACTGTCTTGAAAACAATGGATTAAGAGTTTTTCGTTATCCGTGTACCCTGCCATTTTTCGGCAAAACATGGTCAAATGGGTGGTGGGGCAGGTTGTTCCATCGAATTTCTCAAAGTCCAGAGTTTTAAATTTGTAAGGAATTTCCACATCTGGAACTAAACTAAGTTCTAGTGCATTTAACCCATAGAGTCCCTCTCCATCTTTCTTTACCTGAAACTTTTCTTTAAGGTCGTTCTGGGTGTCCTCTAACTGTTTTGAGAACTCCACCTTTACCTGGTTAAATTTTTCCAACTCATTGAAGTCTGGGACACTATCCCCAACATTCTCGACGTCTCTGAGTGTTATGTCTGGCTGAGCTGGGGTAGAGGCGCCAGTCTGATGAGATGAAGGCATTTCTTGTGAGGGGTTAGGTGGATTGGTAAAGAGATGATTCTTGAAAACTAGGGCATATGAGTGATCTTCCGAGTCTTGAGTTGGGTTCTCAACGGCCTCTTTTCCTCTTAATTAGCCTTTATCAGTTGGGAAATCTCCTTCATCATATCCTGTTGGGACTTGATGATGGTTTTCCTCAATTCCTGCTGAGCACGTTCGAGTTGGCCTCTGAGATCGGCCTCTAACTTGGCAAAACCTTCTTCCATTTGCCTTGTTCGTAAGCGAGTACGGTATGGATGTGGTATGATTGTAATGCAAATGACCAAAATGTTATCTTTCGAAATAAAAAACCTTTTAATTAATCGATAGTAATTAGTCAAGATGCAAGCATATAAACTGGTTAAAAGATTATTAACATTATAAAAATGCAGGCAAAGCTCAAAACAATGCATGAATGCATAGAGCGATACTGAGTTCGAATATCATCGTTAAATGACTCACATTAATGGAAACATAGTCTAGTTACAATAACTTAACGAAACCCCACTATATATATGGATTCAAAGTAGTATCGAGGTTAATAATCTCTCTTAAGACCCATACGATCTTTTCCCCTTCTCCGGACTCATCGTCTACACAGTCGTGAAGTTCGGTGGCATTTTCCGCAAGAAACTGTATCTTCTGAGCAACCTCTGTCATCTGTGTTGTCCACCACGCTAACTCTTGTTCATGTCTCCAGATTATGTACGCGGCAAAGTACAGTTGCTCCGGACTCGGTGTCGGCCGTACTTGAATTGCTCCCCTAAGGCTTGCCATATGATCCTTGAGTTGTTGAACCTCCTCTTCCAATCCTTCGATGTGTGTCATCAGGACTTGTTTATCTGCATTGCTGGCCTTCAACTTGCTAGTTGAGCCCTTGTGCTTGAAAGGGGTGTTTTCCAAACATTTCACCTGATCTTTCAAAGCGTTATTTTGGTGTTGTTCCTTCTCAATCTTCCTAGGGTGGAAAGCCTTCAAGTTCTTCATTTCTAAGGTCAATGTGAGCACTTGGTCCTTGTGCTCATAATACAATCTCTTGTAGTTCTCAGCTCGGGCTTTTTCTTCTTTAAGTCGGAGTTCTAACCCCTCGCTTGGTCCTCCTTCTGCGACTCTCTTACCCATGTTCAACCTTTTGAGTTTTTGAACCTCCTCTTTCTCCAAACTGAGCTCGAGTTCCAATTCATCTTTTTTTCTCTGCAGAACCTTAATTACCCCTTCAAATTGTGTATTCTCTAGTTCGTGGTTAAATTTCTCTTGGCGAGCCTCTTCTTCAAGTTTAAGGTACTTCTTTTGTTCCTCCTCCAGTTGCTTCCTTATCAACTCAGCTTCGGTGGGGAGTGTGGACAACCTCTCTTCCATGGATCTTCCTCCATCAAAACTCAACTGAGGGATATTGTCGTTAACACGCTTAAACCGCCATGCCTCGTATTCTGAAGTGACCATATACGGGCCATTTATAATCCTAACTCGTCTGGCATTATTCCATGTCGAGAAAGCATTGTACACCATCGTCTTATTGACCTTCTCCTTTGAGTAATCCACGTTGAACTCATTCAAACCCTTATTGGCTGGCACAGACTATTTTGAGTCGTACTGCCGTAGAACTAGTAGAGGCGCATATGCAGTATGCCCCTAGAGGCCAAGTAGGGGTACCTACGGATGCTCTCTGCATCTATAGAGAATGTTCTTCACTAATAACCATGGTGCTCTCCAAAATACATCTTCCTCTTTTAAACTCCCGAGAACATCTTGCCATACCTCTTCGGACCTGCGGGTTGGCCAATCATTCTTTCTGAGGAATTCTTCTAAATGTGAGAACTTGACGCTGTAAAGGGGCATGGACAAACTGGGGTCGATCCAAATATGGCTGTAGAACCAGACAGTCAGAAGCTGTGAGCACCCTCGAAAGTGCCCTCTACCATTTTCTCGACAGAACCTCAAAGATCAAAAAGTTTCGGACAAAATCACGGGTACTGGGTTGGTCCCACTACTCAAACAGTCAAAAAGATCCAACACTGATGGATCAATGAGTCCCAATGCTCGAGGGAAGAGTACCAATCCATAAATCAACAATGCAAAGAGGTTACGCTGAACCCGGCCCACAGGATGTACAGAGGCTAGGGCCAAAATCCCATCCCATTTGAGATACTCCATGTGGTTCCAAGTAGTGACCTGCTGTTCAACCCAGGTTAGCAACGTGTCTGAGAATTTTTTAGCTTAGCCCGAAAAGCCTTATTCTTACTTGGCTTCAAGTACACCCGATCTATGTCAATACTTTTGCAATTTATAAGCTCTCGGTATTCCTCGATTGTTGAGGTTAGATTGACGTTACTGATGGTAAAGCAGCTGTAGGCAGAGTTCCAGAAACCCACTAAAGCTTGCAGTAGTGCTTGGTCAATTGGAACCTCCAGAAAATATGCGATGTCACCATACTCTTCCTTGAAAGTATTCTTCGTTTCAAAGTCCCAACTGTTCCAAACCAGCTTCAGATTAGATACATCATTAAAACCGGTGTTCATGAATGTTGTGGTTGACATGGCTGATCTAAACCCAGTGGTAATATTGTCTCCCTCATGCAGCTGCTCCCCTTCTGACCATATCTGAACATCAAAATTCATTTCGTCACTATTGCGGACTAAATCTCCCATTGATCCGGTCTTTAACTTCAAACTATTTCTAAATCAGTACGTTCTTCGTGACACGATTCAAAACAAAAAGGTGAAAGGAAACGAAAAGAAAACAAAGAGAAGTTTGTTAGTCATAAGATAGACTATTATTTTGAAAATGATAAAAGGTAAACACAAATCAATTAAGCAAAAGGCAAACAATTAAAGCAAGAACCCTAACCGCATGAATTCTAGTTCGCTAAGGTTATCCGCATGGCTCTAACGGGGTAGGCTTCTTAGATTCACACACATGGGTTTGGTTCTAATTAGGGTACCCGAACCTATCTTATCACCTACTGAGGCAATAAGAACCCCAATTCTGGCCCATTACAAGTTTACGAATTGGTTTCAGTTCGAGGGAAAGCATGACCAAATGACATGGAGGGCTGCTCATGTGTCAAGAGGCGTGGATTTCAGAAGTGAATTACTGACCCGTGGAGGGCTACTCACGTGGGTATGTGGCATTTCACCCCCACTTAAGGGACAGAGCTCGGGTATATAGCTTAATGAAATGGTGCAACACATGTCGGTGATTCCTTAGAAATTAAATGAAAAATTAATTCGAAGGCCACCAATTTTCAAAACTCGTGTAATCTTAGTCACATTTTCAAGAAAGGGTCGACCTTACTAAAATCAATTGAAATTGCAACAATTTTCCATCATTAAAAACGACAAATATTTTCTTGGCCAAACTCTCTCTTGTTTTATAAAAACAAAGACGTCCCTAGCGGAGTCGCCATGCTATAGCGACATTTCTCGTCTTAATAGATAATTTATGGATTTGACGCCACAGGTTATCCCCCAAAAAAATCTTTATAATCTTGGTTTAAAGGGATTTCTTTTGAAAAAAAATTTCTTTAGAAAACTGATTGAAAATTGGGAGTCACCACCGGCCACTTGGATAAGGTAGGTCGGGCACCACAAAACCAGAGATTCATTCTGAAAGGGTTCGGGATTTGGTTACGTGTGGGGAAGAATTAGCACCCCCCATCACACCCGAAAATCGGTACCAAAATATTTGTTGCTTTTAGTCGAAGGAAATTGTCAGAATTTGAAAAGAATTTAATTCGATGACCTTAATTGAAAATTAACCTTAATTGAACGGGCTTTATCAAAATTTGTGGGTTCAAATTAATTAGACATTTAATTAATAAGGTTAAGGATACATCGGACCATAGATTAAACCGGCATCGAATAAGCCTGATTGCCGTGTTAATTTATGGTTCGAATCACGTACGTCACCTTTATGCATGATGCAAGCATTTAAAAATATGATGTAGTGATTCGGTTAAGTTCTAATTTTACCTTGAGTCGGTAAGGATTAATTCAAATATTTAGTCAACATCCTTTAAGCTCGGACTGACACAAATATCGGAATTAATGAATACGTCTCTTTTTATGATTTAAATTAATTAACATGTAAATCAAATGGGCCAAATGATAACAAATGAAGATGGATGTCACAAAAAGGCTTGAAAATTAAACATGCTAAGGTCCACCAAAAGTCCTAACCTAAAAGGCCCTCATTATGGAATTTTAATTGGTGATCCAATTATTTAGCTAGGTGAATCTAATATTAGCCTAAATTAATTAAACCCTAAAATCTAGAAGACCCTAATAAGTTATGATTATCTTGTAACATGGTAATTAATTTGATCGGTTCTAGACTAGTATCCCAATAAGCCAAGAACACTATTTAAGAACTAATCAAGTTAATCAGGGCCTTAATTAAGTGTCAATCTAATCTCCGTATTAATTTTATCTTAAAGGCAATTATGAAGTCGTTCAACTAACTTAACGAACTTAACATTTACCCCAATAAGACTAGGACAAATTTAAGTTGATTAAGCTAGTTCAAACCTGAATTCTAACTAAGGCTTTAAAAATTTCTAATCCTAAATTAATTTAAAGATCGTGCCTCTATAAGACGAGCACACAATTTTAAATTAATTAAACTAATTTTGCTTAATCTAATCTAAGAGGCCTAATCTAACTAACCCAAAGCCAAAAAGACCAAATAGCCCAAGTTTCCAAACTTAGCCCAAGAAGAAAGGCCCAAATCACCTAAACCCACATATACTATGTTTGAATCTCAAGACCTAACTATGTACACTTTAAACATATCATGTTTAATTAAGAGAAACTTTTAATAACTATATGTCTAAAGTAACATGCTTTAAGTTGTTTTTTCTTTTTATTTTAAAAAGGTAATCATATTGCATTAAAATACACATGTAGTAAACTCTATATAGGGCAAATATGTATATCGTAACAAAAGAAAAAGTATAAAATCTAATAAGCACATTCAAATAGTAAAATGAAGTGTTGATAAACTTAAGACATAGGCAAATTAAAATAAAATGCATGCATTAAAAGGAAATTAAACACTTAAAGGGACCAAATTATAAAGAAACAAAATTCCAGAGACAAATGTAAAAGAAAAAAGAAAACGGGGTGTAATTGTGAACTGGTGAAACTTTGGAGGACCTAAACGGTGATTAAAAAAGGCGGAATGGCCTCTATCCTGCAATTAGACCATGCTGAAGGATCAAATGGGTTATTTACCCATGCGAAGATCCTCCTAGCGGAATTATAATGAGGTGGGGGGACTCATAATGAGAATATCCCAAAAAAAGGATGGGTTTTGTATAAAACTTAACGTTTTATAATATTTTCTCTTTTTGGATATGTTTCTCAGCCTAAAAACCTCTCTATGTTCTTCTTTTTTTCCAGAACTAGGATGAACACCACCGTGGTGTTCATCCCCAAACCCAGAAACTGCCTCAATCTCCAGATTCTGGCCGTGCTCTACCGCGTTGGCCACCGTTCGCCGGTGGTCGGCAACCTTTGATATACCCCCCCAAACACTCACATCTGCTTCCTAAACTCCGATCTAAACTTAGTTTCAACAGAATCAAACGGAAACCCTCTCTTCCTCAAACTTGAAATAAAAAATTGCCCCCTTTTTTTTGAAACGAGACTCGAAGCGACGTCTTTCCCCTGCCGACTCACCGTTCGTAATGCCAGATGACGCTACAAGGCTTGTCATTGAAAGGGAAAATAGGCCCGAAGGTAAAATCTAACCATAGTTATCTATCTATATGCATGTTTTTTTTTGAAAGATAAATATACCTTTGAAATCTGCTTTTTTGTATTGCCGGTTGGAAATCTGAATCTCTCTGTTACATGTATGTTGGGTTTCCTTTTATATCCGAGGGTTACATTTGTTTGAAAATGAAAAGAAAAATCCTATTGGTTGCCTATTGATAACGCTTTTGTTGTTTTTTTGATTCGGTTGTCGGCCTGTTATCTCTAATGTTCCTGCCTTTGTTTGCCTTGCCCGTGAGCCGTGACGTCCGTCTATGGAAGAGGACAGTCAGATAGCGCGGCGCTCGTCCCTTGGAATGGCGTGGCGGACTGAAGAGATGAGGGGACCAGAGTGAGAAAGGGCTCCGAGAACGAGGACCTCTGGGAGCCGTCGGGTCTGTCCGCGTGGCGATTGGAGCGGATGATCATTCATTGCGCGTGGAAATTGAGGCGTCAGACGCGGGTGGAAGATGAAGGAGCCGAGCCGTGCGTGACTCCCACGCACGCGTGAAGGTTCATGAGCAGTCGCGTTTGCGGCGCGTGGGGCTATCTGGAACGTTCTGCGTGTATCTCAGCCGTTCGATCATCATTCTGGATCCAACGATCCAGGATCAGCTGCGTAGAGATAAAGATGATTAGGATTTGATGTATTTAGGGCCTTGTTGGGCCAGCTGTAAATTATTATATTTTGTAAATGGATTGTTTGAATAAAGACTTGGGCCTCTTTTTTTTGTTTAAATACATTGGGCTTACATATTTAATTATTTGATAATCGTAATACTAATTATTATAACAATAGCATCTAATAGTTCGAAATAACAATGTTAAACTTACGTTTCCCATATATATATTTAAGATAGACAATAGTAGTATTATAAGATATTAGTTATATAGTAAAGGCAAATGATAATACTAATCCATTAATATTAATGAAACCTTTATTCAATAATGTAAAAACAATGGTTAATTCTCCGGATAAAATTAGCGATTACACCCTGATCAGGTTAAGGCACTCGAGGCTGTCCTGCCACCGAAACCAACATCTCAGCTGAGTGATATGGAGTTAGACGAGTGCAAGGAAGCCACGATGTATGATGTGAACATTGAAGAGGAGCTGAGGTGGAGGCAGCAGGCAGTGCAGGAAGCTTACGATGAAGACGATGATATGCCTGGTGGTGCCCAGAGGGTGCAATGTGCCCAGCAGTTCTGACACTGACAGTGTAAACTCCCTGCGATTTTCTGGGAGTTTCTGCATATAATCAGTGGGAGAGAGGAATTTTGGTAAAAAAAACATGTTTTGTTATAGAAATAACTGAATAAATAGAGTCTAACATGAGTATACTTAATTTTATTTAAGAAATTAAATAAGATAACTACTGTTTTTTATATCTAATTTTCAATCTTCAAATCCCTTAAATCTCTATTTTTTTTATTTTTATATTTATTGGTATCACTTTTATTTCTTGAGTGAGAACTCAAGCCTTTTCACGTACTGTGAAAAAAGAGAGAAAATAACTATTTTAAGAGTTATATTGTTCTACTTTAAAAAATAGGGTTAAATAATTAAAATCGTAGTTATTGTTTTTGTTATCCTATTTCTCAAACTTCAAATATCTAAAATTTTCCTAAGCTTTTGAGCTTTTACATTTATTTATTTTTAAATAGAGTTTAATTTTTGTAGGGGCTATTATAAGAATTACTACAGTACGTAATAAAGGAGAAAATTGGTCAAGGGTTTAATTTTGTACGTGAATAGAACAAAATAACAGTTATTGCCTATTAATGAGCTTCCGTGATACGTAATCAAGATTAATCACTTAATAATTTAAATATAGATAATTATAAAAAATTAAAAATGTATTTTTGTTAAATCGTTTATTTTTTTAAAGTTTTTAAAGGTTTATTTTCTTGAGTGATTTTAGCTAATTGTTTCATCTTTATGTTCATGTTGGTTGTTCACTTTCATGTAGTCGAATATGTTTTTTTTAAATATATTTTTAGGCCACAAATGGGCCATTTGTAACATTCGATAATCGGGTTGGATTCGTTTGTACCGAGAATTAGGTGTTTACTTTCGCTTCGGATGTACGATGTTTACAAGACTGTGTTAACTTTAAGGGCAGCTCGTGATTACACCATCCGGATGAAATTACTTATATTTTATCACGACACGACAAATCGATTTATTTTATATGTAGTTTTCTATTTGGTTTACTTGTTATTACTAACGTCTTGTTTGACGGCGGTATATAATTTCTTACAATGTAGAATCAATTTGTTATACCGTTGACCAATGTATTATGAATATTGATAATTCTCAAACACCGACTCGATTGTCATGATTAAGTGGAACATCAACACTGATAATTTTAGCATGACGAATTTTAAGGCAAATATCGACAAGAAATACAGGGAAGTTAACACACATCTCAAAATCGTGCATTGAATTTTTCTACATTATTGCATTATACATCTGCTACAGCAAATATATATATATATATATGTTGCCTAATCTGTTTATATGGGAGTTGTAGGTTTGGAGAAAAATTCCAGAGTCTTATCTGTAAAAGAAAAATGGCGGAAGTAAACATTATTATGAAAAATACAAGGCTTCCACTTGATCGGAGGCGGCGGAGATGACGAATGAGGAGTAGACGACCGCAACATCATTGTAACAAGCAGGCACTCAAGCGGCGAAAGAGACAACAAATGCAAGAAAAACTACCGACTACAAATACCTTCAGCTTGAACTGCGTTTTTGCTCGATTACAAAGCTGATGGTGGTTCCTTGAGTTTCAGATGGTATTTTAAGAAGAGGAAACAAAACTGCACGTGAATTATGTGCAATTTGGTGGGCATGGATTAAAAAGGAAATATACATACATACATGCATGCATATATGATTACATTCCGTCTTCTCACATTTGATACGTGCTTTTGGGCTCATCAAACGGGAATTATAATCCCAAGGCTATTAATAATAAAATAAATAAATAAAGTATAGATAATTATTCTATACACAAGTGCTTGTGGAATTTTTTTACACAAGCGCTTTAATTTTAGGAGTTATAGACTCTGGTTAGGGTTTAAAGTTTAGGAGTTTAAGTGTAGTAGTTTTGAATTTAAGGATCGTTAATAGAATTTTGGGTTTAGAGTTAAAATTTAGGGTTTATAGGTTAAATGTATGCTTAACATGTGTGTTTGGAAGAGTAAAAGTAAAGTAGGCTATTTATTATTGACTTAATTAATAAAAACAAATAAAGCTAATCTATATATACTAACAAAGATTAACGTTAAAGAACCCTTCTAACTAGCCCTAACAACTTAACTAACAACTGAAAAATACAGATGTGATATACCAGCATTCCTATTAGCCCCCTCAAGTTGGAGCATACAAATTTTGTATGCCCAATTTGAATACTAAGCTTCGAAATAGTGTCACATGTAATGCTTTGGTGAACCAATCAGCAAGCTGATGATGTGTACAAATAGGTAGAAGAGTGATTATCCCTCTCTGAATCTTCTCTCTTATCAAGTGGCAATCAATTTCAATATGCTTCGTCCTTTCGTGTTGAATGGGAATTTCTGCAAGTTTAATTGCAAATAAATTGTCACAATACAAATTAGCAGAATCAAGGACAAGTTGTAAATCAGAAAGAAGATAATTCAGCCACTGAATTTCACAAGTGACTGCTGCCATGGCTCTATATTCTGCCTCACTTGATGATCGGGAGATGGTTTGTTGCTTCTTTGATTTTCAAGAAATCAAGGCTGAACCAAGAAAAACACAAAATTCTGTTATAGAACGCCTAGAATCAGGACGTGTGGCCCAATCTAAATCTGAAAAAGCATTAATTTTTATATTACTGTCAGCAGGAAAAAACAACCCCTGTCCTGGAGTTCTCTTAAGATATCTTAGAACTCTGTGTGCTGCAACCAGATGTATATCAGTAGGTGCAGCAAGATATTGGGAAAGCTGTTGAACAGAAAAAAGCTATGCCTGGTCTTGTATTTGTCAGATAAAGAAGTTTTCCTACAAGCCTTCTATAATGAGTTATATCAACCAAAGGTGTTTCTTCAAATTTAGAAATTTTACTTTCAGCAAGAATAGGAGTAGACATAGGCTTTGAATCCATGAAACCAGTTTCCTCAAGTAACTCAAGAGTATACTTTCGTTGACACAAATTTATACCTTTACTAGACCTAGCAACTTCAAGACCTAAAAAGAATTTTAAGTCACCTAAGTCTTTTATTTTGAACGTGTCATGTAAAAAAAATTTAATAACAGAAATCTCATTTGAACTTGGGCTAGCAAGGATAATATCATCAACATAAACTGCTAAAGCAAAAAAGTTAGAACCTGTGCCTTTAATAGATAGAGAATTATCAGAAGAAGATTGCTTAAAACCTTGAGAAATTAAAGAGATACTCAATATTTCATTCCATTGTCTGCTAGCTTGTTTTAAACCATACAAACTCTTATTCAATTTACAAACCAAACCAGGTGTCTTCGTATCAAAACTAGGAGGTGGTTCCATATAAACCTCTTCATTTAAAAAAACATATAAGAAAGCATTATTTATATCTAATTGTTGCAATTTCCAACCTGTAGCAGCAGCCACTGCTAATATAGTTCTAATAGTAGTTAGTTTAGCAACGGGACTAAAAGTGTTTAAAAAATCTATTCCAGGCTGTTGAGTATATTTTTTTGCTACTAATCTAGCTTTGTACCGTTCAAGAGTGCCATCAGACTTGAATTTAGTCTTATAAACCCACTTACATCCTATAGTTTTCTTATTAGGAGGGAGTGGTACTAAATCCCAAGTATTATTATTTTGTAAAGCAAAAATTTCTTCAGTCATGACTTGTCTCCAACAATCATGAAGAACAACTTGTTTATAAGTCCTAGGTTCAGCTAAAACCATAGCATTATTAACATAAGCTTGATACTGAGGAGATAAAGAATTGTAAAATAACACCTGAGCAATGTTATGAGGAGAAGTGAACGATCCTGGCAAAGAAACATGAAAATCTCTATATTTCTGTGGAAGTTGAACATTTCTTGAAGGCCTTGTTGATGGGAGAGGATGATCAGATTGTGGCACCAAAATATCATGCCGTGACCTGTTAGAACAAGATGAGCTAGCCAAAGGCTGTTGACAAAAATCTATATTACTCAAAAAACCAGAACCTGTAGCAGAATCATTATTTTGAATGAAATCTGGAACAGAATCAGTATTGACACTAGAATTAGGTTCCTCATTTCTAATATCTGAATTTTGATTCTTAGAATAAGAAGTATTTCCAGTTTGTTGAGGTACACTATCCTCCAATAAGGTTTGACTATCATGTGTAGGTAAAATAACATCATTAAAATTCACAGGTGTTAAACCTTGAAAAGGAAATTTATCTTCTGAGAAAACATCTCTAGATACAAATATATCCTTAGTCTATATGTTATACAACATATAACCTTTAACATGTTTGGGATATTCAATAAAAACACACTTAATAGCTTTAGGATGCAATTTAGTCTTAGGTTTGGGCAAGACCAAAGCATAAACAATACATCCAAAAACCCTCAAATGATCAGTTTTAGGTGTTTTGCCAAATAATATATCAAAAGGAGATTTATTGCCTAAAAGAGGTGTTGGTGTGATATTGATTAAATAGGCAGCATGCAAAACAAAATCAAGCCAGAATTGCAATAGTAGATGAGATTGAATTCTAAGAGATCTAGCAACATTGAGCAGATGCTGATGTTTTCTCTCGACTATGCTATTCTGCTGGGGAGAATGAGTACAGGAATTTTGATGAATTATGTCTTTCATCTTAAAAAAATCCAGCATATCGAACTCTCTAGCATTATCAGTCCTAATACATTTAATTTTTTGAGAAAACTGAGTTTCAATCATTTTATAAAACTGAACAATTAACCCTCTAACCTCAGATTTCAACTTCATAGGATATATCCATACATACCTGCTCTTATCATCTACTATAGTTAGGAAATATGAATAACCATGTATACTTTTGACAGGGAAAGGACCCCAAACATCCATGTGAAAAAGATCAAAGATAGAATCAGTAACAGATTGACTAACAGGAAAAGAAGGTCTCTTATGCTTAGCAAGATGACATACTTCACAATCAAAAGCAGAACCAGAAGGTATATTTTTATTTATATCAGTAAAACACTTCATCCTTTGATAAGAAGGATGTCCTAACTTATCATGCCAAAGCTTGAAAGAAATAGAATCATTAACAACTGAATTGGAAAGAACAGAATTGGAATAACAAACAGTGGAACATAGAAGAATTTCTAGCTGATACAGGCCATTTAGCTCTTTAGCTAAACCAATCATCCTGCAAGTTGTTATATCCTGTATATAACAAACACCAGCATTAAAAATGAGGCAAACTGAAGTATCAGTAGTTAATTTAGAAACTGAAACCAGGTTAAAACTAAAACCAGGTATATAGAAAACATTCTTTAAAACAAAAGAGTTTGTAATTTGAACAGTGCCTATATGAGTTACCTTTTCCAATTGATTATTAGGTAACTTTACATATTTATTAAAAACTGAATTATATGTTGTAAAAAATTCTAAAGAATTAACTATATGATCAGTAGCACTTGAATCTAAAATCCAAAGAGTAGATAAATTCTTTGAAGTGGAACAAGTAAAAGCCATGCCTGCATCTGGAGCTGAAGCATCAAAAACTGATGAAAGAGCATTTATCTTGGAATCTTGAGCAGAATTCTTAGCAGAAACAGAACTCACAGACATATTCAGTTCTTGCAAAAGACTCAACAGGCTTTCATATTGATCCTTAGTAAACGCAACTGGATGATTATTATCCTTAACTACAAGATCAATATTCTGAAATCCTTCACCACTGAAAGATCCAACTTGATTAGCCTTAGTGGTCTGATTTTTATTTATATACCCAGGAGGAAACCCATGTTTCCTATAACATTTATCAACTGTGTGTCCATACAAACCACAGAATACACACATGGGCCTTTTATTGATACTATTTCTAGTTAAGAATTTCTTAGAACTAGAAAATTTATTTTTCTGTCGAGCATATTGATCGGTATTCTTGTTATCATACTTTTCGGCCAGTAGGATATTAGATTCAGTAACAATCGAACTAAGGGAACGCTCATGTTGAACCACAATGGAAAAGGCCTCATTAACAGAATGGGTAGGTTTCATCATTAGCAACTGAGACTTAGAGACAAAAAAGCTATCACTTAAACCCTTAAGAAAGCGAAGAAGGAAATCTTGCTTTCGGTACTTCATAGCAGAACAATTGCATGTAACTAAAGGTTTGAGATTACAAATCGCATCCCAAATGACCTTTAATTGAGTGTAATAGACGGTAACAGAAAGATTACCTTCATTTAAAGCATAAAATTCTTGAAGTATGTTAGAAATTCGAACCAAATCACCCTAACTGAATCGATCAAACAGATCTGTCCACAACTCAGACGCGTTATCGAACCAAATCATGCTTTGTGCGATTTCTAGATTCAAGGCCCGTTGCAACCAAGAGAGAACGAGATTGTTGCATTTTACCCAAGATTGGAAACGCAGCTCATCTTCTTTAGGTTCTTTAAGCGAACCGTTAATGAAGCAGAATTTGTTTTTGGAGATGAGGGACATTTTCATCGATCTTGCCCAGGCGTTGTAATTGTTGCCGCTGAGCAAGGAAGAAGTACGAACTAACGCCGGATTTTCATTCGGATGAATATAGAATTCGCCGGCAGGATCGTCGTTCTTGAAAAAACGATTGGCTTCATCAGAGGAACGGGAAGACGAATCATCTACTGATACCATGTTGAGAATGCTTAACACGTGTGTTTAGAAGAGTAAGGGTAAAGTAGGTTGTTTATTATTGACTTAATTAATAAATACAAATAAAGCTAATCTATATATACTAACAAAGATTAACATTAAAGAACCCTTCTAACTAACCCTAACAACTGAAAAATACAACTGTAATATACCAGGATTCCTATTATTAAACCATAAATCCCTACCTATATTACCCTAAAACCTAAACCCTAAAACCTAATTTCTAAATCCATACACCAAAACCCTAAACTCTAATGTAACACCCTGATTTTGGGCATAGAAGTTATCCGATTAGTTCGGAAGGTTCCGATGAACCGGTGTAGCGGTCTAGACTAGTTTCATGATTTAATTAAAAAGAAATAGATTTTGGCCGAAATAAAATATGGAAAAATTATCTAAGATATTTAAATATGTTTTGAAAATAATGGTGAACTCAATTTGGCAAAATAAATTGAGTAAGGGTGAAATTTTGAAAATGGTGACTGTTTTGTAAAGAAATCAAAATTGTTTTAGTGACCGTTTTGTAAAAGGATGAGAACTTAGAATCTTTAAAGAGCTAATAACTAAAGTCTAATATCAGACTTTATCCTTAATTAGCTTATTTTAAAGTGTTTTAATTAACTAAAATTGGTTAGGAGAGTTAATTGAGAGTTATTTTCTTTAAAACAAATTTGACGTAACTTTTCTTCTCTCAATAATTCTCTCAACTTTCTCTCCAGCCAAACACCATTCTTCTCTTCAAAATATTAAGGTAAACTCTTATTTTAATTGATCTTTGATTTCTAAATGATTTTCTATCAAAATCTTATTGTTCAAACTTTGTTTTCTCATGTAAATCAATAAATGAAGGGGAAAGCAACCATTAGAGATAAGGTTTCGTTCTTCTCCTCTAATGAAAGGTTCTTTACTGAAATTTCCAAGTTCTTGATCCTTTATCAATGTTTTCTAATGGGTTTAGTTGTGGTGATTAAGGAAAATTGGTTTAATTAAAGTTTTTGAGTTAATAAATGAAGAGATTGGTTTAAATTCGTATGAATCTGAAAATGTTGAGTATTATGATGATTTTAATCATTAAGTTGATGTTAAAGAATGTGGATAAGTGTTTTTGATCAATGTAAACCCGAAACTAGTTAGATTGCTATGGATCTATGTTGTTATCTTTGGTTTTTGGCTTGATAAATGGGTTTAATGGTTGCTGGAAGTTAAAAGATGTTGGGAAGTGTTTAGTTGGTGTATATTGATGTTGATTAAGTGTTGATTTCGTTGGGTAAGGGCTGGAGATCATTTAGGATGGTTTCGCCTTTGTTTTTTTATAGTTTTCGGTTGGTGTTGTGTTGTTAATTGTGCTAGAATGTTGAGGAGATTGTGGGATGCGAGTTTAGATGTTGAATTGAGCTTTAATTCTCTGTTTTGGTTGGGTAAAAATGGGGGAGATTAATCCGGAGTTGTTTGAAGGTGCTACGATTGCATCAGATGCTTGATTGACGCTTCGACTGCAAGCGAAGTCGGTGAGTGGAAACGTGGTTTACAGCCTTAAAAAGGTTTGAAAGTGATTTATGGGAGTTTAGATTGAGCTTGAAACGCCAATCTAGGCTCGAAAGTAAGTATGGTGACATTTGCTCTCAGATTTCGATTTTTCACTCGTATTTTGATTATGGTTTTGTTACCTACTGTTTAATGCATGTTTTCATATGTGAAATATGATGAGATTTGTCCCATGAGATAGAATTGCTATGGCAATGAGATATATTATGCTTTTGAAAAGCTTTGCATTGTTTTGATGCATGAGATTTAAGATATAAAAATGGTTTTGATGATGCATTGGTAAAAACAGTAAGTTAACATGGTTTTAAATTATATATTGGCAAGTGATTATGCTTATAAACTATGTCGGATATAATTGGCCGGCCAATAGGATGAGAATGCACTATAATATACAAAATCTGTATGTATTGTAAATTCTTATGTTACACAATAGGGGTAGTGCTATTGTGTTGCGAGTGATAGGGGTAGTGCTATCATCAACAGGTAATGAGGGTAGTTCTATCTCGGCCGAAGTGAGATTATGGTGAGGGTAGTTTCACCATGAGACTTGATGGGGGTAGTGCCATCAAGGTGTCAACATATCCGAACATGAAAGGCTGGGGGTAGTGCCATCCAAAAGATATGGGTAGTTTTATCTGGATCACTTGTATTACCAATATATGTGCTAAACATGTATCATGCTTTTAAATGGTGATTTGTATAATGTAGAAAGATTTGTATAATGTGGTTTATACATGAGACTTTGCATAAGGTGAGATTATGCATGAGATTTAAAATGGAAGCATTTCTTGTTGGCTAAGCATGTAAGACTTGAGATTTTGCATTGAGATGCATGAGACTAATGATACATGTTGAGAAATGAAATGTGTTTTGCTTTGAAAAGTGGTTTCAAGCATGAGATTTGATTTGAGCATGATATTGGAGATTTATGGACTAAAATAGTTTTAAATGTATTATTGTTGTATTTTGTTTTGAGCGACCCTCACCAGGCATTTATGCTTACGCTCTCTTTTACAACAATGCAGATCAATAGAGTTTTGGTGGCAGCAAGGAAGCAAAGATTCAATCCAAGTTGCCATTGTAAGATCAAGTATGGTTTGATAGTTTTAAATATAGATAATAATGGCAATAGGGTTAGCCAAGTGTTTTGGGAGAGGTTGTTTTGAACTCCTTTGATTTATTGCAAGTTTCTATAATGGTTTTGGACTTGTAAATGGCCTCTTAATGGTTTTTAAGCTTGAAATGCTCTTTTTGGTCATTGGATGGTTTTTGAGCTAGGATGCATGCAAAGGTTTGGTTGATGCTATTGTTGATATGGATGCTTGCTATGTTCATGTTTAATGCTTGTGAATCACGCTTAATGATGTTTGAAGTGTTTGGGCTTGTTTAGATTCGATCAAAGTTGGTTAAAAATGCCTAAAGTGACCTTACAGGTCCAGGCGCATCAATACACTTGCTACTGTTTCGATACGGTATGCATAATTATACCAGGTGTTTTGATATGCGGGGGCGTATCGATATGGCTTTTCCCCTGAGTTTTGCCTTAGCATACCGATACGCTTTGGTCTGTATCGAAACGAATGTTTCCAGTAAGCTATGTTAAACAGGGGTGTTTCGATACATTGGGGGCGTATCAATACGGGTTTTGGTCTGACCCCTGAGCTTCTCGGTGCCACGTAGGCGTACCGATACAGGGCTAGCCGTATCGATGCGGCTGGCTGTTAAGTTGGTTATGAGTTTCATATTCTTGCATTTTAGTCTATGTTTTAACGTATGTTCAGTTGTGTGTGTTCTAAGTATTTTTTGAGCCAAAATTTAACATGTGAGCATGTAATGAACCTAATTTAAGGATGGTAAGCTTAATTTCACCTAAGTTCTTATATTTTTCTTGAAACTACATTTTGGTCCCTAAATCGCGTAAAGGCTCAATCGGATGTCCAATTGATGCTCGATTCGAGTGTGTTTCCGATGTTTCTTTTGTAATCACATAGAAAGTTTATTATGAATCTAGACAAGATAAAAAGAAAAAAATGGGTCATTAATCGAAGTGAATCTTTGCAGATTCGCCCCGATTTTCCCCGTGTAACTCGTTCGGCTCGATCTTGGGACTATACTAGGTTAAGGGTGTTACATATGTTGCTATCAGAGCCAGGTTTACAAAAATTAGGAGGTAAGTTGAGGTAAGTTTGATGGGTGTTTGAATATATGTTGTCCGCAAGGTGTTGAGGTTATGTTTCGAGCATGTTATGATTGTTTAATGATTGATTGCTATGCAGAGTGATTGATAGCATGTTGTTTGGTTAATGCTTGTTGTTGGGGGTAGAGAATTGGGTAACCCATTGCCATATTACTATTGAAAAGAGATATTGTTTTAAAACTTGAGCAACTTGGAATCTTGCTTCGTACTGGCCTGACTATTTTGATATGTTATTTTTAAATGATAGATTCATACTATTTGCATTATGGGACCGAGACGAGAGCTGGAGTTGATACTCGTAGAGTTGAGGAGGAACGTGTTAAGCGTAATGAGGATTTGACGCCCCCTCCGCCTCCATTGGGTGGTGGTATTGGGATAGAAGGTGATGAACCCCAGGTAGTTTAGGGGCAGGTTGTGGGTGATATGACACCTTTGATTCAGGCTATCATGGGAGCTTTTCAGGCTGCAGTAGCGGGTATGTGTGCGGCTGCACCACCGCCAGTTGTTGTTAATCCTGGTTTACCTTTGGAGCGTTTGCGCAGTCTGGGTGGTACCGAGTTTCGAGGGTTGTCTCCGGAGGATTCCGAGGCATGGTTTGAGAGTACCCAGAGGATTTTGGGACAGATGGGGTGCACAGATGTGCATAAGCTTGGTTTCATTATTTCTCTGTTGCATGGCGGTGCTTATACGTGGTGGACGACCACAATTGCGGGGATAGAACCTGCAGAGGTAACCTGGGATTTCTTTGGGACTGCCTTCAGGCGTAAATATCTTGGTACGAGGTATCAGGATGAGAAGAAGAGGGAGTTTATGTCCTTGGTTCAGGGTAACAAATCAGTTCTCGACAACAGTAACGTTAGTTATTTGTCGATGTACATTATTTATGACTATATTACTGACTAATTAACATTACTTGTATTATGTTGATAAATAACAAGTTGACCCTTGATAAAGAAATTCAATGTAACGGATCAATACAAAAATATATAAAGGATAAAGTACACAAATGATCACTAAATCATCAAAAAATACAAAATAGTCATCAAACTTTCAGAAATTACATAATGAGCATTAAATTTTAATTTTTATTATAAAATAATCACTGAACTTTTAACTGTTATTAATTGGGTGACATGACAGTTACAGAAATTTGTATAACATCACATTTAATCTCAATATTTACACATCATATCAATTTATACATTAATATTCACTCAACGACAGTTAACGACTCAGTAACCGTTTTGTAACAAAAACTTGAGTTTAATACTCATTATGGAACTTTTAAAAGTTTAAAAACTATTTTATATTTTTAGATAGTTTAGTAATCATTTCTGTATTTTACTAAAATATAAAACATCACTGATAAATTAATACATTATTGTTTCTTTACTCCTTGCCAAAATAAAATTATGAATTTCTCATTAAATTAAGGTTTTTTCCTAAGCCGACATTAAATTATCCACGGCTGGTTTTTTTATTTTTAGAAAATGAAAAACGAACGTTCAAGTCTCCTCCTACCGAATTGAGAACCGGGTCAATCAGGGCTTAAGCCAGCCGAATAAGACTATTTTATAGTCAGTTCGGGAAACTAAAGGATTCAACACATCATTTAAATAACCAATGAATTAATTAAATGTAATTATTAATTAACCTCCAATCCATATAATACACCCGCATGCTTTTCCGGTCCATCCTTCACAAAATACACCTCCCTCATCCTCTGAAACGCGTGCCACGTCAGCAATGAATCCGACCCCGCCTGGTGACATTTTCCGACCGCCCGGTTCACATCCAAGGTCCGAGCCACCCGGTCCAACCCTCCGTACAGGCTCTGGCAAAATCTCATCATGTGCTTTAGATCATAAACTCTGCTCCCAAATAACACCCTGAGGACCTTCAAGAATTCATCCAAGCCGCCGGGCAAGTTGCGGCGCGTGAGTATCTTAACCAGGTACCCGAAATCATACGCGCTGTGGAAAGTCACCCAACTCACCGAGTCATTACAAACCAGCCCAGACGACATAATCAACTCGGAGAACCTTTCCGAGTCGATCCCCTTCTCTTTGTTCTTCTCGAAATCGATCCCTTGCTTCCTCAAAAGTGCGATGGAATCAGGCGCGTGAGAGTCACGCTCCACGTCGAAGTCACGGAAGTTGAATTCCCAGATGAACTGCTGGTCGTGGGTCCCCAGGTTTGGTAGGTTACCCGAAGAATCGGTGAGGGTGAGGCCCACTTGGATCAAGTTCAAAGCATCAACGTTGGATTTGAGGATCTTGTAATGATCGGAAGGCCGAAACTGGGCGGCGTAAGGCCGGGTCGGACCCACTTTCGGTCTGAAAACAATTCCCGGAAATTCAGTGTCCATGGAAATGAAAGGGTACTGGTCGATAACTCGACTGATCAACTCGAACTCCGCTTCTAGATTATCCGACCAAACTTCCCTAATCTTCACATGTCTTGTAACCCCGTCTGAATCACCAAACCCCATGTCTGAAAATCACAGAACTGAACTGAAAAGAAAAGAAAAACTGGAGTTTTGGTTTGTAGCAAAGAGAGAGTGGAGGCGGGGGGATTATATACGAGTAAAGGGAGGGGTGTGAAGGTATTGCTGGGAAAGTGGTCAAAGAGAGAGAGGGGACAAGTTTCGAAGAAAAACAGGCTTAGACGAGACGTGGGATTTGGGTGTTGCTTGTTTGACTGGAAATAAAACAATGAATGTAGACTTGGTAGGTTATAATCTTGATTCTGGTTTAAATATTAAATGCGCATGTATTAATTGAATAATAAAATATTTCTATCATCTAGAATTATAATTTTTATGAGTTATATTGATAAAATTTGTGAGAAAAGATGAAAGTAATTTTTAAGTGTACTGTAAAAAAACGAATTATATTTATTTTAAGAGACACGAATTTAAATTATTTTGTCTATAAATATTATCTTGTATCTTTGGATTATTCAAAAAATAAAAAGATATAGTATGACCAACATTTTCAAATGAAAAATAATACATGGATTTAGTTTAACAAAAATAATATATAAAACTAAATTTAAAATTTTAAAATAATATAACAAATATTTTACGTATTTAAACGGTTGTTACTCTGATTTGTTTTGTTTCATCGGAGTATCCGATTTCAAGTGGAGACTACTTCCTATGTACCTGACTCAGACCGAGAATAAATTATATAGTAGGAACTTTTTACCACGTTATTTGTAAGACTATCCAATCAAATGCATTTATCTTATTAATTTTTTTCATCTCATCTTTTAATCAAGTGAATTTTCACTCATATTTACTGTAAATCAAATTTTAAAATAATTTTTATCAAGTGAAGACTCACTTGATAAAAAGATGAGATGGAAAAATTAATGAGATGAATGCATTTGATTGGTTGGTCCGATGAATAACGTGGTAGAAAGAACCCATGATATAGTTTCTCAAGACTGAGTGACAGTTTTCAAAAACATTTGGGTGTGAATTGGCGTCTCACATGAATTTGTAGGGTTGTAAATGAACCGAGCTTGAACGAACAAGATTATGTTCGCGTCCGTTTGTTTATTTTTAAGGTGTTTATGTTCGGTTCGTATTCATTTAAATTTTTAATATTGTGTTTGTATTTGTTTATTTATTTTTAAAGGCATTCGTGTTCGTTTGTTTAGTGTTCACAAACTGTTCATTTAAGTGTTTGAATGTATTCGTTTATTTATTCACAAAAATATTCGTTTATATGTTTAGAAATGTTAACTAAATTAACAATAAATAAAACAAAAACGACAAGATAAAACATACATTTCAACATGAATTTATATAACATCCTTAGCAACAACAAAAAGTAATATTTAGATGTATCCACAAGCATTTTAATCCTATAAACGGGCCTATAAGCGAGCTTGTTCGTGAACATGAACGAGCCGAACACATCTATGTTCATGTTCGTTCGTTTATTAAACGAACACAAAATTTTTGTTCATAATTGTTTATTTAGCTTAATAAACAAATGTTATACGAATAGTTTGTCAAACTCTCTGTTCATTTACACCCCTATAAATTTAGATCTAATGTTATAAAACTTGAGCTCTTTTGTGAATTTCGTTTTAATTATTTTTTATTAACTAGCCTTTATATATATACATAGGGATGAGATCCACTTACATGGTGTAAAACTCATTTAGTTTTACACTAATCCATGACCATTGGATGAGTGAAATGGATGGATAAGATTAACAGTAGAAAATGTGAAGATTATTACTTGGGAAAAAAATAAGAAAATAATCTTAACCATTTATTATCATCATCCAACGGTCTAAAAAAGTGTAAAAATAATTGAGTTTTACATCATATAAGTGGATCCTAACCCATATATATTTAAATGTCAAGATTTGAACATATACGACATGGGATAGCAAAACTATCTTTAAATATAGGTGTAACACGAGAACCTTTTAGTGCTCGAACCCGAGTTTTCTAAGAGGTACATAACAAGCTTAAACCGCAAGTCACCTTTTGACAAGACATATTTCACATTCAAGTGCTCGAACCGAGTCTCTTAAGATAAATATCATCATTTTTCCACTGGTTCCCCTCTACTCCAGATAAAATTAGGATTAAATTTAAAATTTGTCAAAAAATAATAATTTGTATAATCAGTTATAAAATATGTTAATCTTAAAATAAAAATTATCATTAAAAAGAGCTTTCGGGTTTGACTTATTCTAACTGGGTCTCAAACATTCCTTTGACCAAGAGAATATGCACGTGACTAAACAGTAAACACTAGATTGTTTGAGCGTAATTATATAATTTCGATTATCGACGTCAAATTTTCAATAATAAAAAATCATTTTTGATATTTAATCTTCTAAATTCCTCAAGAAAGTTAAGCTAACGCATATGATAATACGATGGGTTAATGGGCAATGATAGGCAAGTTGGGACTCCGCTCATTCATCCCCCTGTCACCATTGTATTTCTTGGACTTTAAACTATTAAATTAATAAATAAAATTTAAATATGGTGGAATATTCAACCGACTTAAGTCTGAAAAATATTTGGAAGAATTCAAATGTTTTACTAAGCATGCATTAGATAGAGAAGGTAGTTTCTTTTTGGAATATTTATATTATATATATAAATTTTAAGTCATAATTGTTATATCTTTCGCCTAATCGGAAGTATCTGCTCATAGGTATTTTTAATCATTTGATAATACACATGCGTTATAGACAAAACAGTTGAATTTAGGTCTCTTAAAATAAAACATTATCCATTTTTTTACTAGAACCATTTGTTGAGTTCATCTAAAAATATTCATATTATTGTAGCGACCTTTTTAAAATTCTTTGAAAAGATTTTCGTGTTTAAGGTGCTACGGGTTATTCCCTAAATCGCTTCTTTGTAATCTATGTTTCAAAATAAGGGATTTATTTTGAAAAATTTTAATTCTTGTGAAAATCGATAAAAACTTGAATTTTATTTGAAAATAAGACTTGGAGTCGCCACCGACCACTTAGATAAGGTAGGCCTGACACCAGAAAACCAGAGATTTGATTTTAAAGGGTTCGAGAGTTGGTTACGTGTGGGGAAGGATTAGCACCCCATCACGCCCGAAAATCAGTACCAAAATATTAAACGGGCCTTATCGAATTGGTGGGTTTAAATTAATTGGACATTTAATTAATAAGGATGACGATACCTCGGATCATAGATTAAACCGACATCATATAAGCCTGACTGCCGTGTTAATTTATGGTGCGAATCTCGTACGTCACCTTTATGCATGATGCGAGCATTTAAGAATGATGTTATGATTTGACCAATTTTTAATTTACATTTACCTTGGGACGATAAGAATTAATTCAAATATTCGGTCAACATCCATTGAACCAAGACTGTTACGATACAAATATCGAAATTAATGAATACCTCCTTTTTATAGTTAAAGATTAATTAACAAGATAAATATGAAATTAAAAGGTTAAATGAATGATAAATATGATGTACATCAAAAAAATAAAGAAATAACAAAGCAAGGGAAAAAACATAAAAAATTGGAAAAAAGACAAGATCGAACAAAAGAAACACGTAAAATAAATACGGAAACTTAAAGGCAAAAATTAAAATGCGAGAATTAAAAGCAGAAATTAAATGTTAAAAGTTAGATGTTAGAGGTTAATTAGCTACTATAGACGAACTATAATAATAGGGATCATATCCCATTGCGGGTCACCATAAGGCCTATTCGAACATAAAAAGAAATAACATACGAGAATAGAAATAAAATGAACAAATAAATAATATATGTATATATATATATATTAAGGTAATATTATGATATAAATATATAATCCATATATAATATATAATATAGTAATACTATGATATATATAACATATAACGTATAATATGTATATAGCAAATATGAATAACATATAAAATACATAACATATAATATAGTATACAATATAAATAACGTAATATTTATATAACATATAATATATATATAATGTAGTATACAATATATAAATAACATAGTATAATCGTATAGGTAGTATAATATATAAAAGGAAAATAAAATTATAATAATACAAAAAGAACACGGCATCACAGGGGGCTTTTCATTTCCAGTTTCAAAAGGAAACCAAGAGCTGAAACAAGTTTGAGAAAAGAGGAAACCCTAGCCCCGTCACATCATCAACGGCGGTATGGTCGCTCCCCAGCCGAAAAACACCACCACAAAAGTCCCAAGATTGGACTGAACCCACGTGACCTTGGAGGTGCGATTCGCCGCCGTCCATCGTCAGATCGTGGTGAATCCGAGATATGTCGTTCCTCTCGTCGTGGGCTGCACACTCACCGTTGGGATTGCTGATCGGAAGCTCCGGTTGCTGGAACCGTCATGGCCGAACGGGTAAGCTTTCTTTTTTCTCTTTTTGTTTTTTTGATCCGTGAAGTAAAAAAACCCTGAAAGTGCTCCCTTTTTTATTTGATTCGAAAATAAGAAATTGAAAACAAGAAGAAGAAATCTAGAAAAGAACTCTGAAAATGCTTTTTTTTTATTGGTTCATGAATGCTCTCTTTTTCCCTTTTTTTATATTTCGAACCGAAAGGTAAATAAAAACCCAACAATTATCAGAAATTTCGCTGCTCTTTGTATTGATTGTTAAAATCCTCTTCCTTTACACTATTTAGGGTCCCCCTTTTATAGAATCGAATTACATGCTTTTAAGCAAAATAGAAATTATCTAAAAAGCCTATTGGTTCTGCCTATCTTGTTTGTATTCATGCCCTCTGACATTCTTGTTGGTTTGTTTCATTCCTCTTGTTTGTTGGTGCATGTGACGGTGCCGAGAAAAGGAGACCAAGATGTGGTTCCAGTTTGCCATTGTGGAGCTTCCATTTGAGTGGTGGCCGCCGTGGCGTTGGGGCGTGGCTGACGTGGCCGTTGCTGGTTGGTGAGCAGTGGTGATGTGGCCTCCATGGTGGCAAGGAAGGTCACGAATATGGGCTCATCGGGTTGCTACAAACACAAGGCAGATGGGGGTTAAAAGTGTTCATCATATTAGGGCTAGGGTTTTATTTATTTAGGGCTTTATTAGGCCATATAGTATATATTTTTTATGGGTTTTGATTTGTAATGAACTGTTGATATATATGAGATGGGCTTTTTATTTAATTATATTGGGATTTTAATTAATATTAACCTTTATTTTGATTTTTTAGCTTAGCTTTATAATAATAATAATAATAATAATGTATAAAAATAAAAGAAAACAGATAATAATAAATTTAATAGTATTAATAATACTAACAATGATAGAATATAATAGCAATAGCTAATACTATTATAATATATGAATAGTATTTTTTTAATTGGATAATAATATGATAATAAATAGCATAATAGATAACAAATAACAAAACATAGATAAATACTTAATCCAAATGGTGCTAGTAATTTTTTTTTTTAGTTTTTTTGGGTTTTAACAAAAGAGATAAAGTGCACCAAGCCCCTAACATATATTTTTTTATAGATAGTAGTATATAAATATATAAGCCCATTATTGTATAAAGCAAAAAATAAAAATGGGTTCACTTCGAATAAAATTAGTGATTACAATTATAATAGATTGTTTCATTATAATATTTTATAGTATATAGTTTAACCCAATAATCTATGGTTTGAATAGTTGAACAAACTTAATATAAACTGGTTAAAGGGGGTTGACATATGAGTTAACTAAGTAGACGAGTCAGAAACATTACCCATGGAAGGCAGCAACCTCAACCACACGTCGACAAGACTTTATAAAAAATGTCATAAATTATTCAATTAATCCTTGCAATTATTGGACAGTTTTCAAGGTTGTATAAATGTTTTGTTCTTTTCTCCTTTTTGGGCTTATGTTTTGTTCCATTTTTTCTGGTTGGACATTGCAGCCATGGCCTGCGCACAGGAATATTTGAAGCAAATAAGCGTGTACTGATCAATTTTGCTCCGAAGTCCAAACCTTGCTTGTTAAACTAAATAGTAGTTATATTGTTAACCCGTTAATCTATTAGTTATTCAGTTGTAACTGTTATTATCTCATGTATAAAAGAGAGCCTTGCCTCTCTGAAAAGGCAGCGAGAAATTAATGAAAAGCTGATTTTTCCATCTCAGTTTCGTGTAATTTTGGTCAATGCTTAACCATGTTAAACTAAATAGCAGTTATATTGCTAATCCGTTAGTCTATTGTCACTAATTTTTTACCCTTTTTATATATATAAAAAGATCAAAATAAAAATATAATTTAGTTTTTTTTTAAAATATACCTAGTAAAATAAAACTTGCCTTCAAATAAAAATAAACCCACTCTTTTTTTAAATCCACCATAAAAAGGTCCATTTTTAATTTATTTGTAGAGCTCATTCCTTAAAATAATAATAATAATAACAACCCATTTTAAATTAAATAAAAGGGACCAAACTAACCCATTTTATGCAGGTTTGATAAAGGTCGTTGGATCTAGGGATTGGAGATCAAAGGACCAGATTGGATTAGCAAAAATCAAAAAAGGGGGAAGGGGACCAACCCGCGCTGCCACGCGCGGGATTGGTTCCCCCAAATCCCTCCCCTGTTCGAACGAGGCTACTGCCGCAGCCTTCCCCACCACGCTGTGGCCGCCGGCGACCGTTGTCGTAGGTGCCGATCGACTTGCCTCGGCCAGCCGAACCCAACGCCACCTCTGTCGTTCCTTGCGGTCGTTGTTATCCTACAAAACGAAGAAGAGAGGGTTTCAAACCTTAATTAAATTTGGGGACAAAATCATCCAATTTCAGCTCGAATTTGTCCCCCAAAAAAATCTGATAATCTCGAATTCTTGGCAAGTCAATGAGTCTGGTTTATTTTGATTGGAATTTCGACTGGAATTAAGGGATTTCTTGTCCCAATTTACCTTGAAGAGTAGGGTTTTGAACCCTATAAATTGAGACCCTTTTTTCCATTGTTGGGAGGAGGAATTCACCACTAATTACCATTCAAAAATCACCAAACAAAGCTCTGAAAATTCATCCGAAAGTTGCTGGAATTAGTTCGAGTTTGGAGCAGCATTGTTCAAATTTTGGTGGAGGAAAAGCAAGTATTTTTGCCACTTTGTTAGTATAATTTCTCCCCTTTCTTTTTTTATATATATTTTTGTTCATGTGACGTTCTTCATTTATTCGTATTTGCTTATGTTAATCCAGGTTTGTTCGAGCTAATCTTTGTTTTAATGTTGTTTTTCCTTCATTTTTTTTTAAAAAATATACATAGGAGGAGGTCACCGCCAGCGAGCGGCGCTCGACGCCGATGGATGGCGGCCGGCACGGTGACCCTCCTCCTTGTTCATCCCCTTTGATGAACACCAAGAACATGTTTTTTTGTGTTAAAATATGGTGTTTAATCCATTTGATTTCTAAAAAATAAAAAGATGGTGTTTGTGGGCTTTAAACCCAACTCATTTTAGACCATTTATTTAAGTCACCCATTTCTTTTTTTTTCCTTTAAAAATTTTTAAAATAAAAAAATCTCAATTTCAACTTTGTTTTAATTTGGTCACCTCCCACTTTTTATTTAAAAAAGGAAATATTTTTTAGAAACACAAAAATAAATAAGTTTTTTTTAAATAATAAAGAATCGTTCTTTTAAAATAAACAAACGTTTTTAATACTCAAAAAGCCTAAAAAATTTCTTAAAAAGAATGTTTTTTAAAAGAATTAATAACAAATGTTTTAAAATAATTTAAAACCTATTTAAAAAAAACATAAAAACAATACAAGTTTAAAAAAATAAAAAAATCAAATGAGAAAAGGGTAAAAAGATTTTAAAACATAAAAAAGAAATAACAACCTTTTCAAATAACTAGTAATGAAGGTTTTTAAACAAAACAAATATATAAAAAAGTCTTTTTAAAAAAAATACGGAAAACATAAAATATGTTTTAAGTTTTGTAAATATTGTTTTCTTGTCTTTTGCTTTAGAATTAAGTTGGCTTTAGGAATAGGTCCTTTAAAACTTAGATAGAGATTTCTTTGTAATAAAATTCATTTCACAAGAAATAAAACACGCTTAAGAAAACTTTAACCCTTAAATAGGTAAAATATACGTAGGCTCTTTTAGGTTAATAAATGTCGATTTAGAATGAATAAAACTTTCAACACACCTAATGTTTCTTTGTTTGATTGTTAAAAAGCGAAATTAATTTAATGCAGTGTCTTACTAAACGGAAATGACGGGTTAGCGCGAGGAGTGTTGGTGGTGATTGGAGTTCATTTTCGGATAGTAAGACCGTCAAATGGAATTAAACTTATAGATGGACAGTTGATTTAAACTTCAAGAGAATTCGCAAAATCCGACTTTTAAAACCTTTTGTAATCAACAAGGTACCAATTTTTGGGCGTCGTGGGGGGTGCTAACCCTTCCCCACGCGTAACCGACTCTCGAACCCGTTTTTGTGGTTTTCGCAGACCGAAAATATTGTTTTGATAAAATAAAATGATTTTATTAAAATAACCCATTTTATGGTGATCCAATCACATCTTAAAAGATTGGTGGCGACTCCGTGTTTTTACTTTTCAAAATGTCAAGACTCCCGAGAGGGACGTTGCGACAATTCAGTTGTAACTGTTATTATCTCATGTATAAAAGAGAGCCTTGCCTCTCTGAAAAAGCAACAAGAAATTAATGAAAAGCTGATTTTCTATCTCAGTTTCGTGTGATTTTGGTTAATGCTTAACATGGTATCAGAACACTAGGTGATCTCGCTTCTTCTTTGCTAGTTTTCCTCTTGAACTTCTTGTTCGAGTTTCTCGCTCAGTCTTTATGGTTTATTTCTTGTTGTGTTATTTTGTTGCTTAGTTTCTCATGGTTCCTCTAGAAGTTGTATCTTTCATGGTTGATGATGAGCAACTTGTTGAAGTTCTAGTCTTTTCTAACAAGAGAGTGAATGTTTGTCTAAATGAATCAAACTATCTCTTGTGGAAGCAACATGTTGTGCATAAAATTAGAGGGCTTGGTGATAAGTGTTCAAAAGTACTATTTTTCTTACCCTTTTTACTCATATTATTGTTAGACTTAGGCTCATATTAGTTACATAATTAGTCATTCATGCATTAATCCATGTTTCCTTCCATCGTTGAGCTTGATTGCATAACTTGGTTGTTTTTGTGGGAAAAGATGCTGCTTTGGTGTGTTTTGTGTGTATGTGCATGATCACTTGCAAAAGCAAGGCTAGAGCTAGTTGCCAAGGCAATGCATGAAGGAGATGCCGAGCTAGTTGCCAGGGCAATGAATGAAGGAGAGGCCAAGCCAGTTGCCAGGGCAATTGTCGACAAAGAATAAGGTGATATGGTAGTCGAAATTGATGACTAGACAAGCCCAAGATGACGTGGAGAAAAGCTAAATCAAAAAGGAGTTTGATTTTCATGAAGAGGTTAAAGAAGAATTAAATTCCAAGAAGATAGGAGAAGTTCTAGAAGAAATATAATTATAATAAAGAATTATATTCTTTAAAGATAATTTAATTCCAACTTAATTTCCTCCTCAAAGAAGGACTTTGACCTAGCCTTATAAATTAGAGGCCATGCCGTCAACTCCAGGGGAGAGGGAAGAGAGAATTTTCGACAAGCATCAAGGGCAATGAGGATTTCGACAAGCTTCGTCCATCCTTCATCTTTTTCTTTCTTGTTCAATTAAGTTCATGCTAGGGATTCTTTATCTTGTGTTTCTTTGGAATCTAGCCATGAACTAAATCTATTTGGCTAAGGTTATTGTGTCTTGTGGTTGTGAGAAACTATTGGATTTTGTTTAGGTAATAAGAGTTTGCACTTTTCTATTCAAGGTTTATTCATTCTTGGTTCTTATTCTTGTTTGCGAGTGAATTGGGAGAGGATCTCGTAACTTCATCTATTTATCTAATATCGGGAGAGTTAGATTCAAGAAATGAATGAATATGAGCTTTATTCAATCTATTGATGGTGAAGATTAATCCGGCTTAGGAATAAGTTAAGGATTTTAATGGCTAAGAGGAGCGCAAGATTGGTTGTTGTTCACCCTTGATTCACGCAGGGATGTATTATCAAGGCATGCACAAGTAGCTAGAGTTTTGACTTAGGGATAAGAAGAAACCATCGAAGAACGCTCTGCCGAACCTTGAAGGTTGCTGCCCAGACGCCCAAGTAGTTGCCCAACTAGTCGCCCAGGCAACCCCGTTGTGCAAGTTGCCACGACAACTGAGTTGCCCTTGCATTCTTTTACCAAGACGATCCAATCGGCTATTACACCTCAACTCACGATAACCTGGCCTATCTCTCTCATTTGACCTCATCTAATCTTTTACTTTATTGCTTTCTAGATTAGTTATTAGTTAAAACTCCTATAATCTTCTATTTGTGTTTTTACTTTTTATAGTGCAAAAGATTAGATTCTTGAAGTGGCACCAATCCCTGTGGAGACGATATCTTTTATACTATAACTTGCGACGTGTACACTTGCGGAGCACTTATTACGCGCAACACTTGGATTGGAAGGTTACCTTGACGGATCTATGGCTACTCCCTCGAAACTTGCACGAAATCGAGTTGGTGAGCAAATTGTCAATCCCTTATATCTCCAATTTGTTAATCAAGATAGCTTGGTTACTCTCTACAGTCAGTCCCAATATCTTGCCACGTTTGATTGGTTTTGAAACTTCAACTGCTATTTGGAGCTCTATAACCAAAGTCTATTCTAAACTTTCCACAACCAAACTCATGAATCTACATTGACGAATGAGGTCTATAAAAAAAGGCACCGAATCAATGCAAGAATACACGATGGCAGTTAAAGAATCATGTGATTTTCTTGTAACCCGTGGAAGCTCAATCTCGGATCTTGAGCAGATAGCTACTATCTTGAATGGCTTACCTCTAGAATTTGAACCTTCAGTTGCTGCCATCACTGCCAGTAGAGAACCCTACACGATTGAAAACGTTGTGTCAATCTTGATTGATGTTGACTCTCGTATGGAGGATTATTCTAGATTCCCAATAAGCATTAACTATACTTGGTATAGTTCTAGACATGCTCCTGTTACATCCGATGAGTAAGGAGAGACACAAGAAGTGTCAAGATCGAGTACAGACAATAATAGCAGCCAGTCTAAAAATAAGGGCACGCCCATAATTCAATGTCAACTTTGTAGGAAGCTGGGGCATTTGGTTGATCGTTGTTGGAAAAGGTTTGATCAGAACTTCAAGGGCATCTCAGCACAACAATCAAGGAATACTATCAAGCCTCAAGCCAACAATTGCTCTTCTTGTTGTTGTGCGTATTGAGTGCTATGCAAACAGTGCAAGTATACATGTTGCAAGTAATAAAGTGATATAATAAGTATCGAGTATTGTCTCCACAGGGATTGGTTTGGGCCACTTTGCTTTAGTTATCACACTGTAAAAGTAAAAATACAATTGATAATTGTATAAGTTCTAACTAACGAATAAAATAAAAGAGCAATTAAATACAATAAAGATGTAATGAAATGAGAGAGAGTAGGCCAGGTTATCGTGAGTTGAGGTGTGATAGTTGGAAGGATCGTCTCAGTAGATGAGTGCAGCGGCAACTCAGTTGCTGTTGCAACTTGCACAGTTGGGTTGCCTTGGCAACTAGTAGAACGGTTGCCTGGGCAACTGACTGAGCAACTGTTTGGGCGACTGGGTAGCAAACTTCAAGGTTCGACAGAGCGTTCTTTAATGGATTCTTCTTATCCCTAAGTCGAAACTCTAGCTAATTGTGTAATCACTCATTTTTTTTCCGGGTTTTTAGTTTTTTTAGTATTATTGTAATAATAATATTATTAAAAAATAATAAATAAAAAATAAATAATAATAAAAATAAAATAAAAAATAAAAAAATGGATAGAGGGGGAAGCTCTACGCCACCCCAAAGCACCCCCCAATTGCCTATATAAAGGCATGGGGGGCAATTGCAGCAGCAAGGAATCGACAAAATGGGCCTGGCCATAAAGAGAGCAGTGCTCTCGGCTAGCCCAGGGCCAAGGGGCAGTCCCCTCGGTCCTAACCGGTTTGATTGGGGTCTTATTTTGGATCCGGTCTAGTTATTTTTTGGTGAGGTCGTGGTAGATCTCGGTGGGGTCCAGTCGGGGTTCGTCATTCGAACTTCTAGTTAGGTATATTTTCTTTCATTTTTATTTGTGTTGTAATTTTTATGATTTAATGAAGTAGTAGTTAATTTAAAATTGTGTTTTTTAGTTTGTATGTTTATTTATGTTTTAGATTAGTATTTATTATGTTTTAAATTTATGTTTTATATTAATATTTTATTTATGTTAGCTTTGTTTTTATTTATGAGTTAGACTAATATTTATGTATGTTTTAGAGTATTATTTTATTTATATTAGATTCTTTTTATGTGCTAGATTAGTATTTATGTATTTATGTTAGATATGTATTTTATTATGTTAGTAGTTATTTATATGTTTATCACATTGTATTTATTCATGTTTGCCATGTTTTAAGTTGCATTCGGAATATAAATTGTCAATGTGGTGCCCTTTTATCTGAGCGTAAACGGGGCCAGTATCAGGCGTAGTGATAGTGGTTGGGTGTTTACTCTCGAATAATGGGGCACTTATAATCAAATTTTAATTTAATCGTCACTTTAATCCGAAAAGTCTAATATTAATAAAGCGGTAATTATTAAAGTACAAATTTTAGGCGGTGTGGGGGTACTAATCCTTCTCCATCCGTAACCGACTCCCGAACCCATCAATTTTAAATCTATGGTTTTCATGGTGTCCGGTCCACCTTGAGTGGCCGGTGGCGACTCCATTTTTAAATAAAACACCAGGTTTTATAAAACTCCCACGCGAAAGATAATATTTTCAAAATAAAGTAAAATGAAAGTAAAACACCCTTTTTTAGCAAGAGGGACATCGCTAAAACACCCTTTTTAGCAAGAGGGACATCGCTACATTATGCATGCCTTGATAATACATCCATGCGTGAATCAAGGGTGAACAACAACCAATCTTGCGCTCATTTTAGCCGTTGAAATCCTAAACTTATTCCTAAGTCGGATTAGTCTTAGATAATTGTGCCATCGTATTGATCCTGCACGTATTGCCATCGTGTTGATCCTGCATGTGGTCATGTAATTGCTGTGGCAAAGGTGGATGAGAGCAATTTACAGATTCCTACTTCAACATCAACGTTGTAACATTCTGGGAATTAGGTACCTCAGAATTTGTTGTAGTATTGCTCATCTCAGCCTCTCTGAATGTTGTCGTGGCATTTCTTTGTTCAGGCTCCTCAATCATTGTCGTGGCAATTTGTTGCTGAGGTTCATTAAGTGTTGGGTAGTCTTTCTCATCAACATACTCTCGACTTTGAGGTTTTAGTTGTTCCTTACACACCGAAGAGCTCTCCTTGCATTGTTCCTTGTCCTCTTGCCTTGGGACTTTAGTATCCCTAGGAATGAATTGTTGGTGCATGTTATCCATGACATATGTTAATCTCCTCGATCGATCTTCTGTTTCTCTTAAGAGTACATCCATCCTGGCTATACTCGCATCCATGGAATTTAATAGCTCTTGGCGAGGACTATATTGCCATGGTATATCTGTTGCCGTAGCACTTGACTGCTGATAAGGACTACATTGCCAAGGCATGTCTATTGCTGCGGCAAAATTGTTATGGTAAAAAAAATTTGAGCTTTTTGATCATACCATGAAGAATTTTGCCGTTGGTTCCATCTATGGTCCTCCATGTAGTCATATGCACCGAAAATGTGAGGATAATTTTCAAACACATGATGTTCTCCACACATAGCACAAAAGTTTTCCACGGTATAGGCTCTTTGGGATTTTCTCGATTGGTATAGGTAATCATCGAAGGGTGTAAGGAATTCTTGAGTGGATTGATTCCTATCTTCCCACATCAACTTTAGAGTAGATAGACTTTTATTTCCCGACATGTTGATGTCCCTTAAATTGTAGCGCACCTGAATTTTTTTAAAAAAAACAAACAAAAAGAAAAGTTAGTTAAAATAAGAAAAAAATGCAATAACAAAAACAACTAACACCAATTGCCAATCCCCGGCAACGACGCCAAAAACTTGTTGCGCGTATTGAGTGCTATGCAAACGGTGCAAGTATACACGTCGCAAGTAATAAAGTGATATGATAAGTATCGAGTATCGTCTCCACAAGGATTGGTTTGGGCCATTTTGCTTTAGTTATCGCACTGTAAAAGTAAAAACACAATTGATAATTGTAGGAGTTCTAACTAATGAATAAAACAAAAGAGCAATTAAATAAAATAAAAATGTAATCAAATGAGTGAGAGTAGGATGGGTTATCGTGAGTTGAGGTGTGATAGTTGGAAGGATCATCTCGATAGATGAGTGCAGTGGCAACTCAGTTACCGTGGCAACTTGCACAGTTGGGTTGCCTTGGCAACTAGTAGAACGGTTGCCTGGGCAACTGACTGAGCAACTGTTTGGGTGACTGGGTAGCAAACTTCAAGGTTCGATAAAGCGTTCTTCAATGGATTCTTCTTATCCCTAAGTCAAAACTTTAGCTAATTGTGCATTCCTTGATAATACATCCCTGCGTGAATCAAGGGTGAACAACAAACAATCTTGCGCTCTTTTTAGCCGTTGAAATCCTAAACTTATTCCTAAGCCGGATTAGTCTTCACCATCAATTGATTGAATAAAGACCATACTCTTTCGTTTCTTGAATCTAACTCTCCCTAAATTAGATAAATAGATGAATTCACAAGATCCTCTCCCAATTCACTCGCAAACAAGTTTAAAAACCAAGAATAAGCAAACCTTGAATTAAAAGTGCAAACTCAAATACCTAAACAAAATCCAATTATTCTCACAAAACCACAAACCCAAAATAACCTAAGCCAATTCACATCAATTCATGGTTGGGTTTTGAACGATATACAAAGAATAATCCCCAAACATGAATCGAATAGAATAAGAAAGAAGAAGAAGAATTGGTGCAGCCCCTAGTCGAACTCTCTCTCAATCGAACTCTCTCTCAATCGAACTCCCTTGAAGTTGGCAGCTAGGCTTGTATTTATAGGAGATGGATAGGTCAAAGTCTTTCTTGAGGAGGAAATTAAGTTTGAATTAAATACAATATAATAAAAGAAATAAATCTCTTATTTTATTATTTTATTCCTCCTAAAACTCCTCATTAAACTCTTGGAATTTAATTCATTTTGATATCTTCATGGAATTCCAACTCTTCTAGGATTTATCCTTGCTTCTAGAATTAATTGGATTAATCTAGTCATCAAATCGGCTACCAATTCATCTTATCCCTTCTTGTCGACTATTGCCCTGGTAGCTGGTTCGGCATATCTTTCCTGCATTGCTCTAGCAACTAGTTCCGACCTTGCTTGGGCAATTAGTTCCTGCGCACAAAAGCACACCAAAGCAATATCTTTTTCCACAAAAATCACCAAGTTATGTAATTAAGCTTAACAGTGAAAAGAAACATGAATTAATGCATGAATGACTAATTATGCGACTAATATGAGCCTAAGTCTAACAATAATATGAGTAAAAGTGGTAATAAAAATAGTACTTTTGAACACTTAACACACCCCCAAACTCGAACTATTGCTTGTCCTCAAGCAATGCAAAACTAAAAATTACCTACCAAGACTTTAATCATCAAAGACATGCTTCAAACTTGAATTCAAACCTCAGAACCGTGGCACAAAGTATGATCACCTTTTAGTTTTTCGGATAGCACAAAAATTACCCGGAATCAAACTATAATGCTCGTGACAATGTGTGTGCGTAGTTGTGTACAAGTTGATTTTCAAGATTCTATGTGAACAATAGGCTTTTATCAATTTAATTACCGGGGCATTTATTTTTATTTTCACTAGAGCCAATTTCGGGCACCTCTAGCGAAGTAAGCAATTTCTCATTTTACTTTAGTCGACTAGAGCCAATTTTGGGCACCTCTAGCGATTCTTTAATGTGCATTAACTACTAGAGCCAGTTTTGGGCACTTCTAGTAAGAATTTAACTTTTAATTTTCAAATTTACCCAAATTTTAAGCAACCTAAGTTCACTACGTTTCTTTTAATCAACAAGCCACAAATGTGTAACAAAAAATTTCAGCATCATAGTAAAATTCTAAGTTTTTTTATGCAATCCTAAAATTAAAGGTTTTTTCAATTGAATGCAGTGGCAAAAATTCATCATTGGATATTCAACAAGTTTTAAGCAATTAAATCCAGTCAAAGGCATGGCAAGTAACATATGCAACCTATATGTGATTGCTAAAGATGAATGCAACTAAACATGAAACTAACTAGAAACCAACACCCCCAAACTCGAGAGAAGCATTATCCTCAATGTATGTAAAAGTGAAACAAAATTTAAAAGAAACTAAATGAAATGAGTTAGTCAGAGAGGCCGTCACCTCGAGTGATAAGTTTCCTTCGTGCCGTTTGCTTGATTCATTTTCCGGTCGGTAGTTGAATGCTTGTGGCTGGTACCGCGTGAATAACATTGCTTTGATTTGATCCATGTTTGCCGAGGCAGGTTCACTTGCCTGGGCATCAGTAGTTGTCGAAGCCATTGCTGTTGCCTGGGCATCGCTAGTTTCTGTTGCCGTGGCAACTGCTGAGGTAGTTGCCGGGGCATCCCCTGTTGCAGTTACCGTGGCAAGTAGTTGGAAGGGAATTTCCTTAGCATGGTGGTTGTGAGTCTTGTTGTGGAAAATAAAAGAAAACAAAGAAAACCTAAAAACTAAAGAACACTGTAGACAAAATATAAAATATCTCCTATAATTTCCAAAAATAAAGAACAAACATAATCGAAAATAAAATAAAGTCCCAAAAATTAAAAATTAAAAATTCTTAGAAAGAGCATTTTCATGCATATTCTAAGGTTACTGCATATTCAAGAAAACTGGAGGATGGTCGTTTTTTATACTTCTTATAATCCATTCGTACCCTCCATCGAGTGATAATGTTGCCCAAAAAGAATTGGGCTAATGTGCTTGCAGCTACTCCCTTTTGTGTTACTATGGTGGAGGTATCTCTACCTTGTTCTCTTGTAGTCCATGTATACTCTCCACCTTGCTACTATTCCTGAAGGCATGAATATATTAGTAGAAAAAGTTATATCAACACCCAACCATTCAATTACCTCAATCTCATCGACCTCCATCATGGTTGGATATAGCTTTCGTTGTCGTGGCAATTGCTGCTCAAGCCAATTGCCGTGGCAATCAGTTGCCAAAATTCACTGTAACTCAAGGGAAAAACCAATTTTCTGAAAAGCTTTATGAATCCAAACATCGTTTTCTTTTGGCTCCCTAAACATCTCCATCCGTGATGGCTTCAAATCTACCAACATCGGTTCCTCAAAGAATACATACAATGGAGGATGTGAGTTTTTAAAGAATTCAATAGATTCAATCATCACCTGCTCATATTCCATTAACACAGTATTGTCATCGTGTTGATCCTGCATGTGGTCGTGCAATTGCCGTGGCAAAGGTTGATGAGAGCAATTTACAGATTTCTGCTTCAACATCAATGTTTTAACATTCTGGGCATTAGGTTCCTCAGAATTTGCTATAGTATTGCTCATCTCAGCCTCTCTGAATGTTGTCATGGCATTGCTTTGTTCAGGCCCCTCAATCATTGTCGTGGCAATTTGTTGCTGAGGTTCATTAAGTGTTAGGTAGTCTTTCTTATCAATATACTCTCGACTTTGAGGTTTTAGTTGTTCCTCACACATCGGAGAGCTCTCCTTGCATTGTTCCTTGTCCTCTTGCCTTGGGACTTCAGTATCCCTAGGAATGAATTGTTGGTGCATGTTATCCATGACATATGTTAATCTCCTCGATCGATCTTTTGCTTCTTTCAAGAGTACATCCATCCTAGCTATACTCGCATCCATGGAATTTAATAGCTCTTGGCGAGGACTATATTGACATGGTATATCTGTTGCCGTAGCACTTGGCTGCTGATAAGGACTACATTGCCAAGGCATGTCTATTGCTGCGGTAAAATTGTTATGGTAAATAAAAATTGAGCTTTTTGATTATACCATGGAGAATTTTGTCGTTGGTTCCATCTATGGTCCTCCATGTAGTCATATGCACCGAAAATGTGAGGGTAATTTTCAAACACATGATGTTCTCCACACATAGCACAAGAGTTTTCCACGGTATAGGCTCTTTAGGCTTTTCTCGGTTGGTATAGGTAATCATCGAAGGGTGTAAGGAATTCTTAAGTGGATTGATTCCTATATTCCCACATCAACTTTAGAATAGATCGACTTTTATTTCCTGACATGTTGATGTCCCTTAACTTGTAGCGCACCTGAATTTTTTTTAAAAAAGAAACAAAAAGAAAAGATAGTAAAAATAAGAAAAAAATGCAATAACAAAAACAACTAACACCAATTGTCAATCCCCGACAACGGCACCAAAAACTTGTTGCGCGTATTGAGTGCTACGCAAACAATGCAGGTATACACGTCGCAAGTAATAAAGTGATATGATAAGTATCGAGTATCGTCTCCACATAGATTAGTTTGGGCCACTTTGCTTTAGTTATCGCACTGTAGAAGTAAAAACACAATTGATAATTATAGGAGTTCTAACTAATGAATAAAATAAAAGAGCAATTAAATGAAATAAAGATGTCATCAAATGAGAGAGGTAGTAGGCCGGTTTATCGTGAGTTGAGGTGTAATAGTTGGAAGGATCGTCTCGGTAGATGAGTGCAGTGGCAACTTGCACAGTTAGGTTGCCTTGGCAACTAGTAGAACGGTTGCCTAAGCAATTGACTGAGCAACTGTTTGGGCGATTGGGCAGCAAACTTCAAGGTTCGGTAGAGCGTTCTTCAATGGATTCTTCTTATCCCTAAGTCAAAACTCTAGCTAATTGTGCATGCCTTGATAATACATCTCTGCATGAATCAAGGGTGAACAACAACCAATATTGCACTCCTTTTAGCCGTTGAAATCCTAAACTTATTCCTAAGTCATATTAGTCTTCACCATCAATTGATTGAATAAAGACCATACTCTTTTGTTTCTCGACTCTAACTCTATCAAAATTAGATAAATAGATGAATTCACGAGATCCTCTCCCAATTCACTCGCAAACAAGATTAAAAACCAAGAATAAGCAAACCTTGAATTAAAAGTGCAAACTCAAATACCTAAACAAAATCCAATCGTTCTCACAAAACCACAAACCAAAAATAACCCAAGCCAATTCATATCAATTCATGGCTGGGTTTCGAACGATATACAAAGAATAATCCCCAAACATGAATCGAATAGAATAAGGAAGAAGAAGATGAAGAAGAATTGGTGCAGCCCCTAGTCGAACTCTCTCTCAATCGAACTCCCTTGTAGTTGGCGGCTAGGCTTGTATTTATAGGAGATGGATAGGTCAAATTCTTTCTTAAGGAAGTTAAGTTTGAATTAAATACAATATAATAAAAGAAATAAATATCTTTTATTTTATTATTTTATTCCTCTTAAAACTCCTCATTAAACTCTTGGAATTTAATCTCCTTTTGATATCTTCATGGAATTCCAACTCTTCTAGGATTTATCCTTGCTTCTCGAATTAATTCGAATTAATTGGATTAATCCAGTCATTAAATCAACTATCACTTCGTCTTATCCCTTCTTGTTGACAATTACCCTGGCAACTGGTTCGGCATATCCTTCCTGCATTGCTCTGGCAACTGGTTCGGCATATCCTTCTTGCATTGCTCTGGCAACTGGTTCCAGCCTTGCTTGGGCAATTAGTTCATGTGCACAAAAGCATACCAAAGCAGTATCTTTTTCCACAAAAATCACCAAGTTATGTAATCAAGCTTAACAGTGAAAAGAAACATGAATTAATGCATGAATGACTAATTATGCTACTAATATGAGCCTAAGTCTAACAATAATATGAGTAAAAGGGGTAATAAAAATAGTACTTTTGAACATTTAACAGTTGTCCTCATGCTACTAAAGATTATACAGTTCCTATGTGAAAGCCAATGTTGAACATGATGAAAGCATTCAAGTAAATGCCTTGATGGCAGATGGTCCCTTAGCTTACACCAAATGGTTCCCCGATTCTGGTGCTACTTATCATGTAGCAAGTGATGCTTCTGTTCTTCAACACAAATCAACTTACAATGGTCAAGGTAAAGTTCATTTGAGAGATGGTTCTGCTTTACAAATTGGTTTGATTGGTGAATCTTACCTAGATGCTTATAATCGAAATCTATGCATTGATCAGATTTTGTTTGTACCTCAAATTACTAAGAATTTTTTATATGTTGCAAAATTTGCCAAAGATAATCAAGTTTTTTAATTTCATGCTAATCCTTGTTGTGTTAAAGATGCAAGCACTAAGGAAATTCTCATGAAGGGAGGTCTAGATTGAGGCGTGTACAGTTTTGAATGTGTATCAGGAGGAGTCTCCAATAAAAATGTTGTTGTGTTTCAGACCTCAGTTTCTACTACAGATGAATACTAGTTATGGCATAAAAGGCTGGGGTTTTAGGGTGATGAATACTAGTTATGGCCAAGTTTGTAGGGTGTAAATTTAAGGTTTACGGTTAGAGCTTAGGGTTTAAAGTTTGGAGTTTAAGGTTTAGGTTTTAGGGTGCTAGGGTTTGGGATTTAGGTTTTAATTTTTATAGAAAGGTTGTGTATATTTTTTTTACACAACTTGTATATCAAAATATAACTATATATATATATACAGTTTAGGATCCACTTACACTGTGTAAAACTCAATTACTTTTATACAGTTTTTGGACCTTTGGATGAGGGTAATAAATAGCTCAGATTATTTCTTTATCTTTTTTTCCAAGTAATAATCTTCACATTTTCTGTTGCTAATCTCATCCATCTATTTCACTCATCCAATGGCCATGGATTAGTGTAAAACTAAATGAGTTTTACACCATGTAACTGGATCTCATCTCATATATATATATATGATGGGATCCAGTTACACTATGTAAAACTCAATTAGTTTTACAGTAATTCATAACCATTGGATGAGTGAAATGGATGAATGAGATTAGAAGTAGAATATGTGAAGATTATCACTCGGGAAAAAATGAGTTAATCTCATCCATCCATTTCATCCATCTAATGACCATGAATTAGTGTAAAACTAATTGAGTTTTATATAGTGTAAGTAGATCCTAACCCTATATATGTAAGGGTTAGAATCCACTTGCACAGTGTAAAACTCTTTAAATTTTACACGATTTTTAAATCGTTGGATGGAGAAAATGGATGGCAGAGATAAACTCTATATTTTTTCAAGTGATAATCTTCACATATTCTACTGTTAATCTTATCCATTCGTTTTACTCATCTAACAATCCAAAAACGTGTAAAACTATGTAATTGAATCTTATATCTCTATATAAACCTATTACTGCAATAATTTGAAGCCACTCACGCCGTCATCAACATCTTCCTCACCCTCTGAACCAAATTAAGGAAATCTTTGTCCTTCGAATACTTCTGTTGATAGCTTGTTTGATCGAACTCTTCATGAAAGCTATCTCTCAAGTTTAATTAGCTATATAGGTGTGTGTCTTTTCCCTTATCTTCGTAAATTAATTTCACGTCTTTGAAAGTTATTTTAGTGTTAGTATGTGTTTTTTTCGTCTTTGTTTTGAATAAATTTTTTGATGAAATTTTCCATGCATTCATACTTGAGTCTAAGATTTAACTAAATATCGGATTTATCAAATTATGTAACATTGAATCTACGAAACTATGATTTATGAATTTATGGAATTAAGGTTATGAAATATTAGATTTATGAAACTGTGTTATGAAATTTGAATTTTTAAACATCATATATGTATGAGCATGGGTTGCTAATCTCATAACCTGAGCTTTGGGAATTCTCTCAAAAAAAGGAAAGACTTAGCAAACTATAAATCCCTCTACAAGGTTGATGTTTGCACTCTTAAGCTCTCACCTAAATCCTCATACACTTAAGCATACATTGACAAATTTAGCTCACAAGTGTTTGTCTATACAAGAATGGACAATGTAGCACTAAGACATGATTTTGATCATAATGTTGTTGACTTGTGGATCATTAGTCTTTCATGGATGCTTGGAGGTCCTTTTTATACTTCCAATTGAGTTCCTGGTCGTTGGAGACCGTTGGGATTGAATTGGAGCCGTTGAGGTCTTTATTTCCAGCATTAATTGTAGTTATGGGGCTGTCTGTATCGATACGCATGTAGCTTTATCGGTAGGGCCTTCTTCAGAACTAGCCGTTGAGCTCTGGTCAGCTGATGCGTATCGATACACTTATAGGTGTATCAATACGCACATAGGCATATCGGTACGGCCTGTAATTTAAAAGATCGTTGGGGGGTTTGGGCTGTTGGGATATATGACACGTAGGCGTATCGAAATGCCATGGGGTGTATTGAAATGACCTCTCTCAGTATCGATACGGGCAAGCCTTGTATCGGTACGGGTTTTGGCAGTTTCACAGACTATAGCTGAAACCCTTAAGGCGTATCGATACGGGGTATACCGTATCGGTACGGGAACTTGAAAAACTCAAGTTTTGCTACTTTAAATACGTTTTAAATCATCCCAAAACCTTTTAAAAAGCATTAAACATTATTTCAAGTTGTTTGGACTTAAAATCATTTTTGAAATCTTTTCAATTTAGTCCAAAACTATTTTTCAATTATTATATCAAAATACATATCTCAACAATCTCCCCCTTTTTGATATAATAAAACACATTAAAAATTGTTTGGGATTCTCCCCCTTAGTAAAATAGAAATTGAATAAGAGATTAAATATTTGAAAGAAATTAAAGCTCCCCCTTATTCATTTGAAAAACTCAATTTTTCCAAAACATGCTCCCCCTTTTTGTTATATCAAAAATGGTTCAAACCAAAGTTTGAAAACTTTTAAAGTCCATAACAATGGAGAGTTTTGAACTCAAATCGACTCATTTTTTTCATGCTAAGCCTTGATCTACATGTAGTTTTTTTAAAGTCAACCTTTTTTTTCCATTAAAAACCCAAAATCGGGGATAAAATAGCGTTTTCGCCACCGTATACTCACACCGCTTCACCATGTTTGGCCTTGAAGAGGTCGGGGCTTATTAACGGAGGAGCAGCGGCCCGATGAAAGTCGAAACGACGCGAAAGAGAGGCAAACCGGCGATGGTAAACTCTAAACTCCAGCTTTTTTACACACATATATATATGCATGATGTGCTTCAAATTGAAAAAAGAGAATAGTTACCTTGAAAGGCATTTTTGTTTGTATTGATTCTGGATATTTTCCCCCCGTCGGACACTTCGGGGTTAGAAATGGGTGCTTACAATCTTATTTATCCTCTTTCGATTACATCATTGTTGTCTATGCTATTGTTTACATGTTTAAGAAAAACTTAAATGATATTACTGTGGATGATGATGATTCTGATTTCTTCTATTTTTTATGTTTTATTTTCTGCTGATAGTGGTTGCGGAGTTGGTGGTCACCGTACGGTGGCAGCAAAATTTCGGCGACGTAGCCACGTGGACGGGGGAGACAAAACGATGTAGGCACATGGGGAGCTGGATGGTCGGTGCGTGAGCTTCATTGGTGCGTGCAGAAGCTGGGCAGTCATCTCGGGTTTGATCTGGACCGTTGGATCAGATCTGAGCCAACGACTAGATCTTGGCAGCTACAACAGAGAAAAAGGGTGATCAACTTAGTTTTTAGGGGTTTTGGTTTTATTATATTGGGTTTGGGCCATGTAATAATATGTAAAAAAATTGGGCTATGAATTGTAATATGACTTTTATTAATAAACATGAGCTTTTATTTAATTGTTATACATATATATATATATTTTAGTTAGCCTTTTCTGATATTTTTTAGTTTAATAATAATAGTAATAAAAATAATAACACATACACATATGATAATACACACAATATGTATACTCACATACATGCGCAATAATACGTACATACATACGCAATAATACGTATATATAATATACACGCAACCACACATTACATAAAATATTGGCAAACATGCACATATATGTTCATAAACACCCATATAATAAACACATACTTAGTATACATATAATAACACACATGTGCATAATGCCTATACATATAATACAATCACTTAGCATCATTATTTTATTATCACATAATAGTATATATATGTGTGTGTGTGTGTGTAAGCCCATTATTGCAAATATAAAAAACGGGTCAACCTGGACAAAATTAGTGATTACAGTTGCCCCTCTTTGCTTATACTTGTGGAACAAGAATAAAGCAAAGACCATAAGCACTAATTTTGTCCTACTTCTCTTTCGAGCGATTTGCTCTTCTGAAATCTCAGCGAGCGAATCCAAATAACTTGTTTTCTTGAAGTGGCAAAAACAACCGGGTAGCACTGGCATGCCCTTCCTAAATGGCAACGAACAAACCAGTTATTAAACAACTCGTTCCTCTGGAGCGGCAGCAGGCAAGCCAACCCACATTCACACGACTCATTCTTCCGAAATGGTATTAAACGAACCTAAATAATCTTGCTTTCTCTAAGCAGTAGAAAGAAAACTGGGTGACGACAACATATTCCTCCGAAGCGGCAGAAACAAAATCGTAAAGACGCGTTCCTCCAATGCGGTAGTGAACGAATAACAATTCTTCGAATGAAGGTTCTGTGAAGGTTTCCGCTCTTTGTGAGCCTGAACAGATAGGCTATTCTTCTTCCCTTCCATGAGAGAGGTTCTATCACCTTCTCTCTTTTATCGGGAAGTGCCGAATTTGAAATCCTTTGCTTGAAAATTCCTTTCGAGTTTCCGCTTCGTCGTTTACTTCTCTTTTTAGGAGGTACACGGTTTTTTCTTCAAATACCTATGAACAGAGATGAAATGCTATGATGATATGAGTTAGCATGCTCCTAACCTAGGGATGTCTCACTAAGTATGATGTATGAATGACAATAATTCACTCGGACCTTTTTCTTCTTGGTCCTTTGATTTTGATCTTCTCTCGCTTTCCTTTTCTCTTCTTTGTAATGAATGTGCCCCATCTTTCACTCGGGTTCACCCTTTTATGCCTCTTTTCTCTTGAACTCCTAAACCTCTTGTTCTAAAGCGCCATTTCAGGTTTTCACTTTAGACTTGTCTTTCCCCAAAGCATCCTTTACGAGTTTTCACCTTAGAGTTTTTTCTTCTTCTTCTTTTCTTTTTTTTCTTTCTTTTTTGTCTTTCTTTTTCTGTTTTCTTTTCTTTTTATTTTTTGTCTTTCTTTTTTCTTTTTTCTTTTTCTTTCTTTTTTGTCTTTCTTTTATAGACACCATTTCGAGTTTTCGCCTTTAGCTCTCGAGATTTCAAAATGTGAGGTACCCTTTGTCTTTCTTCGGTGAATCTCGTTTATTTTACCCTTGATGTCTTCTTTTGCCTTAACCTTGGCAGATTTGCCTTCTATCTTGAAATAGCCTGCACTTAATAGGTTAAATTATAGTAATGACAATAAATCCTTTGCTTTTCCATAATCTATGCCAATTCATATGCGAGATGATTATGAGACGGACAACAAAAATGAGAATAATATTTTATTAATACTTAGAGAAATATTAACATAATTTTGAAAGTCATGGTAAACATGAAAAAAAACTATATATAGCATCGTCTGTATAAACAACGAAGACCCATTAATTGTAGTAGACCTTTCACTTGCCATTTTTTGTTGCAATTCTAGATGACCTAAGGATCGAAGCATAGTCCTTCAACATATCCTGCCGATTGAATGCCAAAATCCTAGTATATTTGAATCGTCCGATCTGAATTTTCACCCATTGGTTTTAAAATGCCCATCTTTGAGTTTTCGCCCTAAAACCTCCTTCTTCTTTTTCCTTTTTATTTTCTTTTTTCCTTTTATTTTACTTTTCTTTTTTTTTCTTTCTTCCTTAGGCATAATATTTTTTTACAGAGTCTGAGTTTATAGGGTTGCTAAACTCTTTCTCATCCAAATCTGCTAGGATTAATGCTCCTCCGAAGAAGGCATTTTTTTACAACATAAGGTCCTTCCCAATTAGCCATCCACTTCCCTCGGAAGTCTTTTTGGTTAAGTAAGATCTTTTTAAGCACTAGATCCCCTCTTGAAACTCTCTAGGGAGAACTTTTTTGTTATAGGCTTGCATCATCCTTTTCTGATACATTTGACTATGACAGATAGCCTTCAACCCTTTTTCTTCAATGAGGTTAAACTGGTCAATCCTGGCTTGCATCCATTCGGCCCCATCCAACTTTACTTCGTTCAAAATTCAAAGTGATGGAATCTCTACTTCGATGGGTAATACTGCATTCGTGCCATATATTAAAGAGTATGGCGTTGCCCCGGTGGAAGTCCTCACAGAGGTTCGATAATTAAATAGGGTAAAAGGTAGCTTTTCATGCCAATTCTTGTAATTTTCTATGGTTTTTTCTATGATCTTTGTATTCTTGTTCTCCGCTTCTACTGCTCTGTTCATCTTGGGGCGATAAACAGTAGAATTGTGATGTACAATTTTGAACTGTTTACACACCTCAGTCATCATTTTGTTATTCAAGTTGGAAGCATTGTCGGTGATGATTCTTTCGGCAGGCCATAGCGATATATAATTTTTTTCTTGAGGAACTTGTAAACTGTCACTCTTGTGATGTTGGCGTACAAGGCAGCTTCTACCCATTTGGTGAAGTAATCAATAGCTACTAAGATGAAGCGATGCCCATTAGAAGCTTTCAGGTGTATCTGACCAATAACATATTTTCCCCAAGCAGCAAAAGGCCAAGGTGAGTTTATGATGTGAAGTGGTACTGGCAGGGAATGTATCTTATCGGCATTTATGGCATTTCTTTGCATAATTGATGCAATTTTCCATCATTGTTGACCAAAAGTAGTTGTGTCTCATGATTTTCCTAGCCATCGACAATCCGCTAACGTGGGTTCCGTATAATCCTCTACAGACCTCTATTAAAATACTTTCGGCCTCCCGGTCATTGACACATCTCAACAATATCTGATCTTTGCTTCTTTTATACAGAACCTCTCTATCGAGGACGTATCCTGATGCCAACCTTTTGATAGTTCTTTTTTCATTATCGTTGGCGTCTTTTGGGTAAGTCTGGTATTTGATATACTGGAGGATGTCATAATACCATTGCCGTCCATTTCCTCTTCTAAACTATAGTAGTGGGCCGGTACCTCAAAAGTTTGCATCTCGATAAGCTTTATTTCGGCCGTCCTATTACTTTGAACACGGCGGCCAAAGTGGCTAGAACGTCGACCATTTGATTATCCTCACTTGGCAAGTAGGTGAAACCGACTTCTTCAAAATTTCTAACCAAATCTTAGATCAAATCATGATATTTAATTAGCTTTGGATCTCTTGTCTCCCACTCTTTTTGAATTTGGTAGACTACCAAGGAAGAATATCCAAAAACCTGGAACACCTTGATCTTCTTCTCAATGGCCGCTCAGAGTCCTATGACGCAGGCTTCATACTCGGCTATATTGTTGGTGTAGAAGAATTCCAACCTACTTGTAAAAGGGTAATGGTCATCTTCAAGGGAGATTAATATTGCCCCTATTCTATGGCCTAGGGCATTCGACGCCCCATCGAAATAGAGCCTTCATCCCTCTTTCTCAGCAACAGGTCTCCCTTCACTTAAACCACATATCAAATCTTTGTCTGGAAAATGGAAATCCAACGGTTCATAGTCATCCAAGGCGTGGCTTGCCAAAAGATCTACCACGACACTTCCTTTTACCGCTTTCTGGTTCATATAAACGATGTCAAACTCTGGCAAGAGCATTTGCCAATGGGCCATCTTTCCGGTCAATGCTGGCGCTTCCATCAAAAATTTCAGCGGATCTATTTGGGAAATTAAACAGGTGGTATGATACAATATGTATTGTCGAATCCGCTTAGTAGCACATACTAAGGCACAACCTAATTTTTGAATTGGCAGGTACCGCGTTTCACAATAAGTGAACTTCTTGCTCAAATAGTAAATTGCCCTTTCCTTCTTGCCTGAGTCATCATGTTCTCCAAGTACACACCCCATAGATTTTCAAAGACTATCAGGTACAGGATCAACGGTTTATCCGACACTGGTGCTATTAGAATTGGGGGATTGGTCAAATACTTCTTGATCTTTTCTAGTGCCTCTTGACAATCTTCATCCCAAACCCCCGGGTTATTCTTTCAGAATAGTCTGAAGATGGGGTCGCACTTATTAGTCAATTGAGATATGAACCAGGAGATGTAGTTTAACCTTCCCAAAAATCCTCGGACCTCCTTTTGTGTTTGCGGCGGTGAAAGATCTTGAATTGCTTTCACCTTATCGGGGTCAATCTCGATGCCCTTTTGACTTACCACAAAGCCCAAAAGCTTCCCTAATGTAACTGCGAAAATGCATTTTGCCGGGTTGAGCTTCAACTAATACTTTCTTTGTCTTCGGAAGAGTTTCCGCAAGTTTTGGATGTGCTCCTCCCCGGTCTTAGATTTGCCTATCATGTCATCTATGTATACCTCGATTTCTTTATGCATCATGTCATGAAATAAGGTTACCATGGCCCTTTAGTAAATTGCCCTGGCGTTTTTTAATCCAAAGGGCATCACTTTGTAACAAAACGTGCCCCACATGGTCACAAAAGTGGTTTTCTCCATGTCCTCGGGGTGCATTTTGATCTGGTTGTACCCCGAAAAGCCATCCATGAATGAGAGCCAAGCATGCCCCACAGTATTGTCCACTAAAGTATCAATATGGGGCAAGGGGAAATTGTCCTTGGGGTTCGCCTTATTAAGGTCATTATAATCTACACACATACACACATTCCCATTCTTTTTCGGTACTGGCACAATATTGGCTACCCATTATGGGTACTTAGAGACTTCCGAAAATCTGTCCACGAGCTGTTTCTTCACATCTTCCCTAATTTTTAGTAACATGTCAGTTCTCATTCTTCGAAGTTTTTACTGGACGGGCTTGCATTCTGGCCTAATGGGAAACTTGTACGTTACAATGTCCGTGTTTAAGCCTGACATATCTTGGTATGACCATGCGAATACGTCTCTAAATTCTACAAGTAGTTCTACTAACCCCTTTCTGACTTCTGGTGATAGGGTACCTCCGATCTTTACTTCTTTCCTTTCTTCGTCAGTCCCCAAATTTAGGATCTCTAACTTATCTTGGTGCGGAAGGATTTGCTTCTCCTCATCGGCCATCATTCTTAGCAGCTCATCGGAAATCTCATCATTTTCTTCCCCTATCTCCGCCAAGTACATGGGTTGTTCAAAATCTACTTTAGGATTAGGTTCCACATCGTTCATACATATTATATTAAGAGGCCTACACAATTTTGAAAGTTTGTATTGGGAAAAGGAAAAGTATAGTTTATAACGTGAACAAATAATTAATTAATTAATAAATGAATAGGTGAATGAATAAATAATGAAATGAAATGGAATGAATGTCATGTTTTCCATTTGAGAAATAAAAGGTATACATAGTATATTTCATAGCAGATGGATATGACATAGTTGTCTTTTTTACAAAAGATGTTCGTTACTTTCGGGCCAAAATAGCGGAGTGGTTCTAGGCATTACTTTGATTTGTTCCTATAGAATGCTGGCATGACCCTAAAGGTCCAGTTGTTGAGTTCTTCTCCTGGGAGGCACGGGCAAATTCTGGCCAGAAATTGATTAGCCTTGCTTCTGTTACCAATCATGTTCACATTTATTTCTTCTAAAGCATCACTTATCAATTTTTCTTGGAGGCTCCTTTCACCCTCCTGGTTTGCCTCCTAGATATCCATTTCTGGATTTTGAATCCCCTCAGATATGAAGATACCTTTGAAGTTTGAGTAGGTTATGGGATCCCAGGGAATGTCTTCCTCTCTCAACCTGGCCTTCCTCTGTTCTTGTCTCATTTTCCACTCTTGTCTTTTTTTGCAGAAAATTGAGCTTATAGCCAAGTCCGAAACGGTCCACCTTGTGAATCACACTAACGGGATGAAGACACCCCTGTCAATTCCTCCCCAAACCTTTATTCTTTCTTGCTCCTCTCCCTAAGGTTTCGAATATCATCATCTTAGTGCAATTTGATAGTTTAGGGCATGAGACCTTGCTCCCTTCAACAACAAAAGTAGAATTGACAAGTTCCAAGGCTCTAAAGGCACACTTCATTGCTTCTCCATCAGTAGGGATGTATGGTGTATCTGAAATTACTGAAGCGATGATGTCTTCTTCAGCATTCACCGTTACTAACTTCCCCTCGGTGACGAACTTTAACTTTTGATGGAGTGAAGACAGAACGACGCTGGTCGAGTGTATCCATGGCCTACCTAACAGGCAATTGTAAGATGGCTGGATATCCATGACCACGAAATCGATCACATATTCAGTGGGACCAATGAGCAGGGGTACTTCTATTTTCCCAACCACATCTCTTTGAGTCCCGTCGAAGGCCCGCACCGTATTATGACATGGTTTCATATGCGATCTATCTATTTGTAGTCGTTGTAGTGTGGCTAATGGCATAACATTCAATGCAGAACCATTATCAATTAAAACACCCGGCAGCACATAACCTTTATAGTGAGTGATGATGTTCAGGGCCTTGACAGACCCCGTGCATTCCCCTGCAATTTCATCATCACTGAAAGTAATGTGATTGACGTCGGTGATGTGACTGATAATCTGATCCAATCTCTCAACAGAGATATCTTTTGTAACAAAAGTCTCATTCAAGACCTTCAACAATGTATTACGATACTTTTTTTAGTTTAGTAACAGATCAAGTACTGAAATACGAGCTGGTTATTTTCGAAGTTGATCAACAACATTATACTCACTGTGCTTCAAAAATTTCAAAAACTCTTGTGCTTGCGTTTCTGTGACCGGCTCCTTGATTTTTGAGGTTGGGTTTTCTCTGAACAACTTATCAGGTTCTGCTCCAACTTCCTTGCCTTTCTCCTTTGGATCCCTTAGGTTTTCTAGAATGTAGCATCGACCACTACTTGTGAGATGCCCTACATCACTTATTTCTTCGCTATTCGGTTGAGCAGGTTCTATCTCTATTATCCTCTTTTCCTCTTATGCACTAGACGTTCCCGGAATCATGACGCTCGCGACGTAATTCCACGGGACCATCTTTGTATCCTTGAAAAGAAAATACTTTAGGGTAGCAATTATAATTTTGGTTTCTTCGCACTGTATCTGGTTTCTTGACTCTTTGATGCACAAAATTTAAATTCTTTTCCTCTTTTCTCATTTTCAAAAAACTCAATCTTCTTGTTATCCATCATAGCTTGTAGTAAATGACAGAATTCCTCACAATGTTGAATATCATGATCTCCCAATTGGTGGTACTCACAGTATGGGCCATATCCTTCTTTGACCCACACCATTCCCTGATTGATGAGGTGTGCCACGCATAATTACTGAAAGACCCATCTCAAGAGAGACTGGACTTTGGACACGTTACTCTTGGTTTTCTTGATGCACTCGTTTTTATAGCATTTATACCTTTTCCACCGTGATTCAGCAATAGATTGTTGGCCGTACTAAGTTCCCACAACTGTAGCACCCTAGTTCGAATCAGATTCTGAACGAACTTCTTGAATGCTATACAGTTCTCGATTGAATGTCCTGGGACATCAGCATGGTACTCACAATGTTCTTAGGGTTATACCAAGCTGGGTATGGTGGGTTGTAAGGAGTAACGTGGTATGGTCGGACTAGATCGGCCTTGTACAACTACGAGTAGAGTTCTTTATAGGTAATTGTAAAAGGTGTGAAAGACCTATCATCCCTTTTCTTTCTTAGGTCCCTTGTCATCTCTCTTGTTGAAACTTCGAGTATTTCCCTCCGTAGCTTGGGGTTGAGAGATGATGAAGTTCTTGGTATTCTCAAAAGTGTCGGTGTTGTTCACTTCATGATCTTTCTCCTTGTACTGCTTACATGAATGACCCCCTCCATCGATCCTTCTACTTTTGATGGTCGCTTCAATATGTTCGCTAGTCATGACCATTTCTACAAAGTTGCTAATAGGGTTACTGATCAATCAATCATAAAGTGCCCTTTTTAGCATATCTACGAACACTGGAGAGATCTCATTCTCATGAAACGGTGGTTGGACTTGGGCTACCACATCGCGACACATTTGAGCATCTTCACGAAAGGGTCTCGTTGCGCTTTTGTTCCATGCCTTGTAACAGCAGTCGGTTGGGAACCATGTCGGTTACATGCTTATACTAATCAATGAAAGCTTTCGCTAGATCTCTCCATGACTTAATTTGAGCCTTGGTCAGTTGGTTATACCACCTCAAAGCATATCCTACTAAGCTGTCCTGAAAACAGTGAATCAAGAGATTCTCGTTGTTGGTAAATCTAGCCATCTTCTGGCAGAACATCACTATATGAGAACACGGTCAAGTGCTTCCATCAAACTTCTTAAAATCTGGGGTCTTGAATTTATATGGGATCTTCATATCAGGAACCAAACTGAGCTCCCTAGCACTTAACCCGAAGGAGTCATCCTCGTATTCCTTCACTCGAAACTTTTCTTCTAGGCCTTTCCTAGTATCCTCTAGTTGCTTAATGAATTTCGCTTTCATTTGGTTTAATTTTTCCAACTCGTCTAAGTCTAGGATGCCATCCCCGATAATCTCGGGATTCCTGAATGTCACTCCTGGTTGAATTTGAGCAGCTACACCAATATGAGAGACAGATGCACCTTGTGTTGGATTTGGTGAAGGGTCAATATGCAGAGAATTCTTGGCATAAGGGCGATCCCCCGAGTTTTGGGCAGAACTCTCGACAGTACCCTTGTTTCTCGACTCTTGGCTTAGCCTGGCTTACAATAGTTGAGATATTTTTATCATCATATCTCGCTGGGACTTGAGGATGGTGTCTCATAATTCCTGTAGGGTTCGTTCCATTTGACCACGCAGATCGACTTCCAACTTTGTAAAACCTTCCTCCAGTTGCTTCGTTCGTAAACGAGTATGATATGGGTGTTGAATGATGAAAATTTTAAAGAACCAAAATGCAATCTTTTTGTTTTAGAAACAAAAAGCTTTTTGGTCAATTATTTGTAACAAAACAAAGAATGCAAGTAAACGAATTATGCATGAATGTAATGAGCAACACTGAGTTTGGAAAATATCATCATTAAACGACTTTCATTCATAGAAACATAGTCTTGGTACAATAACCAAATAAAGCCAACTAAACATATGACTTTAGGGTAATGTTGAGGTCAATAATCTCCCTCAAAATCCAAACAATCATCTCTCCTTCTTTAGAAACATCATCGACACAATCATGAAGTTCAGTAGCGTCTTCTGTCAAGAGCTGTATCTTCTGGGCAACTCCTTGCATCTGAACCATCCATTGCGTTAACTCATGTTCTTGTCTCCAAATGGTGTAGGCAGTGAAATGTAGTTGCTCCAAACTCGGCATCGGGCGTACTTGAATTGCTCCCTTAAAGTTTGCCACATTATCATTGAGCTTTTGAACCTCATTCTCCAACTCTTCAATGCGAGCCCCTAAAGCCTGGTTCTCCGAATTACTTACTTTTAATTTGCTAGTTGAACCCTTGTGCTTGAAAATAGACTTCTTCAGACACTTAACCTGATCCCCTAGGGCTTCATTTTGGCGTCGTTCTTTCTCGAGCTGCCTAGAGTGAGAAGTGTGCAGGTTCTTCATTTCTTGTGTTAAAGTGAGCACCTGGTCTTTGTTCTCACAATACATCCTTTTATAATTCTTAGCTCTCGCTTTCTCCTCCCTAAGTCGGAGTTCCAACCCTTCGCCTGATCCACCTTCTACAACTATTTTGCTTTTGTTTAGGCTCTTGAACTTTTGAATCTCTTCATTTTCTAACTTGAGCTCAAGTTGCAATTCATCTTTTTTCCTTTGTAGACCTTTAATTATTCCTTCAAACTGTATCTTCTCTAACTCAAAGTCGAATCTTACTTGGTGGGCTTTCTCTTCGAGCTTGAGATATCTCTCTTGCTCATCTTCAAGTTGTTTTCTCATCAACTCGGCCTCGGTAGGAAGTGTGACCAATCTCTCTTCCATCGACCTCTTTCTATCGGGATTCAATTGGGGAATATTGTCATTGACGCGACTGAATCTCTATGCCTCATATTCGAGAGTGGTCATGTGGGTAGCATTCATGACTCTGACCCATCTCGCATTGTTCCAAGCCGACGAAACATCGTACACCACTGCCTTATAGCCTTTTTCCTTCTCATAATTCATATTGAACTCATTCAAACCCTTGGTAGCTGTCACAAATTGCTTCAAGCCATACTGTCTCAAAACCAGAAGAGGTGCATAAGCAGTGTGTCCTCAAAGTCCAAGTAACGACACCCAAGAGTGTATCCCGCACCTATAGAGGATACTCCTTGTAGAAAGCCACGGAGCCCTTCAAACGATATCTTCTTATTTTAGGTTGCAAAGAACATCTACCCAAACTTCTTCAGATCTTCGGGTGGGCCAATCTTCCTTTTGCAGAAATTCTTCTAATGGCGAGAAATTGCCATTGTAGAGAGGCTTTGAGAAATTAGAATCCGACCATAGGTGACTATAGAACCATACCGTCAAAAGCTGTGGGCAACCATAGAAACGAACCCCGCCATGCTCCTGTCAAAACCTCAGAGATCAGAAAGCTTCGGCTAAAATCACAGACACCGGATTGGTCCCGCCACTCAAACGGTCAAACAGGTCCAACATTGTCGGATCGATTAGCCCTCTTGCCCGGGGAAAAAGCACTAACCCATAAATTAACAATGCGAAGAGACCCCGTTAAACTTAGCCTACCGAATATACGAAAGCTAGGGCTAGAATCCCTTCCCACTTGAGATATTCCTTACTGTTCCAAGTAGTGACCTGAAGTTCGACCCAGGATTCCAACATGTCCGAGAATCTCTTGAGCTTGCCTCGGAAAGCTTTGTTCTTGTAATCACTCATTTTTATCTGGTTTGTAAATATTGTTAATATATTAGTATAATAATTAATGGGGAATTATTATTGCATGTATACATACTATATTATATGTTTATTATATGCGTGCTTAATGTACGTAGAATGTGGGATGTGTGCATGTATATTATATACTATGTATGGTGTATGTGTGTCACATGTCACATATGTTTTAATAGTTTATATATGTACTAGGGTGTACTTGGTTATATTTATTTTGTGTGTATAAGATGTATGTATATATGTGCTTGTGTGTAAGTGATATATATGTGGTTTGCATGTGCATGTACTATGTATGTTTTTAGTATGTATAATGTGTGTATACTTATATTAATTAGGTGTGTGAGCAAATATATGTATATGTGTGTTTGAATGTTATATGATATAGACGTTAATTTGCATGTATGATTGTATGTACATAAAGTATATGTGAATATGTTATTATATTGTTATTATTATATTATTATTATTACTATTACTATTGGGTTTAAATTAAAAAACATATCTAAAATATAAAACCCATTTATAATAACTGTCAGTCCATCATTTACAAAACCCAAAAATTTTACAAGGCCGTTCGGCCCAAACCCTAACCCAATGGCCTAAAACCCTAATCCATATCAGATTTAATAACCCTAACATTTTCTCTTTATTGTGCGCAGCCGATCCTGGGCCGTTGGATCAAATCTTGATCCAACGGTTACGATTGAAAGGAGAGAAACCGTTCATCTATCGCGTGAAGACCACGTGTGGGCTGTTGAACTCCCACGTGCACGTGCATCTCATGCCTCTGATCCCTTGACTGCTGTGCACCACGTGGCACCATCTCGCGCAATCCCACCAGTTTCAAGATTGCATCTGGGTTGTCCGTCATCAAACTATCTCAGCCGTTGGATCTGATCTGATCCAACGACCAAGAACGAGGCCAGCCAAGATGACATCTCCACCATGCTTCTTCCACCACGCCTCCAACCACCCTCTGCCATTGTACACATCGCCCCTCACCAGCCGTACCGTCTAAACATGCCAAGATCACATAGAATAGAGATTATCAATACCAAAAATCTACCAAATATGTAATGTTTTTTTCTACAAAGAATAGAAGAAAACAACATATATGTAAGGAGATTTACAATCTTTTTTACCGAGTTTTTACCAGATCTGAAATAAACAAAAAAACATAAAAAGTTTCCCAGAAAAGGTATCTTATTTTTTCTCTTTTACATGTTCATTCGAACCAAAAATAATACAAAATACATAAAAGAAAAAGGGAAAGAATATACCTTTTCGGCTTCGACCGGCCACCTTGCATGGTGGCCGAGGCTGGGACTGCTGATGAACGGTTCCCACACATCTGTCTGTTTATCTTCTCCTTTCCCCACCGTCTTTCAAACTTTCAAAGGTTTTTTTTTGTTTCGTTTTTTGTAGATCTAGGGCAAAAGGCTCGATTTCTTAAAAGTTTGGGTTCGCATCTTAGTTTAAAAAAATAAAAAAGAGCCATTTTGAAGGTTTTTGGGTTCCGCTGCCATCGGTGAATGGCGGCCGGCGGTGGCCAATGGCGGCCGAACTCTGGGTTTTAAGAGAGCCGGTTTCAATCTTAGAGAATGGAGGGGTTTTATTTTATAAAACAAAAATTTTAAATGGCAAAAACCTAAAATCAGATCTAATAAGGTCTATTTATAGACTTTTATTTTTCAAAATGGAGAAATTACCTCTTAAAGACCACCGTCCTTTTCAATTTTTCAAAACGGGCTTCCCCCTTGGTCCAATTACGATCCCAATCCCCCATTCTTTTTCAAATCTCTCAATTTAGTCACTGAATTAAACCAAAATCAGTTTCAAAACGGTAAAATTGCTCCCCCAACCATTCCGCGTTTCTGAATTTTACACTTCGAGCTTGCCCCTTGGTAATATTGCACGATGAGTCCTTTCCAGTTTGTTCCGTTTTTTAATTAAGTCCTCAAATAGGCCTTTTGATTATTTAATTTTGGCTTCCAGATTTTGTTTTTATTTTATTTTGACCCTTCTGATGCTTTAAATGCTTATGCCTTTAGTCTTTATCTTATTTAATTGTTCTTTCTAGCATGTTCATGTTGCTTATTTTATTTACATACGTTTCGCTTATTTGATATTTACTTTTATTTTCTTGAGGTATGGTATCATGTTTTTATTTTAATTTGCTTGATTATTATGTATGTCCATTTTACATGTTATGCCTTAGTCTATTTTTTACATATTATGCTTATATGTTAGTTCTTATGTTTGTTTTGTACATTATGTTATGTGTTAATTTATGCATTTTATTCGTGATAGTATCATGTTTGTCATGTTTGTTTTATGTCGTAAAATGCATATCGATATTGTGGTTTCATTCATCAGTTTTAATATCACGTGTCATATCATGTTTCCATGTTTAATTTGTATGTTATGCTTGTAAGTTTACATGATTTTTTAATCCTTTTTGCATTTTAGGCTCATATGATAGTGTGACATTGTTTTTTGATGTTAGTGTCCTTTTTAATATATGCATATTTGGAGTCATATGATAAAGTGTCAAGTGCTAGCTTTTTACGCTAGTATGTTGCTTTAATTTATTAGTTTATCGTCCTAGTCAATTATGTCATGCATATTTTGCATCGGTGCTTTCTTGATGTGTTTAAGCATGTTATGATTAATTAATTTGGTATTGAAAGTATGTTTTTATTCATGCCATGTTTTTATTATCGTGATCTGCCATGTTGCATTGTTCTTGTTCATGCATTTTGCATTTAAGTATTATTATATTTATGTTTTATGTTTTTAGTTCCTTGTCTTTGTAAATATTTGTTTATAAAGGTTTTAAGTTGCATTTCGGACATATTATTGTCAATGCGGTGCCCTTTTATCCGAGGGAAATGGGGCCAGTATCAGGCGTAGTGATAGTGGTTGGGCGTTTACTCTCGAATAACGGGGCCTTTAAAATTTACTCACACTTATAACCAAATTTTAATCGTCACTTTAATCCGGAAAGTTTAATATTAATAAAGCGGTAATTATTAAAGTACCAATTTTGGGCGGTGTGGGGGGTGCTAATCCTTCCCCATCCGTAAACGACTCCCGAACCCAACAATGTTTAAATCTCTGGTTTTATGGTGTCCGGCCTACCTAAGTGGCCGGTGGCGACTCCATTTTTAAATAAAATACGATTTTTTTAAAACCCCACGAAATAAACATTTTTATATCTGAAAAACCACAAACACTTCGAAAACACTTTTGTTTAGCGAAACAGACATCGCTGCAGTTCTTACTAGGCTTCGAGTATACCCGAGTTTCGTCAATCTTCTCACAGTTTAAAAGGACTTGATATTCCTCAATCGTAGGGGTTAAATCGAAGTTACCGATCGTGAAACAACTATAGGCGGGATTCCAGAACCTCACCAAGGCTTGCAATAGTGCCTGATCCACCAGAACATCTAACAAACATGCAATGTCACCATATTCTCTACTGAAGGTGCACCTTGTTTCCAAATCCCAACTATTCCACACCGCCTTCAGCACAGAAGTGTCGTTGTATTCTGTATTCATAAATGTCTTTGTTGCCAATATTGACCTAAACCCGGCAGGGATACTGTCCCCATCATGCAACTATTCCCCTTCGGACTATATTTGTACGTCGGAGTTCTTTTCATCATTGCTGCGAACTAGGTCTCCCATCAATCTAGTCTTTAACTTCATACTATTTCCAACTCAATATGCTCTTTATGATATGACCCAAAATATGCAAAACAAAAGAGTAACAAGAGAAAGAAATAAAAGAGAGGAGTTAGTCGTGAGATAAAAATACGAAAGCGAGCGAAGATAAGCATAAACAATTTACACAAAGAAAGAAACCTAACCACACGAATTCTAGTTCGCTAAGGTTATCCGCATGGCTCTAATAGATGTGGGTTTCTTAAATTCTCACACATGGGTTTGGTTCTAATTAAGGGTACCCAAACCTATCTTATTGCCTACTAAGGCAACAAGAACCCCAATTCTGGCCCATTATAAGCTTGCGAATTAGTTTTGATTCGAGGGAAAGCATGACCTAATGACGTGGAGGGCTGCTCACGTGTCAAAAGGCGTGGATTTCGGGAGTGAATTACCGACCCATAGAGGGCTACTCACGTGGGTATGTGGTGTTTCACTCCCACTTAAGGGAAGGAGCTCGGGTATAGAGCTTAATGATATGATGCAACACATGTCGATGACTGCTTAAAAATTAAATGAAGAATTAATTTGAGGACCACCAATTATCAAAGCCCGTGCAATCTTGATCACATTTTCAAGGAATAATCATCCTGGTTAAAATCAATTAAAATCCCAATAATTTTCATTATTTAAAAGCAACAATTTTTCTTTGGCCTAACTCTCTTTTGTTTTGTAAAAAACAAAAAGTCTCCAGCGGAGTCGCCATGCTATAACGACCTTCTTTAAAGGACAATCGTGTGGATCGTACATAAATCCGGTGCTACGAATTACCCCCTTAAATCATTAATGAAAATCTTTTAAAAGAAAATGGACTTCTTTGGGAAAACCTTAATTTTTTGAAATACAATGAAAACTTGGAGTCGCCACCGGCCACTTGGGTAAGGTAGGCCGGACACCAAAAGAAACCAGAGATTCGTTGTGAAAGGGTCCGGGATTTGGTTACGTGTGGGGAAGGATTAGCACCCCCATCACCCCCGGAAATCAGTACCAAAATATTTGCTGCTTTTAAAAGGATACAAATCATTGAAATTTTTATATTGAATTTAATTCGGAGTTCTTAAATGAAAATTAACCTTAACTGCACGGGCTTTATCAAATTGGTGGATTCAAATTAATTGGACATTTAATTAATAAGGTTGATGATATATCAGACCATAGATTAAATCGACATCAAATAAGCCCGACAACCGTGTTAATTTATGGTTCGACTTCCATACGTCACCTTTATGTATAATGCAAGCATTTAAGTACGATGTGATGATTTTGTCAATTTTTAATCTATTTACCTCGGGATGGTAAGGATTAACCCGAATATTTGGTCAACATCTTTTAACCTCAGACTGTTACGACACAAATATTGGAATTAATAAGTATCTCTTTTTATGATTTGAATTAATTAAGAATGCAATTAAAATTGAAGGTTATATGAATGACACTTAAGGCATGACAATCAAAGGTACGAATATAAACACACAAAAGAAAGGCCCAACCCAAGACCTAACCTATGAAGGCCCCAATTATTAGAAATCCAAATAGTGACCTAATTATTATCTAAATGATTCTAATACTCCTAAATTAATTAACCCTAAAAGACTAGAAACCCTAACAAATTACGATAATTAATTTGCAATTTAATGTCAATCTAAACTTGAAATTAATTTTATCCTAAAAGTAATTAAGAAATGTTCAATTAATTTAATGAATTTAACATTTACTCTAATAAGCCAAGGATAAATTTAAATTCACTAAATTAATTCAAACCCTAATCTAACTAAAGCTCTAAAGAATCTAATCCTAAAATTAATCTAATTAATTTAAGGATTGTGCCCCTATGAGACGAGCACACAATCATAAACTAATCAATTTGCCTATTTATAATCTAAAACTAACTTAACAACCCGAGGTCTATACTATCGCACTAAGCCTATACAAGTAAATGTAAACATGACTAAATATTGTATACTATTTAAAGAAAATAATGGATAGACTTTAAAATTATATATATTGTATACAAAAACATGCATTATATTTTTTGCAAAATTCTTCTATATACTTTAAAAACTATATTATACACCAAATATATATTTCATTTTTACCAAACATTACTATATACTTCAAAAACTATATACTTTAAAACTATATATTATATATCAAAGATACATATTACATTTTTTTCGAAATTATATTGTATACTTTAAAACTATATATTATATGTCAAGAATATATATATTACATTTTTAAAAAAAAATCTATTATATGCTTAAAACATATACATTATATACATATTTTACATTTTACAAACTTCTATTTTATACTAAAAACATATATATATTATAAGTTGACAATATATACATATATATTTTTTTATTTTACAAATTTCTACTTTATACCTAAAAATATATTAGACATAAAAAAATATATGTATTACATTTTTACAGATTTCTATCTTATACTAAAACTATTTGCATGTTAAATCCCAAATATATACTATTCGAACAAATTTTCAACCACAAAGCAACAATCACAAATAAGCAATATTAACATAATAATTAAACCAAAATTTATAGAAAATAAATGTGCAAGCTTTAAATTAAAAATGCTTGAAAAGAAAAAAATGATTTTTGAACACTGGAAAAGGGACCAAGTTGAATAAAACAAGGATTTTGAAAGCTAAATTGCAAGGGACGAAATGGACGAAATTGAAGAGCTTTTAAAAATTCCAGGGACCTGGGAGAGGATTTTAAAAAGCGGAATGGCTTGGGCTATAATTAAAATGGGGCGGAGGGACCAAAGTTGTAATTTGCCCATGCGAAAGGACCGTGGGCATGATTATTTTAGGGCAGGGGACTTATGTAGCAATTATCTTATTTTTTATTTTAAATTCGGTATAAAACACAACTTATACCCAGAAATTAGACTCTTTTCTTTCTTTTTTGTTATTCAAAGAATCCTCACTCACTCTCTCAACCTTCGATGAAAATCGCCATTCATCAGGGGATATTCCCAGAAACCGATCACAATCTGTCGCGTTGGTCGCCGCTCATCGACGACCGGTGAACCCAAAATCAACTCCTTTTTTTTCACGCTAAGCCTCGATCTACACGCATTTTTTTTAAAAGCAACATTATTTTTCCCATTAAAAACCCAAAACTGAGGATAAAATAGGGTTTTTGCCATCGTATACTAACACCACTTCACCACTTTTGGCCTTGAGGAGGCTGGGGCTTATTAACGGTGAAGCAACGGCCCGACGAAAGCCGAAACGACGCGAAAGAGAGGCGAACCGATGATGGTAAACTCTAAAGTCCGTCTTTTTTACATATATATGCATGTTGTGCTTCGAATTGAAAAAAGAGAATAGATACCTTGAAAGGCCTTTTTTGTTTGTATTGATTCTGGATATTTCCCCCCCCCCCGTCAAACACTTTGGGGTTACAAATGGGTGCTTACAATCTTATTTATCCTCTTTCGATTACATCATTGTTGTTTATGCTATTGTTTACATGTTTAAGCAAAACTTAAATGATATTACTGTGGATGATGATGATTCTGATTTTTTCTGTTTTTTATGTTTTATTTTCTGTTGATGGTGGTTACGGAGTTGGTGGTCACCGTACGGTGGCAACGGAAATTCTAGCGACGTGGCCACGCGGACGGGGGAGACGAAACAATGCAGATGCATATGGAGCTAGATGGTCGGCGCGTGAGCTTCACCGGCGCGTGCGGAAGCTGGGCAGTTATCTCGGGTTTGATCTGGACTGTTGGATCAGATCTGATCCAACGGCTAGATCTTGGCGGCTGCAACAGAGAAAAAAGGTGATCAACTTAGTTTTTAGGGTTTTAGGTTTTGTTATATTGGGTTTGGGCCATGTAATAATATGTAAAAAAAATTGGGCTATGAATTGTAATAGGACTTTTATTAATAAACATGGGCTTTTATTTAATTGTTATACATACATATATTTTAATTAGCCTTTTCTAATATTTTTAGTTTAATAATAATAATAATAATAACACATATGATAATAACACAATATGTATACTCACATACATACGCAATAATACGTACATACATGCAAGCAACACATACATATAATATACATGCAACCATGCATTACATAAAATATTGGCAAACATATACATATATGTTCATAAACACCCATATAATAAACACATACTTAATATACATATAATAGCACATGTGCATAATACCTATACATATAATACAACGACTTAGCATCATTATTTTATTATCACATAATAGTGTGTATATATATATGTAAGCCCATTATTGCAAATATAAAAAACGGGTCAACTCGGACAAAATTAATGATTACAACGTCCTCGTGATGTCTTCTTTTGGTTTTATCTTAAAGTTTTCATATTCGAGGTTGAGTAGACCAATCTTCATCTCCTTCACCTCGTTCGTTCCTTCATACGTGACTTCAAGCTTGTCCCATACTTCCTTGGCACTCTCAAAAGAAGACATCTTCTCATAAATATTGGGGTTGAATGCATAAAAGAGAATGTGCAAAGCCTTGCAATTCAGCTCCATCTTCTTGCGATCATCTGTATTCCATTCTGCCTTGCATCTTTGTGGTACGTATAGACTATCTTCAACAACGTCCCAAAGCTTGTAATGTTTGGCCTTGATGAAGAACATCATTCGGGTCTTCCAATAAGCAGAGTTAGTCCCGTCAAAGAATGGTGGCCGGTCAATGGATTGTGCCATCTCGTCAGTTGATTATTTATTGGCTGAGCTTGCTAGGATCGCCTCAATAGGTGGTTAAATCTCCTCGGTTGATCCTCACTATGATACCAATTGTTGGGCTCGTTGATCACACAACTGAATGCTTGACAAGTGAAGAGAAGGCTAATTTTTAGGTGTATGGATAGGAAGCAAAAAGATAGGAAAATTGACACACGATTTTAGAGTGGTTTGGCTTTCTAACCAAAGCCTACATCCACAACCTTAGCTTCCTACTAATGATTTCAACAAATTCACTAAGAATTTCTTCCCCTTTTCTAGGCTAAGGAGGCAACCGTTACAGCCTAGACTCAAACCCGAATCTAGCATCCAAAGCTCACAACCTGAGCTTTGGGAATTCTCTCTCAAAAAAGGAAAGACTTAGCAAACTAGAAATCCCTTTACAAGGTTGATGTTTGCACTCTTAAGCTCTCACCCAAATCCTAATACACTTGAGTATACATTAACAAATTTAGCTCACAAGTGTTTATCTATACACGAATGGACAATTTAGCACTAAGACATGATTTTGATCATAATGTTGTTGACTTGTGGATCATTAGTCTTCCATGGATGCTTGGAGGTCCCTTTTATACTTCCAATTGAGTTCCTAGTCGTTGAAGAACGTTAGGATTGAATTGGAGCCGTTGAAGTCTTTATTTCCTGTATTAATTACAGTTTTGGGGTTGTCCGTATCGGTACACGGGTAGTCATATCGATACGGCCTTCTTTAGAACTAGTCGTTGAGCTCTAGATAGCTGATGCATATCGATCCGCGTATAGGCGTATCGGTACGACCTGAAATTTAAAAGACTGTTGGAAATATGACCGTTTGGGGGTATCGAAATGACCCCTCTCTGTATCGATACGGGCAAGCCCTGTATCGGTACGGGTTTTGGTAGTTTCACAGATTGTAGCTGAAACCCTTAAGGCGTATCGATACGGGGTATACCGTATCGGCACGGGTACTTGAAAAACTCAGGTTTGGATACTTTAAAGACGTTTTAAATCACCCAAAACCTCTTAAAAAACATTAAACATTATTTCAAGTTGTTTGGACTTAAAATCATTTTTGAAATCTTTTCAGTTTAGTCCAAAACTATTTTTCAGTTATTATATCAAAACACATATCTCAACAATTTACCCTTTAATTAAAACCAGGCGGATTGACTTGGTCAATGAGGAGATGATGTGGCGAGATTTGAGTGGCTGGAATTTTTTAACGGTAATGATAACATAATGAGGCAAAATAGGTAACAACAAAACGTTTAGGGGGCAAAAGTGAGCAAAATGTAGTTTAGAGGGCAAGTTGAAAAAGGGGTAAAGTTTAGGAGGGAAACTGTTTATTAAGCCTATTTTCTAATAAGAATTTTTTTCTTTATGGCACGCGTTTTCTCTGTTATTGTGACACGCGTTTTCCTCTATCCTTGTGACATGTTTTCTTTGTTTTTGTTAAATTTTAAATGCATTTTTTATTTTTAATTTAGATCCAAAAAGTATTACGTAGAGTCGTATATAAGTCAGATTGGGTCTTACTTATTCATGAGATTGACACGTATTATGTTTGTCCAAACTCGACCTAACAAGTATAAATTTCAAATTTGGTCCAAACTCGACTATATTAATAAATAGCTAACATAAACCCACTCCTTCCTTTTTACTTTTTTTAATTTAATATTTAATAATTAGATAATTTTTATCAAATTTACTTTTACTTTTTTATACAAAGCCATCATTTTTAATGTTTATATTGTAGTATTATATATTTTATTTTAATTTTTTATCTTTTATATGATATATATATATATATAATGACATATACAAACTAAAAATACAGGTCGAGCCAAGATCATATTTCCAATGTTGAAGCCTAAACATAAGTAATACTTTTAACCGGTTTATTTTTGTCGACCAAATCCACGTTTTTTAAACTTAAAAAAAATTAAACTCTTAAACTTAAATATAAGGACATAATAATAGATTTCAAAATTTTAAAAAGTACACGTTAGATGCTTGTAAATTTAAAAACTGATTTTTCCACCTTTTGTAATATAAGTTAAATATTTATTAACAATTTGATTAAAAAACTGAGATCTTAATCTCGTTAACTCTCCCATTTATCTAACAAAAAACTTTTCAATTTTTAAAACAATACTTTATTATCAGTTGTCAGTTCACTCCATGTTATAACCTATCCAACATATCTAAGCACATATCAATCCTTTGCTTCTTTTTATAAAAAAATCAGTGCTTTTTTTAAATAAAAATAAAATTCCATTCGTAATAAAAAGAATAATAATATAACAATCAAAATTTTAAAATATTATTATTATAAATTAGCATACTTATTTAATACAACCAAATTTAAGTAATATGCTCGAGATAAGACTATTGTAGTAAAATAATGAATCACCTCATTAACACCCGACCATTCCCAACGTAATAGTTATACTAGAAGAAACAACAACAAGTCAATGTTAAATTTAAAAAAAAAAAACTAACTTATAAAAGTAAGACCAACATTTGTACAAAACAGTGGGTTTTGAACGTGCGAGATGAGCGAGCGCACAAAATTTTTCAAGAAAAAAATACCTAAATGAGTTGAATTAAATGTTTATAAGAAAAAATAAAATATTTTAGTTTAATAAATTACAAGAAAAAAATAACTGTAAAAAGGCCTTCATAATATATTTTTACTAAAATAAAAATCTTTTAAAAAATTTATATATCTTTAAAATATTCGACCTGATTCTAGATTAATTGTGTAATTTTTCTTAAATTTTTAGGGATTTTTATAATAATATCCCCTATTTATATTTTTTATAATCAGGTCCTTAAAATTAAATTTTTATTTACAATATAGCCCTTTAAATTATAGTTTTTTATAATTAAGTTCCTTAAAATTATTTTTTACAATTAGGTTCCTAAAATTAATTTATTTTCTATAGGTTAGGTCAGGTTTAGTATATTTATTTTCGGGTCGGTTTTTTAAAGAATGTGTTCGATTGAGTGCAAGTTTAGTGTATTTATTTCCGGGTCGGGTCCAGGTGGGCCAAAAACCCAACCCTACCCGACTTGCACCCATCCCTAACTGTAACACATAAATTTATTTTTTATAAAATAGGAGAAGAAAATGTAAACCAAAATTTTGTCAAATAAGTGTTTAATTTTTTTTAAATAAGTTCTTGAACTATATTCTGGGTTAAATAAGTGTCTAACGTTTTCTTCTGTGACCCATTTAAAGTTTTATCGTGACATACGTTAATTTTTTTCAGTTATCCAATGAAATTCGAACATGTACCATGATTGATATTTTTAAATTAAAATCCGAAAATTAGAATAAAATAAAATAATATTAATTACCCAAGATTTTTAATTTCTCTGAAAACCCCAACCCTAACCACCAATTCAAGCACTCCGAACACCGATTCAACCACCACTGACCATTATTGTCTTCATCGAACCCCTACTACTGAAAAGTTTTATCATCGCGTCGTAAACAACCGACGAATGAACCGTCGACGAACACCCAACAATAAAGAAAAAAGAAGTCGATTGGGTTCCCACTGACGACTAGAGAATGATGGGTGTTGAAAGGTGAGGCACACGACGCTTTTGGGTGGTGAACGATGAACCACCGACTTGTGGGGATGTCAAATAGTGAAGGATATATGATTTTGGGGTTTGATTGAAAGAAATAAAAAATTTTAGGTTTTTTTAAAGAAATTATGAGTTTTAAAGAAATTCAAAAATAAAAATATAAAGGCCACATATCATGTTCTGATTGGGTGACGAATTTTTTTAACAGCCGTTGAAGGAAAAACCTTAAATAGACTACGAAAAAAATATAGTTCAAACACATATCTAAAAAAAGAGTATAATTTTAAATTTTTATTTAAATGTTAAGCTTTTTTATTACCATAATTAATTAAAAGAGAAAAAAATATAAAGAGAGATCAAGAAAACAAGATAAAAACAAATGATCCACAATTTATCGGGAGCAGAGAAGGTGGCCACGAGATCTCCAACGGAGGAAGGCTTCCGCGTACATAACGTACAGAATAGTATAGACAGTACGTAGAAATTTGAGGGTCAATCGCTTTATTTAATTTTTTTTCAAACTCATTATAAAGTATAAAAAATTAAAAAATTTATAAAAAAATATTAAAATTAACTTCACTTGAAAAATTACATACACTAATATATTTATTTAAAAAATAGAATTTAAATTTATAATTCTAAAATATTATTATTTTATATAAGTTAGAATCTTAACATTTATTTAATAATTTAATATTTTTCTATTTTAAAAAATGAAGAATAACAATATTGAGATGGTATTTAGAGAGGAAAACTCTTTAGAATAAAAGGCAAGAAGGGAAGAGAAAAGAGAGAGGGAGAGTAGAGAGATGAAAGGCCGCTCTCGTTCCACTTCAAAAACTCTAAACATCAATTTCCCGCGTCCCATTTCCAATCCATTCATCTCCTTTATCTGATTTCCCCCATTCTTGTTTAATCTTTTTGGAAAAGAAGGAAAAAAGGAAACAAACTTGGAAAAGCCACGCCACTTCTTTTTCAATCTCTTTCTTTCTCTCCCTGCTGTCTCCTCTCCAACTGAAGAACCCAAGAAACCAAACTCCACAGTGTTTCTCGATCACCAAACAAAAAATCCCCATGGATCTTTTCGATACGACCGACGTCTTGTTTAGCAACATCGAGCGTTTAGACCCAGGAAATGCTTCGAAAATCATGTGTTACATCCTTATGCAGGGCTTGGCTGACGGGGATTTGATGCGTTTGGCCTTCGGTCCTGAAGGCCATTTACAGTCAGTTCTTTGTGTTCAAGGCTAAAGCTGATTTGGGACTTTCGTCAAGCACTTTGTCTACCCCTTTGAACCCGATCTCAAGACCCAGCAGCTCCACCTCCAACAATTCACAAAACCCACTTCTTCCGTCGTCTCCTAGCCTCATTTCACGAAATGGGTTCTTGGAAATTTCAAAGAACATACCTTCTTGCTCTCCTGCTAGTAGCCTGGAGCCGAGTCCTTTTTTTTTATCTTATGAAAATACCCGCTCTGGGTCTCTCTTGGTTCCTCGCAGGACTGGATATAGCAACAATGATTTCATCCATGAGAACCAAATGAGTGATTATTTTTCTTTCTTGAACGATTCTCCCACTTCTAAGAACGATGACTTTGTTGGTCATAGGAGGAGTTCCTCTGCAAGTGATGCATGTTCCGGGACGGCTGAAGAAGCCGGTGGATTTGGTGGTCTTGTGGGTGATTACAATACGTGTCTTTATTTTGCTAGAGGGTTTTGTAAGAATGGTGATAACTGTAAGTTTTCACATGGTCTTGGCGGTTTAAACGATAACGTTGACGTTAATGGTGCAATTGTTGATTCACCTAGTATAATGGGCCTTCTTTATTGTCAACATGAGGAAATGATGAGAGTGAGAGTTGCTGCTAATCAGCAAAGGCTGGCTGGTTTTTCTTCTCCCTTGCATTGCGAAAAAAACATGAATATTCATTTGCAGCAGCAAACTGATGCCCAGAGGCATGTTAAATAGTTCCCTTTTTGTTTCCTTCTGTCTGTTAAAGTATTTTGGCTATTTTATGTACAAGGGCACTTAAAACTTTTCTGGTGGTCATGGAACCCATATACTGTTTTGTTTTGTTTTGGTTTACATCAATTTTCCCGGAAATAAATTATAGTATATCATTTATTTCACATTTCTATTCTATATTTATTGCTATGGATTGATTACTTTTAGTCCATGTTTGTTCATTCGTTTATTCTTTGTGGTTTACACGGTACACACTTATTGATTGAATTGCAGGGAACTTATATTTGGCCTGTGCCATTATTTTTTATGCTGCGATTCGTAAAGTTAATTGACTTGAGATTAGCTCAGCAGTGGGGTTTAATTTATAAGATAATTGGTGGTATTATTTTGGTGTTTGGGGGGGGGGGGGAGGAGGGGGTAGTTAAAAGAACCATGGCATGACATTGGAGTATGGCCTATTATGCTAAATTTAAGTTCTTTTCCATTTGGCACACTGTCATGTTGCAGAGCTGCTGCATTGATGTTTGATGAGGACATTGGCAAGTTTGCCCAAGGCCGAGCTGAAAGGAATATTTTTTTTGCAATGGGATTCTCAGAGGAGGCTAACTCAGCTTCAAAACGTATTTATCTGACTTTTCCAGCTGATAGTACTTTTAGAGATGAAGATGTTTCAAACTACTTCAGGTATATTTTTCACTTCTAAATGGTCTGGCATTTTTTATATGCAGGTTGTGGTTTATGATGAGTTTCTATGCATGTTGTTGAGTGGGTAGCTCCATTTTGAATTATTTGCTTGCCCACTTAGTTTTGATGTTGCAATTTAGGTTATAACCAATGCTATGGTACTGCTTTTGGTATATGCAGTTTGACATCATTATTACGATGGTTCCCTGGTACTTATTGCAGCCATGATTTCTATTTTTGTGGTACAATCTACAGTTATGTTAACCGTATCAACATGGTGCCGTGTCTAGCTGTTGCATTAACTTTGAGTTGTCTGTGTCATCTTTCAAATACATGTTATCTATTTTGCATTCTGCCTACTTTGTTTGTTTGGAGATATGCAGTATACTATGCTAATCACTGTTCATTTATGGTTAGATATTTATCCCACTAAACAGTGCATGATATTTGAATTATGATAGGATAAATATCCTAAATGCATTTTGATTGTTGTTAACCCTTCAGGGGAGGAGAGGATACTCAAGTAAATATGATCCATCTAGAAGCAAATGATCATATAAAGGGCATGTCAAATTGTTGATAGTTCTTGTAACGATAAAAGGACACAAATGATTGGAGGCATATTTCAATGGGATTCACATTTTTATACGATACACGATATATTTATTGGTGGCTACAAATTCTTCATCAGCAGACCTCTTGAAACTACCCGTGTTAATTTATGCAACACTTAATTGTCTTTGTCTCTAATTTAGTGCTGAATATGGGAAATTAAAGAATCGAGTAGTTTCTTCATTTGTAGTTGAAAGAAGAAATATGGGTTACAGTATTTACACATGGAGAATCAATCCTCTTACTCCAGTGAGTTATTAATTGTTCAGCAAAGCCAATTTTAATTAATGTATGAAGGAGCGACATGCATATTTTACCTCTGTAATATCCCAGGACAACATTTCATTAGAATTTTTGTTCTTTCTTATAAAAAAGAAAAGGTTTATGCTGCTGCTGTTGTTGTTTGTGGACTTGATCAAACCAGCAAGTAATCTGTATGGTAAGGCTGGTGACGGTGGATGGGAAAAATTGATGTTTTTGTGGGTTGAAAATGGATTATTGCTGGATATGTATGTTTACAGAAGTTGAGTTGACAATTTGTGCGAGAGTCCAAATGCCGTAATTCGAGTTCAAAGGTTTTATTGCAATACCATAGTTATATGATTTTTTGACATTCCTAAGGGATGTAGAATATTGTGTTCACTACAAGAGACTGCATTTTTGAGCAAAAGCCGAGGCTTCCACTAAATTTATCTTGCATCATTTTCTTGAATATTGCAATACCATAGTTAAGAATTTCTTAAATCTTTAGTTTGGGAATTCACTTTAGTGTTTCTGTATCATTTAAAGCTTGTTTGGACCAGTGCACGATGAAAGGATTCCATACCAGCAAAAGCGAATGTATGGTTTTGTAACGTTTGTCCATCCGAAGACTGTGAGGCGCATTTTGTCCAGAGGAAATCCCCATTTCATTTGTAATTCACATGTGATTGTCAAGCCCCACAAGGAAAAGTTCCTGAGAAGTATGGCCTCTTCTCTTTGATTTTTTTATCTTGCAATTTGTCCTTACCTGTGCATTGATCTTGTAAACATTAATGGAACAATAGCAGGAGGCAACACTTGCAACAACATTTTGAGAGGGGAATTTTCTCCTTGTTCAAGCCCTTCAGGGCTTGATTCTAGAGAGCCGTATGACCTTCGTGCTGGTGAGAAAACAAAAAAGCATGGCTCTTTGTGGGGATTTTGCATTAAATGATACGAGCTGAAACAAAATGCTTAAATTTGCTTTCTCTCTTGTTTTATTTTGCTCTTTAGGTTTTGGGGTTCTCAATTTCTGTATATTTACAGGGGCAAATATGTTCTACAATACACAGGAGATGATGTTGAGAAGAGAATTGAAAGAGCAAACTGATCTCCAACAAGCTATTGAACTTCAAAGGAGAAGATTCATGAACTTGCAACTTCCAGACTTCAATGACGGTATTCACCATCACCATCGCAGCCTTTCTGTTTCCTTGCCAGCATATTTCCATGCACGTCAAAATATTGATCCACCTTACAGCATTAAGCAAGAAGTCTCAGAAGGTTTGCGAAACAGCCTCACTTTTAACTCTAAGATCTTTATCTTTTGTTGGATTCGTGATATTGTGTGGATAAGATTCCATATCTCATTCAAAAAAGAAAATAAAATTTGTCAAATCAAGGAGTGGAAGAGAAAAATGCTCTAGTGAAATTTATATTATTTCTTGTGGCAGTCAACGGTGATAATACAGCTGCCGTTCCCTCGAGCATGAATACTGTTGAGCTGGAAGGAGTGAAATCAACTTGTGTTCAAAAAGTCGGAGTTGGGAATAGCCAAGAGTGTCCCAACCCCAAAGGGTATGATGTTGCTTTAACAACATGGAACTTAATTCTGACATTTAGATAAAAATTTGAACAAGTGCAGATGCCATATTTTGTATTTTTTGTTGGAACCTTAAGGGTTTATTTAGCATTGCTTTTGGCTGTCCAAAAGAACTTTTAACAGGAAAAGCAATGCTAAACAAATGGATTTTCCCATCAAGTGTGCGGTTGAAAGTGCTTTTGGAACCAAACCAAGACTCTGACTGCCAGGTGCTTTTCAAGAACACTTTTCAACCTCAAGAGTGATGCTAAACTAACCCTCATTTTATACTACTGTCTTCCAGACTCCCCTGAAGTTGATTGTCATTGAGCTGCTTTTCTCATTTGTTTGAATCTCCATTTCTTGTTTATGTCATGAGAGCAGTGGAGAGCATGCACTTCCTGATAGCCCTTTTGCTTCCCCTAAGAAATCTACTGAAAATCATCTCTCTGAGCATCTGGCATCGGTGGAATCAAATGAAAGTTCTGCTTCAGCGGCTGATGATGCATTACAACCCATCGCTCCCACTGGCGATAGTGACCTCCTTTTAATTGATCGTCTGCAGAGTGCCAAGGTACTATCATTGTCTTAACATTGTTGTAACTTGAATTCTCCTGCTACGATTACCAGATGAAAAGGTATTTGTTTTGTAATTGTTCTTGGATTTTTGTTTTGAGCAGGAAAAGCTAATGAACAGTAGGAAATAATGGTAAGCATGGTCGGAACTTGGAAATGAGGAACTTGTATAGTAAAAAAAATCTTGAATTCTAATCAAATGGCATCCTTTTTAATGTTTTTGATATGACACTTTACCAGTGCAGAAAAGTAGAGAAGCATATACTAGAAGAAATCCCCTAGATGTGTATAGTCAGATTCATATACTGAAGAGTAGATCCTACAGAATATCTCAACAGATCATCATCATCTTCTCCTCCGAAACAATACCACTAACAGCAAATGCATATCGGAACCAAGTTTCGAGAGTAGGCTTTTCTCTTTTCTCCTTTCTCCTTTCTCCTTTCTCCTTTCTCCTTTCTTTTGTAACATTTACTTTGAAACAGCAATTGCTTGGAAGTTAGCCTAATGTCTTAACATTAGTTTTGGAACAACTTCAGAAGATGACGGGGTTTGGTGGTTTGGTATAATTATATTTGGTTTTCAGGTTTCTTGCTGCCATTAAAGTGAAGAATGTTGAGTATAGTCATAGGATTGAAAGCTGGTAAAAAAGCTTCTCTCTCTCTTTTTTTGTTGCAATTTTATACACATATTTTAGGTCCACATGAAATTGAAGGGTAATGGTTTTTTTTTTTCCTTGCTGTCATCTCCCTTTTCGATTTACTGGTTCTGATTCATCGAAAACAGATACGAAAGTAGTCAAATAGGATTCCAAATCTTGAACTCGATTAATGTGGCGATCAGTTGGTTGGTTTATTTAAAATTGTAATAATAAATTAATAAAATGATGTTTTTTCATATATATTTCAGCATACATTAATATCAAGTGAATTTTATTTATAAGATTACTAATTTAAATAAAATAAAATAAAATAAAATACATTTTATAAATTGAAATTACATGATTCAAGGTCCACTTACTGCAATCATTCTTAAGGATTAAACCATGACCTCATATTGTAGCGTTTTTACACAAATATCGCCATTATTATTTTTAATTATCTTTTGGACATCCATGCAAAATTATTTACCTATCCGACATCTTTACGGTGACAGTGATCAAATTTGTCAGTCTGGGCTGACGAATTATAATATATATATATAATCTCATACACGCTAGTAAATTTTTTTTATTTTTATAAGAGCCTTTATTTTAGAGTTTATGGTTTAAAGTTTAGAATTAGAAATTTTAGTGTATGTGTTTAGAATTCAGGGTTTAAGGTTATAATTTAGAGTTTAGGGTAATATGGTTAAGGAGGTCTATAAACCTTAAATTTTAATTTTAAACTTTAAATTCTATCATTAACCCCTAAAATTCAAATTACTATACTTAAGCCCTTTAATCATCAATTCTAAATAGAGTCCATAAACTCTAAAACTAAGACACTTGTGTAAACGAATTTTTTACAAGTACTTGTGCATAGAATAATTACCCTATATACTATTTTAATGAACTTACTATGTTAGTCTGATGGGTTCATTAATATTAATATTATTTATTATTATTTAATTAAGTCTGTTTTAAATTGAATATTTAATTGGAACTTGTTAAACTTATATAACTGCTCGAACTTGATGAACATTATTTTTTTTACTGAAATAACTCGTTGGATTCTATACGGATGATATATTTATCTGAGAATCGATGAAAATCATTGTTTTAAAATTATTCTAAAAATCGAACCCAATAATTGTTGCAGTAGAAAAACAGATGATTATTATCTGAGAAGACATGAGTTCAAATTATGGGTCCAAATCACTTTTATCTAAATGGTATAACAGATACTATTAAATATAAAATATTTAAATGAGTATTTAATTCAATTAAAAATAATAATAATAACTATTCAATTAATCCCAATTTACTTCGTTTTTAATTTCGGGGCGTAGCCAGATACAAACTCCAGTATTAATAAAACCAAATCCCTAAATCCCTATAATATCGACTCGCGTCGTTCAGGCAGAAACCACCCTCTCTGCTCGGTTCTCAGCCAGAAGCCGCCACGGTCCACCCCTCACAAGCTCTCTCAGCCTCTTTCAGTCGCTCAATTCAGCCCTCACAGTCTCACTCAGCCGCGCAACTCGGAAGCAGCAAGCTCCCCTCCGCCGTCTCACTCCTCAGATCTCTCAACGGTATCACGGTAATATTTATATCTCTCTTTCTGTTTTTCTTTTTGCTTAAAGTATATAATTTTCTAATTTAATAGCCAAGAACCCAGTTTCATTTTCATAGTATTGATTTCACCCTTTTTATTGCTACCTTTCGTTGCTGAGAAAAAAGGAACAATTCTGCTTCTTGAATGATTAATTATGGTTAGTTGATGAAGTTCTGAAAGCTTAATAACATTAAGAGTATTTGTTATACGCGCATTAAAGAGACATATACTGAAGCTTATGAAACACACACACACAAATGAGGTGAAAGCTTAATAACATTTCGAAGGTTCATACTTTCAACTTCATTGACAACATTTGAATTAATGGCCTGCAAAAATAAAAACGTTAACCTTTAGAATCATTACATTTTCAGCAACTAATAAACCCCATTGTATATCGGACCCAAATTAAAATAATTGCTCACAGTTTCATATTGTTTTAATAATAAAAAATATTTAGGATTTAAATGGTAGTTTTGTGTTGTTCTTTAATGCTCATGTGCACTCTTGTTGTCACTTGAGGAGTCTAATCATAATTTTTTTTGTTGCTTGGTTTGTATTTGTTATTGCTATTGATTGTATTTGAACTACTAATGTGATGTTATTTTAGTACTGATGTTGGTATGCTTTGTAATGTTTTAGTTGTTATTAGATTGTTGTGTTTGAGCAATGTTTTAGGTACCAATGTTAGTATGTTTTATTTTTATATCTAGTTGTATTTTTTTATAAGATGCTTCTGTAGATATGTAGTTGAACAATGAAAAAAATCTAGGGATGGTTAAAAGTGTTGCTGCAGCTTTATTTTCTTCCACTTGCCTTAGGCATTCATACTAATTTGTGCTAATCTAACAGCAGTTGCATGTTAAAAGAAAACACAATCAAAATGCGTTTAAAAAATGATGAATTGAACATGTTTCCTTTTTTTGTAGCAGGAAGTCCAAACCTAAACTTTTTGGTGGCAGCCATTTGCATAATCATCCTCCAACAAACACGTTATGGATCGACCACCTCACAACTTTGCAGCTGCATCTGCTAATGCCATGGCCTACACCCAACAGCAGCGACAAGCAGCCAATATTCAACAGCCATTCGGATTTCATCCGCAACATCAACAGTTCCCCACAACAGTGCCTGCTCCTTTCCTGCCACCACATCCTTCTCAATTCCCTTACCATCCACACATGCAAGTACAACACCAACCACAACTCCATCCTCAACTTCTTCATCTTCAGCAGCAACAGCAACCACCGCCTGCATTCCCTTCACATTTGACTCCTCACCTTGTTTCTTCACCTTTCCATGGCCTTTATGATTCTCCTCCGCTTCCTACTCCTCCCCCATCTGATCCTGATCTCCAAAAGCGTATTGACAAGCTTGTGGAATATGCAGCTAAGAATGGTCCTGAATTTGAAGCCATGATCCGTGAAAAGCAGCAAGATAACCCTGATTACAATTTCCTCTTTGGTGGAGAGGGGAATGGTTATTATAGGTACAAGCTTTGGTTATCTACACGTCCCCAAAGTGGACCCTACCCTTCCTTTCCACCATCTTCCGTACCTATGATGCATCCTCCTACTAATCCTGCCATGAATCATTCGTCTCTGAATGCACCTCCAATCGGGACTGCTGCTCAACCTCCTCCTCAATTGCACCAAACTGCTTTTCCTCTATTTTATGATCAGCAGCATCACTATCAGCATCCTCAGCCTTTTGCTCCTCTTGGCCGGCCAGATTATGGTCAGTCCTTCAAAGGCCTTTCTGGTCCACTCCCCTCTGATGTTGCGATGGAGCTTACTAACATGCTTAGCAATCTAAATGGCACCAAAGAGTCTATCAAAAGTGCCAAGATATGGTTCATGCAGAGGTCTCCATTTGCACCGGCTTTGGCTGAGGCACTTAGAGATAGGGTATTTGCTTTGGATGATTCAGAGAGGCAATTGCATGTGATTTACCTTGTCAATGACATTCTTTTTGACAGGTACTTCTCTTTGGCATATGGCACCGTTGTTTAGTTTGCAATGGCTCTTTTTCTAGTTTGCTGCAAATGATTTTTGCTTTATGAGACATTACTTCTGTTTTTCTTTGTTCCTGATCTCTTGATACCATAGATCTCTTTCTTCCCCTCCTTGTTATAGTATTAGATTCTTTTCTTTTTGCTTTGGTACCTTTCCAATATTGACTTGCATTTATGTGATTATTTAATTAAAAAAATATAGTTGAACAGTGGTATTCTAGAATTAATGTTCTCCCTTTAGATTACTTCTCTATATGTTGTCTGAAACTTGATTACCTGGCCTTGTGGTTCTTACCTTGCAGACATGGGGATGTGTCTTCTCATTGTAATTGAACATTTTCTTGTGTTTTAGTTATCCAGTCATATTAGATTGATGCAGTCAGAACTCCGAAGTTTCACAATCATACATATCTCTCCTTAAGAACATCGATTTTGTGATTGATGAGTAAAATATCTTTGTGATATCTTAGACATGCATCTATATAGTATTGTCTAATTTGTCGACTTGCATGGTATTCTAGGTCACATACTATACACGTTTGTAAGAAATCAACTTAGATCAACCTTCCTCTTCAGAGTGTAGCCTTACATTCTTCTATAGTAACTGTCAACCGCTTCAGGACCCTGAGTTTATTTTCTCCAAAAGTAATAATTGCTTCCTAGGCCTTAGCATGGCATATTGGCGTGGTTGCTCTTCTTGTTGTTGCCCTGTTGTTGGTGCTGTGAATGTGATTGCTCCTTCAGATCCTTCTTGACATTTGTCTTCAATATTTGCAGTTTGCAGAGAAGGGCTAACCCTCGTGACCTTGATAATGAAGCCCTTGCATTTAAACCTGTTTTAGGTTCAATGCTTGCAAGAATATACCACAATCCTCAAAATGAGGAAAACCAGTCACGTTTACAGAGAATTTTGCAGTTTTGGGCATCGAAGGAAGTTTACAACCAAGATGACATATATGCCCTCGAGAGTGAGATGATTAGTGGACCACCTACTAGAACTTTTGCTGGGCCTCCAAAAGAATTATCTCTTGATTCAGTGGAGGCCTCAACACCTGCAGGTTGCCTCTTCTATTCTAATAAAGGATTTGGTCGTACGTGATGTGTCATTTCATTTATTTCTAATCTTTCTTTCTTTTTAATTTCTTAAAATTTTACTGTGCAGGAATACTACAGGACACAACACACAATAATGTCTCTATGTGGCAGCCTGACAAACAAAGTTCTATTACAAATGTGCTGGACCAAGCTGATAAACAAGGGGCCCCTGCCTCGCTTCCATCGCTAGCAAACCAGCAATTTCTTCCAAATTCAGTCCCTACTGGGGCTTTTCCGGGGTCTGTGCCATTAAATTCTAACCTTCAGTCTTCTAGCCAACAACAATCATCAAATATTGGTGAAAAGTTGCCCCCATACCCACTTTTCCCACCTGGTCTTATTCCTGGAATGGTTAGAAAAATGCAAATTGGGAGTGGGGTGCCTTACTCTCCCCTCAGCCCTTTAGATATCCCAACAGTTATACCTCCATCCAATGTATCACCAACAGAAGTTCTTGAGAGAGTATCGAAGTTTTTCAAAGAGATTGGAGAGGTTAACCCTTCTGAAGGATCCTTGAAATCTGATTCTAGAGATGAAGATGATGAGTATGATATAGAACCTCCAGTTCGTAGGGGAGGAGCTTGCATCCCTCCGCCCCCAAATCAGCAGGTAGACCCAGATTCAGGAGCTTACACTGCCGGAAATGCCGAGCAGAAACCAGGTCCCAGCGGCTCAGGAAGATTAGGACTGGGAGCAACAGCCAATCCCAATGAGGCAAGTCAATATGATGATGTTTATACATCTTACAGAAAACAGAGAAGCACCTCGTACCATACATCCATGAGTGCACGAGCCAGTACAAGGTAAAGCCTTTCAAATATCATTTGAAGATACATACAGAATGGAATCAAAGAGTCCTGCATTTATTTGTTAGAATTAGTATTAACTTTCTGCGCACGAGCAGGGATGAAGCTTGAAGTTTGGTAATTATGTTTGCTAGTTGCTACATTTTGACTGGTGAGAATGAAAATTTGGTCATGCATAGATTTAATTGATCTTTATTTTACACCACTGACATGTAAGTAGAAAGTTTGGGGGTTTGAAAAGCAGTACTTACTAGGTAGCTAATCTTCCCATATTACCAACATTGCTAGTGTTTTTAAAAAGTTGGCATCACACGTTCTTAAAATACGACCCTCGTTCTAATTGGATTCTTAGACTTTAAATATTCCAGTTTCATTTCCAAACGACGGCTTACATTTTAAATTGGTTTTTGAGCTTTTAAATGTTTCTGTCGGTATGACTCACTAGAAAACCATTGAGATGAATACCGGTGCTTCTATAAAAAAATGAATTATTATTAAATAAAATTGATATATATGATAAGAATAGCAAATTGACTAATTTAAATATTTTAATCAGCTCTTATCAAAAGGTTAAAAAATTGTCTTTTAACGATTAATTGAATAGTTATTTTAACCTATATTCTCTTTTGAACTAATTTAATTTTTAATATTTTATTTTGGGTCAAAATAATCTTTCTACGTATGAAACCTATTGATCAATTGCTTGAAATGACGTGATAAATTTACATAGCGGTGCACAACAGTGTTATACAGACAAATATGTTGACTTTACATAATGACACATTAGTTAAAAAAATTATAAAATATTTTTTCCTTTTGATACGTCATTATGTCAAGTTATTTCAAGTTGTTTATTATCATTTAACTAATAATTTTCATCCGCATTTAGGTCATTTTAACCCAAAACGAAACGTTAGGTTAAATTAATTAAAAAAAACAAAATGATTATTCAATCAACCGTTATAGCTTTATGCAAAAAAAAAAAAACTATATAATCAATACTTTCATTAAATAATAATTCAAATATAATTAATTAAAAATCATAAATGTTTACAGAAGTGGGATTTAAACAAAAACGATATTATAAATGCTAGAGAGTTACAATTTTTTTTGAAAAAAATAATAAGCCAAACATCAAATACATAATTGAGTATTATAAACAAATAAAAGAGTAATTGGACGAAATATCTTTAAAAAATTTTACAATAAAAAACTCGACTCTTAATAAAAAAAAAGTGTTAATGTCACTTACTATTGTGACTATAAAACTTAACACTAATTAAATGAGCTTACATATATTTAGATAGAGATAAATTAATTAAAGGTTTTGTTATACGCAGCTGTATATAAGAACCAACAAGATTCTTATCATTAATGTTTATTTTATTTTTTAATAGAATTTACTAAAATAAAATTAATTACATTCCTTAAAAAATATTTTTATTAATTTAGGGTGGTTAATGTAACTAATACTCACTCATTAAAAAGGGTTTAGGGTTTATGATTTAGGATTTATGTGGTATATGGGTTAGGTTTTAGTGATTAGGGTCGAGGATTTTTGTTGTTTTGGGTTTAGGTTTTTAGGGTTTAAGGTTTATGGCTTATGTTTAAGGTTTATGTTAGGGTTAATGGTTTAGGATTTATGTGGTTGTAGTGTGTGGTTTAGGGTTTAAGTTTAAGTTTATGAGGTGTGGATTATGGTTTATGATGTGGAGTTTGGGTTTAGGGTTTATGAAACGAGTGTAGGGTTTAATGTTTATGACACATTGCTTAGGGTATATAGTTTAGGGTTTAAGCAGTATTCAAATGTCATAAATTTTATGTTTGTTTTTAGGATAATTAATGTAATAACATTTTTTGCTGAGTATTAATTATATCTACAATTAATTCTATCTTAATAGATTTTATTAAAAAAAGAAGAAGAAAATAGACATTAATTATAGAAATCTAGGTGTATAGCAAAATTTATTAAAAATGTATAAGAAATGAAGTTATAACTTATTATATTAAAATTTTATTTATTTATTCAAATCGCATCTAAAAATTATATTAGATATAACAAATAATTTGTTATTTAATACATGAAAAATGTAAATTAATAAAAAAATTCAAACTAAAAGATACGAAGAAAATTTAAATTAGCTAAAATATAAAAAATAAAAATTGAGTATAAGATTTGTTTGAAATATCAACTACACCGGAAATCACTAAACTTTAAATTTAATATTAATTATTATAATAACTTATTTTCGTCCGAGTTTAGCTCGAATAAAAATTGAGACCAAAAACCAAAATAAAAATATATAACCCTTTTATTGTTATAATTATTACAAACCCAAATTAAAATTTCAGATCCAATATTATACCCATTCACAACCCAAAGCCCAAATTTAAATACCTATCAGCCTATAACCTAAACCTACAAGCCAACCCTAACCCTAATCCAGCCACCAGTCCTATTGCTAACCCGCGTCGCCACCATGTTGGACCACGCCGAGCCGTCCTCTGCCGATCTGCAAAAGCCACAAAATGGGGGATTTTAATCAACAACTATAAGATAGACTAGAGTAGGTTTTTAAATGTAATAATATAGATGAAAATCTAATGTAAAGGGATTCAAAAATCAATAAAAAAGGGTTTTGAACCGATTCAAAGAGAAAAAACCTTGTCTTTATCCCTACTTCTGAAGAAATTCCAGATCTGAGTTTAAAAAAGAAAAGAAAAGAAAGGTATACCATTCTTCTTATTTTCATTCGAATACATAAAAAAACGCAAAAATAATAAGGGAAGGTGAAAATTCGACTTACCACGGTCCAGTTTCGAGCCGTTCACCGCCGAGCAAGGCCAACTTGCAACCATCGGCATCCCGATCGTATATAGGGGATTTGATATTAACCTGAGTTTGAGAGTAAAAAAAAAGAGGGGGCAGAGGCAGAGGGGTGCGGCTGATTAAGGGAAAAAATGGGAAATAGAGTCTCTTAGGTTTAGGTTTTAAATAATATAAAAGGGTATAATTACGAATTTAGTCCCTCCATTCTAAAATTCTTTTCACTTTATCTCTAACGCATGATATAATAGCACATTTGGCCCCTTAAAAAGAGGGTTTCAATCTGGTCCTTTTTCCAGATTTCGGTATTTTATTTTATTTAAATTTCAGCACTTATATTTTTGCTTTTATATTCCAGTCCATTTATTTATTGCGATTTAATTTATGCAGTTATTTTACCGTATTAATTTTTGTTCGATCACAATTCGCCTACAGCCTTACGGTGGCTCGAGCTGGAGTATGATCCGTATTATTTATGGTTCGGTTCGCTTACTAACATTCAATTTAAGCTTTTAATTTCTTGCACTCTAATTTCTGTTCGATTCAGTTCTTTTCGGATATTTATTTAATTTCTCTCGTTTTACTTTATTTTCGTTCAATCCGGTCTATATCTTGTGCCATTTAATTTTGTGCATTTTATTATCGTTTTTTGTTCAGTCTGGTTCATATATTTATTTTTTAGTCTTTGACCCCTGCTATTCAATATACCATGTTCATGTATTTTTTTTATTATTATCGTTTATACTTTATTTTATTCCATGTATTCTTGTGGACGTGTTCATATTATTCATGCATATGTTTATTTGTTTTGCATTCAAGGGAATATTTACGTTTTCAGTCCCTGCTCTTTTCATTTTCTTAGCATTTATCAACTTTTTATATAGTTTATACATATATATTTGGTTTTTCATGGTAGTGTAACATATATATACGTACATATATACACGGTTTCACATGCGTAGTGGATACATCTTTTTATACAGTTTTCTACTGTCAAATAATATATCACATTTGTTGTTTCGTATCTATGTACACACCTCCTTCATATTTTTGTTTTTTTATATACTATTAAATCTTCTGTATATTATTTTACATATTTATATGTGCATATTTTGCTTGTATATTGTCAGCATCTTTGAACGCATATTTATATATTTTATACCGTGTTTACACGTACATATTTATTTATTTATTTCTTTGTTCATGCCTTGTACCTTTTCATCATATCAATTGCCCATGCATTTTTGTCATGTTTATCTTGTCCGTGCATTATATTTTGTAGCATTTAGTTTAGTCCTCAAAAATTCGATATCCAGTAGGGAGTGTCGTCCCGAATATTTGGGCATCATCTCCTTCGGGTACCATAAGTTACGAGGTTTAGGTTCGAATGATATGATCATGTATTTTTAGGGATTAATTATTAAAGTAGATTGAATTTATATTTTTCTTAGTAAATACGTCACGAACCCTTAGGTACCGATTTTCGGGCGTGGTGGGGTGTGAAACCTTCCCCACACGTAACAGACTTCCGAACCTATCGAATCTCTGATTTTTATTTCGGTGCCTAGTCTACCTAAGCCAAGTGACCGGTGGCGACTCCACAAATTTTATTTCAAAACATGACTTTTTCAAAATTCCCCTCCAAAACCAAGATTTTTTTTCAAGAAAATGAGAAACTTGTCGAATTTTTTAGTCGCTATAGAGTGACGACTCCGCTGGGGATGTTTTTGTTTTTACAAAAATAGAGAGTCAAGCCTTAGACGGGTTCACATCATATTTACGAAGAAAATTTAAATTCGTTCTAATTTAATTTTTAATCCCTAATCTTGTTTGTTTACCGCTTTTATTTGCACGGTGTTTGTTACAAAATGTCATTCATACATGAGCCTCCCGAGCTCTGTCGCTCGATGAGTGGGAGTGATTACTTTGTCTCGTGGGGTGTTCACCTCCGTATGACATTGTAGTTCACTTCCGGGATATGATCCTTATATTTCGTGGGGTTCACGCCTCCGTATGGTATAAGGACTCGTATTCTCCCGAATCAATATCCTTTTATCTTAGTAGGTAATAGCGAAAGTTCGGGTACCCTTAGTACTCTAGATCCTAACTGCATATAATGGACCGTAGACACCTTTTAGAACCATACTGAAATTTTGTCCGTTAGGCGGTAACCCTGTTAGTCCTCGCTTTGTTTATCTATGCCTTTGAATGATATTTATATGCCATGTATATATTTTAATTGCTTTAATTTTGGTTTTTTTATTCAATTTATTTATCTATTTGATTATCTCCATCGTACTAACCTATTTGTTTTTGGTGTTTGATCTTTTCGTAACACATTGACATATATCATTAATTCTATTCATTTATATTAGCATGACACCATCATAATATTTAATTAGTCATTTTGCATTGCACTAACGTGAGGCGTTGATTCATGAATGGTCCCTAATTTGGAAAATATCCATTAATCGGGAGAAAATCTAATACCCTAGATATCAATTAAATTCAATATTCAAAGGTGGTGAGCAAATCTCGTAGATTCTCGGAAGTTGTTCCACGAGAACCATTTTTTTGAATTAACACCTTCTCATTTAAGGCATGCACCGTACATTTATATGCATTCATTGTCAAGATTTTAAGACTAATTCTTGGGATGTTCCGTAACAGTGATACTATATAAAAGAAAAAGTCAGTCAATTCAGCATCCTTACGGAACCCGACAAAAAACTAAAATGATGAACGAAGACAGATTGGATAGAATTAAGCAAACTCAAAGAGACATGCAAGCAGATTTGGCTAAAAAGATGGATGACCAATTAATTAAGGCCCAACAAGACATGATGGAACAATTCAAGAAATCTCAACAAGACACACTAGGCCAAATAGCACAAATGCTAGGATTTAAGCTTCCCGAGCCAAGAGAGGCATCTATTGTAAATCCTACGGCAAATCCTATTGATGGGAATGAAGGTCCTACATATCCTCCGGGGTTTACTCTTACACATGCTAGGGTTCAAACCGGCCCTCAGGTAATACTTTCTCGAGGAAAAACACAACTTCATCAGCCCGACGCTTTTTCTCCTATTAATTTACCCTCCGCTTCCAAAGTCAAGCTCAGGGGCAATGAAGCCAAAAACTTTGTCTCAAATATGGATCAGTTGATCGAAATTGAGAAACCCGAGATTAATACCTTAAAGGAGATCGAGGATCGTTGTAAGCGACTTGAAGAGAAGATGAAAGCTATGAAGGTAGTTGACACTTTTGTCGGGTTTGATGTCAATGGACTTAGCCTTGTCCCGGATTTGGTGTTACCCCTAAGTTTAAAGCCTCGGAGTTTGAGAAGTATGATGGGACGAGTTGCCCTCATGCCCATCTTACCATGTTTTGTCGAAGGATGACGGAATGCGGGAGAGATGATAAACTATTGATCCACTAGTTTCAAGATAGTTTATCAGGATCTACTACCAGATGATATAATCAATTGAGCCTACATTAGATAAAGACATGGAAAGACTTGGCCAAAGCTTTTCTAGTGTAATACCAGTACGTTAGCGATATGGTGCCAGACCGTTGGACCCTACAACACATGAAGCAAAAGTCTAATGAAAGCTTTAAGCAGTATGAACAACGTTGGAGAAACGTGGCGGCACAAGTCCAACCCCCGCTTGGTGAGGAGACGGTAGTCATATTTATCCAAACTTTGGAGGGCCCAATTTTAGATCGCCTTATAGGCAATGCAACTACTAATTTTGTCGATCTAGTATTGTCTGGTAAGCTCATTGAGAATGCCGTTAAGAATGGCAAGATTGATGTAGAAGGAAGTTCGTCCCACAAGAAATTATCCTACAGAAAGAAAGACAATGAAGTGAACTCTTTAGGTGTTTACAATGTTAGTTACCCTAAGCCAGTGACGGTTGTACAACCTAAAGCCGCACCAAGTGCCCAAGGTCCTTCGAACCAAGACTCTGGTCAAAGAAAGAACATTGAGAAGATGGAGTTTACCCCACTACCAATCTCGTACAGTGAACTGTACAAGCAATTGTACGACAGGCATTTGGTGGCACATTTCTACCAAGCTCTAGTACAACCTCCTTTCCCTAGATGGTATAACGCCAACGCGAGATGTGACTATCACGCGGGGCAAGTAGGCCACTCGATCGATAACTGCATAGGCTTCAAAAAACTTGTAGAAAAATTTATTAAGCTTGGGGTGGTAAGTTTTGAGGACTCAGCTAGGCCATCCACAAACAAGAATCCCCTACCGAAGTATGAAACCGTCTGAGTGTTTCAATGATGCTTTTTTGTGAATAACTTGTATAAATGTAGCCCATGCCTAATGGGCCCAAATATCACACTGTTATGACCACAGTAGGTCATCTTGTAGTTTTTATCTATTTCAAGTAATGTTCTTTTGTGTATCTCACTTGCCTAAATAGCAGCGAGAACCTTTTGTAAGGACAAAAAATTACAAGTTCTAATGAAGAATACATTTTGATCATACCCATGGCAAATCGGAAGCTATATATGACTTTTACCCTGATTTAACATGACCATGACATGGGGCATCATAATTTTCAAGCAATGAAGTTTGGATTTGCTACAAAGCATTTTTAGGGGCAAACCTCAAATGAAGTAACTCCAAAGAAAGACAACCAAGTCCAAGGAAGGCTGAGGGCATCCTTACATACAAAGCATCGAGCATTGTTTAATTAGAAGCAAAAATCTGACTACCATAGAATCAAGGGCATCCTATTGAGAGACAAAACCGAATCTATCATTCACACATTCACTGAGATCATTTTGCATTAATTGCATGCATCGTACATGTATCTAAGTCATTATGTATTCAAGTTAAACACATACATTAAGCACAAGGTTAAGGTGCATCCATAACGCACTTATTTTTAGTTGAAACATATAAACAAGTCTAAGGAAAAGACCAAAGAACCTCAACTGTGGGAGCAACGTGATGATCAACCTTTACCCCAAAGGAGGCTGAATACGCAAAATGCTCAAACATCTAGATAACGGTAAAATTTTCCAAACAAGATTACTAATTAATGTCTCATTTTGTTTTTAGGTCATGACTCCCTGCTATGGAGCAACAAAATCAACATTTTTCTAATCTCGTCTTCATCAGTGGTGGTGGGCCAGTTTAATTCGGATTCTGGATCTCCGTTAGGGGTGTGTCAGATTAAATTTTTAAAGATTTTGTTTCTCCGTCAGTGGTGTTCAAATCAATTTTCCTATGGATTTTATCTCTCCGTAAGTGGTGTAGTGGATCCCACATCCTCCAGATCTTGCCTCTCCGTCGGTGGTGTAGCGGATCATGCATTTTGCGGGTTATGCCTTCGTCAGTGGTAGTGGACCAACTATGTCAGATCATGTCTCTCCGTTAGTGGTGTAGCGGATCAAACCTTATCCCAGGTCTTGCCTCTTCGTCGGTGTTGCAGCTAGACCAAACTTCTTCCTCAGATCTTATCTCTTTCTAGTAGTTGTAGTAGAAACAAAAAAATAAAAGTACAAAAAATAAAAAAATCCAAAGAAAGAAAAAATATGTTTCGAAAAATTCAAAACAAAAAAATCAAAAATCAAAATCAAAAGCTTTATCTTCCGATCTTGTCTCTTCGTCGGTGTTGCAGCTGGATCAAACCGTGCCTCTTCGTCAGTGTTGTAGCTCGGTCAAATCCTGGTCTTGCCTCTTCGTCGATGTTGTAGCTGGACCAAATGTGTTATTATTCTGATCCTGCCTCTTCGTCGGTGTGGAAGCATGATCAAAACTTTTTACCTTCAAAACGTGCCTCTTCGTCGGTGTTGTAGCTTGGTCAAATCCTAGTCTTACCTCTTCGTTAGTGTTGTAGCTAGACCAACTTCACTAACTCGAGACCTTGCCTCTTCGTCGGTGTTGTAGCTGGGTCAAAATTTACTGACTTTTAAATTCTTCTCCCCATAAATGTTGTAGCCAATAAAAAGAAAAAGCAAAAAAAAAAGAAAAAAATGCAAAAAGCAAAAAGAAAGCAAAAAAAACAAAAAAGAAAACTCTTCAGATCATGCCTCTTCGTTAGAGTCGTTGCTTAATCACCACAAACTCTTCAGATCATGCCTCTTCGTCAGAGTCGTAGCTGAATAAAACACACAGATCATGCCTCTTCGTTAGAGTCGTAGTTTAATCGCAAAAACCAACCCTCCGATCATGCCTTTTCGTCAGAGTCGTAGCTTGATTACATTCTTTAGATCTTATCTTTTCGTCATTGTTACAGCTAGATCAAAACCAATTTGGGAAGTCCAACAGAAATGTTGGCACAACGTGCTTAAACACAGTAAATTTTAAGATAATGGATAATTCAAATGTCCATCAATAATCCATTTTTACAAATGGTCAAAGGAAAATAAATCCTTTGAAAAAATCCAATTTCATGATTGGTATAAACTAATTGTACACAGGGAAATGGTACAACTAGCCTAGAGCAAACGACTACCAATAAAGGCAACTCAAAACCGTTGATCCATGTGCATTTGAGAAAAATGCAAAAGAAATTTATAAGCTAAGCTGTATATATTTTATGAATCAGATATTCAAAATTTTATCCTTCAATCCTGCCTCTTTGTCAGTTTTGAAGCTGGATCAAGACTTATTGACTTCCAGTCATGCCTCTTCGTCGGTATTGTAGCTGGGCCAAATCTACTAACTTGAGATCTTGTCTCTTCGTCAGTGTTGCAGCTGGATCAAATTTTGAAGACCTTGCTTCATCGTCAGTGTTGTGGCTGAGTCAACTTTTTTACATGTATCACTTTGTCGTTAGAGGCGTAGCGAACCGAGCTCATTTTGCATCCCCAACGGATCATCTCATGTTTATAAAATTTTCCTTCCAAGAGCGGTAGAGTTGAAGCCCAAAAAGGTGCGATGGTTAGAGAACGAAGTCCCGACCTGATCGGACGAAAATGGCTATTTTTAATCTTTGCTCTATTGTCGTTTCACAACAATGAGCAAAGAAGGACAACTGTAATAACCTATTTTCATCCAAGTTTAACTCGAATAAAAATCGAGACCAAAAACCAAAATAATAATATATAACCATTTTATTGTTATAATTATTACAAACCCAAATTAAAATTTCAGATCCAATATTATAACCATTCACAACCCAAAACCCAAATTTAAATACCTATCAGCCCATAACCTAAACCTACAAAAGCCAACCCTAACCCTAATCTAGCCACCATCCCTATTGCTAACTCGTGTCGCCACCATGTCGGACCACGCCGGTGAGCCACGCGGAGCAGCTGCCGCCCGCTCTCTACTGATATGCAAAAGTCACAAAATAGTTGATTTTAATCAACAACTCTAAGATAGACTAGAGTAGGTTTTTAAATGTAATCAAATGTAATATATATAGATGAAAATCCAATGTAAAGGGGATTCAAAAATCAATAAAAAAAGGGCTTTGAACCGATTCAAAGAAAAAAAACCTCGTCTTTATCCCTACTTCTGAAGAAATCCAGATCTGAGTTAAAAAGAAAAGAAAAGAAAGGTATATCATTCTTCTTATTTCCATTCGAATACATAAAAAACGCGAAAATAAGAAGGGAGGGGGAATATTCGACTTACCACGGTCCAGTTTTGAGCCCTTCGCCGCTGAACAAGGCTAACTTGCAATCATCGGCATCCCGATCGGATATAGGGGGTTTGATGTTAACCTGAGTTTGAGAGTAAAAATAAAGAGAGGGGACATAGGCAGAGGGGTGCGGCTGATTAAGGGAAAAAATAGGAAATAGAGTATCTTAAGATTATCTTTAGGTTTTAAATCACATAAAAGGGGATAATTACGAAGTTAGTCCCTCCATTCTAAAATGCTTTTCACTTTATCTCTAACGCATGGTATAATAGCACATATGGTCCCTTTAAAAGGGGTTTCAGTCTGATCCTTTTTCCAGATTTCGGTATTTTATTTTATTTAAATTTCAGCACTTATATTTTTGCTTTTATACTCCAGTCCATTTATTTATTGCGATTTAATTTATGTAGTTATTTTACTGCATTAATTTTTGTTCGATCATAATTCGCCTACGGCCTTACGGTAACATTCAATTTAAGCTTTTAATTTCTTGCACTTTAATTTTTGTTTGATCCGGTCCTTTCCGGATATTTATTTAATTTATCTCGTTTTATTTTATTTTTGTTCAATCCGACCCTATATCCCGTGCCATTTAATTTTGTGCATTTTATTATCGTTTTTTGTTCAGTCTGGTTCATATATTTATTTTTCAGTCTTGTTCATATATTTATTTTTCAGTCTTTGACCAGTGCTATTTAATTCAATATACCATGTTCATGTATTTTTTATTATATTATCATTTATACTTTATTTTATTCCATGTATTCTTGTGGACGTGTTCATATTATTCATGCATATGTTTATTTGTTTTGCATTCAAGGGAATATTTACGTTTTCAATCCCTGCTCTTTTCATTTTCTTAGCATTTATCAACGTTTTATATTGTTTATACATATATATATATATTTGGTTTTTCATGGCAGTGTAACATATATATACGTACATATATACACGGTTTCACATGCGTAGTGGATACATCTTTTTATACAGTTTTTTACAGTCAAATAATATATCACATTTGTTGTTTCGTATCTATGTACACATCTCTTTCATATTTTTGTTTTTTATATACTATTAAATCTTCTGTATATTATTTTACATATTTATATGTGCATATTTTGCTTGTATATTGTCAGCATCTTTTAACGCATGTTTATATATTTTATACCGTGTTTGCACGTACATATTTATTTATTTCTTTGTTCATGCCTTATACCTTTTCATCATATCAATTGCCCATGCATTTTTGACATATTTATCTTGTCCATGCATTATATTTTGCAGCATTAAGTTTAGTCCTCAAAATTTTGATATCCTAGTAGGGAGTGTCGTCCCGAATATTTGGGCGTCATCTCCTTCGGGTACCATAAATTACGAGGTTTAGGTTCGAACGATATGATCATGCATTTTTAGGGATTAATTATTAAATTAGATCGAATTTATTTATTTTTCTTAGTAAATACGTCATGAACCCTTAGGTACCGATTTTCGGGCGTGGTGGGGGTGCAAAACCTTTTCCACACGTACCGACTTCCGAACCCATCGAATCTCTGATTTTTATTTCGGTGTCTGGTCTACCTAAACCAAGTGACCGGTGGCGACTCCACAAATTTTATTTCAAAACACGACTTTTTCAAAATTCCCCTCCAAAACCAATTTTTTTCAAGAAAATGAGAAACTTGTTGGATTTTTTAGTTGCTACAATTATACCACTAAATTAAAAGTCGATACCATTTTAATACTGGACTTTAGTTTAGTCATCGGTTATAACCAATTATATTAATGAGTCATTATAATCGATGACGTAGACAAATCGTAACGTCCACGTACAATGATATAGAGTAATTTTATTGACTTAATGATACAATTGAAGCTTAAATTAAAATTTAATATTAAAATATTAAATTTTAAATCAATTGTATAATGGATACTAATCTTAAATTCAATGGTATCCAGTGTATTTTACCTAAAAATGCAAGATAATACAGCAGCCTCCACGACCCTCACAAGTCACAAGCTCACTCAGCCTCTTTCATTCGCTCAACTCAGTCCTCACAGTCTCGCTCACCCGCGCAACTTAGAAGCAGCCGCCGCCGTCTCACACCTCAGACCTCTCAACGGTGTCAGGGTAATATTTCTCTCTCTCTCTCTCTGTGTGTGTGTGTGTGCGCGTTTTGCATTAAAGTATACAATTTTCGAATGTAATAGCCAAGAAGGCAAGAACCCAGTTTCATTTTCATTGTATTGATTCACCCTTTTTATTGGTGCTTTTGGTTGCTAATAAAAATGAGCAATTATGCTTCTTAAATAATTGATTATGATTACCTGCTGAAGTGATGAAAGCTTAATAACATTAAAAGAATTTGTTATGTTGCCCAACTCTTCTTACACAATAAAGAGACAAAATCCTGAAGCTTATATCAACACACACAGAGGAAAGAGATGAAAGCTTAATAACATTTCGAAGTTTCATGCTTTCCACTTCATTTACAACATTTGGATTAATGGCCTCCAATAAAAATGTTAACTTTAATAATCATTCATTTCTTCAGCAAATAATTGCTCACTGTTTCATATTGTTCTTTAATGCCGCTGTTTCTGCTTGACGAGTCGAATCATAACATCTTTTTGTTGCTTGGTTTTTACTTGTTATTGCTATGGATTGTATCTGAAGTACTTATATTAGTAAACATTGTTATGTTTTACCTACTGTTGTTGTTTGTATTTAAGGTTTATCGATGTTAGTTGGTTTGTATTTGAATTTTGAAGTATTAATGTGATGTTGTTTTAGTACTGATGTTTACCAACTTTGTAATGTTTTAGTTACTACAACTAGTTTGTTGTGTTTGAGTATGGTTTATATTTAGTAAACTTTGTTAGTGTTATGTTTTACCTACTGTTGTGTATGATTTATATTTTAGTAAACTTTGTTAATGTGATGATATTTTAGTATATCATATTATCATAAAGAAATATGACCTATCTGTAAACCCTTTTAAGCTTTCTCTTTGTTTCTCCTCCAATCTAGAACCCGATATTAAAGGATTCAGAGGAAAATGCAGAGGTGCTTGTTGTCTTATCCTACAACTACTAATTGTGCACCACTGCGTCTTCACCCGTCATTGATGCCCAAGGTTCATTTTCACCTTCTTTTTTTTCATAGATAGATTACTTAGTTTTTATTTGATGAAAATAGATGACTTAAAATTGGGTCTTTCCTTTTTGTCATATATATCTTGCGTCTTAGTTTTCACTATATTACGCACTTTTATCAACAATAGTAGTAATGTATTCATATCTGTTTGATCGAATAAGGCATCAACATGTTAGTAAGTAGTTAAAACGATGCATCCTAAATTTGATTTTCTGATCTATTAACTGATTGTGCATTGATGTTTCAATTTGAGCTCAAGGTCGTTAAACTTATGTCTTCAATACCATCTCACTCTAGATTTAAAAAACTCGGACCCCCTTCAAGCCTCATGTCAAGCCAAACAAAATTTGGTCAACCTTTGAATTTTTTCACAACCTTTCAAAATGCCTTTATGTTTGCTTTGCCACCCAACCACTTAAATTACACACTACCTCGGAATAGAAATGTTTGCTGTGCCGCTTTCCAAAATGTTTTTTTTCTCAATCCCCTTCACTGGCAGCTAAGAATGATGGTTTGAGTGTCAGAGATGGAAGGAGTACTGGCTTCAGCCTCAAACGGTTTAATAGGCATTCAAAGAAGCTAAAGGCAGTGGCTGCTCTCAATGGGAACAAGGGTGCCCCTCTTGAATCACCTGCTTCAACTTCACTTCTTGACACTGCTAAGCCAGAGTCTACTTCCAATTCACTCGTTAACACTGCTAGGCCAGACTCTACTTCTACTTCATTGGTTACCAATGCTAAGCCAGAATCTAAAGTTAGCCTGAAAAAGAAAAAGCAGTCAAGAAACAAGAACAAAAAGGAACATATTTCTAGCACTGTTGTTTCAGAGGAAGAACCTGTGGTGAAAAGCTCAAAAAATTCTTCTCTGGCAGGGACCTCAAATATTAGCAAAAAGGGTCAACCTCCCAATCAGACTTCAGAGGTTAGCAGTGATTTAATACTAAATAGAATTTGGATTTCTTGAGCCTTTTAATATGCATGCGTATCTGTATGCTTGTTGCGTATATAGAATTCAGAGCAACAGATATGCCATTTGCACTATCTACACATGAGTGTCTGTGCATGGTTTTAAGTCTTGCAAAAGTTTAGCTAACAATGAAGTTTTCCAGAAAAATTCAGCTGGCAACTTACTCACGGAAGCTCATGATGGTTCTGCTTTAACCAAAAAGCAGTCCAAAAAGAAAAGTACAGGCCTGAGCAGAAGGCAGCCAGCCAGAGAAGTTAATGAGCCAATTCAGAAACAGGTGCAGAAAAATTCATCTCAACAAGAAAAGCCGCTGAAGCAACTATATCCTCCCACTGGGAAGTCTGTTATGGTGGCTGAATCTGTCACAAAAGCGAAAGGTTATTCAGACCTACCTTGGTGATATGTTTGAAGTCTTGCCTAGCTATGGTCATGTTAGGGACCTAGCTGCTCGTTCAGGATCTGTGCGACCTGATGATGATTTTAGCATGGTATGGGAAGTCCCTAGTGCTGCATGGACGCATCTTAAGAGCATTAAGGTTGCACTGCGTGGGTATGCAGCATTTTCAGTGAAAATCAGTTTTTTTTTGTTAGAAAGTCTTTTGGTCTAATTTACTGATGTTGCCTAAACGAAAATACTTCCATGTTCCTCTATAACTTGCAATAAATTCTTGAAATCATATGTTAAGTTCCACGATGTAGTTTAACCTATCCAGATGTATGATGTTGCTGAAACAGGGTATATTTGTTGTATTCTTTTCTATCACTTTTAATGAATTCTTCAAACCAAGCTTGTAAAGAGAAATCTTATGATACTATTTAAGTGATACAGACTAGTTGTAATGTTATCATCAATGATTGTTATCGATTCTTTCAAATGTTTTTGTTAATTTGTTTTTTCAGCTTCTATCATAGAGATGTTGCAGCAGCAGGATGCTTTAGGTGAAAATGTTAGTGTAGCAAGAGTCGTCTTTCATGAGATAACTGAGGCATCCATCAAAAGTTCTCTGCAAATGCCACGGAATATTGATGTTAACTTGGTACATGCTTATCTTGCCAGACGTGCTCTTGATTATCTGATTGGGTTTAACATTTCACTGCTTCTATGGAGAAAATTACCAGGTTGCCAATCTGCTGGACGAGTGCAATCAGCTGCTTTGTCTCTTATTTGTGATAGAGAAACAGAGATTAACGAGTTTAAACCACTCGAGTACTGGACCATTGAGGTTCAGTTGAAATTTGAAGAATCAAATACTCAAGTAAAAGATGCTTCTTTCCCTGCACACTTGACTCATTTTAATTCAAAGAAGTTGGGCCAATTCTCAATCACTTCAGAGACAGAGGCAAAGGATTTTCAGCGGAAGATTAATTTAGAAGATTTTAAAGTGATTAACTCTAAAAGAAACTCAACCCGAAGAAACCCTCCTGCACCATATATAACATCAACACTTCAGCAGGATGCTGCAAACAGATTAAATTTTCCTGCAACGTATACAATGAAGGTTTGCAAGTTGTTTCTTTTCTTTTGAATTTTATAAAACTATGGAATTTCAGTAATCTTCCATTATCATCTGCTCTCTGTGAGCTAAACTTGGTTTCATAGTCTCAGCCATTTGAAAGCCTCTAATTTTACACTCCAGAATCATTTTGCAATTGTTCCTCCTTTTACTGAAAGACTTTGCCTGTGTAGAAATGATATTTTCTTCATTAAATGCTGATATTCTGTTCTGATTGTAGTGTTTGGTTTTACTCTTTACATAGTTGCTTTGGACTTTGTGGTAAACTCTATGGTTGATTGAAGAACTCTTATAAGTTGACATGTTTCATCTACTTTCCTTTTTACATGCTAAACTCTATGGTTGGTTGATGAACTCCTATAAGTTAGCGTACTTTATTTGCTTTCGCTTTTACATGCTAATTATATGTATGGTTTTCTTTATCTTTTTCACTCTCTTTTTTTATCTCTTCTACATCAAGCACCTCAACATATGATTAATTGGTTGGCTTTTCAATATTTTTACTATTTTATTTTTCACGCTTAAATAATGCAGCTTGCACAGAAGCTTTATGAAGGGATTCAATTGTCTGATGGTGTGGCAACTGGGTTGATAACATACACCAGAACAGATGGGCTACATGTGGGTACATCTTTGGTCTCTCTAGTTCTTGCTTCGGTTATGTGTTTTCTTTCATTCCCCTCACCCACCCAAGTGAAAGGTCTTGAACGAGAAGTCTTCATGTGTCTTCCTCTAATGTTGTCAAGGTGTCTTATTCTAATAAATAATAATTACAATGATAGAAAATTAGAGGTTGGTTGAGCTAGACTGAGGAAGAGGAGTTACAGATTAAAATCATATGTGATACCTGTTAGCAATAGTTAGAGATTTCTTGTCCTAAAAGGTCAGAAAAGATGGAAAACATTGTAGGCTATAATTGCATTAATTGGTTTGCTGAGTGCCATAATTGCATTTAATTGGTTGTTTGGGGCCTACACTTTCGCTCTTGGTAAGGATGATACCTTATATTCAGTTCATATCTCTTTCAATAGAGTACCCCCTCTTACTGTTAATTAGTTGATATGCTTCTTGTCATGTAAATTTTATTCTGGTACTTGATCTGTGCTACTGTGGTAGATCAAGAATTGATACTAATAACCTTAGTTTTGATTGTATTGATATTTTGTTTATAATGTCTCTTTACTCGTGTGTCTTTCCTAAATCTCTATGTTTTATTGTCTGTCCTAGTTCTGATATGGTTGGTGTTCTTTTGGGGTTTATAATATTCTTTCTGTTTATTGTGTTAGATTTCTGATGAAGCTGTTAAGGACATTCGCTCCATGGTTATGGAAAGGTGATTTTTTGTATCTCAATTCTTAGGCTCTAAACTTTTATCTTCTTTTACCTGCGTGCTGATATCCTATCAATATGCCTGTGCTAACAGTTTTTGCGATGCTAGTTATTGTTGCATGTGTATAATGTTACTTAAAAGTGAATAATTTATATATCATCGTAGGTAACTTTAATTCTTATGTATTTGTGTATCCTACATTCTTACCTCTGTTTTCTTATTGATTGTTATGATCATAGTCTATTATCCTTTTTGTCCTTTCTAATTTTTAGTGCAGTAAAATAAGGTATTACAGTTTTCCTTGATAGACACCAATTTACTGTAGGTTGCATCGTAGTTAAAGTCGCTGTTTAATTGTTTCGAAAGTTTGCTTATCTTCTAACTTGCTGATTATAAATAAAAACTTGAATTTATGCAGATATGGGGCACATTTTACTCCAGAAAATGCATGTAAGTATTATAAGAAGGTCAAGAATGCACAAGAGGCTCATGAAGCAATTAGATCCACCAATATTCGGAGGTTACCATGCAAGTGAACAGACTTTTGTTTGTTCTTTTATATGTTATGTTTCTTTTTTTACTTTGAACTGTGCAGCCGGTATTTTATTTTTTAGTTTGAAATCTCAGTGCCAGTTGACAACTGAATTGTCCTTAATGTCAGCGATTCTTGCGGGAGTACTTGAAGAAGATTCATTGAAGTTATACACTCTTATTTGGTGAAGAACAATGGCATGTCAAATGGAACCTTCAATCACAGAGCAGGTTGGAACGTAAATTCTCATCAAATGTTTGTATTTGTACGATGGTTCTTTGATTCATTAATTTCAAGCAGAATAAGCTGGCTTGATTACTCACCATATTTTTGTGGCCATTGTGCTTCAGAACAAGCTGCATTCATTTCTTGCTCTGGAAAAAAACTTCTTTTCTTTTAGTAGTAATTGCATTTACGTGCATATGGTTTATCTCTTTCTTCTATATAAATGCAGAAATGGATAGTTTGTCTTGTTAGTATCTGCATAATATCATCTATGTAACACCTAGCATTCATTGTTCTAATCAGATACAACTTGAAATTGGGAATTGTGACGAGTCCATTATTTTCCGATCTTCATGCTCAAGAGTAGGGTTCCTTGGCTATCAGTCTGCTTATCAGGTATAGTATACAGTTTTACCTGTGTATCTGTTTGTGCTTGCATACTATTTCTGGCTGCTCCTATCAGTGTTTAATGTGGATGAATGTGGGAGATCTCTTTGTTCAACATGGAAAATCTGAATGCATTGTGGTATACTAATGGTTATTTTTGCTTGTTTTCTTCTATTTATTGCGATTTAGATTGTAGAAGTATGGATGGTAATTTTTTTCTTTGGACATAAAATGGCAACACATGGTATTTTATTTCTGAATTATCTATTTTTTTACTAGTATTATCTATATTTTAGTTGCTTATACAGTTTATGTATTATCCATTGACGTGTCTTAATTCTAATGGTAAAATCAGTTATGAACTAGTTGATGGTTCTAAGTGGTTACTGAAGTAGCCATGACTCAAATAAAAATCAAATGCCCAATCATTGTGGGATTTCTTAATTTTGCTATATTATTGTTACTAGATACTTCACATTGAAATGGAACATTTTCACCATTTTGTACGAAGTTTCCATTTTATATGAATTTAAGTTTATAATAAAGATCTTTATATGGAGAGCGGCACGTGAAGCACTTCCAGTAGGGATCTGAATGTTACAAGCGGATCTGACGACTGATGGAATATGTCCGATGTGTAATCAGTGTGAGGAGACAGTGTTACACACCCTACGAGACTGCCAGGTTACAAGTGATATACTATCGTTGTATGGTCTGCATGGAAGAGTGCTGTTGGACACTTCTACAACGTGCAGCGAATGGTTGGAACATGCATATGCCATCCTAGAACCGGAGGCATTCACTGGGCTTGTGGTGTTCTTGTGGAACATGTGGAAACGGCGTAATCTTCAGGTTCACAATGATCAAGTTCCCCCACCTTGGTTAACAATCATCAACGCTAATTAACTACAATAGAGCTACCAAGCATCACAAGGGACGGTCTCCAGGCAAGATCTTCAGTCTCCACAGACCTCGATGGAAGAAACGAATAGGTGAGACAATTAAGATAAACTTTGATGCTTCATTTAACTCCATTGAAAATGCAGCCTCCATTGGCATCCTAGCGAGAGATGGCACTGGGATAGTTGTTGCTGGCTGCACTAAATATATTGCTACTGCTTATGAAGCCTGTCTGGTTGAGGCACACGCCTGCTATGAAGCTATATTTTTAGCCCTTGATCGAGGATGGACCAAAGTTATTATCGAAGGAGATGCAGCCAATGTGGTTAACCAACTCAATGGTACAACACCAGGCATTTCAACACTGGCACAACAACTTACTGAAGCCAAATCGATTCTCAGACGACATCCTCATATTGTCATTGCTTATGTTCCGCGAGTGGCCAACATTGCTGCTCACAAATTAGCTGCCTGGTGTAGCGATGTCCTTGTTTCGCTAAAAAAATGAGTTTTCGAAGTGTTTGTGATTTTTCGGATATAAAACGTTTATTCCGTGGGGGTTTAAGAAAAAACCGCATTTTACTAAAAATTGGGGTCGCCACCGGCCACTTAGGTAGGTCGGACACCATAAAACCAGAGATTCAAAAACTATTGGGTTCAGGAGTCGGTTACGGATGGGGAAAGATTAGCACCCCCACACCGCCTAAAATTGACACTTTAATAATTACCGCTTTATTAATATTAGATTTTCCGGATTAAAGTGACGATTAATTTAAAATTCGGTTATAATTGCGAATAAATTTTAAAGGCCCCGTTATCCGAGAGTAAAAGCCCAACCACTATCACTACGCCTGATACTGGCCCCGTTTACGCTCGGATAAAAGGGCACCTCATTGACATTATATATTTCATTATGCAAACTTAGTGAGCAAAATATAAAACATGACAAATAATTTAAATACAATACAAATAAATATTAACATAATAAAATACTAATCTAACATAAATAAAATATTAATCTAAAACATACATACATAAATATTAATCTAACTCATAAATAAAAACATATCTAACATAAATAAAATACTAACATTCATAAATATTAATTTAAAACACAAATAAATAATATTCTAACACAAATAAAAACGAATCTAACATAAATAAAATATTAATATAAAACACAAATTTAAAACATATTAAATACTAATCTAAAACATAAACATACAAACTAAAAAATAAGACTACAATTTTAAAATAACTAATACTTCATTAAATTATAAAAATTACAACACTAATAAAAAGGGAAGAAAATATACCTAACTAGGAGCTCGAATGACGAACCCCGACTGAACCCCACTGAGATCTACCGCGACCTCTCTAAAAATATTAACTAGATCGGATCCAAAATAGGACCCCGATCGAATGTTGGATCGAACCAACTGGGGCCGAGGGCACTGCCCCCAACCCCGGCCAGCCTTGCTGCCGGCCATGCTCCCATGGATTGGGTGCCAATTCAATTGCCAATTTCATGGCCATTTCCTTGGCAATTTCAGCGTGCATTTTGGGAGTGTGTAATTGTCCATGCCCCATGCCTTTATATAGGCAATTGGGGTGGGTTAAGGGTGACGTGGTCACCCCAAAATCACCAATTTTCCTTTTTTTTAATTAATTTTTTATATTTTTTATTATTATTTTTTTTGACTTTTTATTAATTTTATATTAATAATACTACCATTAAAATAATACTAATAACACTAAAACCCGGTAAAAAATGAGTGATTACAGTTGCCCCTCTTTGCTTGTTCTTGTGAAACGAGAACAAAGCAAAGATCAAAAGCACTCATTTTTGACCTACTTTCTTGTCTTTAGCTTCAGAATCACGTGTTCTTCTGGAACCCTCCGCTCTTCCTTAGCTGAATCTTCAAGCTTGTAAGTTTTTCCTATATAGAACTTCTTCACCTTCTGATCTCGGAACTATAGGTCATCCCTATATAGAACCTTTCATTCTAAAGTCTTGAGTTACGAGTCCCTCCTATATAGAACTTTTCACTCTGAGACGATAAAGCTTGGAGTCTTTTTTATATAGAACTCTTCACCTTCAATGCTGGTTTCTCCTATATAAAACCTTTTGCGCCGCTGATGGATTCTTCTGACTGGGAGTTCCTCTTGTATAGAACTGCTAGTCTTCAAACCCTAGAGCCGTCAGTCCTTCCTATATAGAACTTTTAGCTTCTGAAATCTCAGAGCTACGGGTTCTTCCTATATAGAACCTCTCACTCTAAGACAAGAAAAAGCTCGAGCCCTTCCTATATAGGTCTCTTCGCTTTCAACACAAACAGTTTTTCCTATATAGAACCTTGTGTATCATGGGTGAATTTCTTCGGCTGGGAGTTCTTCCTATATAGAACTGCTAGTCTTCACCCTAGAGCCGTCAGTCCTTCCTATATAGAACTTTTAGCTTATGAAATCTTGGAGCTACGGATTCTTCCTATATAGAATCTTTTACTCTAAGACAGTGAAGCTCGGAGTCCTTCCTATATAAGACTCTTCGCTTTCAAACACAACATATTTTCCTATATAACCTTGTGTGTCATAGGTGAATTCCTTCGGCTGGGAGTTCTTCCTATATAGAACTGCTAATCTTCACCCTGGAGCTGCAAGTCCTTCCTATAAAACTTTCAGCTTCTGAAATCTTGGAGCTACGGATTCTTCCTATATAGAATCTTTTACTCTAAGACAGTGAAGCTCGGAGCCCTTCCTATATAAGACTCTTCGCTTTCAAACAAAACAGGTTTTCCTATGTAACCTTGTGTGTCATGGGTGAATTCCTTCGGCTGAGAGTTCTTCCTATATAGAAATGCTAGTCTTCACCCTGGAGCTGCAAGCCCTTCCTATATAAAACTTTCAGCTTCTGAAGCCTCAGAACGGCAGATTCTTCTTACATAGAACCTCTCGCTACGGGAGCTTGAAAATATAGGCCCTTTCTATATAGAGCCTTTATCTTCGATTTTTTTTCTTTTTTTCCTCTTTTATCCTTTTTTCTTTTCCTCTTTTTGCTCTTTTTTCTTGTTCTCTCTTTTTTTTCTCTTCTCTTTTTTTCTCTTCTCTTTTTTCTATCTCATTTTCATTCTCTCTCTTTTTTACGAGGCTGTTGATATCTTTGGACTTACGCTACTAAGGCTGCCGCATCATGCCCGAAGGACTTACTAATGGCTCGAAGGACTTATCACCATGCTCGAAAGACTTACTGGTGGCCCGAAGGACTTAACACCGTGCCCGAAGGACTTACCGATGACCCGAAAGATTTAATATATGGGCTTCACGCCGCTATGGTTGCCGCTCTTTCTGGACTCATGCTGCCGCATCATGCCCAAATGACTTACTGATGGCCCGAAGGACTTATCACCATGCTCGAAAGACTTACTGGTGGCCTGAAGAACTTAACACCGTGCCCGAAGGACTTACCGATGACCCGAAGGATTTAACATCTGGGTCTCACGCTGCTATGGCTGCCGCTCTTTCTGAACTCATGCTGCCGCATCATGCCCAAAGGACTTACTGATGGCCCGAAGGACTTATCACCATGCTCGAAAGACTTACTGGTGGCCCGAATGACTTAACACCGTGCCTGAAGGACTTACCGATGACCCAAAGGATTTAACATCTGGGTCTCACGCTGCTATGGCTGCCGATTTTTCTTTAATTTGGGGCTCACGCCGAAAATGGCTGCCAAACTTTCTTCAAATTTTAGGGACTCACGCCGAAGGTGGCTTCCAAACTTTCTTCAAATTTTAGGGACTCACGCCGAAGGTGGCTGCAAAACTTTCTTCAAATTTTAGGGACTCACGCCGAAGGTGGCTGCCAAAACTTTCTTCAAACTTTAGGGACTCACGCCGAAGGTGGCTGCCAAAACTTTCTTCAAATTTTAGGGACTCACGCCGAAGGTGGCTGCCAAACTTTCTTCAAATTTTAGGGACTCACGCCGAAGGTGGCTGCCAAACTTTCTTCAAATTTTAGGGACTCACGCCGAAGGTGGCTGCCAAAACTTTCTTCAAATTTTGGGGATTCACGCCGAAAATGGCTGCCAATCTTTCTTCTTTAATGAAATCCACTTCTTAATACTCTTTGATAATTCTTCAGGTACCTGTCCAAGCAAAAAATCGACATGCCCCTATCTATATGATGCATGCAATATAATGCTTTCTTTCTCATATTTTTTTTTCTCTCTTCTCATTTTCTTTTTCTTTTCTTCTTTTTTCTTTTTCCTTTAATTTCTTCTTATTTTTTTCTTTTTCTTTTTCTTTTTCTTCTCCCTCTCTTTCTTTCTCTTTTTTCTTTTAGCCATTTTTTCGTTCTAAAGTCTTACACCCTGAAAGGTCAGTCCTCAGATTTCTTCATCTCTTTACTTCTTCACTGTATGCTCTTAAATCCTCATTTGAACATGCTTTTAAACCTTTTGTGCGAAAGGATTTTCTTGTTTTCGGGGTTATCACTCGTCTTCATAAATGATCTTCTGGTTCTTATATTATTCTTATAAGAACCCTTGTCATCTTCTTCGCTTGGCGTTGCCCCATTCAACCACGGGCTCCACTGCTTTGAATTTTATGGCCCATCATACAGAGCCTTGATCTATTTCTAGTCACCAGGGTGAGCCAAAATGCTTCCATCCCATGAGCTCATCCTTAAGTTTCTCGTAGCATTTTGACAGGAACTAACTTTCGGTCCCTATGCTTTAAATCTCATCATCATTCATTTTTAAAGTAATGCAAAAGATAATTTACTTGTGTATATTTTTTTAAAAAATAATGATTGTTTGAAAAGATAACAGTCATTTTGAAAATCACAACTTGGAGGGGATACCAAACATTTTGAAAACCTTGTTTGGGACAAATGGTAAACATCCTCCCTCTCTTTTTTAAGGACCAAACATTTTTTAAAAAAGTTAATGTTTGGAGAATGGTAAACAAAATTCGAAGTATATTGCCCAACATTTTTTTAAAACTAATGTTTGGGGGAAATGGTAAACATCAAAACTTTGGGAGAAAATGTCAAATCTTTTAAAACATGTTTGCCCCGAAATATCAAACACCATAGCGCATCTGCTTCAAGTTGCCAGAGATCAACTCTAATGAAGCGCATATTTAGAAGATCTTGACCATTGTGGAGATATATGCCAATGTATAGTTTCTTCTGGTCTAATAGGCTTTTGAGAGGAACAACCCTACCTAGTTTCTACCCCGTTTAAGGTGGCACTCTTAATCTCACTATCTCACCATGCCCAATCCTTCCCTCATTTGGGTGTCGATCAAGCACTTCGAAGTTTGACGTTCCTTGAAGCAAAGTTAACCCTTATAGGCGGAATGAAATCTGAAGACATTCTCATTCAACTTGGATATCTATGGATGACCAGAATGGTCTTTGGGGCTTGTAATGTAGGCCTTTGGTTTATGGTTAAGTGGAACAGTATTTCTGTACTTGTGTAACTTGGATATGCCCATTATTCCTTCCCTTTTTTGGATCACTCTAGACTGCCCATTTTCGGGTTTTCACCCTAGAGTTCATTTCCTTTCTTTTTATTGTAGACTGCCTTGCATTTTGGCTATATACTGATCGTTTTTTGTTCAATAATGTTTGATCCTCCAAAACTCCTCGAAACCGAGATTTCTTAAACGAAGGACTACAAATACATTTCTGGGAATTCTTGTGATTGGCACGCCCAGATGAAAGTTATCCTTTCTTTCTTCTTTTCTTTCTTTTTTTCTTTTTCACTTTTTCTCTTGGATCGCTCTAGACTGCCCATTTTTAGGTTTTCACCCTAGAGGTCACTTCCTTCAGTGTATTTTGGTTGGATATTGATGCCAGCAGGCTCAGGCAGACTACTCTTTTTCTTCATTTTCAGGATCACTCTAGACTGCCCAGTTTTTGGGTTTTCACCCTAGAGGTCATTTCCTTTTTCGAACTTGGCAATTTTCGGGCCAGCTTGTATTGACTTGGCTTCAATTCGAGCTTCTGTACTAATTTTCAAAACTGATATTTACTTGAAATGTGGATTCCTTGTGTCTCTTGCTCATAGTTGAAGTCTTGTTCTTGTATTGTTTGATCTGTGTGTGAAGCATATAAAATATTCTTTCTTTCTTTTCTTTTCTTTTCTTTTTCTTTTTTTCTTTCTTTTTTCTTTCTTTTTTATTTTTTCTTTTCTTCTCTTTTTTATTTTATTTTTTCCCTCTTTTTTAGACTGCCCATTTTGGGTTTTTAGCATTGAATCTCTTTCTTCTTATTCGAGTCTATAAATGTATCCTCGAATCAACACGTATCTATACTGGGTATTGATGCAATCTTCCGCTCGAAGTTAATTGCCTCTCTGCAGCTCTTCTGATATTTACTCGATCTGGGTTGCTTCGGCCTTCCGATTGCCATTTCTCTTCTTTTCTTTGGTTTTTCGTTTGGACATATCCTTGCTTTCAACCACTTTCTTCTGATGATTTTCTTATTTTAGTATCCAATCTGTCTGGACTCATCTCTGTCTTCTGGTAAAGTAAAAGAATATCATTCGTTGTAAAATTCACAGATGTCCTGAGAATGCCTTCAGGGGGTAGAGGTTTAGGGTCAACTTTCGTTTCAAGGATCTTAAACGACAAGTGCCTGAGAAGATAAATTCTTAAAATGGGAACTGCCCATTGTCTAAACACTCGCTTTGTTCCTCTGTTGGCCTAAGTAAACTAGCAGATACTCACATTTACAGTATCCCCACAACATTCAATCTCTTCTAAATATATGCAACTTAGAGTTGATCTTTGGATCTGAAGCAAATGTACTGTTACATTCAAAATTCAAGGATCTGGTATAGAAATGATATATACACATGTCCATTCAAAAATGCATGTATATGCATATGGGAAAACTACCCCATAAAATGTTTAAAGAATCAAGAATGTAAAAATGCTTTCTAAATGGAAATGTGATTTGTTATTCTGACAAACAATGAGTTTTTTTTTTGAGAATTTCTTTGTGAAATGATGAGAAAACCGTAGGGACCTTTGAACTATCTCCAGGGTGCTAACTCATTCCGGCCCTTTCGAGGTAGTGTAGGCTTGTGCCACTTCTCTTGTTTTTCCTTGCTGGATAAATTCTTGTCATGACTCCCTCGTCAACCACCTTCTTGATTTCTTCTATTAACGACCCCAAATTTCTTGGTGTCATGCCCCGGTGCGTTAGCGTAGAACTCACATATACCTTGACCAGATAAGGCCATATGTCCGAGATGGAATACTCCGAATATCTCTAAATATGTACTTGTTCGAGGAATTTTTCTCGGTGATTCGGAGGAATATGTCTGCCTTCTTCTCTTACAATCACGATAACCTTCAAAAGTGGTACCCGTTCATCTCATTCTTTCATTCTGCTCCTAGGCATGTCTGGTCTTTTAAACTTAGGTCCCGAAGTGTATGTTTGATTCTCTCTCCGACTGTCATGAAGTCCTCAAAGCTGGCATTCATTTTCCCGAGCACCTTATCAAAGAAAAAAATAAGAAAGGTGGCATGTAAGTCACTTTCCTCTTCATCTACGGGAGGCTGCACCTGGGTCGCTAAACACAGACACCTCAAAGCACATTCCTTGAAGCTTTATCAGGTTTTATCTTCGTACCCTAGAGATACTGCCGACTTGGTGCTAGGTCTAGAGCATATTTGTATTGCCCATAAAGACGTCGGTTAAGTCTCCACATGACTACACTTGGTCTCAATTCAAACAGTTGTACCATATCACGGTAGGTCATGCTAGACTTTCGTGAAAGTAGTGGATCGGTAATTTTCTATTCTCGATGTAGCCCTCTGGCTTTCTGCAGGACGTGGTCAGGTGAATCTTGGGGCAGCTTGTTTTGTCATACTACACAAATCTTAGAATCTTGAAATCCGGTGGGATGACCAAATCAGGGCTTTCTTGCGTCGAATGTATCAGTCTTCTTCTTTTTCCTCATTTCTTTTTTCTCTCGAGCCTATCTTCCAACTACTTGAATCTTGATTTTTGAGCGTGTTCATTTATTTTACTTGGCAATGATAATGCTATGTAAAATTTTATGTAAGGTAATGATAATGTTATGTAAAATATGCCATGACTGTACAATGTGAGGCAATGCAAGGTATGAATGCAAATGCGGTGTTGATTCTCGAACAATCCTTAAAAGACTTTCAATCAATAGAAAAATGTCTGGTTGCAAGAAACTAATAATGAATTACATGTGACAGTTAGCTTCCTTCTGGAGATCTTGACTTCAGGAAGCAAAGCTCATGCTCTACATCTCGACGTTGTCTCCAGGATGACGGGTGACCTCGTCTTCTCTTCTTGTGCTACTCCATAAACTTGTATCGTCATGATCTTTATTTTTGTGGCTTCTGAAAAGGACATCAACAAGTGATGCATAATGCAGACAAGATCTTTTCTTCTGTAGATCTGGGTGCAAACGAATAATACGTCTAAACAGGGATGGATTCTATCGATCCTAGGGGAGTACTTTAAAACTTTTTGGGGTTTAAATTAAAATTTTCAAGGATCATTTGGTTTAAAAATTCCCCCTTTTTATTATCAAAAAGTTTTAACTTACTTAAAAATGAAACTTTTAGGTTTCTTTTTGTTATTGTTATTATTCTGAAAGTTTTATGAGGGAAGAAGTTTCAAAGCAAAATAATAATATTTACAAATTTTTTTCTTTTTTTTAAATGAGTTAAATTAAAATCTGAGATTTTTTTTTAAAAAAATGATCAAATGTGAAGATTTAAAATTGGGGTTCTGCGGCCCTGACTGAATCTTCTGCGTCGCACGTGCCTTACTATCGTACCGTCTTCTTTCGCGATTGGTCTTTGCTCGGCCTAACTTGATACTGTAATATTATCATTTCTGGCAAAGCAGACTTTTTCTATTTTGAAAGCCTTTTAAAGAACTGTTCTTGAATCAACACCATGTCATGATATGCAACATGAATGTAAATAAAGGCGTTGATTCCGCTGGTAATCACCCTTTCGAACGACTTTCATGGGAATTAAAGGGTCCAGATTACAAAAAAGGTTCATATTACAAAAGAAGTCCCTATTACAAAAAGAGTCTCTATTACAAAAAGTCTTAATTACAAAATAAAATTCTACACATAAGCTCTAGCTCTACATCCTACCTCCTCGACAGCTCTGAGCAACTTGATAAACCTTGGTGCTTCTTCCATGTCCGGGGTTACGAAAGGTCGGAGAGCCGCGACTTCGGTAGCTAAGTCATTCACACACCTTGTAGCTCGTCGTATGTCCACCATCAGGGTCTCGTGTGTATACTTTGGCACTACACGCTCGTTCGGCAAATTGTTACGTCGGATCTGTTGAGTAATCTTTGACCGATGTCACGCGACTGGATCGATGTTGTCCTTCCTAAGACACTTTTTTTCCATGACGAAAGATTTTCTAATTGGGCAAACCACTTGAATCAACGCCTCTATGTAATGTGGATGCAATGATAATGCAACAAAAGTATAAAAATAAAACACAAAAAAATGAGTTAGTACCGGATAAAAATAATAAATACATAAATAAAAGGACAAATTAAATAAGGTAAACAAACAAAACAACCCTATTTATCCAGTCTAAAACACCTAAGGTTATCCGCATGGCTCTAAAGGGTGGGTTTCTATGTTCTCTACATGCAGTGTTGGTGCTAGGAGGTACCCGAATTGTCCTTGTTGTCCCCTACTAAGGGTAGCAAGGCCCCCGATCATCACCCATTATAGGCTCCTTTCAACCGGGTTCAATTCAGGGGAACCCATTCGCTTATGCCCGTACGAAGGAACGATATCCTTACAAAATCATAAGGTACTCGAGCCCCGAAGGTACTTGCTAGGCCCATACGGGAGAACGATATCTCCACGAAAGCATTAGCGTTTTCCCCCACTTAAAAAAAGGTTTATATGCCATATTTTAAATGTGTTAAGATAAACGCGCAATTATAAACGAATGTTAATTTAATAGTCACTTTAATCCGGAATTTCTAATATTAATAAAGCGGTAATTATTTTAAAAGCTTGACTCTCATTTATTATTATTTTTTTAAAAAAAACAAAAATCTTCCCCAGCGGAGTCGCCATCTGTAGCGATGTCCTTGTTTCGCTAAAAAAATGAGTTTTCGAAGTGTTTGTGATTTTTCGGATATAAAACGTTTATTCCGTGGGGGTTTAAGAAAAAAACCGCATTTTACTAAAAATTGGAGTCGCCACCGGCCACTTAGGTAGGCCGGACACCATAAAACCAGAGATTCAAAAACTATTGGGTTCGGGAGTCGGTTACGGATGGGGAAGAATTAGCACCCCCACACCGCCCAAAATTGGTACTTTAATAATTACCGCTTTATTAATATTAGATTTTCCGGATTAAAGTGACGATTAATTTAAAATTCGGTTATAATTGCGAATAAATTTTAAAGGCCTCGTTATCCGAGAGTAAACGCCCAACCACTATCACTACGCCTGATACTGGCCCCGTTTACGCTCGGATAAAAGGGCACCTCATTGACATTATATATTCCATTATGCAAACTTAGTGAGCAAAATATAAAACATGGCAAATAATTTAAATACAATACAAATAAATATTAACATAATAAAATACTAATCTAACATAAATAAAATATTAATCTAAAACATACATACATAAATATTAATCTAACTCATAAATAAAAACATATCTAACATAAATAAAATACTAACATTCATAAATATTAATTTAAAACACAAATAAATATTATTCTAACACAAATAAAAACGAATCTAACATAAATAAAATATTGATATAAAACACAAATTTAAAACATATTAAATACTAATCTGAAACATAAACATACAAACTAAAAAATAAGACTACAATTTTAAAATAACTAATACTTCATTAAATTATAAAAATTACAACACTAATAAAAAGGGAAGAAAATATACCTAACTAGGAGCTCGAATGACGAACCCCGACTGAACCCCACCGAGATCTATCGCGACCTCTCCAAAAATATTAATTAGATCGGATCTAAAATAAGACCCCGATCGAATGTTGGATCGAACCAACTGGGGCCGAGGGCACTGCCCCAACCCCGGCCAGCCTTGCGGCCGGCCATGCTCCCATGAATTGGGTGCCAATTCAATTGCCAATTTCATGGTCATTTCCTTGGCAATTTCAGCGTGCATTTTGGGAGTGTGTAATTGTCCCTGCCCCATGCCTTTATATAGGCAATTGGGGTGGGTTAAGGGTGACGTGGTCACCCCAAAACCACTAATTTTCCTTTTTTTTCTTTTTAATTAATTTTTTTATATTATTTATTATTATTATTATTTTGACTTTTTATTAATTTTATATTAATAATACTACCATTAAAATAATACTAATAACACTAAAACCCGGTCAAAAATGAGTGATTACACCTGGGCATATGGTTCGCCACAATGTTTTTATTTCTACTTTGAATGCCCCAATTGTATTAATTCGGATGTTCTTGAGGATGCCATTCACGGCTAATATATGCATAACTTCTTCAAAAAAAAGTTTATAATAAAAGGTAATTAATAGGGATAGAAATATGAAATTATCTATGACTGTAATTTTGGTTTTATGGTTTGATTGCAATTTTGTACATAAATTTAGGTTATTTTACAGTAATTAGCATCTTACTTTATTTTCAAGTATAAGTAATTTAGGTTTATATTTGTTGTTTTGTGTTTTTAGGGTTTAGGAGTTGTTTAGGTTTAAGTACCCATGTTATTTTAGTTTCCTGAGGTGTTGGATTTACATTGCTTTTTTAAAAAAATATTTGAGTATTATTAATTATTGAAATTTCACAATTTTGATTGAGATTTTTGGTTCATTCTTTGGTGATTTGATTTGAAAAATACTTGTTCTACATTGGAAATGTATGAGCAACATGAAGGTTTACTTATAACACATGTAACATGATTGCTTGTGCGTCTAAAAAATACTGACCCCTTTTTTTGGTTTCTATTTTTCATGTTCTTTTCAATTCCTAGGATGATGAATCTGAAACAATCAGATCTAAGGGTAATGGCGTCAACCACAATGCCGAGGCTTTTGGCATTCTTGATTCGCTTAAGGTACTCATTTTTCATTTTATTTATCGTTTATTTTTAAATGTTTTATATTTTGATCACCATGATGCTCCATAGCCTTTCTATCATATGAAGTTTTCTCAGTTGGCCTTTCTAGTACATATAAGATTAGCTGTTGAAGTTAATGGTTTTGAAGTGTTGGTAATTTTTTATGTCCCTTTTTTAGTTTGTGCTTTGCTGACTAATTTGTTTTGCAGAAGGGTGATCGGCTATATCTTGGTGAAGTAGAAACCAAGCAGCATCATACTCAGGCACCGGCACGCTATTCTGAAGGATCATTGGTACATCATCTCAACTTCATGACAGGATTGCTTGCTGGCAGTTTTCTTACTCAGTGAACTACAATGTCGTCATGATTAAGCCATTGCACATAAATATGATGTGTAAATGCTATCATATAACATAAACTAAGATACTTTCAGATTTTGGACGAAGCATCTGAACTGTTTTTCAAATATTCTGTTCTTTCTTCCTTCATACATGTTTCTTTGGGGCTGATGGTGTAAAATATCCAAATATCATCCTATTCACTTCTTGCTGAGTGCATGCAACATGGGTTTAGGGAGGGAGACAGACATTTGATTTCTTCTTATCCAATGGTCCTTTCTTACCTCCATATTTCTGCATTTTAAAGGTTAAGAAACTGGAGGAGCTTGGAATCGGTAGACCTTCGACATATGCCTCAACATTGAAAGTTTTACAGGTTAGTAATAATGTTGAAATGTTCAATTTTTAATTTCACCTTACTTTTGATAAAATTGAATGAAGCTTGTTTCAATGCCAGATACTTACTTGTTATCTTAAAATGAAATAAGCTTCTCATAATGCTCTTTTTAGATCTGGATTAATAACTTGCATTCATGTGCATGTTCGGTAAGGTTTTTCTTTTTGGGGGCACTCAGTTTCATAAGTACGATGACACAAAAGTTTAAATTTAAATTTCATGGAATTTGAACTATTTAGAATTGCTTAGATTGTCTTGACTCTTGAGCATATTGGATTTTGTTTGAAAGACATGATTGATTTCATTAAGATATATAAGGGATTTTTTTTAAAGAAAAATACCAATAGTCGGAGATTTCAAATGCACCTAGAACCCTCCACCCTTTAGCTAAGCTAATTCAGTATTACCACCTCAAAGAACAAAGGCAAAATATTCAGTATACATGCCAGAAGTAAAGCTGTATCCCTTTAGAACAACATAACTAAGTGCTAAATTTCCCAAACAAACTCAATCTGGCAAGTACTTTTAAAAAAAGCCTCCAAAGATTGATACCAATTTAATCTTTGTGTTGTCACTATGGCCTATTCAGTAGAAAATGCATAAGGTCTTTGAAACCTGCTTGAAGTTATCACCTTGTATTGCTGACTAGCTTATCACTAATTTTTCAAGACCAAAAGAAGTAATTATCATGTAGTTTGATCATTCTTCTTTCATAATTTGATGCCATTGATTTTATTATATGTTGCAATTTTCCCTGCACTTTTCCTTGCAAGGTGCAACTGTTGCAGTTTATTTATCTTATTTACCATCAACTTTAATATTGAAAATATATATTATAACACCACCTTTCTCGTTTTCTTACATCAGGATAGAAACTATGTGACAGTAAAAAGTCGTGTATTATACCTTGAATTTCGCGGTCGCATGGTATGTTATCTCATTCCTGCTCTATTTGATTTATTGTACTTAATGCTTTAGAATAACTTAATATGTTAAACAAATTCTTTAGTGTTGTTATCCTTCATCCTTAGTATTGGGTTTCTTGTAGTTTTGTATTAAATTTGGACATGCCACCTATTGCCAATTGAATTTTAGTTGGATGCTTAGTGTCACGGACATGCCCCTTTGTTCGGTTGGCAAGCCGTGTGGCACTTGAAATGGGTGTTACCCAGACAAGTCAGCCTTTCTCATGTCTCATTGTCTAAGGAGTTATCTCGGTCTAGCCTTCTCAGGGTCACAATGCGCTAAGGTTTTAGAGTTTCGAATCCCGCAGGGCCTAGCGATAGCTGCACTCCAACCTCGTACTTCAGCCACGAGCGCGATATGGGGCCCTATGGCCCCAAACCGTCCCTAGGTATTTCTCCCGGGGAGACAGTGCGCCAACCACTAGGCCCCACTGCCCGCACACCTAAGCCCCCACATGGGCCTAGGAGTAGGTTGCTTACACCAAGGAAGCTCGGTCGCTAGCCCAGGCGAAGGGGATGGTGGAGACCCGACACCAGACCACTTTCCCCTAAAGAGCTAAATAAACTTACCAGGAATGCCGTGAGTAGACGTTGCTTCGTCCCAAATGATGACACTTTCTGGATAGGGCCTCCATCGTCTTCCCAAAGCATCTTAATTTGCATCCTTGACTTGGTAGCTCCTTAGGGATTGCTCATATCATCGCTCGGTCCATCATTGCTCGGTCATGAACGGGCTTGTCAAGGCAAGGTCGCAATATAATAAGGGATGGCCTTGACATTCTCCCCCACTTACTCTATCGATGGCCTCATCGATGTAGCCCCATAAGGGATGGTTCTGACATTCTCCCCCACTTCATCTACCGATGTCCTCATCGATGTAGTCCAAGAAGGGATGGTTCTGACATTCTCCCCCCTTCCTCTACCGATGCCCTCATCGATGTAGTCCAAGCAGGGATGGTTCTCATTGATATTGACACCAGTTCTTCATCACCTGTTGAGCCGATACGGACCTCTGTGGCAGCACATCTGCGATTCGTGCTCGATTTGATATGTTTTTCTTGTCCCGCCATTTGATCATTCAAGCAACTAATTCAAGTCTCGATCTTGGGTTCTTTCTATTTCCTTTTGACTATGTTGCACATCCGTAACCGTCTAGACTGACCATGGACTCATTATGACCCAGTTCCACTTCTATCATGTTGAGTTTTAGATTCATGCTCCCCCACTTTTACTCTGATTGTGGCTCGGGCAAAAGACAAGTAACAAACCATCGATCCACTCGAATAAATCCCTTGTAGTTCCTCTGTGCTCCACGATCTGGCCATTAACCTACACAAATACAAAAGTAACATACATGGCCATGAGCAAACGTGTTATGACTCGTCACTTAATGGCTTGCTGCTCGACATTAAGCATCTTCGCCAACTTTGCCTCATCTCGTACCGAGACCACCAAAGTACTGAATGCATCACCATACATATATCATCAATATTAACCCAAGTTTGCCAGCACATGCTCGCGTTGCACTTGGTTGCTTAATAACGCAAAGATGATCTCTAGTTGCCAACACCGTATCGCATTGTACTTGCCTTTAGTTCTCCTCAATACATCCTGTACTATAAGATATACAAGCAATTTTATCAATGAAAACATATCCACACAAATCTTGTATGATACCTGGTTGGTACACATTGCCTTATGCTACCACCATTCATGGTATGCCTTTGTATGTATACCTCAGGTGTTTTGACTATTTGAGAACGCAGTCTCTACGACAAGCTAATATCATCCACTCGTGAGGTTTTCTTCTTACTCAATTATACCTGCACAATTTGCCAAGTGAATGCACACCAATATTCTCTCGAACAACCTTGCCCTTGTTCCAGTAGCAAAATAGATGGTCATATGCCCTCACTAGAACTTCTTAATGGTCTCCTATGGCCCTTGTAATAGCCAATCGAGTTGCCCCCTTATTTCGTTTCTCCTTCACTCCCTTTGTAACATACAGAACTGTTGATTAAGCACAAAAGTACACATTTGATCTCTTGACACACATGGCCTATACTCCATGGGTAAGTTAGTTCCCCATATCTACTAATGTCTTCCCCATTATCCACTTACTAGAAAAGCTCATTTTGTTATCACGCCAACAAAGGAACCTGTATTAGCACCCCATAAACATCATATCAACATTAGTCTAATGTCGTGGACTTCAAAATGATGTCTCACTTGTGCCTTCTACGTGTGACTTAGGTTTTCCCAGGATACCAAACTCTTCCCCATATGCCCACGACATCTAGTCAATAGAGTATTCTCATGTAGGATCAAGACCTCTTTATTCTCTTACGTAATCTCGAATAGAACCTGTATTCGCTAAATCCCTTAGCTTCTTTTGAGCATTATATTCTACATTTTCAGGAGAGAATGAGCTCATTAACTCTTCCTTTAGCTCATCACATATCTTGATAGGACAAACACCATTAATAAACTTAGACCGCCACCACAACTTGGCGTCCCCTATTAGATACACCAAGGCCACCGCGACCTTGTCTTTATCTGTTTTAGTATGCGTATACCGAAAATAATGCTCGACGTCGAACAAGAAATTTTCAAGCTCCTTAGCATCTATGTTCCCTTCATACCGCTGAGGTTCCGAAACCCTAGTCCTCGGACCCTATCTGCTGTCATCGAATTGCCCATAGCTATTTGTATCAGGCTAACCTGAGTCTTGATCTCATCTAGTCTGAACTTCATATGACTTAATGCTTCTTTTGCCTTCATTACCAAAATCTTGGATAGTTTGAGCCAACTCTCGCTGTGTTTCCCCTATTGCTCAAAGCCGATCCTTTGATGCCATAGCTCTCATGGCAGCCACTACAGCCTCAAGTTCCTTAAACCGACTAGGGTCTACCGACCCACCATCCTGTGTTGACGTCCTAGTACCTGGGTGTGTTCTCTCTCTGGGCAATACTCGTTCCACGTTTTCGCGTTTGTCACCATTTTGTATCCTTCTTTGTTAGATGAAGCTGACATTTATCCCTGTTGCATACGACCAGGGCTTTTGACACCTGCCAAACCTTCAAACCGTCTTGGTTCTTTAATCGATTGCCCCACATCCCTCAAGGAATTGATAGGAATACATGCCTTCAGAACACACACAAAGAGAAAACTGACCACGAAATTGGTTAGTCCAATTACATAACAATAAAATGAAATGTACCTTACAAGTTCAATGGGACTTTCCAGTACGTCTCACACTGCAATTCACGCTCCGTATTGCCAAACTCTGGGAAGTGCTTTATAAATTCCTTGACCACCACATTTCTATTTTTGGGTAACACTGACATATCTGTGGTAACCAGGTTTTGCTTTCGGTTTTTCAGTCCATGCATCAATTTTGACCTAAGCCTTGGCTTTATTAGCTCGCCCCACCAAATAGTTTGTCGGTAGTAGCTCATATTACCACTGCCCAAATTGGAGATTTTGTAACACTTGGGTGAGATCTGAATTGTACTTGAACATCACCACATACCCATCGAGCTTGTCTGTCCCACGCTCACTCTTTGGCTCTGCTTGTGAAGGAACTCCTAAGGAGAGCTTTTCTCATATGCACCCACATTACCAAGTTGTACCACCCTTGTGTTTCTCACCCAAACGGGTAGCTTTACAAATAGCATTTTGCCTTACCCTAGCCAGCATCCCCATCAAAGAAAGATTTTCGTCCCAAAATGAGTTTTTTTTCATCCAAGATAAAACGGTATTGACTCGCACAACCTTTGTCATCCCATATTTGCAATTTATTGCCGAAGAATCTGGTCCAAACTAACCACATCGCAATACATTCCTTTTTACCTTAAGGCCCAATGTGTCTTGAGAAAATTGCCATTTACGGACAAATTATTAGCTATGGGAAGCATTCCCCTTAGGCTCATTGATTTTATTTGACAATGTAACATTTTTCCCCAAGAACCCATGGTGTGTCTACCGCTACAAGAGTCCACAACAACAGGAGGGGGCATACCAATAACTCTGCACTCTCTTTTACTCCATTATGTTTCGAGAGGGGCCACTCCATCCGGCATACAATGATCACCGCAATCCTTTGACCACTTCATTAAATAGTTCGAGGTTCTAAGAGTCTTGTCCTGCACCTTTAGACGATCACACTGTACCAAAGTACTCCCACAACAAACGAGTTTTATCATACCCCTTCGATTTTATCAATGGGCGAACCTACCACCTGGAAGAACACGACTCTGCTGCATTGACTCCCCGAACACAAAGAAATTATGGAACGGTTTCAAGTTGTCTCCAACTCTTTCCTTTAGGGTTAGTCTACGAACCCATGACTATCTGTTGTATCAATCTACATCCATATATACACACTCATTTTTTTTCACCTGGAAAAAAGATAGTTAAGCAACAACCAAGCACCACAGTGCCAAGATAAACAATATTGCCATTAACTTCCATCAATCAAGAATTTATCCCATTACCCTGGAAACGACAAGCACCAATATGTTAGATTAACAAAAATAAGCACATTTTATGCTTCGGGCTACACACGCCCTTGTACTAACAAGACAAAACAAACATCAATAAGCAAGGGTTACCGACACAAGGCAATGTATCAAAATAAGCATCACTATTACCGATAGCCACCATAGGGAACGACTCTCCTCTCGAGTGATGCGTAAGCATCCCCATATTGCTAGAATTCGTGCCCCCGTGCTATGAGGAATACACACTTCATCATGTCCCATAAACAACCATTAACAAGCCTTTAAAGTAACCAAAAAAAATATTGTTGGTGTCCCAAATCATGGACAGGTACTATTGTACAACGATCAGTCTCGTCCACCAAAAGTTCACGCGCTTCTTTGCGCCTCAACTCGATCGCCGCTTCGATCAGCCAACAACAATACTACACCTGTAACGAACAAATGAGCATCACTGTGCTCTAATTCACACGAGCCACTGTGCTAATGTAACATATCGGCACTACCTTGCCAAACCCACCATTAGACACATTTGCGCCTTGACTAGGTCTTGATCAATCAGCATAAGGAGTCACCCTGCCTACTCCACTCGCGGAAGCGCTTGGCGTAGGTTCTAGCCACCTTGCCTACCCTCACATGGCGCTCGGCGTGAAATTAGACCACCCTGCCTACTCCACTAATGGATGCTTGGCGTGACATTACACCATCCTGCCTACTCCTTGAAGAGAAGCGCTTGGCGTAGGATTCGACCACCATGTCTACTCCTCACATGGGAACGCTTGGATTAGTCCCCCACCCTGCATACTCCAGTCCAAAGAGCGCTTGGTTTACTATCATTCAACCCTGCCTACTCCATTTACTGGAGCGCTTGGCGTAGAATCAACAATCCAGCACCTCTGTGCACAGAAAAATAAAGTCTCTTTTTTTTGCCTGTCATGATGATCCACCCTGCCTACTCCACCTGTGGGAGCGCTTGGCGTGAGACCAACTGATCCACAAATAGTCCAACTCTTATTTTTGCTACACATCCGTCTGGCGTCACCACGCACCACAACCACTGAATAAAGCATCACAGTGTTCAAGTTGGTAAATGAGCACTATGGTGTTTGGTTAACAAATACGCACCACTGTATCAAAAGTCATAGCCAAACGCCACTGTCACATGACTACATTGTCCATCGTATTCTCGCTCTAATACCACGTGTCACGGATATGCCCCCTTTATTCGGTTGGCAAGCCGTGTGGCACTTGAAATGGGTGTTACCCAGACAAGTCAGCCTTTCTCATGCCTCATTGTCCAAGGAGTTATCTCGGTCTAGCCTTCTCAAGGTCACAATGCGCTAAGGTTTTAGAGTTTTGAATCCCGTAGGGCCTAGCGATAGCTGCACTCCAACCTCGTACTTCAGCCACGAGCGCGATATGGGGCCCTATGGCCCCAAACCGTCCTTAGGTATTTCTCCCGGGGAGACAGTGCGCCAACCACTAGGCCCCACTGCCCGCACACCTAAACCCCCACATAGGCCTAGGAGTAGGTCGCTTACACCAATGAAGCTCGGTCGCTAGCCCAGGCGAGAGGGATGGTGGAGACCCGACACCAGACCACTTCCCCCTAAAAAGCTAAATAAACTTACCAGGAATGCCGTGAGTAGACGTTGCTTCGTCCCAAATGAGGACACTTTCTGGATAGGGCCTCTATCGTCTTCCCAAAGCATCTTAATTTGCATCATTGACTTGGTAGCTCCTTAGGGATTGCTCATATCATCGCTCGGTCCACCATTGCTCGGTCATGAACGGGCTTGTCAAGGCAAGGTCGCAATATAATAAGGGATGGCCTTGACACTTAGCATGGTGTCAGACTCAGAGCCAGGTTTCAATCCTATGACCTGTTTTTTATGGTCCCCCCAGTGAGGCTGTCCATATGTTGGCCTTTGTTTAGCTATACGTGAGGGGAAGTGTCAAGTTATATTTTCCAACTTCTATTAAGTATTGGTCTTACATAAGGTTGATCCCTCCATCAATTAGCAATTGATATTAGGCTTGATGCAATAATAATGTAGATAGTGTTGGGGGATTAATGTTTCAAGGAAAACTGGCAGTACACACTTCTTGCTGCAATTTGTGATAAGTAGTTGTCCATGTAGCCAACATAAAGGAAAATTTTATTTGATATCAGAAAGTGGAACCAGATGAAGGCCTTGTTTGGCAATTAGCGGATAGCTGATAACATTAGTTGATTTGACTAGCAGATTGCATTAGCTGATTGTATAGAAGTGTTTGGTAAAATTAACTGATAGTTGATAGTTGTTTGAGTATTTGAACAAGCAAAATAACATATAAGGACATGATTATATTCAATACTTATTTAAATAATTGATTAGTTTTTAATATTTTGTATATGTTGATATTAATTAGATTATAAAAATTATTTTTTTAATATTATTACTAAGCATATATAAAGGATGTATATATTAATTTTTTAGTTGTTAAATTATTTTTTAATATAATTTTAATAATTATTAAATTTAGAATGTATATGTTAATTTTTTGTTTATGAAATTATATTTTGAATATATTTTCATTAATTATTAAAATTATACGTATATATTATTTTTTATTTATATATTTTTTAATTTTATTAATTATTCAAATTTATGTTATTTAGAAAAAAATTATAATTATCAAGGACAAAAGAGTCTTTACAAGTCTTTTATTCAAACCTCTAACTCAAAAAGCTCCTGAAAATTAACTTGAGTTGTTTGATCTATTATTTAATTTTTAGTATTGGTTTAGTTAAATTAACTATTGTTTAAGTTTAATTAAGAAAATAAAGTCATAAATTTAATTATTAAATTATTAGAGATCTGAAGGAGCGTCGTGCTTTATTATAATTATATTGTAGGTTTGTATTTGAATTTTTTTTAAATTACATATCTTTATTATTTACTTTAATTTTATTTTTCACCACTATTGTTCAAAATTGGATGATGATCTTTTTGTTTTCGTTTTTTATGAGATTTTTATTTGGTGGTTTCAAAAATATCACAAACTTTAATTTTTATGTTCTTGAAGTTTTTTGTTGTAATTGGAGTTGGCATTGATCACCTATATATATTTAATGTCATTATTTATAATTTTAAAATAAATATAAAAAAATAAAATTATGTGTGAAATTTGAAATAATTAAAAGGATTCGGCTTTTGTTAGAATTAAGTTCTGACATATTTTAGAAGAAAGAAATAAGGCGTCAATCACGTGACTTGCCAATGCACCAAAACTAAAATGACAATGTCAAGAGCATATATAACGAAGGAGTTCAATAAACATTAGTTACAACCAACCCAAGAGATGAAAAGAAAGCGCAAGCACAAGTTCACGCAATTTATCATTAATTAGCGTAAAAACGTAAAAATCTTTTCTAAATAATGTCGTTTGATTGCTCTCGGACATCATGCAATTTAAGTTTATATATTATTTCTTGAATAGTCTTATGTGATTACAAGGTATTCATACATATTTTAAATCTTTTGATAATACATACATCTTGCGGACAAAGTAATCTAAACTAATTCTCTAAGATGAATATCTCTTTCTTATAAAATAGACATAATCTGGTGCTTCACCCCTAAACCTTTACTGAAATAAGCAAGGGGTCTTCCTTCTTGAAGTAACACTGCCCCTACTCCATAAGCTGAAGCATCAGTCTCAAGAACAAACTCCTTGTTAAAGTTGGGTAAAGCTAACACAGGAGCCTTCGCCATTGCAGCCTTTAACTGAAACATGGCTGCATCAGCTTCAGAACTCCACTTCCAAGCCTCTTTTTTCAGCAACTCAGTCAAAGGTTTAACCATACCACCATACCCCTTAATAAATCTTCTATAATAGTCGGACAACCCCAAAAATCCCCTCAACTCTTTAACATTAGAAGGAGTTCCCCAATCTAATACAAATTTAACCTTGTCTTTGTCCATTGAAATGAACCCACTAGATATGCTATAGCCCAGATAATTCATCTCTGTTGCTCCAAAAGTGCACTTGCTCCTCTTTGCAAGTAACTGGTTTTGCTCTAACAACTTCAACACTTCCCTCAAATGTTTTAGATGATCTTCTCATATCTCAGAATAAACTAATATGTCATCGAGAAAAAAAACCAGAACAGTTTTTATGAGCAATTTCTTGAATATAGCATTCATTAACCCTTGAAATGTGGCAGGAGCGTTGGTTAACCCGAAGGGCATCACCAAGAATTCATAGTGTCCCTCGTGAGTCTTGAAAGCTATTTTGTGTACATCTAATTCCCACATCTTGATCTGATGGTAGCCTGAGCGTAAATCCAATTTAGAGAAATATCTCGCAGCCCCTAGCTCATCCAACAACTCTTCAATTATGGGAATTGGAAATTTATCCTTCAATGTCAGTTTGTTCAATTGTCTATAATCTACAAAAAACCTCCAACTACCATCTTTCTTTTTAACCATAACAATTGGGGAAGCAAAAGAGCTCACATTGTTCCTAATGATCCTAGTTTGCAACATTTCCTGAACCATTCTCTCTATCTCATTCTTCTGGATTGCAGGGTATCTATAAGGTCTGGTTTTAACCGCAACAGCTTTATCTTGCAATAAAATTCTATGCTCATGTCCCATGTCGGGAGGCAACTCTTTAGGTTCTTGAAATATGGTAGCAAACTCAGTCAACAACTGTTGCAATTCTGCAGGTAATTCTCTTTCCTTTAATTGCATTGCCACTTGAGCATTCATGGTCAATAAGGAAACTCCCGGAATAGTTCTAGACCCTTTTAACATCCTTGATCCTTCTCTATCTACTAGGAATTTAGCTGGTCCCGGTGACAACCCAGTCCACTGTACACTCTGTCCAGAATACTCAAAATGCATTGATAGCCGAGAGAAATCCCAATTAATAGAACCCAGTGAAGCTAGCCATTGTACCCCCAATACCATGTCACATCCTTTCAAGGGTAAAACCAAAAAATCGGTGGTAAACATTTTCCCTTGAGACTCCCATACAATTGATTTACATAACCCTTGAGTTTGTAAGAACCCACCATCAGCTATAGTCACTCTCATCTGATGCCTTTGTTCCGCAACTAATCCACAAGCCTTAACCAGTCCCAAACTCAAAAAATTATGAGTGCTCTCGGTATCTATTAAGGCTATCCAAGACTGTTTCTGAAGAATCACCTCCACTTTCATTGTATCATACCCTACAGCTCCCCACATAGCCTGTAAAGATAGTACATGAATATCATTCCCTAGACCCTCAGAATTTTCAAGATCCAACTTCTCCTTGCAATCCACAAATTCTTCATGTTCAGGATCCCCTTCATGACCTTCCATTAGCAACTGGTACAACTGTGATCGAGTGCATTTGTGGCCAGGAGAATATTTGGCCGAGCACCAATAACATAATCCTTTCCTTCTTTTCTCCTCCATTTCAACTGCTGTCAATTTACCAGGACCATTACTTGTGGGAGATATCCCTTTCTTTGGTGAAGGAACCTTACTAACAGCGGTGGAAGCTTGCCTGGATTGAAACGGTGATGTAAGTGTACCTATCATGCTCCTATTAGCAGAATATGAAGTTCCCCCTCTCGAAAAATTGGAAGGCAGAGCTGAAGGAAATGGTAAACTGCTCAATTGAGTCCTAGCAGTACCACTATAATTCTTTTTAGGGGAAGTAAATATGAGTTGCTCAAAGTGTAATGCCAATCGAAATGCTTCTAATAAATCTTTAGGTTGAAACACCCTCACAGACTGACCGATTTCCTATTTAAAGTTCTTCAAAAAGATGCGAAGTGCATATTCATCAGATAACTGAAGTTGGTTCAAAAGACTTACAAACTCCGCATAGTGTTAATCACTGATGACGTTTGTTGAAGTCCAACCAGCTCACCCATGGGATCTTCCAAACCGTCCGGAGCAAATCTGTCCCTCATGGATTTCAAGTATGGTTCCTAGCTCAGTTTATCGATTCCTCCATGGTTGCGCACCACAAAATGATGCCACTGCAGTGCATCTCCTTCAAGGTTAAGCATAACCAACTTAATTTTGGCATGTTCAGGGACCTCCTCAGCCGAAAAGTACTGCTCAAGCTTGGACCACCAATCCCGGAAATTCAAACCATCAAAACTTGGGCATCAGAGACAATAGGGCCGTGGAGCAGATTCCCCCAAAAGCACGTCATCATTTGTAGGTTCTCCCGTGTTCGCCTTTGAATCGACTACCTCCAGTACTTGCCCAGATGACGGAGACGCTCTAATAACTCCGATACAAGCTTGCCCAAAAGAAGGCGACGCGCCGATAATTCCTGGTGAAGCTCCAGCTTTACCCATGAACCCTTCAATCAAACTCCTCAAATTGCGTATCTCAGTGCGAACGCCACTGACCTCCAACCGCATATCCTGAACCTTATCCGCAATTGTTTTCTCAATTTTGTCTTCCAAGCGTTTTTCTAGTTCCTTGAAATTAGATTGCATCCTTGCTGATTCTTGTCGTGAACGAGTTTGAACACCATCCACCATTGCCAGGATGATAGGTCTCTGATACCTTTGATACTAATAAAACTGACTAATCCAGAAATCTAGCTCAAATTGAGAGCAAAGAAACAAGATGAAGACGGTGAATAACACTGTATTTCAAAGAAGAAAGAACAAATTCAGCCACAATTTTTTTGCATACCCTAATCGTGGTCCGAGTTCTTTACTTAAACAAACTAAAACGACATCGTTTGATTAAAACAGGGCAAAAAAATAAAAACAACTATTAATTATTAACCGTTGATAAATAACTACCAAAAACTAAGGCTTGTAACACCAGCTTACCCAATTCCTTCAATTATTTAAGTAAAGCTGTTTCAACTGTTTTGATGCGATCAGAAGCTACACACAGAGAGAATCTCATCATTCCTTCTATCAATCCAGACTTAGCAGTAAAAAGAAAAGATGGTTACGGTGAAAAGTAAATGCAACGACTCCAGAAGATTCAGTAGAAAAAAATATTACATTTACTCTAACAAATGCTACAAGACAAGCACCAACCTGTCATGTCATAATCTGTGGTACATGCAATGCTTCCAATTTAATTACTTTTTCGTGATTTTTCATTCCCATATTTTGTTAAGTAAACTTTTTTTTTCTTTTTCATTTTCCTTTAAAATATTTATATTTAGCCAATAGTACTATGTCATACAGTCTGCTTCGGTGTCAGTGTAAATTGTGACAGATGTGCGGTGTGGATAAGCTTATGCAAGATGGCAACACGTGGATGAAACTCTTTCTAATAAACTTTGACTATTTTTTTAATTTTAGGGTTTAGAGTTTTATGTTAGATTTAGGGCGTATAATGTAAAATTTAAGATTTATGGTTAGAATTTAAAATTTAGAATTTAGAGTTTAAAGTTTATATTTAAGGTATTAGAGTTTGAGATTTAAATTTTAAATTTTATAAAAGGATTATATAAATTATTTTATACAGTTTGTGTATCAAAATATAACTTTATACTAATTTATAGTTAAATTTTGACATTTTAATCTTAATTTATCCAACAAAGTTTATATTATTCCTTTTCATTACCATCAAGTTAATCTTAATTTATAGTTTGTGTATCATTTCATTGGCTTATTATTCTAGAAATATTACATCAAGTTAGTTGGAAAAAGAATCAAACTAGTAGTTAGTTAGATGTGACAAACGCTTAGATTTGGGCGGATACTCAATTGATATATGTTTGGGTATTTTCGATTTATTTTTTTATTTTTTAGTTTAGATAATTTTAAGTTTTAAATATTACTCCTATAATAATTTAATAACCGGTCACAGTGGAATAAAAGGATGATGTTCACCTATGACGACTTAAGTTCGAATTACTTTGTCAAAATATATGTATATTGTTAAATGGCAAAAATATGTATAAACAAATTTTATTTTGTAAATAAATTTACTGATAATGTAGAGATAATTATTATTTTTCAATTCTAGATTAGTTAGATTGGAAATAAGTTATTTTTCTTCAAAAATGTAATCGTATTTTAGTTTATGAGTAGATTAATTAGTTCTCATCTAAATTTAAAAATTCAATCCGATTAATTTAACCCCCAAAAATCTTGGTTGGCAAAAATCAAATGACCCATAAAAAGACAAACTAAAACCAAAATTATCCGAACCTTAAATGAATATCAACCCGAACATAATCAATTTGTTAAAGAATACTTGACATAACAGGAATAGTGATGACTAGTTCCAACAATACCAAACCACAATAATTCCAAAGCTATGTAAGCAGCAAAAGCAATATGCATTAATTGCGTGTAACATGTCATGGACAAATCTTAACAGCTTGAAGAACATTGCTGGGACCTGGAATTGGTCTTTAGCCATTGAATCGAGAAAGTTTACCGTTTTTTACCGTTTAATTTAACCTTAGAGAACGCGAATCGAACTAATCGAGAAAGTTGCGGAAGCAAGTAGACTAAACATAATATATATATGTCACATTAGCAACAATAATTAAGGAAAAGATGAACTAATCGAGAGAAATATCGACACTGCAACTTTGAACAAGCTGATACTTCATAGCTAGACCTACTTGGATGGCCTTAGTTCGATCGCTAAACGAAATATAAGCTGGACAATTGACGTTCATTTGATACCGACCTGAAATCCAAGTCCCCACCTTCCATTTCAGTTCGCCGAACACTTTGATTTTGAGCAGCACCATCCCGGCATTCATGTCCTGGTTCAACCCTACCACTAGAAACGGAGCCACCGGCACGATATTGCCTAACAAAAACGGAGACCAAATCGTTACATCGTCGTGGCCTTGGTAGGTTCGCGGGATCAGCGTCGGTAAAGTTATCTGCTGGTTGCGATACGATGCAAGGACATCGAGTTTTTGGTAGTAAATGCCGATCCTGTCGTTGGGGTTCCTTGAGGCTAAGGTGACCTGCATGTTTGAAGAGAGGTAGTTGGGAGGTGTGAGGTTGAAAGCATAGATGGTTACGTCTTGGAGGATGAAATGGGGCTTGACAGGGTGGAGAATTGCCCATACAAGGAAAATGACTATGGCTAAGACGATTAAGAACCCGAGAATGGCTAACGAGATGCGCTTTGCGAGCTGCAGGTTGTCGTCGTGACGGTCGCAGTCCTTGGAACCCATGGTGGAGCTGAGAAAATCTGAAGAAAGGTTGTGGAAGTAGAGTGATATATAGAGAGATGTGTGTTAAGTTTGGGGGTATGGGTTTTGACGGGGTACTAATTTAATGTGCAAGCAAATATATTTGGTCCATGTGTATGATTGGGAAATGGACTTTAAGAGTAGAGGGGGAATGGTTCAAGTGTGATGTGTGGTGCAAAATGATGGATATTGAGTGTGTATGTTTAGTGTGACTTTATCTTGGTGGGTGCATACTGCTTTTACTTTAAGGCAATTGTCCCATTTGGACCTCCAATAATTCAACTTTCTTGGAAACAAAAATATGAAGATGGGGTGCTTACATATTTACCTTTAAGTAATTATACATTTTGCATACAATTCTAAGTTTGGGTGAACATAAAAGCATTTCCAAGGGATATTATTTTTAATCGGTGCTAAAAGGTTTTAAAGATATATTTTTGACTAACATGTTAATTCAAGTGACAAGCAGCTTGGTATCACTTAAACAGATTTTGAGTTCAAGATTTTGTATATACAAAAAAATTTTGTTGTGAAACTCTCCTACTAAAATCAGATGTACAACGCGAATTAGTACGAATTAATAATGACAAAGTTCAAATACCGAAAGAACAACAAAAAAAAACATCCCTTAACTAAAGAATGTAGTGATATATGGACATAATAATAATAATTTTAGACCAGTTATCTGGAGGGTTGAGTCATAAAAAGTAGAAATAAAAGGAAAATCATAGATGAGAGTTCATGTATTTTTGTTTAATGATTTTTGTGGGTACCCAAGTGAATTTAAGAGACTGCATCGTGAAAAACAACAATGAACAACCTGGTGGAATTACTAAAACAAAATTAGATCATGCTACTTTATACTCAAATATAATAATAAAAAAATTAGTCTAAAATTTTGAACATAATATATATGGAACATATTACAAATACAATACATTTAGAATAGAGAATAATAGGGACTAGCTAACTAAAATCTCATACAAAACTTAAAAGTACAAAGAAAAGTAAATATTTTCATAAAGATTTGTATACTGTCAAAATTTAAAAACCTTCTTAAATCTTCTTGTTTATGTCCAAATGAGACGCATTACGAGATAAAAAAGGAGTGGTGAGCGAGTCAAACTATCAGGCAAATTGTTCCGCTACACATGACTGATTACATCGCAAGCAACCATCAACTGAGTGGGATTTATCTTTCTATGACCACCGACAAAATTATAATAAAAAACTAACGTCACGAAGATCTCTGTATGAACACCAAACTACCACTAAAGTATGTTGAAATATGCCAAAACGATAGATAAAACGAAACTACAAAAACAAAAAAAAACATACTACAAAAGCAGAAATTCTTATTGAAATAAAAAACTAAAAAATTAAAAATATAACAAATAAAAACAAGAGAAATAATGAATACCGGTTATACCGGCGATCGACAATCAACATCTAAATATTTTTCGATAGCCGGTTAACTCAAAAATAAAAAAGAATAACATGCCACAGCTATTTTGAAAGAAAGCTAGGGTGAATCTAATGTTTACATATCTATTTCTATATATTGTATATTTTTATTGCTATATATATATATAATCAAATAATCTGACTTTCAAATGAATAAGATTATAATTACTACATAAACATCATGTAAATACATAGATACACTTAAAAAGATAAATGAAATATTAAGTAACCCATAAAAGTTTAATAAGAATTCATAACAATTAAGACATATAAAAGCATAATGTGAATAAAATGTAAATATACTTAATTTCTTAAACTGAACCACTATAATAAATTATGAAGAAAAAAAGAGAGATGAATTAAGACACAATACAAACATGCACTAAAACAACTATTCTACATTATTGAGAACAATGCAAAACATGGTTCTTTGAAAAAACATCATTTTAATCAAAATAAAACGAGGAAAAAAACTTCAAAATACAAATATACAATCGTACACATAAGCAAAACTAATCAAAATGAAGTAGTATAATAAGAGTAAGTCGAGAATACATCTACGAGTAGAGGATCCACATTTAGAATAAATATACAAATAGATCCACACATACTTTGTGCATGAATCATATACGAAATGGCTTTTTTTTTCTTTTCAAATGCTCTTGTACCAAACATGAATATTTTTCAGTGCCAAAAACAATTATGTATTCAACCCCTAAAAAATGCAAATTTACATTCATATTAAGCCAGGGCAGATTAGTTATATATCTGCCAAAATCGTTCGAATTCGTTGCCTTATTTCAAGGTACTATCTGTTCCTTCTCCAATGAACAAAAAGGCAAAAGTATATCGTATTCAAATTAGGTTTTAATTACAAATGGTGTGAGTGTTGAGCCTTCTCTTAGCCATCCTGATCTCATCAGTCATCACCTGCACAATCAACACCCCAAAATGTGAAGAACAAAAAACATTAGCAGGAAAATCCATGGTCATCCTTCCGGACCCAAACTACCATGATAAGGAAACGAATGCAATGAAATCGTAAGCAGAAGGGAAAGGGAAAGAAATAAACAAGGAAACAAGGAGAGCTAAAATAGTTGAAAGAAGCATAGATTGATAAATGGTCCTTAACATCGACTATAACAGAAAATTCAATTGCCTATGAAATAGTTCGAACAAGGTACATACTACATAGAGCTAGAGAGACACATTAGTGTTTTGACAACTAATACAGCTAGTTATGAAGGCAAACAACAATCAAATTGCAATGCATTGTTTGCATAAAAGGTCGCAAAGAATTTTGTGTTGGATTTACTCATTGCTTAACCAAGTTCCCTAACCATCACGCAAGAGCCACATTTAGCCCACCAATTAGGAATAAGACAAGGAAGAATGCTCAAAGATTATCAGGACAGGGTTCAACAATTAGGCAAAGAAAAAGGATAAAACAGACAAGGCATTATATCGTGCTAGCCACCAGAATTATGAAGGTTATGACTGCCCAAACCCAACCCAGCATGTAAAAATATCACCTAGACCGTGCTTGAAGTAGTACATCTATTTTTATACACAAATTTGGGGCTGAGATGCAGTTATACAGGGCTTGAACCCTGGTCTTAATGCCAACTTCCAACAGCTCTTGTCAATAAAATTGTGGCTTTATCAACAAATTTGCATGTTTAATGATCGCCCACACTTAAAACGGACTGAGCAAGAGCGATAATGCCATGCCCGAAGCTCAAGCAGTTGCCTAAGTTCGTTTTCAGAACTATTATTTTTAATTAAATCCTTCTGAATATCGAACTTAGAGAGTAATAAGGTCTACAGGATTAACATCAGTCCACTATCAACAAGGCCCCTTTCCCATTGGGAACAAGTAGAGTTGGACCAGGGTCGTCCGAAACAGCTATTGCGAAAAATAGCGTCCGCAATCACCGCAACCGCTATTTAAATCCATGAGTAGGACATTAGAAACCAATCTTGTAGTATTTAAGCAAAATTTGTCATTCTCAAAGCAATACAATACTATACTTGACAATGCTTTCGTATCATAATATTCGAATCATGTAATAAATTAAAATGAACTTAAAAACTCACGGTAAATCAACCAACGGTGCATCTTTTGGGTCCTCCGGTCATCTTCCCCGACGAACCATTCAACGTTACGTCATCACACCAAACCCTAAGCAACCTCCACCGTCCTCTCCACCCACCGTACCGAAACGCCATGTCCGCCACCGCCTTGACGTTGAACCTGACCTGGCCACGACTCCTCTCCCCATTCATCGCGTCCACCACCCTCCCGTCCACGAAAGAATCCACCACGGAATAACTCGCGTCCAACGTCCTCACGTCTCCCGTGCCCTGCGAGAACGGCCCGATCCTCGTCTCGGCCAAGTAGTAGTCGCCGTGGAAAACCGACGAGACGACGTCGTCGTAGGTGATGGACAATTTCTTGTTGGGATTCGAGACTCGGAACTCTGCGTTCCACGACGCGCTCACGCGCTGGTTCTCGGCGGTGAAATTGGAGAGTGAGAGGGATTGGACCGAGAAGTCGGGGAGGTGGGGGCGGAGAACGAGCCAGAATATGAGGAGTATGATGCCGAAGATGAGTAAAAGGATGGCCATGGCAATGAAAAAGCGGCGGAACACGGTCTGGCGTCGGTATTGAGGCGGAGGCGGCGCCGGGTAGTAAGGGAATGTGTTGGTATTAACGTACGGGTAGGCAGTGGAGGAGGCAGCGGCAGTTGGTGGCGGAGCGCATCCATTAGCGTTCTGTACCGGGTAGCCGGTTACTGGTCTGGAAGACTGTTGCATTTTTTTTTTACTTCTATATAAATAAAAATCAAAATAAAAAAGTTTAGGGAAAATTATACTGGTGGGATTACTGGGTTTAATAAGAAATAAACTGTTGTTTGAGATTGCGTGATTTCAACGACGGTGAGAATCGAAAGAGATAACTTTAGTAAACCAAAAGGTGAGTTTTTGTCGAGTTTGGTGAAGCGGCGTGGAAAAGTAGAAATTCTGCTCATGTCACTCTCTTTATTTTCCATGGAAATTACGCGCAATATTTTATTGGGTAAAATACACCTCAAGTCACTAATTTATTAGTTTATTTATAAATAAGCTACTTTGTTTTCCTAAACATTATAATTAAGTTACAAACAGACCACTAGTTGTCAAAATGGATGAAAGACTGGTGTGGCCTAATCTAATAACAGTTTTTAGTCCCTAAAACTTATATATTCTATCAATTAGTTCTAATTTAAAAGAATTTAATAATTTTAACATTTTTATATTTGAAAATTTTCAATTTAATCTTAATTCTTCTCCTAATTTTAACAATTTTTCTTTAGATATTATTGTCATATGCTACAATTATATCATGTGGCATTCAAAGATTTTTTTTAAAAAATATTTTTTTATAACTTTTATATGTTTTTTAATTTTAAGACTTAAAAAATAAATATAAATTTTTAAAATGTTAAAGAACACTGTAGTATGGTGCACTTTAATTGCCGTTCAACAATTAATTTTAATTAAAAAACTTAATTAATTAAATTTATTAGTTCAAATAATTAATTGAGTAAAAAATTAAAATTTTAATTAATTTTATTTCAAAAATTTAATTACCAATTATTATTATTATTTCCTAATAATTATTTTATAATCATGATTTTCTGTTAAAGTTAAGATTATAGTTTAAATAGAATAGATATACATAATATTCTTCTAAAATATTTGCTTTGTCCCAATAACGGTGTTACTTTTCTATTTTAAAATTGTCTCAATTAAATTATTATTTTAAAATTTTCAATTAACTTTTTTAACAAAAAATTACTTTTTTATTTTTTTTAGTTTTTTAACAAAAAAATTAACTTTTTAAGAATAAACTTGTCATTTAAATTATTTTATATCATACAACTTTCTTTAAAACTCCGTAAAAAAATCAACATGTGATACCATTAATGGGACAGAAAAAATAATACTTAATTAAATGCACAATGCTTTTTATTTGAGAGTCTAAGTAGCTAAATAGTTTAGATATTGGTTAATATTTAATGCACATAAATTATGTGGGAATTTTTTTTCCGAATAACATGTCTATTTAAATTTTTAAATTTAAATTTCTAGCCCTAAAATATAAATTTTAACACTTAAATTCTAAACTCAAAAACTTAAACTTTATCCTTAAATTTTAAATTCAAAATACTAAAATTTAAATCCTTACAACATATAAAATTCCGTGTCTATCAAAATAAAACCAAAACCAAATTCTCCAACTTAAAACATAAAAAAGAAACTGAAGGTTATGACTGCCCACACCCAAGAAATTAAATCAACAAACAACGGTGCATCTTTTGGGTCCTCCGATCATCTTCCCCGACGAACCAGTCAACGTTACGTCGTCACAAAAAGCCCTAAGCATCCCCCACTGTAATCTCCGCCCACCGTATCCATAGGCCATGGACGCCTGCGCCTCGACGTTGAACCTAACCTGGCCGCGACTCATCTCCCCATCTATCGCGTCAACCACCCTCCCGTCCACGAAAGAATCCACCAAGGAATAACTCGCGTCCAACGTCTTCACGTCGCCCAAGCCCTGCCGCGACACATGGACTTACCCACCATTTCAATAGTTCCAAGAAGCTTCTACTCTCTTTTCGATCAACCTATGATTTTGATACTCAAATCATTTTTTCTAAAAAAACACATATATGTCTGGAATGATTAATCATTAAACAAACATTATTAATAGTTTTTTTTATTTTATTAAACTAAAAAAATATTTAAAATTATAACGAGAGTTTACAATCGTAAATGTAATTTAAACATATAATTTAAGTATTATCATATAACTCTTACACAAGAAAATAGCAATTTGAGATCACATAAGGACCATACATGAAATGTTAAAAAAACCCAACTAAAAGTTAGATAAGAACATATTTGATTACATCGATAAATGAACCACAAAAGAAAATCAAATTATTGAAAGACTACCGACAATTACAAATTAAAGTATCATATCCAATCCGAGGGTCTAAAACAGTGAAGATCAACATAATAATAAATAAGCGTCATATTGACCAATCGATGTGACGTCAAATTTAACTCTAAAAATAACAAACAAAAAATCGTTAAACAACCAATAAATGAACCGAAAACGTGCAAAAAACAAAAAAAAAACGTACTATAAAAATAGAGTTATTCTTATTAAAATTTAAGATTAAAAACTCTTTTAATATTATTTTTAAAAAAAATTATGAAATGTTTGTGTTTCACTTATAGTACCGTTCTTTTTTTTTATCAGCCAAAATAATTTTATTCAAAAAAATAAATTATATACAAAAAAAAATTAATACGTGTCTTATTAAAAAAAATAAAACACCAAAATAAAGGCAACCAAAACCAAAGACTAATAGCACATCAATCTAAAGACAACAACACTACCAACACCACGCTAAGCAAGCGGCTCTCCTTTCAACCAACATACATCAAAATCGCAGCAGTCTCCCATCAGCCAGCAAACTCACTCCAGCAACAAAAGAACCCCAAACACAATCAAATAGAAGTCAAATGATTAAATGATACCAAGAAAAAAATTGCCCGATCCAAACCATGAACACGACTTCCCTATCACACCAATGCTAAAGCATCACACCGGTCCTGTTTTATTTATCTCAGCAGCACTCCCCAAAAACCTTACCTTTAGCACCTTGTCCCACTTACCCTGTTCCCGAAATAGCATTATCTAATCAAAACTAAAAACTCTTTAGATCCATTAATTGATTAAATAATCAATAATCCTCAAGTTACCTCATTTTGTATAAAACGTTTTAATAACAGCAGCTGTATTTTATTGAAAAATTATGAAAGATATCACAAATACAATGCATTCAAAAGGGAAAATAAAGGGAACTAGTCTCCAAAATATCATACAGAAACTCAAAGGTGCAAAGATAAGTAAATACTTCCATAGAGATTAGCATGTCGTTAAAATTTAGAAGCCTTCTTGAATCTTCTTATTTTTATTCAAACGAGACAGGGTGAAAAGGGAATGGTGAGCGAACCAAACTATCATACATAAGTCATATTTGGTAAACAACTTTTTGAGCTAAAATTAAAGGTTTGAAACATTTTTAGAGGTTTGACTAGTCAAATCCACTGATTTAGATGTTTGATAAATAAAGAATTGTAATAGCGGATTAGAGTGAAACTTCTCATTTTGAAAAAACTCTTTTTAGAAGTTTTTTGAGTTAAAGATTTGGAGGAGAGACTTGTAAAGACTCTTTTGTCCTTGATAACTATAAAAAATTCTCTAAATAATATAAATTTGAATAACTAATAAAATTAAAAAATAATTTCATAAATAAAAACTAATATATACATATAAATTTAATAATTAACGAAATTATATTTAAAATATAATTTTATAAATAAAAAATTAATATATACATTTAAATTTAATAATTATTAGAATTATATTAAAAAGGCAATTTCACAAAGAACAAATTAATATATGCATCTTTTATATTCTCTTAGTAATGCTATTAAAAATAATTTTTATAATCTAATTAATATTAATAGATACATAATATTAATAATTAATAAATTAATCAAACAAATATTAAATATAGTTGTGTCCTTATATGTCATTTTGCTTATTTAAATAATCAAACAATTATCAGTTAATTTTATCAAATACTTTTATATAATCAGTTAATGCAATATACTAGTTAAATCAATTAATGTAATTCGTTATTCGCTAATTGTCAAACTAGATCATAGTATCGATAAGCTTACGAGAAAAACAAAAAATTTTACGGTCATTGGTTTGATTGATTTCAAATGTGCTTTTTCTTCCTTTTTATGCAATGGGTTGCCTTTTAGGTTCTGATGAGTGCGTTTCGTGATTCATGCCTCCGGTCCCCATGTTGCCTTCTAGGTGTGTTTTGCTGTTCTGTTTGATTATTGCTTTTAGACATTAATAATGAGGGTTATATTAGAATTAAATTGATTGGATGTGTAAATATAGAAAATTAAATATGTTATTATTCAATTTTTCATTACTATTACGTCATTCACTTGACGACCGTTAACGGTTCAGTGATCATTTTATAATAAAAATTAAAATTTAACGCTTATTTTGTAATTTTTAAAAATTTGATGACCGTTTTGTATTTTTGAAATAGTTTAGTTACCATTTGTGTACTTTATCCATATTTATATTTGAGATATCCACACTCTGATCCCTATGTGGAAATTTTGATTGCTACTTACCCGCGTCTTTAAATGCTTTTCTATCGTTCTGATTTCTCAAAATTTATCCCAATCCCCTTCCATTGATTGAAATACGAAGAAGATGAACAGAGATCGTGAAAATTAATGTGAAATGTTTTTATTAAATTATATTGCAATGCCATGAGGATTCGATCAACAACTAAAATTCGTAACAATTTCCACTTTTGATTTGCATTTGAAGTGATCTATAGCATATTCACACAGTTGTTTGGACAAACACAATCTGTATTTTCACCTATGTACAATGATAAAATGCTTTCAAACAATTACACAATGCGATGAGAGGAGAACGAAAGCTTACCCCGGAAATAGTTCATGAATTCCGTCCACAGTCCTCGGTCATCATTTCTTTCATACTCTTTGATAACCAGATAGCCGTCTCCCTTGGGGACACCATATGTTTACCGAAAGGCATCAAAACAATGGACAGCTCTTGTAATCTGTTTTGGTGCAGTAACTCGGCAGACAATTCGAGAAGCCCTTCGAGTGCTTCTGCCCTTTGCCTATAAGAATTGACATCCAAAGTTTCCTTTGCTGGTGTCACCTCTTCTGTCACGGTAGAGCTGGGCTTCACAGGCTCCGGTAACTCTGATTTTAGAGACGAGGAAGTGGAGTTCCTAACATCCCTTTCTTTAACACCAGGGTTATCGGAAATGTTCGATGCTGAACTTAAAGCTTCAGAGCAGTTTGCTGCGAGGGTCACTGGACCAGTCATGTTTCTCATATCCAATGCATCCCTCCCAACATTTAAGGGTTTTGGAGATGAGGAAAAGGAGTTCACAATATCCTTTTGTTGAATATCGGAGGGAATGGAGTTCCTGACGTCCACTTCTTTGACACCGGAATAATCCGAAGCATTTGATGTTGAACTTGAAGCTTCAGAGAAACTTGATGTAATGATCGCTGGACTAGTCATGTTTCTCATTTCCAATTCATCCCTCGCAATATTCATGGGTTCTGGAGATGAGGAAATGAAGTTTCCAATATCCATTTCTTGGACACCTGTGGGAATGGAGGTACCACCATCCATTCCTTTGACACCAGAATAATCCGAAATATTTGGTGTTGAACTTGAAGCTTCAGAGAAATTTGATGCAAGGGTCACTGGACAAGTCATGTTTCTCATATCCAAAGCACCCCTCACAACATCCATGGGTTCTGAACTTGAAGAAATTGAGTTCCCGATATCCATTTCTTGAACACTGGAGGCGATGGATTTCCTGGCATCCATTTCTTTGATACCAGAATAATCTGAAATATATGGTGTTGAACTTGAGGCTTCAGAGAATCTCGATGTAATAGTCACTGGACTAGTCAAGTTTCTCATATCCAATTCATCTCTCACAACTTTTATGGGTTCTGGTGATGAAGAAATGGAGTTCCCAATATCCATTTCTTTAACACTGGAGGGAACGGAGTTCGTAACATCCATTTCTCTGAAACCAGAATAATCCGAGACATTTGGTGTTGAACTTACAGCTCCAGAGAAATTTGATGCAACAATCACAGGACTAGTCGCGTTTCTCATATCCAGTTCATCCCTCACAACATTCATTTGTTCTGGAGACAAGGAAATGCAGTACCTAGTATCCATTTCTTTAACACCAGAGGGAATAGAGTTCCTACAAACTATTTCTTCGTCACCTGAATAATCCGAAACATATGGTGTTGAACTTATTGCTTCAGAACAACTTGATGTAGGGGTCAAAGGACTAGTCATGTTTCTTATATCCAATTCACCCCTCACAACATTTATGAGTTTCCCGACATCCACATTTTGAACATCCACTTCTACTTTTTCCATCGCTGGCTGCTCACTGCCAACAGGGAAGCTACTGTGCCTTATAACATGCATAATGTCATCATCAAATGCTGGAGGACAAGGAGTGGTGTCTGGTGTTTCGACTGTTGAATCACGTGCATTTGTTCCTCTATCTGGTTGTGAATTATTCGGGCTAGATGAAATTGATGAGGCAATGCAAGGCATAGTTTCTGCAACTGACGAGAGAGGTTCCATTACGTTGAACTTGTCATCACCACTGGCTGGCAAAGAAGAATTTGAAAGGAGCATCACATCATGCCTACTACTAGGGCTGCCTGCCACAGTTTCATCCAGCCTGATAGTGGGGCAATCTTCCCCAGTTACAGGGACACTTTCCACAATGCTTAATCTGCTTGTAGGAGCATCATCCCTAAAACAGCTTACTGGGGCATCATCACTGCCACTTGGCCTGCTAGTGGGGGAAGCTTCCCCAGCAGTTGGTCCACTTACATAGGCATTTTCCCCAATACTTAACCAGCTTACAGGGGCATCATCTCTAATACTCAACCTGCTTAGAGGGGCATCATAACTGCTACTTGGCCTGCTTATTGGAGCATCATCCCAAGTGCTTGAGCTGCTCATAGAAGCATCACCTCTACTACTAGGCCTACTTATAGGGGCATCATTCCTACTACTTGTCCGGCTCAAAGGAGTATCATCCCTACTACATGTCCGACTTAAAGGAACACCATCCCTACTAATCGTCCTGCTTGCAGCAATCTCATCTCTATGAACAAAATTTTCTTCAGAAATCAGGTCTGGAAGGTTCAAAGGGGCACCTGGACTCACTTTTTCATCAACTGAAGAAAAATGCGCCTGAGCTGGACCAGATTCTTCAGTTGAAAACATGAAAGATTCATGATCGTACCTGTAGCTTTCTCTCAACAGAACCTCAGGCATCTCTGATTTCAGACCAGGTGAGCTGCATGGTGGCCGTGATTCTAAGCTCTTGATCTGGGTGATCATCCTATGATCCTGTGTCTGTTCTGTCATGTCAATAAAAGTGGTTGCATCATCACAAACCTCAAATGCTTGAATTGAGGTTGCAGATGAGACAGAAGTACTGCTATCTGTTTGCAACCTCTTGGTAGCTCCACTTAGAGCTATCTCAGCATCTTGTTTTACCACCCCAGAAGCTCTTTTAGGGTGACCATTGGGTAGTTGGTGAGAAATAGCCTCACAATCCTGGTTTACTTCTGAAGATCTTAAGTTGGTTCTGTTGCTTGCCCCATTTGAAACATCACTTCCGGCATGCTTCATTTTTACAGTAACAGATCTTCTCCCAGCACTGGAAGTGATTCTGTTTTTAGAAGGTAGACCGTCTTCAGCAACAGGCTTCTCAGTTGCAGGTGGAGGAATCCCTTCATGTCTAGGTTTAGTCTTAGGGGAGGATTCAATTACAGGCAACTGGAGACAAGAACCTTGCAAGTAAGTGAGGATACCAATAACAAATTAGATTAAGATTAAACCATTAAGTGGTAGTCATACCTGGTGCTTCAAATGGTGTGATCCTGGCATCCCTTTTGCAGAATCTAGTGGTAATTTTGCTGAAGCAGCTGGTGTATTTGCATTAGGTTTTGAACCTGAAGTTGGAACAGGAGATTTGAGAACTTTGGGTGATGCCTCTGAATTATTTTTTTGAGTCAATCCAGCTTTTGTACGGCCACCTCTCATAGGAGAACCACTTTCTCTTACTTTCCCTTCTTTCAAAGTTGTTACCACGCCTTTGATGGATTTTGGTTGCTTTGATTGAACGTTAGATCCCTGTTCCACATGAGAAGGTTTCATCATTCCTTTTTCATCAACTTTACCAGCGAACTAATTTTATCAAAAAAATACCAGAGAAACTAATGGGAGAAACCTCTTCTTCCTTCGAATTGGAATCTGTGTCAGTGGCCTCATTAATGCTATTTGGAAACCTTGTGGCAGTGTTTCTGCGACTTGAAACCAAACTATCTTTATCACTACATGAGCTATTACTATTCTGACTCTCGGCCATATTTTTCCTATTACCACGACCAGTGGTAACATGCTTATCCAAGAAGCAGTTCTGCGAAAGGCAGCTGAATGATGGATGATACTTATCAACATGTGGCTGCAAATAAGGGTGCTTCAAAAGCTCGGATGCCTAATCAAGGTGAAAACTCAAAATGTTACATTGAAGTCCTGCATGTGGAGAATCCTTAGAATTGAGCAAAAAGAAACTCTTACACTTGGTCGATGCTCTGGATTCTTTCTTAGCATGCCCTTGATAACTGCTTTCCTGTTCATGTAACATTAAACAGATTAAGAATCGTGTAGTGAGGACTTGATTACTTGACAAAATATATAGCATTAATCATGTTTAGTGTAACTGCCAAAACACAGATCACCAAGTCCCTTGTGATTTTAAACGAAAATTCACAATGTTTTGCCTTATAAAGGGAGAAGAAACAAGTTTCCAAGGACCCAATTTAAAAGCTCCTAGATATGTAAGAAAGAATTTGATCAACTGATCTGCACATTGTTGAAACTTAATACATAAAAGAATAATTAAAAGCAAATGAGGAAACAAGCAAGGGTAGAAAAGCACAGTCAGAGCATGAAAAATCACAGAGAATACTCGGTTATCATGATAGCATATAATAAGAGTGAGCTCTAAATTTAATATTAAGACTTACAATGACGGAGAGTAGCAAGAAGGCAATGGGCCCATAGAGGAACGATTTATCTTACTTATCAACCCTGCCATGTCCTAGAACAAGAAGTTTAACAAAAATTAATAGAAATTTATATAATTTACATGTTTAGTGGAGGCATACAATTAGTAGTTTATAGAACACCTCTGAAAGGACATGACATCATACCAGACAAGAGGACAACTTTAACTACTTTGAAAGCATTATTTTAAAGAGTGGAGGGCAGAATTCATGGAAAATTTTATGAATCCAGCAAAGGTTGCTACATATTATTCTCAATTAAGTTAACCAAATGATAGAAAGTTTCATTATATTTGGCAACGGAAAGAATTTCATAATAAGACAAAAGGAAGGGAATAAAAAAGAAAATTTTTAATTTCCTTTTAATACAACATCAAATGAAATCGTGCTATTCGTCAAAATGGCATAAACTGTGTAAACTCGTTTCGGAATACAAGAAACAGATTCAACCAAAAGATTTGTGAGAACTCTTACAAAAGCTTTAAAAGCAGGGCGACGAGCAGCCATCTCATACATACAGCACCCTGTTCAACAAGAAGCAGTTCAGCTGATATATAAAGAGTGTTCAACAAGAAGCAGTTCAGCTGATATATATATGCCAGAAACTCAAGAAAAGACATACCCAGAGACCAGATATCAGACTTGAAACCATAAGGAATATCGGCAAGCAGTTCAGGACACATGTAATTGGGAGTTCCAACCACCTGAGGCACATACAAATCACTATTATCTAGCATTGAAACTAAAAATCATTAGCACATTCTAATATAGGAATAGATACAAAAATAAAACGACAACATCAAAGGTACATAAGTATTGTTTATTGTCAATATAAGGGCTATAGAATCCGAGTTTTAGACTAGTGGCTGTTCTCATACTCAGCGTTGGAGGCTCATGGTGCAGGTTTCAACTCCCTCCTCCCCACTGCCTTTGTCCAAATGTATGGAGTATGAGCGCCGGGATTGAGGAGAACAAAATCTAACCCAATAGATACAGAATAAATGATGTCTTAGGACATTTATGATTGATACAACATGAGTGACACAGTTAATTTAAAGCACTCCACTGTGTAATACATGCATATATTTTCAGTTCCTATGTAATGAAGCTATCAATCCCGAAAAATACTAAACTCAACCACAGATTCTTTTTTGGGAAATTGAGGCATCAGCCAACTGAACACAAATATTAACACACAACTACATTTTGAGCTTTGTAGTGTAAGCTTATTATACCCAACTGTAGGAAGAGAAGGAAGTGTGCTAAAAGAATTACCCAAAAAAAATCTTTTCCATCTTTGGACATGGTTGAAAAAAGACTGAAAAGAAAATGTGTGTCAAAAAATCATTTCATTACAAAGTACGTACCGAGGAAGCCAAATCATCTGCCTTTAGAGTTTTAGCAAGCCCAAAATCCCCTAAACCAGAACAGAAAAAAAAGGAATTTAGGATAACAATAGCAGAATAGACAATCAGGTAGGATAGACTTAATAGGAAATAAAGAGAAAGAGAGAACCTCTAAGAAAACAAGAAGAAAAGGGAAAAGACAAACTCACCAAGACGGACATCATGATCTTTGGTAAGAAAAATATTGGAACACTACCAAGAAAGCACTGAAGTCAGTCCATAGAACATTAAGTTAATAGAAAGACCAATGTAAATTAACATAGGTACCTTTATGTCCCTATGCAGAACAAAATTTGAATGCAGATATTCAACTGCCAGAAGTAGCTGCACAAACCACTTGCAGAGCTTCTGCACAATGTTCACAACCAACGGAGTTAACTGTAAGTCATAACCACCACCCCTCATCCACAATTAGGTGAGAACCAGGGAGGCCGGAAACCCCAACGGGGAATCTTTCACCGTGCAACACGATTCTAAGAAGAAACTAACTTGTAAAATCAATAGGTATAGAAAGATTAGATTACCTCCTCCGGGAAATAGATCCCATTTGATTTTTTCATCAATTCATCCCTGTTAGAAACAGTTAAGCAAAACAATATTAAAACACTGCAAATTTTGCAGGATTTCTAAAAACAAAAAAACTCCGCATCAAAGTTCTACATATAAACAGGGTAACTCACATATCTCCACCTTCGCAGTATCCAGTAACAATGCAAACATAGCAACCCTACATAACAATTACAAAAATCAAAATCAAAAGAAACAACAAGGCAGTCACGTCACGTACTCAACAAGCTACAAAGTAAAAGCAGATTTTGATTCGAGAATCCTAGCAAAAAAAAAGTAGTCTAGTATCTTACCTTCTCAACCCAGGCTTCCTTAAATTGAACAACGTAAGGGTGTTGAATTCGCGAAATAAGTGCCATCTACATTCCACAAAAATTGAAACTAGATTGTAAATTGGAATATTAAACTAGCTATTCCTTCAACGCGAAAACAGATTAATTTGTTTAAAAGGAAATAAAAACTAACTTCTTGATGCGCAGAATTCCTACAACGCTCCGTTTGCCGCGCCAATCTGATCTTCTTCAACACATACCTATTTAAAAAAAAAACGTTCAATCAATCAAATTACACATTAATTAAATCAGAAACTGAGAAATTAAAAAAAATAAAAAGTACTTTTTCTTTTCGGCTTTGTGATAAACGAGAATGGCAGCACCAAAAGCTCCACGGCCGATCTGTTCCATGATCTCGTAATGATCCATTCTCGACTCCATTGCTGTCAACTCTTTACTGGATATCCTTTTCCTTTTCCTTTTTTCACAAAATCAAAAATTCAAAGCAAAGGGAGCGGGGGAGAATTGTTTCGAAAAATCGATTTCGTTTCTAGACATTTTTTTCAACGGATCTCAAAATAGTAGCCAGATTCTTCGCTCCACCACTGAACCTGCCAGTGCATTTCATCAATAACCAAACGACTCGTTTTGAAAATACCAGCATTTTGTCAAAGCCGTCGAAATCTTCGCCGACGATCCTAACCGCCTGTTTTTTCCCATTGCCTTGAATTCTCTAAAGCTTTCTCTCTTCTTTACTTCACTCTATAGCTAACAAGAAACAAAACAAAAAAAAACAGAATTTATTTTCTTTTATTTTCCGATTAAGCAAGACGGATAGTGGTTGACGATAGGTAGGATTAAATTAAATTGATTTAATATTTATATTTATTTAAGCAATACTCTACGCCGACACACAGAACCCGCTTGGACTCAATATTTTTTAGTCTCAGGTTTTCAAAAAAAAATCTATTAATATAAAAATAATTAATATATTGAATTAAAAAAATAAAAGAAAAAACATTTTTACAGTTTTATACTAAAACATTTACTCCTTTTATTTTTTGTGTTTATATTAAAACTTAAGTAAATTTGTTAACAGTTTTTTTATTAAATTACATAATTTACATCAAATTCTGTTTAAAACATTATTAAATTATATAGAAAGTAGCCTAGATAAATATTTTATTTTATTTTTATTTTATTTTATTTTATTTTTTTTGCTTTTTATCTGTTTTGGTAAGAGCAATAAATGTAGTTGGCAGGGAATGCCAACAATTCAAGTTTTATGACATCATCAAACATTATTTTTAAAGAAACTTTGTTTAATGAAGTGTATAAAAGCTGGCAATTTTATTTAGATGATGAATATAAATTTATAGAAAGGATATACATAGTGATTATTTACAGAACCAACACTCTTTTAATAGAATCAAAAAAAAATGGGATCGATTAGAGTACTTTTGATGGACGTGGTCGTTTTAGAGATTTTAAATAAAAAGCCAGCAAACTTGATTATAAGGATCATAGTGAAAAATTCCTACTTAGGGGATGGGAAGGAAAATTTTGCTCTTAATGAGTCTAAAATCTACAATCTAGGGTAGAAGAAGGCGTCGACTGAGAATTTTTTAACCACTTGCTCTAACGATTGTTAACCCTTAATTACACTTTTTTATTCTTAGAGAAGATGTTAGAATTGATATAATTACATGCATAATTATATTATGCAAATTTATATTTTATACTATTTTTAAAATTTTAACTTATGCAATTGTGTAATTACAATTTGTACACAGACAATTATTACTATGCTAGTCATACATGTATAAGGAATTGTAATTATATGATAACAATTACATTTTCTTGCAATAACGCTATGGTGCTCAAACATACCTTGAAAAATATGTTTTTTTTTTTTTTTTAGTGCACCTATCATTTTTTATTTCATTTTAGTTTTATACATATTGCATATGCATCTATTTGCTTTTATTTACTTATTTAAAAATTATATTTTTAAAAAAAATTGAAATCCACTAATTTTATTAAACAATGATATATTTGAAATTACAATGAAAGTTCACAACTTGGTAAATAAAACACCTAAATCCAGACATAATCCTAGTAAACAAAACTAGTGTCTCGAGATCAAAAGAGGACCATACAAGGAAAAGGTAATAACCTAACCCAAAGATTCGAAATAAAAGAAGGATACAAACATCACCAAAATCGACGATGATAGGTAAAACCACCAACAAACAACATAAAAATGCATATTACAATGAAGGTACGTTGACAATAAGGTCATTACCACAACTCAATCGTGAATAAGGAACGGTAGATGTAATCGCGTATCCAAATCCAGTTCGAGGGTCCGAGATAGGGAGATCAGCAGCATAATGAAAGGAGCGCCATCATGATCAGTCGTGGCGTCGTCAGATTCAACTCTAATAGAAAATCAAAAAGAAAAAGTGTGCCAAAAGACAAAGAAAAAACGTACCAAAAGGTAGAGTAAAATCATACCACAAGAGCAGAAATTTATTGAAAACTGAAAAAAAAAACAAACAAAACTATAGATCGAGGCGGTCGGCGACCAATATTAAAATTAGTGTCGCCGCCAGTGTTTAAAGGAAAAGAGGAACAAGAGTAAACGACTCTATAATTGAGAGAAAAAGATTAGTGAGCAGCAAAAAAAAATTATATTACAATTATATGTATTACACACGCATATATATATATATATATATATATAAACACATATATGACTCAAATACTAATATATGTTAAATTTAATTACACAATGTGAAACTGTAATTGAATAATAGGTTTACCCCGGAAATCGGTCTAGTCGAAATTAGGTTCTGACGATCGGAAACCTTACACAAAAAGTCAGAATATTGCATTGACTTTGACCAAATGGTCAATTACATTGATATTGGACTCTAATTGAGTCAACTTATTGATTAAGGACCTTACTAAATTTATTGAAAGTTATTTAGTTATTACATTGTGAAAATTGAAAGTTTGGGGGCAAAAGTGCAAAGTCTAGAAAGATGAGGGACCACCCTTGTAATTTCTGTTGAAATATGCTCAAAGACCAATCATGAGCGCGTTTCTTGGATTATTATGTGACAGTCACAACATTGCTCATAGTGATAACTACATGTATGATCCTCAAATTTGAGATCATCATTATTTCAAACATCTGAGTGACATATTTTGATGTGATCTAACGTGTGTCATAACTGACTACACTATAAAGACTGATATTGGATATGTCGCAATCTATGTAGTGGAATATGGTTGATCAAGATAGGATTTGTCCCTTCTACATAATAAGAGTAATATCATAGGCCACTTGATTGAGTGAGACTAGAAAATGCATGGTCATGGTCGAATAAATTGATATGAGATATCATAGTTATTTGTTTATAATAGTCAACTCAAGATATCAAAAAATATTAGATGGACTATACAAGTGTGACTATTCCAAGACTTATGTCCGATCTAGATATGAGGACAAAATGATGTAATACATGAAAAGAGTTAATCACAAAAAATATTATGTCGAACCATGACTTCCTGTGACTTAGGTAGCAATGATGCATTACTAGATACAACTCATTGCATGTAATATTAGAGTTGTTCTAGATATTACCGCTAACGTTACATGAACCTACAAGGATCACACCCTCTGATTGAAATGAATAAATATCGACTAGATAGCATGTGTAATTATAGATAATCTCGTATATATATATATATTTTAATACTAGATATTGTAATTATCAAATACTATTAATATATATATCTCTATAGAAATATAATTAAAGTAGAATTGGATTCTACATATTTAATTATATTTGGTTAAATATATTGTATATTTAATGAATCTGAATTTAATTAGAATTAGGTTTTTGAATGCTATATAAAGGCATAAGGTCTAGCAATCGAATATATGCCTTTTGCGAAAAACTCTCTAACAGTTAGAGAAGTAAAATATTGTTCGTTTCATTCGGGTGGACTGCGTAGAGGTCGGAACACTGTTGTGACGACTTGGATTCGACATCGTGCTAGAAGAATTGGATTCTCCTAACTCTCTGCGGTTTTTCAGATTTATTTAAGGTAACGTTTCATATCTTTTTCACCCTAGATTCGTTCTTCGTACATGGATCACCGATGGAATACAGCGGATAATTTTTTCGATACATCATGGGGTGTACCAGTGTTTCCCAACAATTTCCCCATCTTTGAGGTGAATCACCTCCTTGCTTGCCTCCACCCCACGTGATATTGGTATTCCTTTGCCTAAGAAAAGATGACAATTGATGGATTGTCTTGGTTTGAGGAAAAGGTAATGAGAGATAGATATTATTAAAGAAAGCTTACCATCCTAAGGAGGAAACTTCATTGGTTATTTTAAGAGGAAATTAAAAGTGTTTTCTAACACTTGAAACTAATCCTATCATCCTTTATCTCCATTGTCTCAACCTCCAAGCAAGCACCTCCCCACCTTTAAGCTAGCACCTCTATTGTTGAGTTTTGCAAAGCTTAAGCTCTTTTTGATTCATCGATCCCATTGGATAACCACCGGTTGGGTAAGCTAAACCCCTAATCTATTGCTCGATTCTATGGATAATTGATATTTAATTTCAAGACGAAGCTATTGAACATTCAAATTAAATCTGTGATCTTCAAAGCTTTAATCTATGGAAAATCTATTAACTAATAGCTATTTTAGGCTTAGATATCAATTTTAATATCATTATATTGATTATAGCATTTCCTATTGTTTCTATCTAGCCCAAAGGTTAGAGGAGGAGGAGTTACTATCTCCATCGAAAGATAGAAGCAAAAGGGTTGTCATCCGAGAGCAGTAGGAGCTTTGGAAGTCAAGGTGAGTGTAGTCGGAGTCATGAGATTAAGCTAGGTGTTATTCCCGATTACATTGTTATTGAATATTACATGGCTAACCTTTTTCCTAAGGGTTATTGCATCGAATCTTATTGAAGGCTTTATTCGTAAGTTATTACATCGAACCATTGAACATAACATCATCGTTGTTATCATTATCATCATTGGAACCTTGGAATATAGGAATATCAATCATTGGTTATTAATAGAGTTAATGATATGGATATTAGACATTGATATAGGCATTGTATAGTCATTGATATTGTCATTGCCATTGAACACCAATATTCTTATTGTCATCTCCATTGATATTCCTATATCAATGGCAATGGCAATATCAATGACTATACAATGCCTATATCAATGTCTAATATCCATATCAATAACTCTATTAATAACCAATGATTGATATTCCTATATTCCAAGGTTCCAATGATGATAATGATAACAACAATGATGTTATGTTCAATGGTTCGATGTAATAACTTACGAATAAAGCCTTCAATAAGATTCGATGCAATAACCCTTAGGAAAAAGGTTAGCCATGTAATATTCAATAACAATGTAATCGGGAATAACACCTAGCTTAATCTCATGACTCCGACTACACTCACCTTGACTTCCAAAGCTCCTACTGCTCTCGGATGACAACCCTTTTGCTTCTATCTTTCGATGGAGATAGTAACTCCTCCTCCTCTAACCTTTGGGCTAGATAGAAACAATAGGAAATGCTATAATCAATATAATGATATTAAAATTGATATCTAAGCCTAAAATAGCTATTAGTTAATAGATTTTCCATAGATTAAAGCTTTGAAGATCACGGATTTAATTTGAATGTTCAATAGCTTCGTCTTGAAATTAAATATCAATTATCCATAGAATCGAGCAATAGATTAGAGGTTTAGCTTACCCAACCGGTGGTTATCCAATGGGATCAATGAATCAAAAAGAGCTTAAGCTTTGCAAAACTCAATAATAGAGGTGCTAGCTTAAAGGTGGGGAGGTGCTTGCTTGGAGGTTGAAGACAATGGAGATAAAGGATGATAGGATTAGTTTCAAGTGTTAGAAAACACTTTTAATTTCCTTTTAAAATAACCAATGAAGTTTCCTCCTTAGGATGGTAAGCTTTCTTTAATAATATCTATCTCTCATTACCTTTTCCTCAAACCAAGACAATCCATCAATTGTCATCTTTTCTTAGGCAAAGGAATACCAATATCACGTGGGGTGGAGGCTAGCAAGGAGGTGATTCACCTCAAAGATGGGGAAATTGTTGGGAAACACTGGTACACCCCATGATATCAACATTATCATTGTCACCGCTTTAGCTATTGTTACCGAACCTTAGATTCAAAAGGACATTGGATACAATTGGCATGCCATAGAATTCATGAGCTCATTGGTAAGGGTGGACTACGGTCCTTGGCTACGACCTTTTATTGTGGCGAGGTGGAGGGATATTGTGATATTGGTCAATTGGTGAGGCAGATAGACTAGACCATTCATTGATTTGACAAGGCGTAGGAATTCGTGTATCCACTATCTTATTTTGATCCAAGGAAATACTATTGATATATGTCAAGCATGCTATTGAATATTGTCATAGAATTGATAATGTCATAGTATTGATATTGTCATAGCATTGATATAGTCACAGTATAGATATCGTCATAGCATTGATATAGACGTAGCATAGTTATTGCCATAATATTGATATTGTTATAGCATTGATATTAACATAACTTTGATATTGTTATAGTATTGTCATCATACTAGCATGATTTAAATTTCACACCATTGTATTTATTGTTGTTTATGATTACCTCACTAGGCAAAGTATGTCTAATGCATTTCATCTCATGCATTTCAAGTTGAAATTCATTGTTGTGAGATCGGGGATCGTTGGAAGTTTTGGAAAGTCACTACAAGCCTAAAATAACATATATTATCCCTACGAACTCCTAGAATGGTGGCAAAATAGTTGAACTAGTCACTTTTGTTGGGAAACGCCGGTACACCCCATGGCGCAGCAGAAAAATTATCCGACGTAATCCACCAGTGATCCATATACAAGGGACGAATTTGGGGTGATGAAGGATGAAACATTACCTTAATAAATCTGGAATCTAAAACTCCGTAGGGAATTCAGAATAACCAAATCGAATCTGAGTTGTCACAATAGCGTTCCGACCTCTACACAGTCCACCCGAATGAAACGAACAATATTTTTTCTTCTCTAACTATTAGAGAGGTTTTTCAAAAACCGGAATAAATGGCTGCTAGACCTTATGCCTTTATATAGCTTTTAAAAACCTAATTCTAATTAAATTCATATTCTTAAATATACAATATATTTAACCAAATATAATTAAATATGTAGAATCTGATTCTACTTTAATTAGGTTTCTTTTAGATATATATATATATATACTTTAATAATATTTGATAATTACAATAACTTATCAAATATTAACATATATATATAAACAAAATTATCCATGATTACAATAATTATAACAATTTCAGTTTCTCACTAATTACGTGTACCACAAGTTTGTACACCTGCTATCTAATCGATATTTGTTCGTTTCAATCATAGGGTGTGACCCTTTTAGGTTCATGTAACGTTAGCAGTAATATCCAGAACAATTCTAATATTACAAGCAACGAGTGACATCTAGCAATACATCATTTCTACCTAAGTTACATGAAATCGTGGTTCAATTTAACCTTTTTTTCGTGATTAACTTCTTTTATGTATTTCATCATTTTGTCCTCATATCTAGATCGGACACAAGTCATAGATTAGTCACACTTGTATAGTCCATCTAATGTTTCTTGATATCCAGAGTGGACTATTATAAATGAATAATTATGATATCCCATATCAATTTATTCGAGTATAGCCATGCATTTTTTAGTCTCACTCAATCAAGTGGCCTATGATATTACTCATATTATGTAGGAGGGACAAATCCTATCTTGATCAACCATATTTCGCTACATGGATTGTGACATATCCAATATCAGTCTTTATAATGTAGTCGGTTACGACACACGTTTGACTGTATCAAAATATATCACTCACGATGTTGAAATAATGATGATCTCAAGTCTAAGGATCATACATGTAGTTATCACCATAAGCAATGTTGTGATTGTCACATAATAATCCAAGAAACATGCTCATAGTGGGTCAGTCCAGTATGTTGTTCCCTAACACATACTTATGTATTGATTTTAACATCTTCATGTCAATGATAACACTTTGTCATCAATCAACTACATATTAGTCTTAATACATTATTGTTGTCCAAGCCCACAATAATTCTTGACTAAGGACATTCAAGAATAACTATATTATTCTAAGGACTTTATTATAATTCAGTTTATTTATAGATACACAAAATAAGACTGAAATAATAATAATGGCTTTATTTTAATAAACAAGATAAAATAAGTATGTCTTTTACAACCATCCTATGATTGGTCTTTGGGCATACTCCAACAATCTCCCACTAGCACTAAGACCAATCACTCGTGTATCTAATACCAAGAGACTTAGTGTGACGATCATGCTTCTGCTGTGTCAGAGGCTTTGTTAGTGGATCGACGATATTGTCATATGTTGGTACTCTACATATTTCTACATCTCATCGATCAATGATTTCACGAATGAGATGGTAACGCCTAAGTATGTGTTTGGATCGCTGGTGAGATTTGGGTTCTTTTGCTTGTATAATGGCTCCGTTGTTGTCACAACGTAGATCTACGGCATTTGATAAGCTAGGCACGACCCCTAGTTCAGATATGAACTTTTTGATCCAAACAACCTCTTTTGCATCATCGTTTGTTGCAATATACTCGGCTTCTATTATAGAATCTACTACTGTATCTTGCTTTGAACTTTTCCAGCTTACAACACCTTTATTAAGGCAAAACACAAAACCCAATTGCGATCGAGAATCATCCTTATCAGTTTGGAAGCTTGCATCAGTATAACCTTTTATACTTAGCTCTTCCTCACCTCCATACATAAGGAATGTATCCTTAGTTCTTCTTAAGTACTTAAGGATATTTTTGACTGCAACCCAATGACCTTCACCGGGATCTACTTGGTATCGACTTGTCATACTTAGTGCATGACGTGTACATAACATGGCATACATGATAGATCCAATGGCCAAAGCATATGGAATCTTACTCATACGCTCTCTCTCTTTAGGTGTTGAAGGACATATTTCCTTCGAGAGCGAAATACCATGTCTTATAGGTAAGAACCCTCTTTTAGATTCTTCCATACTAAATCTTTTCAGTACTTTATCTATGTATATATTTTGACTTAGTCCTAGAAGTCGTCTTGATCTATCTCTATAGATCTTGACTCCTAATATGTAGGTTGTTTCACCCAAGTCTTTCATAGAAAAACATTTTCCTAACCAAATCTTTACAGACTGTAAGGTAGGTATGTCATTTCCTATTATTAGTATGTCATCCACATACAATACCAAGAATGTAACAGTGCTCCCACTAGTTTTCTTGAAAACACATGGCTCATCTTCATTTTTAATAAAACCAAACTCTTTGATTGCCTCATTAAAACTAAGATTCCAACTTCGAGAAGCTTGGTTCAACCCATAAATGGATCTTTGTAGCTTGCATACTTTTAGGGCATCTTTTGGATCGACAAAACCCTCAGGTTGTGTCATGTACACATCCTCATCTGATTTTCCATTAAAGAAAGCGGTTTTGACATCCATTTGCCAGATTTCATAATCATAATATGCAGCTATTGCAAGTAATATCCGAATAGATTTAAACATAGCAACAGGGGAAAAGGTTTCATCATAGTCTGTACCATGAATTTGACGAAATCCCTTAGTGACTAATCGCCCTTTGTATGTTTGTATATTGCCATCTATGTCAGTTTTCTTTTTGAAAACCCATTTGCACCCTATGGGCTTAATTCCTTTGGGTGGGTCAACCAAAGTCTATACTTGGTTTTCTGACATGGAATCCATCTCGGATTTTATGACTTTTAGCCATTTCTCAGAGTCTGGGCTCTCCACTGCTTCCCGATAAGTTCTAGGCTCATCTTAGTCCATGAGAAGAACATCTCCATACAATGTGACAAGAAATCCATATCTCTCAGGCGCATTGCGTTATCTCAGACACCTTCGCAGTGGTTGTGTTTCAAGAATGATTGGATGTTCCTCAACTATTTGTGGAACTTGTTGTTGTTCAATCTTTGGTTCAGTGATCTGTGGTTGATCTTGAATTTCCTCAAGTTCAATATTTCTCACACTTCATTTTCAGAAAATAAATTCTCTTTCGAGGAAGACTCTCGTTCGAGCAACAAGCACTTTGTTCTCAGATGGATTGAAGAAATAGTATCCTTTTGTTTCTTTAGGATACCCTATAAAATTACACTTATGAGATTTAGGTTCGAGTTTTGTAGACATCTGATGTTTAATATAAACTTCGCATCCCCAAATTTTCATAAAAGACATACTAAGACGTTTCCAATCCACATCTCATATGGCGTATTTTGAACCGATTTAGATGGAACACGATTTAGTGTGAAAGCAGTTGTTTCTAGCGCATGTCCCTAGAAAGAAGTTGGAAGATCAGCATGACTCATCATTGACCGAACCATGTCTAACAATATTCGATTTCTCCTTTTAGAGACTTCATTGTGTTGTGGAGTACCTGAAGGTGTAAGTTGTGATACAATCCCACATTCTTTAAGAAGTTCATCAAACTCTAGGCTTAAGTATTCTTCTTTTCGATCTGATTGAAGAGCTTTGATACTCTTTCCTAATTGGTTTTGTACTTCATTCTTAAATTCCTTGAACTTTTCAAGGGCTTCAGATTTATAATGCATTAGGTAAACGTACCCATATCTACTGAAGTCGTCAGTGAAAGTAATGAAGTATTGAAACCCTCATCTGGCTTGTGTATTCATCGGTCCACATACATCACTATGTATTAAACCTAATAAATCACTTGCTCGTTCGTTTTTACCGTCAAACGGTGATTTGGTCATTTTTCCCATTAAGCAAGGTTCACAAATATCTAATTGTTCGAAAACAAAAGAATCCAAAAATCCATCTTTATGAAGTTTTGATATGTGTTTCTTACTTACATGACCCAAGCGACAATGCCAGAGATAAGTTTGATTAGAGTCATTTGTTTTTTATCTTTTCGTATTTATGTTATACATGGAATTGTCTTGATCTAAGATATAGAGGTCACTGATTAATTGAGCCGTACCATAAAAACATTATTGAGGGAAAAAGAACAACTATTATTCTTAATAATAATCTCAAAACCAATCTTGTCCAAACAAGAAATTGAAATAATGTTTTTAGTCAAACTAGGTACGAAATAGCAATCCTCTAAATCTAAAACAAGTCCACTAGGTAATGACAAAGTATATGTTCCTATGGCTAATGCAGCAACTCTTGCTCCATTTCCAACTCGTAGGTTCACATCTCTTTTTGCCAATTTTCTACTCCTTTTTAGTCTCTGTACAGAAGTAAAAATGTGAGAACCACAACCGGTATCTAATACCCAAGAAGTAGATGTTGATATATTAATATCAATAACATAAATACTTGATCCAGACTGTCCATTTTCTCTTGCCTTCTTGATGTCCTCAAGATAGACAATGCAGTTTCTCTTCCAATGTCCAGCATGGTTGCAATGGAAACACTTTCATTCTTTTGCAACTCCTCATTTGGGTTTCAACACAGCCTTTCCTTTGTTGGGCTTTGGCTTTGCCTTAGTGTTGGGCTTTCCTTTTCTGTTATCTTTTTGGACCATCAGATTAGGTTTGCAACCAACCTTTTTCATGTTGTTCTCTGTTGTTCTTAACATACCAAGCAACTGGGGCAACGATTTGTTAATTTCATTCATATTGAAATTAAGAACAAACTGATTAAAACTATCCGACAACGGTTGCAGGATAACATCAGTAGCCAATTCAACACTTAGAGGGAAGCCTACTTTTCCAGGGTCTGAATATACCTTATCATTTTTAGAACATGAGTTCCCATTGGAGTTCTCTCAACCATCAGTAGCCAATTCAACACTTAGAGGGAAACCCACTTTTCCAGGGTCTGAATATACCTTATCATTTTGAGAATATGAGTTCCTACTGGAGTTCTCTCAACCATCTTGCATCGAAACAAAGCCTTAGAGGTCTCATACCTTTCTTGACGAGCTTGCCCCTCATATAATTCCTTGAGATTTTTAACCATCTCATAGGGAACCATGTCCTCATGTTGCTTTTGAATCTCATGGGTCATGGTCGCAAGCATCAAACAACCGACATCTACCACATCACTTGAGTATTTTTTAAAGGCTTCCAATTCATCTTTAGAGGCATTATCTGCTGGCTTTTTAAGGACATGTTCTTCGATGACTGTTAGTTTTCATTCTTGTTTGAGGATAATCTTCGAATTGCGGAACCAGTCAAGGAAGTTCAAGCCATTTAATTTGTCCTTCTCAAGGACAGATCGCAATGATAATGTGTTTGCCATAAATCTACAATGATAAAATATGTTTTATAAGTACTTATTTATCATGTTTATAAAGTAATAACATTATCATTATTAAAAACCCTCAAAATCGAAAAACTTGCTAAAAGTATTTCTAGTGGGTAAGGATCCATATTTCATTTTATTCTAAGTCAGCTTTGGCTTTACTCCTAGAATTCAATTATTTAGGTAAGCAACACTTGTTAATTGCATCTCATGTAATTCCTATATTTGATGAACAACTATTTGTCCAAAATAAAGTTCATATGGTCTAATAGAAAGAACAATAATGAACAGTGCACCAGGTAGGTAACTTATGTAAGAGAGGTGGTGTACTGAGCACGCTTAAATACCAAGTCTTTCAAAGAACCAATCCTAGACATGTACTTTCGTATTGTTTTTTAATCACCAAAGTTCTTGAACAATCATTAGTCTTTAGGTTTCTAATCTTATTAGAACAACCTAGTTTAACCAATATTACTACCAGTGAATATCACTTGCTTATTCTTCGCGTTTAACCAGGATAAATCTAAGTATTTTGCTCTGGCAAAATCTATATAGTACCGATCGAGATTTTAACGAGGGCTAATATTGGATGACTAATTTTAATTAAATATGGAGGGTTTTGTGTTATATTAATCTCACCATTCTATTATGATCTAATCAGTTACCATCACGCTAAAAAAATACATTGTATCACATACATGTAAAGCAGTAAATATAAATGCAATGGTTATAGCCCTTAAAGCTAAGCTGGCCCATCCCAAGCCAATGTGAGAACCAAAATTACTAAAGATAGAACTTGCTTCTCAAGCACCTAATCCACCTTTGATTGGCCCATCAGTCTGCTCCTTTGGTCCACGCTTTCTCCGTAAATATTACAATTTTTCAGAAACTCGTTTTACATACAAGAGAATATGATGAGAAGAGAATTACAATAGAAGAAAGAAAGGCATGACACACAATCCGTATTTATATAAAAACAAAGTAAATATGCTATTTGGGCTATAACCATGCATTTTCAAACACCGTGCATATCATCCAAAACATACATATGTTTTATCTTGTTAATTAAGATTACCTAAATAGTTCCTAGGACTTTTGTTGCTTACGCAGTTTGGCATATTAGGGATTAAAATTAATTTTTTAATTTTGGCACTTCGATTACTATGGAAAAACCTCACGATTTGATAATTTTTATCAACGGATTCATATTTTTGGGGGTTTTCAATCCCTAAGGTTTTTCACTCTGGTACAACCATTATTCCTCTGCCAAAAAATGATATATTATCTTAACCGCATGTTCATCATGTCAACTATTAACATATGATTATCAAAAGCTTACCGCAACAAACACATGATTAACATTTAACCATCGATCGTAAAAACTTGTTAAAACAGATTTAATCGCGACTGGATTTAATTTCTACATTTCGCACAAACATCGCATACTCGTCAAAACAAAAAAAAGTAAAATATGCATCTCATACAAAAACATCATCGAAGTATTTAAGTCTGAATTTGTATCGTACAAGTGGCTCTGATACCATTGTTGGGAAACGCCGGTACACCCCATGGCTCAGCAGAAAAATTATCCGACGTAATCCACCAGTGATCCATGTACAAGGGACGAATTTGGGGTGATGAATGATGAAACATTACCTTAATAAATCTAGAATCTGGAAATCCGTAGGGAATTCAGAATAACCAAATCGAATCTGAGTCGTCAAAATAGCGTTCTGAACTTTACGCAGTCCACCTGAATGAAACGAACAATATTTTCTCTTCTCTAACTATTATAGAGGTTTTTCAAAAACCAGAATAAATGGCTGCTAGACCTTATGCCTTTATGTAGCTTTTAAAAACCTAATTCTAATTAAATTCGGATTCTTAAATATACAATAACTTTTAGCCCTTTTGTTGTGCATATGTTGCTTATGGCATGTATAAGTGTTAAAGTATGCCTAATGCATTTCATCTCATGCATTTCAAGTTGAAAGTCATTGTTGTAAGATCGGGGATCATTGGAAGTTTTGGCAAGTCACTACAAGCCTAAAGTAACGTATATTATCCCTACGAACTCCTAGAATGGTGGCAAAATAGTTGAACTAGTCACTCCTAGCCCTTTTGTTGTGCATATGTTGTTTATGGCATGTATAAGTGTTAAAGGCCCTAATTGACTTTTTGAATTTGGCTAAAAGTGGTAAAATATGCATAATTGGCCTAAAAAGGTAAAAACATAGTAAATGGATTCATATGGCTTTTGAAATTTGGCATGCTAGTAGTTTATAATGTTATAAACTTGCTTGTAAAATTTCATTGGGTTTGGACATTAGATGATAGGTCAAATTGGATAAAAACCAGATAAAGTTTGTCATTATAGAGCATGTCGTATCCATACAGGTGGTTGTGTATCGATACAGAATTGCATTTTTGTACCAAGTCAACGCTGGTCAACAGGTCGTTTCGAAACGAACTTTAGTGTATCGGTACTAAAAGCCAACACTGGAATTTGGTTTGTAAAATTGTATCGGTACGACTTTAAGGTGTACAGATATTGGTCCATTTGTACTGATATGGCCAATGTTGTATCGATACGAGTTTTGATCACTAGAATCTGATAATTTATAAATTTTTCATGGCGTACCGATACAGCCCTTCGAGTATCGATACCGATACAGGTAATTCAATTATAAATTATTGGAATAATTCTGTTAAATTACATATTAGTCACCGACTAATAATTGGCTTAATTGAATGGGTAAATGGACTTTGATTGACATACAAATTTGTATGATCACTAGTTATAAGTTAAATTTCATTGTGATATTGTTATGTTCAGTTTAGGACCCCTAAATTACTAAATTTATAGTTTAGTCCCTAAAACTTGTAAAAAAAATTAAAATTGGTCATGAATTGGTAATCATAGCTTCGTATTGAATTACTGACCTCTCCTTACTGTATAATATCAAAATGTATCATCGACTATTGATTAAAAAATGCATTGATGACCATATTGTTCATCGGTAACATACTCTGATTTGATTCTCTACCAGGCCGAGAAGGGGTGTTACATTTACACCTTGATTTAATCAATTATTATTAGTAAGACTACAATTATATCATACAATTTTAAAATGTCACAAACAAATCATTCAATTAATAGTTTATATAAACATGTCATTGCCTGTTAAAAATGAAAGTGTTAGAAGATATCAATTGGAAATATTTTTAAATGGTTTTTATATTGGGTAAATTACACCACATGTCACTAAATTATTAACAAGATTATAAATGGGTCACCATTGTTCAAAAAGTCACAAACAAGTTACCCTATTATCTGAAAAAGAAAATCTATTTCAGGTTTTGGGCTTCTCAAAGATCATGGGCTCCATTCGATGATCCAAATGGTGGAGAAGTTGTCGTTGGTGAGAGTTAAATCATATCTCAAGATAGAGGCATATGATAGTGGATAACATAGATCAAGGTTTAAGAACTTTGAAAGTTTTGTTGTGATTTCATGACTTTTGAGAGAGATTTTAGAAAATCTAATCTGATAAATTGAACAAAGATCGAGGTGAATTTTATGGTGAATTTTGGCATTCATTGGTCATTGTATACGACGATCAATGTGGTGGCACATGACATAATTGTTATAATAAATTAATTTAGTGACTTGATTGTAACTCTCTAAAATCTAATATTTTTAATAAAAAATATTCTAAATCATAAAGTTATCTCATATTTAAATACCCAATGACTTATTTGTGACAAATAAATTCATTTATTATCTTACTAATAATTGAGTGACGTATAATAGAATTTATCCTTTAATAAGAGTGCTTATATTTTTTGAGTAGTCTAAATGTGATTACAAGGTAATATATGTTCATACATATTCTTAATCATTTGACAATGCACACATTTTGTTGACAGAGCAATTGAACCCGAATCTTCTAGAATAAACATCATCCTTTTTTTTATTGGGACTACTTGTTGAATTCAAGAGTGCGTCTATTTTTTTATCCTTCGTAATGCGTGTAAATATTGGTTACGGCATCCTACTTATAAAAAAATAGAGAAAACTCGCCACAAGATGCAAAATTTTTTGAACATAAAGATGCAAAATTCTAATGAGTTGAAAAATCCAATTCAATGGTTAGTGTATTATAATTTATATACTTTTAGCAGATGAGGGTGAGATTAAAAAAAGAAATAAACAGTAAATAATTGTGAGGAAAATCACTCAAAAATATAAAATAAATAAATAAATATAGTATTTCAGCTACCCCTTAGCACCCTCGTCCCTCGAACCCATGTGCTTGCTTTGCCCCTGCCTCCCAAGAGTCTACAAAAGTATTCGATCTGAGTTATTCGATATGAATTGAATATTTAGAAAAATTCAGACAATTAAATCGAATATATATCAAAACATTTTGAATTTTGGATTATTTAAAAAAATATCTTTTTCTAGGATTAACTGTTATCTTGATCATTTCATTTTTGGTTGTAGTCTAATTCGTATAATTACTTATATTTTAATTTTTCTAAGTTCTATTTTATTCAATTTAAATCTCTTAACATTTTTATTTTTATTTTACCTTAATTCTATAAATTATTTATTGCGTTGTATATTTATTATTATTTTATTATAAAACACTACTATTATATGAACTGCTAAAATGTGCCGGACCTCTGGAACCTCGTCATTTTTAATAGATAAAAGTAAGGGTAAATATAACTTTTGTCACATAATTTTAGCATTTATGAGTAATATGATATTCCATTTTTTACAATTAGATATTTTATTTTTTATGGGTGCAATTAAATACCTAATTTTCAGTGTAATCTGGTATTTATTTATTTATTGGTGCAATTTAAGTACACAATTTTTTAGGTACACGTGTTTACTTCTAATTGATTCACACTAGTGATTTTAATCTTGTTTAGCTAAAGGGATTAAAATTATAAGTTTAAACTCATGTAATTTTTTTAAAAAAATTAGGTACTTAATTATATCAAAAAATAAAATTGGGTACTTAATTGTATAAAAAAATGCTGGATACCTAGTTGTATCACTTAAAGAGTTTGGTAGATAATTATACCAAAAAAATGGATACCAAATTAAATAAAAATGTCCAAATTATCTACCAAAAGTTATATGTACCCATAAAGTAACGAGTTAGATGTATGTAATTTCTGTAAAATTTTGAATTTTATTTTAAAATTTAATTCAATTGATTATATATTAAAATTGAATTAATTGAATTATTTGTTTATACAAGTCTAGAAGAAAAAAAACTTCAGGTAAACAAATAATGAATTTGAAGTTAAACACTTATCCAAAAAATATATATATTTGAATAATGGATACTAATTCGTTTGAGATCGATACATATGTTTGAGATAGAATAATGATTAAAATATTTAAATTTAATAAGTGTTTTCAGTGGAAAAGAAAATGATATTAATCTTATGAGATTCAGGTTCAAACAACTTTATCTGCAATGTGTGTTATCAAATGGTTAAGGAAAAATATAAACAAATACTACATTATAATTATCTTACGACTATTAAAAAAATGATTAAAATATATTTTTTGAATAGTCTAAAGGTGATTACAAGGTGATATATGTTCATAGCTATTCTTGACCCTTTAACAATGCACATACACCATGTAGACAAAGCGATTTGAACTCGTGTCTCCTAGAAGAGACGAAGCCATGTTATGCATGGGAGGTGATGAGAGGGGCAAGAATCCCTCTCAATTTTTTTGGTATAATTGCATTTGAGGTCCTTTTTAATTTAAATAGTAGTAAAAATAAAGTTTTTGCCCCCTCTCAATTTTTAGATTTAAAGCCTTAATAGACCTTTGTCCTTCCCAATATTTGATCTTAGCTCTATCACTGTCTCCCATAATGAATACCATCTGCTTTTTCACCTGGAATAATTGTTAGGTTCAATAATTAAATCTAAATATTAAAAATTTCAAATATGCTGGTCATACTTTAGAATGTTCATGTAAGCTACAAGACAATTTAGGCCATACTGTCATTGAGTTGCCTTAAAATATTATTATTATTTACGATTATATATTAGCTATTGATTAAAGCTTAAATTTCATGTATTACTCAGAAAGATTGAGATATTGAAGGGAAGAGACATCTTTTTTTATTTAAAAATAAATTTTTTATTGTAAAAATTTTATTGATTTAAGTTCCCAAACTTGCATTTAGATTTTTTTTAAATAGTAATATAATTCTTAAAAGAAAATGAAATTCACAATCATATTAAATCAACCCCACAGGAAGAGCCCTAAAACTCAAGTTATACATATATTTAAAGATTTGGTATATAACATAAGAAATGTGGGTGGTCCAATTTGCATTAAGAAAAGAGGAAATAAAAGTCAAAAGTATTGAAAAGGTTTGTAATTTGCAACTACCTGGAGTGACTCACATGGGCCATGGCTACACTTCAAGACTGACTCATTTATTTGTTGGCATTTCTAATTATTTTTTCCCTTTGCCATATACTTTTTCCTTACTCAAAATTAAAAGAAATAAAAAGCAAATAATTATTGTCACCGGGAAGTATAGACAAAAAGAGCCAGTTGTATGTAAAAACAAGCAATTGAACCCAACAAGTATCCCAATAAAAAACGGATGATGTTCATCGGAGGAGACATTGGTTCAAATTATTTTATTTACAAAGTGTATGTGCATTGTCAAATGGTTAAGAATATCTATGAACATATACTACATTGAATACCTTTAGACTATTCAAAAAAAAAGAGGCACCTAAAAAAAATCAAATTAAAAATAACCTATATATAATATATATGCATAATAACAAAAATGCCCTAACGTTTGATTGGAAAGTCATTGTAGCTCATATTCTTTTTTTAAGCACTTTAACCATTAATGTTTCATTTTAGATTAAAATAGTTCTTTCGTAGATAAAAACTGTTAGTCAACTGACGATAAACAACTTGAAATGACTTGACAGAATAACACATCAATAGAAACATAATTATATATTTATCACTATTTTTGTATGATACAATTTCATTTTATGGTTCATGTTCAAAATTTGTGACTCTTCATTCAAATAATATTATCTTAAAAATTTAAACTTAAATTCTTTCCTTAAGAAAACAATGTGTCTTACATTGCACTCAACTCTTTGTTGATCACTATTTTAGTCTTGTTTATGATTTTTTTTCCAGTACAATATATATAACATTATTTCACAGTTGGATCTAAGCATTAAAAACAGCTCACATGGAATTTATGCTTTATTTAGTGGACGTATTTAAATGAAACCGTAAAGCAAAGGGTTTCTCCTCCCCCAACTAAAATTTGTTGAGAGCTTAGAAACTATAATTTTTTTTTGAATAGTCAGAAATCTGTAATTAATATATCGAAAGAAGGTACATGATGCTTATTGCAGAAGTTAGTTTAGAATACTATGTTTAATCATCAATTTCATAATTTCTTTATTCTATGTGATTCTTATTTTGCCTTAGCATTTTGCGGTACTTCTTTTCTTTTATTTTTTTCCTTTGTGATAAATCCTAATCATATGTAAAATGGAATGAGGACTCTAGAAAAAATAAATAAATGTTAATGAGCAGTTTGACCAACCAACCAAACGTGTTTGCTCTCTTACTTTGCATTTGTTTATTATTTTATTTTAATTTTTCATCATTTTACCCTTGTTTATTTCTTACTTTTGAGTGCAATCACTTGAATCATAATTAACATTAATTTTTGTGGAGACGATTTTACTTATCATTTTATTACTCGTTTGACGTGTATACTTGTACATTTGCGCATCACTAATTACACACAACAAAAATGAGCACTAAGTTGTTAGATACCGTTAATTAGAGGTGGGCAAAATTCGACTTAACTCGAAAAAATTGAATTATTCGACTCGACATGAAAAAGCTCAACTCATCTTGACTCTGGACATTCATAAGCTTGAATCGACTCGAAAAATATATTTCAAATAAAGTTTAAGTTATAAAATGGAGATTTGAATAACTCAAAATTTTAATAATTGGTAGATAATATTTTAAGTTCGAGTCAAGTCTCTCAATTCCGCATGATATATACGTCACATGAAAAATATGAAGGAGTGTATATATATGGGTTATGATCCACTTATACTATGTAAAATTCAACTAGTTTTACACTAATTCATTCATGGCCATTATATATATGTATATATATATAGATATATAGAAAACCGTTTAAATTGAAGCTAATTAGTATCATAACATTATAAATGTTTACACTTAAATTTGAACATAAACTTGAATAATTCGACTTTACTTGACTCGAATTGGATTTCATAAACTCGACTTGAAAAAATTCAAATAAAGTTTTAGTTATAAAATAAGACTTGTTAATTCGACTAACTTGAAATTTTTTAACTTAACTTGACTCAATCGAATTCTCATCCCTCCTATTAATAGCCTAACGACAGACTAACTGAGAAAATAAAATAATATATTAAATATTCGCAAATGGTTCTTGAACATTGTAAATGGTACAGGACAATCACTGAACTATTTTATTATTATATAATAATAAATTTACTATTTAATTATTATAAAATAATTTTTATATATTTATAACAATTAAATATTTTAATGAAACTGAATAACCACTTGCGGTGGGGAATCAAACACTAGTTTGATTAACCTTGGAACATGGGAGAGGCCGAGAAGGTGAGATCATGGGTTTGGACACGTGTCCCTCCTTAAATGGGCTAGAGAAAGTTCACATTAATAAAATTTTGTCCAAAGCCCAGCTTACCGGTCCATTTACTAGAAGGCTTATCTTGTTCGAAGGACGATCCAATTCAAAACAAAAATATTAATTTTTATTTAATTCTGTTCATATTGATACACCACTGATATTATAAATTTATTTAATTTTATTCACATTCATAAAATTCATGAATGAAGGGCAAAATCTATCCGCCTACAATTTTCATTTACTTTTTTTTTTTTACAAATGTGCAATTTTATTAATCGTGTCGAGATTTTTCTTAAAATAATGAGATTAGGACAATACAGATCCATCATATGTCTTAGAAATTTTTATTTATAATATTACATCTGCAACATTTAAAATTTTCATGTCAAACCTTTTAATCAACATATTGAATGTTGATTATGTATTCATTACTCCCAAATATTATCTACATATAGACATACAATTAAAACTAATTTTAGTGTTTTCGAATATGTTCTTATAACAAGGACTAATGTGAGCAACATACAAAGCTGTTGAGGCAAACAAATAATTTCAAGCAAATTACATGACATTAGTGGTAATTTAACCAACCAAATGAGGAGGGTATCGAATTCGATATTGTTATCCTAGGTGATTCGGGTTGGAGCAGTTTGTTTGTACGATGTGTGTGCGCATTGTTAAATGGCTAAGATTGATGGACAATATTATCTTGTAATCACACCAGACAATTCAAATAAAATATCGGTATTAAGACATAAATATGGATAAAATTTGTAATTATCTTTAAATTGTTTATACATTAATGTAAAATAGTGCAAATCCTGATTTTAAAATTATAATTATGAAAACTTAACTTTTAAAATTGAAATTAATGAAAATTATTAAAAAAACGACTAATTTAATCATTTTTATTATACTTTAAGTTTTAATTGAAAAAGTAGTTTTTAAAATAGAAAAAACTTTGATACACAGGCCGTGTAAACTTTAGTTTACAAGTGCCTTTTAGTTTTAGGGGTTAGGATTTTAATTTAGGTTTAAGGTTTAGGGGTTTAGGTTGTAGGGTTTAGAATTTAAGGTTAGTGTTTAGAATTTTTAGGGTTTAGGGTTTAGAGTGTGGGGTTTAGCTTTTTAGGGTTAGGGCTAAGAATTTAGGATTTAAGTTTTTATAGTGTAAATACACAGGCTTGTGTAAAATTATTTTACACAATATTGTGTATCAAAGTGTAGCGATGTCTTTTTTATCGCTAAAAAAGTGGGTTTTCGAAGTGTTTGAAAAGGTGTTTGTGATTTTTTTTGGATATAAAATATTTATTCCGTGGGGTTTTAAAAGAAACCGCATTTAAAAAAAATGGAGTCGCCACCGGCCACTTAGGTAGGCCGGACACCATAAAACCAGAGATTCAAAAAGATTGGGTTCGGGAGTCGGTTACGGATGGGGAAGGATTAGCACCCCACACCGCCCAAAATTGGTACTTTAATAATTACCGCTTTATTAATATTGGATTTTCCGGATTAAAGTGACGATTATTTTAAAATTCGGTCATAATTGCGAATAAATTTTAAGGGCCCCGTTATCCGAGAATAAACGCCCAACCACTATCACTACGCCTGATACTGGCCCCGTTTACGCTCGGATAAAAGGGCACCGCATTAACAATTTATATACCATATGCAATCTTAATGACAAAAATATAAGACATAGCGAGATAATTTAAAAACAAGAAATATTCACATATCGTAATACTAATCTAATATAAATGAAATACGCAATTAAAATACACATATACATACCAAGCTTAATATCAGATAAAAGCAAACTTAACATGCCACAATAACAAGGTAGGAATAAATACATATATAGACGAACATATATTTCAAAAAGACATACATGCTAGTAATAAAACATATTTCAACATATATGGGACAACATATCGTACAAAAATGGTAAATATACTAACATGTAACCCTAAAAAAAACAAGAAACATACACACATACAAGAATACAAAATATATCATGTACGAATCAACTAAAACATAACATGCTTAATATGAATAACCGAACAAAAAAAAAGATACATAATTATCATAAACTTAATACACATATACATGTAAACATAAAAATACATGACATATACGAGGGATATATAATAAGATAAGAGACTACATTAACATATATGATTATAATACGAACATGAGTATTTACATAGAGACATGACTGAAATGAAAGAAAAATAAAAGTCAGTGGCAGAAATTAAAGAACAATAATAGGTAATTTAAGGACTAAAATGCGAAGTAAACAGAACCTAAAAGGATCAAAAATGTAATTGAACCAAGGGACGGACCCAAAATGAAAAGTTCAAAAACGCGGGATGGTTAAAGGCGTAATTTTACCATTTGAAATCTGATTCGGTGTAATTTAGGGACTGGATTGCAATATTTTGAAACATAAGGGGGACTGGAATTGTAATTATACCATACGACAAGACAAAAACGAAAATGTTGAAAACGCGGGGGGATTTAGTGTGTAATTTACCCATTTAACGAAATAATAATAACTATAAAAACCCTCTTTTTAGGCCGAAACCAAATTTTCGGCCATTTATTTCATTTTTCGGTTTTATAACTCAAACCCCTTCTTCATTTTCTCTCAAATCTCCCCTCGAAAACACACCAAAATAAACCCCGTCTCACCTTTGACACGAATCCGAGGTTGGATTCAGAGGATAACCCTCTATTTGCCCTAGATCTAGGAAATATGAAACGAAAAAAACCCATTTTTAAACCCAAAACGAAACTACAAGGGGTCTCCCCCTCCCTTCAGTTCACCGTATCTGGCTTGGGGAAGCCGAAAGGCTTGCCACTGAGGAGGGGAGACCCACAGACAGCGACGGTAAGATCTCTGACTCTCTCTCTTTTTCCTTTTTTTACTTCTTTTGTATATGCATGCAAAAATAAAAAAAAGGTAAACGAATATTTACCACTGGACTTTTTCTTTCGATTATAACTTGACTGGTTACAACTTTGTTCCTTTCGATTACACTCTCTTTTTTTCTGTTACAACCTTCTCTCTTACACAATATTTGTTTCCTACATATATATGATTGTCTTTGTTTTGGTGCAAGTTGCATATTACTTGCTTTTTCAGATCTGGACTGACAAACTTTTTTCTTGCTGTGTTTGACATGTTCTGAGCACGGTGGTTGAAGATCGGCATGGTGGCGGTGTGGGGGTTCTGCCAGCGGCCAGATGCGTTCTTGGCCGTTAGATTAGATCTGATCTAACGGTCGAGATGGCTTGAAGGACGAACGGCCCAGATGAAGCCTCGATTTGGTGAAACGACTCCAAATCGTGCCACGTGGAGCTCAGCAGTCGAGGAGTCAGAGCGCGTGGGGCTCACGCACGCGTGGGATATCAAAGCGTCCGCGCGTGGCACTCGAACGGTCCATACGTGTGGAGCACGCGGCTGGCAGATATTTTAGTCCTTGGTTAGATCGTGGCCGTTGGATCAGATCTTGATCCAACGACCCACAGTCACCTGCACACACAGTAATTGTAATTAGATAGGGTTTGGGCCAACCGGGCCTTGAAACTATTTGTAATTGGACTTGGACTGTAATTTATTTATTTAATATATATATATATTTGGATTTCATTTCATATCAGCCCAATAATATTAATAATAATATAATTATAGCAGCAATACACATACATAATACAAACGTATACTTATACAAACATTAATTAATATAACATACTAGCATACGTACATATAATCATACACATAATTAACATAACATCTATATACATTAAACAAATACGCTCGTACTCTAGATACATACGCGACACACATACACCATTAATACGTATACATACATAGCTTATAATATACATGCACACCACACCTTATATATATTAGTAATACTCATGCAAACAATAAACATATAATATAATAAGTATACATGCAACACTAATATGTATTTACAGGTAAAAATGAGTGATTACACAAAGTTTTACCCTTTTAAAATTATCTTTCCAAAATATATTTAGAAGGACATCCTTTAGATGTTTATTAAATTTAAAATGATGATTAATATGATCATTTGAATGGCCCAATATTCAATTAGGCATGCCTAATTCGTCATTTAATAAATTTAAATGCCGCATTAAATTAAATGTAATAAATGAAATTATACCAAATAGATGAAAGATTTTAGATTAAAAAATAGAAAAACTTTTTTTATTAGATGTTAAAAATCCATTTTAAAAACCAACAATCAGTTAGTCTAGTGGGATGAGACACTAAATTCTTTAAGCAATGTCAGATGTTCGAATCTTGATGTTATAAAAAGAAAAATTGAGTTTGAAAAGTCGCTCATAATGAACTTTTACAAAATTTAATTTAGATTAGTCGGTCAATAAATTAAAAATCAATAATTAAACAAAAAAACTCATTTTAAAAGAGTTCGATCTTCACATTATGTATTAATTTTGAAGTTTGTAGTCATACATATTTTAAAAGAGAAAAATATAAAATGTGAACCGGTTATAAGTAGTGAAAAGATACAACAATTTGGTACGAGTATTAAGTAATTCATTAATAGATTCAAATGCGGCATTAACTCTTTTAAAAAAGTATATTGCATTAAATATAAAAAGCCCCATTACTTTGCCTGATAGTCAAAGGGTTCATACCTCTGAGGTAAATGTTTAAAGGTTAATATAAAAGTAAGTGCATAAATCATATATTTTTGTTAATTTTTAAGTGTTTAAAGTCTTTTTTTTTATAAAAATAGTTTAAATAAATGTTTAAAGTTTTATTTATTTTTATTAATTTTAGGTATCTAATAGTTATTTGTCGTTTAAGAAAATATCTTAACCAATTAAAATTTGACAAATGGCATGTTTTAAATTCCAATTTCTTTTAATTATTTTTTTATTTTTAGTAATTTAATTTTTTTAGAAAAGCCTAAATTTCTAAAAAAAATTCTAAAATAGTCTTAAAATTCTCAAATCTCTAAACCCCAAATAGTCATTACTACCACCTTCAATAGCGGTGGCCGAGCCACCCCTTTCAGTCGTCAAACCCAACCGACTATTTCTTCACCTACCATCATCGAAAATCGACGAATAGTGTGCTAGCCGAACATTAAGTGACGAATGTGAAATCTTTCTTCGACTGACACGCCGTTTGTTGATTTTCGGCGATAATAGATAGAAGAAACGACTGGCTGGGTTCAACGACTAAAGGAGGTGGCTCGGCGGCGGCTATTGGCAGTGGTGACTATTTGGGGTTTTAGGGACTATTTCAACATTTTTTTAAATTTTAGGGTTTTTTTGAAAAATTTAAAGTTTGAGTTTAAAAAAAATATTGCCACGTGTCAAGCATTCCCCACAAATAATTACTGTTAAGCTATTTTTATACCAATTTAATAAATTTAACTCTACATATTTAAAAATTTCATAAATTTAATCATTTTGAGATATTATTAAACCAAATGAGTTTATCGGATCAAAACAACAGTTGAATAAAATACCTTTTATCGTAAAGCAATAGTAAATTACCGTTAAACTGTTTTTATATCAGGAAAGTAATATAACATTTTTAGGAGAAAAATAAAAAATAAATTGATGAAATTTCTAAATATGAAAGGTCAAATTTATTAAATTGATTTGAATTATGAGCAAATTGATAGAATATATAAGTTTTGGAATCAACTCGAGAGAATATGCCTAGTTTTAATACCAACTTGGGAGTAAAAATTCTTTAGGTACCAAATTGGGAGAATGTGCCTAGTTCAGATACTAACATAAAAGAAAAAAATTAGGTACCAACTTAAAAGAATGTGCATAGTTCAAATACCATATGTGTATTTAAGTCAATATTAAATGAGTTATATTGTATTCTAGTCGGTACGTTTATTTGTTTTTTTTTTACTGAGGGTCCTAGGATCAAATCCCATTAGTTGTATAAATTTTATTTTTTTGCTTTATTTCTTGCACGTTTATCTATGTAATCTTATTTTTCTTTATAAATATTAAAAATTAGGTAAATTGCTTTTTTATCAACCAATTTTTAATATTTTCAATTTTATCATCAAAATTTCAGAATTTGTTCATTTTAGTTACTATGTTATTAAATCACTCATAACGTGATGAGGTGGCATTTTAAAATTGTCGTTTAGATTTTTATTTCCACATACATGCCATTAACTTTTCCTTTGACTTTCTATTTTCCATCTAAATTTTCCCTGTAGCACATTTTGTATAATCTATTTCCCCCTTGAAAAATCAAAAAGCACCACCATAATTCCTATAGCATGGACCCAAAGCTATCACAACCAACCATCATTCACTATTACTTTTGTATATATATATATATATATATCAACGACAACAAAAGTCTTTTTTGGTGGCGTCAGTCCTAATGTTGATGGTTATTGGTACGTTAACAAGGTAAAAATTATACTGTCAGATAATAAAGTCCGCTGATAAATTAAGTGAACTTGACAATGATCATATTGAGAAATTATAGCTCTTGACAACATTCATGATGAGAGACTATAGCTAAATGGGAATATGGCGAGGTTACTTTTAGGTAAGTCTTGAAACATCTTAAAAAAACTCTAAATATTTTGAAGTCCTTGATAACAAAAGACTCAAATATTCGAGATACAACAAGATCAATTCAAAGAGAGAAGGGCAGCAAACATACAAAAAATATATGGCCATTTTTATCTTTTTGAACTAACTCATAAGACATTTACTATATTTATCCTTAACATCGAACAACTATCACGATTCATCGTCGAAACCTGACATAACACCTTTAAACCCACAAATTTCACCATAATTCCTTCACTCGACAGTAATGTTTTTTTGTTTGATCATGATTTTGTTCAACTAGCTCCATTACAAACTTTGTTAACAAAAGTTGATGAAACATGAGGAATAAAAGACAACAATCGATACTTATCAAAAAAAAATTATATGATGTTGATTAAAACCATATGTAATTAAGTTTGACTCGTATCATGTCTGAACTCTCACATATACTTAAAAGTTTAAATTCAGTTTTTGTCCAATGTTATAAATATATTATCTCATAGTTATTTTCATTTTTTGTTTTAATTTGTTTATCAATATTATATGTATAATTTATAAAAATAAATAAAAATTAAAAATATTAAATGATTTAATATATTTTATTAATAAATACAATTGACCACCAACAACCAGTTGATCTAACATGATGAGACATTAAGTCTCTTGAACAAGGTCAAATGTTCGAATCTTGATTTTGTGAATGAAAAAAATAGCCTTAAGGTGTAGCTAAAATGAGTCGGCCCTACATAAATTCTTACTCAGTTAATAAGAATTTGTGCATAATTCTTATCATTTTGATAAGAATTTAGGTTATAATATAATAATTTGTGTAGTTACACAAATTATTACCTAAGGCAAAATCTACACAAATTCTTACCCAGTTGATAAGAATTTATGTAATTACACAAATTCTTACCCAGTTGATAAGAATTTCGATTATACCTAATTTATTACCTAGTCCTATATAAATTCTTATAAAAATAGTAAAAAATTGTGTAGGGCGACATTTTAGCCGCATCCTACATGCCTTACATTAGAATTTCCATATTTCGAGATTTCCACATGTAAATATAGGATATCTACACATGTGATTTTCTTTTTACCGTGGCTTTAAGATTTGTCATCAACGATCGTACTAACATGTTTCTAAGCTCTATAAAACACAAATTGAGAAATCAGAGAATCATTCCAAGGTTTTAAACAAACCAAAATAGCAAAAACTCCATAAGTGAAAGATGCTGAAGCAATTTTCTTTCTTCTCTTTGGTTGCTACATCGGAGTTAATTCTCATCCTCAACCATTGAAGCATCTCACGAATGAGCTCGAAGTGCATGCGCCTGCAAGTGAAGTCTGGGAAGCTTTTAGGAACCTTGGCATCTTAAGAATCGCTTCTCAACAAAATCTTATCCAAAGCTTTCAGGCTTTGAAGGGCGATGGTGGGGTTGGAACTGTTGTTTATTCTAATGGTTTGAATCAGGGAATTCAAGCTATACAGAGCGATTCATTGTGGTTGATAACCTGAGGAGAATGGAAGTGGCGCAAGGCCTGAAAGGTGACTGTCTAGCAATTGGTTGCTCGGTTCAAATTGTTACATTTGAGATGGTGGAGAAATCCCACAACTCGAGCATCATAAAAGCCGGCATTGCTTATGCTGTCAAGAAAGGCTTTGAAGCCAAGGACCCTAAGCCAAACATCCAACTTGTAGTAGCTCTTTATCAACTTCTCAAGAACTTTGTTGAGAACTAAAATCATGCTTAAGTAAGTGTTTAACCAGCTAGAAGCTACACTCAATAACTTGACTTTTCTGGGTGCAACTTTAATAAAATTGATTATGATCTGTGTACTGGATCATAGTTCTTGATCAGTTTTTAATATATTTATAAAATCTTATGATCCTTTGAAGGGATTTGTGCTTGTTTTAAGTAAACTAAAGAGCAAACCTGTGTTTATAATGAATCACTTAGATCACTTACGAAATCAAGGACAAAGGTTCTTTTAAATGAATAGACACCAAATTTTGTGTTGGCTATTCAATTCGAATTTTACAATATTTAAACACGTCGATGAGACAAAAATCTGCTGCTCCTTTTCTAGAGATGGCAAATGAGTGATAGGGCTTGGTTTGGGTCATTTTGGGTATGATTATATCCAATTTAAGTTCGGGTCTGGTGCAGACATTTAGTTTTAGTTCTGGTCTATAATGATTTCGGTTCGAGTATCGGGTCGGTTGATTTTCGGTTTGACTGATTTCAAGTCCGGTTAAAAGCGGGTTAATTGAAGATCAGTCGGTTTCAGTTGGATTTTCGGACCGAGTTAGGTTTTTACACCATATATATCACTTAATATAACATGTATATTTGACTTTTTAGTGAGTTGTGCGACAATTTACATCTCATCTTTCTTTCTTTTTTTAAATATATTTTCTTTATTTCGATTTGCCTTCCGTTCGGTTGAAAATCGGTTCAGGTCTATTTTCGGTTCAACTAAATTTTAGGTCAATTTTAGTTCGGTTCAATTAATTTTGGGTTAAATCCGGGTCATCGTGTTCGGGTAAATTGGTTCGGGTCTCGAGTCAAGTTTTCCAAGTCTACCCTTTTTGTTGCCGTTTTTATGCCTCAACGCTACAAAATTAAATTATATTCTCTAACCCTGAATTTCAAATTATAAACCCTAAAAAATACACCCTACCCACACTTTCCTAATCTATAACTCTAAACCTTAAACTAAATTTTTTAGTGTGGGGGCAAAAATAAGGACACCGAAAATGAACAAGGAATTTCTATTCCGTAGATTAATTTTTGAGCCGGAGTTTGAATTGCATTGAATTTTTAGTTTAATTTTAGGATTTTGTTTGAGTCTCCCACTCACTGTTAAGATTAAGTTAGAGTACATATATATACTATATGTTAGGTACCTATATGCATGGGGTATACATATTACCATGGGTACCATGCATATAGAGTACCTAACATATAATATATATGTATGCTCTCGAATATTTAGTTTAAATGAGATTAAACTGAAAATTTGAAATTACTCTATTAAAATAAAATTATAGTTAATAAATTAATTTTATTTTATTTTAAATTAATATCATATAATAAGTCTTTGATTGTACTAGTTTCGCGGGTTAATTAAATGTCAATTAAGTTAAAAAAATTATTACAAGAATGCACTTTTTTAAAGGAAATAATTGTGGTCTGTCTTATCATGTTGATAATTGTGCAATGTTCGTGGGTGTTAATTTTTTTTGAATAAAAAGGAAATTCATTCAACATAAAAAAACAAGAACAACATAAACAAGTGTCCCAAGCTGTCCGAGCAAAGAATCAGTCAACAACTTGAATAGGAGATATTTTTGCGAGAATCTTTATTCGAAAACAGGCTTTTCATTTCAAAAAAAAGAAATAGGACATCGTCATCAAAGGTGTCATTTAAGTCAGACTAGAAACAAAAAAAATATTAGGGAAAAAGCCATCATACATCGAGCAACTCTCATCCCTACGAAGACGCGAGAAGTGACAACCTAGGATCACCAACAAACCGCCATAAAAGACACTGATTTTCAACCTTTGTGCACCAACCAGTGAAGGAGATGATGATCACCGGGGAAGGAGATAACGAAGCAACCATCTAGTGTGTCTTCCCACCACTATGGATGGCTGCTGAAAATGCAATCATGGTTGTTGTGGATGGTTCTCCGAGGAACCACCCGTCATCTCAACTTCATTGTTATATCCATACCTTTCGTTGTTGAAAAATTTATAAAAAAGAGAAAGGAACTGTAAAAAGGTTAACTCTTTACCAGTAACATCTGCAGGTGACTGTAATAGGGCTAGCACTTTATCCGTACAGTTGACTTCACATTCTTTCTCATGTTCTTTTCGATCCGTCCGAGGGATCAAGAAAATGTTTTTTAGATATAGGGTTAACACTATAATCTACCAACATGAGAATGTAAACTGCCACCATAAACTCCATACTTTTTTTTGCTAAATGAATTATCCAAAGCAAGAATGTAATTTGTCACCATATCTCTCAAGCTAGGATCCAAATAATCCTTGGACTGAGTGCTTTATCTTGACTTTGGAAGCAGTGAAGGAGAAACAAAGTCAACTATGGATTTCTTTATTGACTGGTCCTTATCGCCTTGACTGGAGGGTAACACAATTGTATGGTTCGTGGTTGGTACAGTAGGCAGAGAAATACCAGTGTGAGAGCCAGACACAATCTTCGGATTAATGGAGATATCGTCTGTTTCAAGATTCATGTCATCTTTTTCTTTTCCTATTTCAACATTTCTCGTATCTTCTTTCAATGGATAGATAGCCATCCTAGGACTGATATTGTCAGAAACATTATTTTTGTCATGAACCCTAACTTCATCTTCAACCTCTTTGTCTTTTGTAGCATGCTTTTCTTTTGCGTAGACCTTTGCAGGCATAATTTGGTGCTTCAATTTCCATGTCTGGTTATCTTCTTGGCTTCTTTTTCATGTTGAAGAGGCCCTCAACCATGGATCATATCGACCTACAAGAGAATGTTGCTTGATGGAAACATTAATTTCTTCATCCTCCTCCAAGTCTAAAGGGTTTTCATGAGTGCTTGACTCGACTGTCAGAACTGCTTTCCAGTAGTTAACCACGTAATTTGGTAATAATTTAATATCATCTTTCCTCAATTAAATGATCATCTTCTTATTTAATATGATAATTTCTATTTTTTTTTTAAGGCTAAAGGGTCAAATTTGCCTGTATAATAATTTGAAATCAGCAATATTGCTCTTACTTTTTAATTTCCATAATGTTGTCCTCAAAGTCAATCAATTGCAGTAATGTTACCCATACATTTTAATTTCTGTAATTTAAAAATATTTATAAAGTATTAAAAAATTGAACAATTTCACCAAATTTTCGTTCGCTTCTCTACCTTAAACTGATGTTCATTAATATTTGATAGGTTTTATTACTACTCTAATAGAAGGATGGTTCTATTAAAAATATGTTTAAGGAATATTAGTTGGTTTATCGTAACCAGAAACAGTCAAAGACTTTTTCAATGGTTTTTTTAAATATTTTGAAATTTTAATTTTTTATATTTATGACTTTATATTTATGTTTTATCATTTAATTAAATTGTTAAATTTTTTAATACTTTATAAATATTTTTTAATTTTTGTATTTATATTTTTATTATTTTATAATTCCTAATACATTTTAATTTTTATATTATTTTTTATTTTCAATAATTTTTTGAATATCTTATTTATTTTTATTAAGTTTATAATTTTTTAAAAAAAATGAAGAATATTTTGATTTTTATGAGAGTTCTCACTTTGCTTATTTATCTAATTTTATTCAAAAACTAAATAAATCGAGGGAAAATTACTGCAATTGAATGACTTCAAGGAAAAAATTATATGAATGACTTAACCGTTAACTACCACGTTAGCACTTTAACGGTCAACGTTGGTCAAAGGGCAACATTGCTGTAATTAACTAACTTTGAGGATAAAATTACAGAAAATAAAAAGTATGAACAACATTGCTGATTTCAGATTACTAGGCAAATTTGATCCATTAGCCTTTTTTAAAAGTATTTGATATGAAACATGCATTATTAGTAATCTTATACATTGATTAAAAGTATTTGGCAATAAACGCACACTTGATATGAAAACTTATGCTTTTTTACGAGAACATATCAATAATTCTATATTGTTTGAACTCATACAGAACTCAACCTGAATTGACCCGAAGATTTAAAAGTTGACCTAAATTAAAAATCGACAGCTCTAATACCGACTTGAAGATTCAAATACTGACCCAAATAAAAAATCGACATATTCGATACTTACCTGAATTGAAAGCCGATCGATTTGATATTAACTCGACTCAAAAATCGATTGATCGAATATCAACCCCACTCGATATCTAACTTACTATAGACCTGAATCAAATTTAAACTAGAATCGATCCGAAAGATCCGATTGCCACCTCTACGTATGATTTACGATGGCATATGATTAAGTAAGATGCTAGAACTTTCTATGAAAATTAAGAACAAGAATTATTAATATGAACTGAAAAAAAGATTAATTCATTATAGTGCACTGTAACACACAGTGTCGTATTTGGGCTTGTGCAAAAGGGGTATTCGCCCAGGGCCCATAACTTTTACAGTGAATTATACTTATAAAATAATATTTTTATATTAATTATAGAGTTCAGTTTTTTTTAATACTTGCTATTAAGAGTCTAATTTGTTCCTAATATTTATTATTAGGGGTCCATTTTTTTAATATTTATCATTAGGGGACTAATTTTTCCCAATATTTATTATTAGAGGTCTATTCTTAAAATTTATTTATTTTCCTAATATTTGTTATTAAGGCCCCAATCCCCCCCCCAATATTTGTTATTATGAGCATACTCTTAAAATTTTTTTCTTTGTAATACTTGTTATTAAGGGCCCAATTTTTTCAATACTTGTTATTAGGGGCCTATTTTTTTCAATATTTGTTATTAGGGTTTACTCTTAAAATTTATTTATTTTTCTAATACTTGTTATTAAGGGCCCAATTTTTTCTCAATATTTTTTATTATGGACGTACCCTGCAAATTCAATTTTTTTTCTTATCAATATTGTTATTAGGAACTTAATTGTTTTTTTTTCAATACTTATTATTAAGGACTTACTCTTAATTTTTTCAATACTTGTCATTAGGGACATTGATTTAAATAATGGTCCTCAACAGCAACATTGGTCGTTATTTAGCCGTAGCGACATCTCCTGAAACTAGAATACCCACAACCGTTATGTCCACAATAGCATATATCATTAAGAAAATTCACGATGCGATACTCGCACTGACCACAAGTAGCATATGTTATGTTCGTAATGGCGATTAACTAAATGTATTCGAAAACGCAACTGTAATCGTAATTTAAATCCCTGATTAGGGGTCCAATTTTTGGTTCGCCTTAGGGCCACTAAAATCTCAAAAATAGGCCTGACAACACACTTCACTGAATCGAAATAGATTAATGAGATTTGTTAAATGTTTAACACCTTTATGACGTGAATGAATGATGAAAAAAACACAATGTTGAAAGTTTAGTGAGTAAATTGACTGTTTTGAAAGTTCAATGGCCAAAATAGGTTAGAGAGCAAAGTTGAGTGATGATTTAGGTATTTTACCCTTAAAAAATTCACGATGCAATACTCCCAGTGACCGCAAGTAGCATATGTTATGTCCGTAATGGCGATTAACTCAACATACCCGAAAATGCAACTGTAATCGTAATTTAAATCCTTGATTAGGAGTCCAACTTTTATTTGCCTAAGGCCACCAAAATCTCAGAAATAGGCATGACAACGCACTTCACCGAATCCAAATAGATTAATGAGATTTGTTAATCGACTATGACTTGAGTAACGGCTTGATATGATTGTTTAATGTGATAACATGCCATAAATGCCCTTGAAATCTCGTAGATTTTTTTCTTGACAAAATTTAAATTTAATTCTGATCCTACTTAGAGGAGAAGGGAAGAAGGACTTTAGGGGAAGGAAGAAGAGTGCTCATAGTAGATTTAAAACTCAAATTTTAAAGAACTATGAGGGAACAAAAACGAGCAGCCAAATATGCTTGCTCAATATCCTAGATTTATTATCTAGTATAGTTAGTGTATCATATGATATAATGACGCTTGTCTTCGTGATAGATTTGTTGTGAATGTTGCCTAGAGAGCACTGGGGATTAGATGGAAGTCGTGCCTTTCACGCATTGTAGATTGGATATTTGTAACACTCTTTACCTGATTTGGAGTAAGGAGGATCACATTCAATAACAAGGACTAATATGACTAAAGTACAAAGAAGGTCAAATTCAATCGAAATACTTTTTGAACTTTTATAACAAATAAGGATTGAAGTATAATATATGAAATATTGTATCAAGATCCACCAGACGAAGAAGTCATGAGTCAAAAATTTTAACAATTTTTACCTAAAAGAGGGAAAGAGGACTATGTGTCAACTAGGAGAGAGGACTATGTGTCAACTAAGAGTTTTTAACACATGTTTTAGAGATTGTTGACATATATTAATACGATTTTGTAATTATGTTTAAATTGTTTATAAATTAATCAAATCAACATAAATTGTTTATAAATTAATTTAAATTTTATAATTATGAAAAAGTATCTTGTAATGTGTTTTTGGTAATGCCTAGTTGGTTTTGTAATGTATTGTCAACTCTTCCTTAGTTGTATTGTTCGATTCAGTTAGAAATCGGTATTTACACGTTGGTGTGGTGAGAAATGATTACGTGGTTTTGGTAATGCCTAGTTGGTCTTGTAATGTGTTGTCAACTCTTCCTTGGTTGTATTGTTCGATTGGTTAGAACCCGATATTGACACGTTGCACTCTTTTTCATCCAGTTAACTTTTAAAGTAGTTTTTTAATGAGCCTCGTGTCTTTGGCTTTATTTGTATGATTTTTCTATGTTAATCATACAAGTATCTTTTCAACAAAAAAAGTCTCTTTTCAAAGTATACTTAGGGCTAGTTTGACATGCTTTTGAAAAATGCGGTATGAAAGTATTTGGAAAAGTGATTTTAAAAAGTGCTTTTGAATAGTTTGGTTTAAAATAGGAGTGTTTAGTATTGCGGCCAAAAAGTGCTTTTAAGTAGATAAAATGTCTATTTTAGACATTCTTTTTGAAAATATAAAAGGATTGGTGATCTAAACGAAGATATATGAGTAATTTTACTTAAAAGTGCTTTTGGAAACGCTAAAAGCTAAAATTTTCAGCTTTTGAAAAACACTTTTCAAACCAAGCTGAAAAGCAATTTTGACCTCAAAAACTACCTGTTTTTTATTACTTTTGGACCCAAACCAACTTTTAAAGCAAAAAAACTGGTTTGAAAAACAATAAAAAACAGAGCCTTAGCCACTTTGCCATTGCTTAAATATTAACTTTTGCTTAAATAAGTGCTTTTACACTGAAAATAATTGCCAAACATTCAATTCAAAAGTGCTAATATAAGTGACAAAAGACAAAAACTATAAGCCGGAAATTCAAGCTTTTGGAGGTTAGAAATGCGTTTGGGGGTAAACTAGTTTTTATCCCTAATTTCATTCATACTTCTATTACTTATATATTTATTATTTATAATTATAATAATTAAATATTATTTTATTTTAAATTCTAACATAAATAAATTATATTAATTACTTAAAAATATTTTAAATTAATATTGTATATATCAAAATATTATTAATAAATTATAAAGTATTATTATTATTTACATTAATATAGTTCATGTATTATAATATTAAAAAACTCAAGTATCATTAAATTAAGTTATTTTTATTTTAGAAAATCATGTCTAAGAAAATCACGTATTATATTGATTTCTTACAGTATACTTAAAATTTATAATTTTCTAAAATATATTTAATATTTTAAAAATATATTTTCAATATATAAAGTAATAATGAGTTACTATAGATTATTTTTTATATTTTAGATTGATATATTTTATATGTTATAATATTAATGAGTTTAAATTAATATATTTTAAATTTGAGATCCATTAATTCGTCTATTGGCTTCTCATCTTGCCTGAAGAATGAGTTCGAATCCCGGCATGAGAATGTAATACCTCACTATTTAATTAAATTATTATATTTTAAATTTATAATATCATGTCTAAAATAAATATTTTATCTTCCCAAAAATATTTTTTTGACAATAAAACCAAACACTAAAATCTTAAACCTAACTTTTCAAAATCACTATTCTACAGCACTTTTAAACTCAAATTTTCACAACACTTTTCAAGAGCAATACAGAATTAGCCTTAAGCAGGAATATAGATTAAAAATAGTGATTTACGATAAAAAATGATTAATATGGTAAGTAAATTACCCAATATTCAATTACGCATACCTAATTGGTCATTTAATAATTTTAAAATGCCGCATTAAATTAATGAAATAAATTAAATTAATTGGTCATTTAATATTATACTCCATAGATAAAGGCTTTTAGATCAAAACTAGAAAATATTTTTTAAGATGTTGACCATATTTGGTAAACAACGTTTTGAGTTAAAATTAGATGTTTGAGCTAAAATTAAAAATTTAACCAATCAAATACGCTAATTTGGATGTTTGGTGAATTGCGAATTTAAGTAAAATCATTAATATTTAAAAAGTTACTAATAGTAGCTTTTTGAAACTAAAGATTTTAACATAAGAGTTGTAAATACTCTTTCACCCTTAACAATTACTAAAACTATCCAAACAACCTAAATTTAATCTTTTCTATTTTAATTTACATGGTGACATTTGTAAGCTATTTTTTTATCAATAAACCCCACATAGCATTAAACAACACAGAGATTACAAAAGGCATGGAACACGACAGCGTGAAACCTACCCCATGCAAAGCCATGCACGTACAAGAAAGAAGCCCAAAGGCCTGACCTATAAAGAGAAGCACAGTAACCGAGTCAGAAAGCACCAAACAAAGGCTCGGTTGGCCATGAACCGCAAAAAGAGAAAAAAACGAGATTGAAAAACAAAGGGTGACACCCAGCAAACAGAACCAACGTCCGGAAGGACAAGGATCAAACACCAAACCTAAGCCATGAAAACCAAGAATCTTACTATATCGAGTGAGATTTCCGTCCGGAGGCAGGCTTTCTCGTTCGATCTGAACGAGGGTCTTTGTCATCTTGAACAATGTAGGATAGCATCCATACTTGGGCAAGTACAAGGCAGCTCTGCCAATGACTTCGAAAAACCATTGTCTTAAGAAGGAGCTCAGAAGAAGAGGCACGCACCGAGAGAAACAAACAAAGCACATCCATGGATCACGATCGGGAGGTAAACAAAACATGATCCGTAGGGAAGGATTGAGCCTTGAAGCTACCCTTCGATCCTTCCCAAAGAAGGTAGCAAGGAGCTCCGCAATCATGGCAAATGCAAATAACCCATAGAAGGGTTATCCGCAATCATCGATTCAGATGAAACCACCTCAGGGCCAGTTCCCCCATCTTTAACCTCGCCTTGCACATCATCATCACTTAGCTCTATTTCTTCACAGAGCATAAGGTCATCACCAAAAACCATGGACGGCTTCTTGGTGATGTTTCTTCCAGTCGGATCGATACCCAACTCGATGACCCATATTTCATCTAGCATCATCCTAGAGATTTCTATGTCATGCTTTGCGTCTAGTGGCTTGTTTGATTATGGTTAGTCACTTAAAACCAAAGATATGGCCCCTCTTTTTACGCTCAAATCGGTTGACCAAAGATAAAGCCACCTTGAGCATATTGATAAGTGTTCAAAAGTACTATTTTTCTTACCCTTTTTACTCATATTATTGTTAGACTTATTAGTTTCATAATTAGCTATTCATGCATTAATCCATGTTTCATTCCATCGTTGAGCTTGATTACATAACTTGGTAGTTTTTGTGGAAAAGATGCTGCTTTGGTGTGCTTTGTGTGTGTATGTGCAGGATCACTTGCCAAAGCAATGCCGAGCTAGTTGCCAGGGCAATGCATGAAGGATATGCCGAGCTAGTTGCCAGGGCAATGCATGAAGGAGACGCCGAGCCAGTTGCCATGGCAATTGTTGACAAAGAGAAAATGCAATAGGGATGTCGAAATTAAGGACTTTACAAGCCCAAGATGACATGGAGCAAGGCCCAAGCCCAAAGGATTTTGATTGCCATGCAGAGATTAAAGAAGAATTAAATTCCAAGAAGATAGGAGAAGTTCTAATAGGAATAAAATTATAATAAAGAATTATATTCTTTAAAGATAATTTAATTCCAACTCAAACTCCTCCTCAAAGAAGGACTTTGGCCTAGCCCTATAAATAGCAAGGAGATTTCGACAACTTAGAGGGAGAGCAAGAAGGCAAAATTCGACAAGTCCAAGAGAGGAAGCAAGGGGAATTTTCGGCAAGCTTCTAGGGCAAGGGATTTTCGACAAGCTTCATCTTTTCTTCCTTGTTCGATTGGGTTCATGCTAGGGATTAATTATCTTGTGTTTCTTTGGAACCTAGCCATGAACTAAATCTACTTGGCTATGGTTATTGTGTTTTGTGGTTGTGAGAAACTATTGGTTTTTGTTTAGGTAATAAGAGTTTGCACTTTTCTATTTCAAGGTTTATTCATTCTTGGTTCTTATTCTTGTTTGCGAGTGAATTGGGAGAGGATCTAGTGATTTCATCTATTTATCTAATATCGGGAGAGTTAGATTCAAGAAACGAATGAATATGATCTTTATTCAATCCAATGATGGTGAAGATTAATCCGGCTTAGGAATAAGTTAAGGATTTCAACGGCTAAGAGGAGCGCAAGATTGGTTGTTGTTCACCCTTGATTCACGCAGGGATGTATTATCAAGGCATGCACAAGTAGCTAGAGTTTCGACTTAGGGATAAGAAGAAACCATTGAAGAACGCTCCGCCGAACCTTGAAGTTGCTGCCCAGACGCCCAAGTAGTTGCCCAACTAGTTGCCCAGGCAACCATCGATTAGTTGCCAAGGCAACCCCGTTGTGCAAGTTGCCACATCAACTAAGTTGCCCGTGCACTCTTTTACCAAGACGATCCAATCGGCTATCACACCTCAACTCACGATAACCTGGCCTATCTCTCTCATTCGATCTCATCTTTTCATTTACTTAATTGCTTTCTAGATTAGTTATTAGTTAAAACTTTATAATCCTTTATTTGTGTTTTTACTTTTACAGTGCAAGAGACTAGATTCTTGAAGTAGCACCAATCCCTGTGGAGACGATATCTTTTATACTATAACTTACGACGTGTATACTTGCACATTTGCGTAGCACTTATTACGCGCAACAAGTTATTGGTGCCGTTGTCGGGGATTGGCAATAGCAACTTTGTTTTTACTTTCTTGCACTTTCTTTTTATTTTTCTTGTTTAAAATTCAAAGGGCTAACAAACTTTGGTTTTGCATTGGTATATGACCGTATGAGACCGACTTCACCGAATATCCCTTTGATCCGAAATCGGACGAACCTTACAAAGACTTAGACGAAGGATAAGAGAAGCAATGGCAAATCAAGACGGCAATATGAATCAAGATGTTCGAGCGGAGGAGGAGTGATTCTTGCACGAAAAATGAACTATTCGAGACTATCTTGAAGAAGATCTTGATGGACTTAACCCGGGAGTTGTCGCACCTGAAATTGAAGCCGACCACTTTGAGTTGAAACCGGTAATGTTTAATATGATCAACACAATAGGTCAATTTGGCGGCTCAAAGAATCAAGATGCACGGCAACATCTGAAATCTTTCCTCGAGATTTGCAACTCGTTCAAGATACACGGAGTCACCCCGATGTCCTACGATTAAGATTATTCCCTATTCACCGAGGATAGGGCGAAAGCATGGCTGAATAGCATTCTGCGGATCCATAGCATCTTGGACTGATCTTTGTCGTGATTTCCTTGCTAGATTTAATCCTACAAATTTGACTGATAAGCTTCGTAACGACATTACTTTTTTTTTTTCAAGCAGGATGATGAATCCATGTACGAGGCTTGGGAGCGATATAGAGAACTTCTACACAAATGCCCTCTACACGGATTCCCGGTGTGGACTCAAGTAACAATGTTTTACAACGCCGTGAATACACCAACAAGGATGATGCTAGATGCCTCGGCAAACGGCATACTCCTAGATAAGTCGCGGGAAGAAGCAATGCAAATTTTAAACAGGCTGGCCAAGAATGATTATCAATTCCCATCTACTAGAAGAAGAGGAGTTAGGCGCTAAGCCACAATACATGAACTAGGATCATCGATTCAATTTCGCACAATTGGCCGCTTTAACCAAGATGGTCCAGAACATGCAAAAACCAAACAACACACATGAAGTCAAGGTAATGGATTCTTTTTGTGAGTTATGTGGTGATAACCATAATTCTTCGAATGTATGCGAGAATCCGGAATCCGACTTCTATGTGGGAATTACAATCGAGCAACAACATGATGTCCAATACATACAATCCAAATTGGAAGAAGCACCGAATTTTTCATGGAGTAATCCCAACAATGCTCTAAACCAGAACAATCGAATGCACAAGCATCGGGATTCCAAGAGAATATGCCACGGCAACAAATGCGCAAAAGAACAACCGACGACATCTAGTTCTTTGGAAAATTCTCTAAATGCTTTTATGATGAAAACTGAATCTTATATGGCTGAGAATAGTAATTTCATAAAAAAGAATCGATGCTTTTATTAACAGACCGAGATGAGATTGCAAAACCAAGAGGCGGCAATCAAATCATTGGAAAATCAAGTCGGACAGTTTGCTCAAAATCTGAACACTAGACCACAAAGAGATTTACCTAGCGATACTGAAGTCGCAAGAGGAAGTGGCCATGAGCAATGTAAGGCAATCACCACCAGAAGTGGCCAACAAATTAGAGAGGTTCAAACCCGCTCGTCAAACAAAACTCCACAAAAAGATCAAGACAAACCTAGCGGCAAAGCCTCAGATGCTGAACCAGGAATTGCCGCGGCAACCGGCAATAAGCATGCCTCGGCAACCGACGACGCCTCGGCAACTTGCGATAAGCATGCCTTGGCAACCCCAGTTGATAACGCATCGGCAACTCCAGATGTCCCGGCAATGCCGTCAATCAAATTTCAAACCAATGAAAGGATCGAAGTTATCCGACTTCCACCACCATTCCCACAAAGGTTGAAGCGACAAAAGCAAGAATACCAATTCAAGAAGTTTCTTGATATCCTAAAGCAAGTCCACATCAACTTGCCACTGGTGGAAGCAATTGAACAAATGCCAAACTATGCCAAGTTCCTTAAAGACATTGTGCCCAAAAGAACAAGGCTAGAAGAGTTTGAAACAGTTGCCGCAACAGAGGGATGCATGGCAATGTTGCACAATCGTATGCCACCTAAGTTGAAGGATCCCGGAAGTTTCACAATACCCTGTTCCATTGGAAATCACTATGTCGGGAAAGCACTATGCGACCTAGGGGCTAGCATAAACTTGATGCCTAAATCAGTTTTCCAGAAACTAGGAATCGGGAAGGCAAGACCTACAACAGTTATGCTACAGCTAGCCGACAGATCCTATGTACATCCAGAGGGAAAAATCGAGGACATACTGGTAAAATTTGATAAATTTATTTTTCTCGCTGACTTTATTGTTTTGGATTGTGAAGCAGATGAGCATGCACCCATCATTCTCTGGAGACCATTCCTAGCAACAGGGAGAACCTTGATTGATGTTGAAAATGGAGAACTCACAATGAGGGTGAATGACCAGCAAGTTAAACTAAATGTGTTCCAAACACTAAGACATGCCGATGATCCAGAAGAATGCCAACTACTTCATGCCACGTCATAGTTTAACTTCGATGAAGAATTTAGTTGCCTCAGCAACTACATTGCCGACCACGAAGAACATGAGGAGTATGAAGAACCGGTCGATGAGGAACAACCAGAAGAGGCAAATTGGCTAGTCAACCGACCAGGTACATACTTTGAACCACTGGACTACTCAGGTAAGGAAGGTAAGCTCGAAAAACCCTCTATTGAACAACCACCAATTCTTGAGTTGAAACAATTGCCAGAACAACTAAAATATGTATACTTAGGGACCGATAATACATTGCCTGTAATTATTTCTTCTAAGTTACAGCCTGAGCAGGAAAAGAAGCTGATCAAGATGTTGAAGCTACACAAAAAGACAATAGGGTGGACAATTGCCGACTTGAAGGGAATTAGCCCGACGGTGTGCATGCACAAGATCTTGTTGGAAGATGATCACAAACCTTCAATTGAGGCCCAGAGGAGACTGAATCATGCCATGAAAGGGGTTGTAATGAAAGAAATCATCAAGTGGCTTGACGCCGGCATTATATACCCTATCTCCGATAGTACGTGGGTAAGTCCGATACAATGTGTACCGAAAAAGGGAGGTATAACAGTGGTAAGCAATGAAAATAATGAACTTATCCCAACCAGGACTTTGACCGGTTGGAGGGTTTGTATGGACTATCGAAAGCTAAACAAAGCCACTAGGAAAGATCACTTCCCATTACCCTTTATTGATCAAATGCTTGACCGTCTTGTAGGTAAACCCTTTTATTGTTTTCTTGATGGTTATTCAGGTTACAATCAGATTGCCATAGCACCAGAAGATCAAGAAAAGACAACCTTCACATGCCCATACGGTACTTATACCTTCCGAAGGATGCCGTTCAGATTGTGTAACGCCCCGACAACCTTCCAAAGATGCATGATGGCACTCTTTTCAGACATGGTCGAAGACTTCCTTGAGATCTTCATGGATGATTTTTCAGTTTTTGGTAATGACTTCGACGGCTGTCTCGACAATTTAGAGAGGGTGTTAGCAAGATGCGAAGAAACGGATTTAGTCCTCAATTGGGAGAAATGCCACTTTATGGTAGATGAAGGAATAGTGCTCGGCCACAAGATTTCATCCAAGGGAATTGAAGTAGACAAAGCCAAGGTGGACGTGATCGAGAGATTACCCCCACCAAATTCGGTTAAAGGAATTCAAAGTTTTCTCGGACATGCAGGTTTTTACAGGAGGTTCATTCATAATTTTTCTAAAATCACTAAACCCTTGTGTAATCTGCTTGAACAGGATAAAGTCTTCAATTTTGATGATTCTTGCACTCAAGCATTTGAAACCCTAAAGAAAAAGCTTGCCTCGGCACCCATTGTCGTTCCACCATATTTGACGCTACCTTTTGAGCTCATGTGTGATGCAAGTGATTTCGCGGTTGGAGCAGTCCTAGGCCAACGCACAAGTAAGACCTTCCATGTGATATACTACGCTAGTAAAACTCTTAATGGTGCTCAAGTGAATTACACAACAACGGAGAAAGAGTTACTAGCTGTAGTTTTCGCATTTGACAAGTTCCGATCCTATTTAATTGGTACAAAGGTAATTGTTCATACGGACCATTCGGCAATCAAATACTTATTTGCTAAAAAGGATGCTAAACCTCGTTTGATTCATTGAATATTACTTTTACAAGAATTTGATATTGAAATTAAGGACGAAAAGGAAACAGAAAATCAAGTGGCGATCACTTATCACGTTTGGAACGCAATAAGGAGGAGGACGCGAATCTTGAGATATGTGATGCATTCCCGGATGAACAAATTTTAATTGCCTCGGCAACCCTCGACGCCTCGGCAAACCTTGATGCCTCGGCAACCATGGATGCACATGCCTCGACAACTCTCGACGCCACAACAGTCTTTGACGCGCACGTCACGACAACAATACGGGAGCGATCAAACGCGGCAAAGACATGCCTCGGCAATACCCTGGTACGAGGATTTAGTTAACTTCCTTGTTTGTGGTATTTTTCCTTATGGCATTACTCACCAAGGGAAAAAGCGGTTCCGCCATGATGCTAAGCATTACTTTTGGGACGAGCCTCTTTTGTTTAAACAATGTGCAGATCAGGTTATACGCCGATGTGTCCCTGAAGAAGAGCAACAGAATGTACTCCGACAATGCCATTCTTCACCCTATGGAGGACATTTTGGAGGAACTCGTATCATGACCAAAGTCTTGCAATCCGGTTTGTATTGGCCAACATTGTACAAAGATGCCCAAGACTTTTACAAGCAATGTGATCGTTGCCAAAGGACGGGCAATATCTCTAGACGACATGAGATGCCACTCCAAAACATCATCGAGGTGGAACTGTTCGATGTATGGGGGATCGATTTTATGGGACCTTTCCCATCTTTATTCGGCAACCTCTACATCTTACTCGCCATCGACTATGTGTCTAAATGGGTAGAGGCAGCTGCAGTTCCCAACGACGATTCCAAGACCGTGCAACGATTCATGCAGAAAAACATATTTACGGTTTGGGATGCCGAGAGCAATTATCGATGACGGGGCAAGCATTTTGACAATGGACTAATTGCCAAGATGTTGCAACCCTTCGGCATATCACACAAGATCGCCACGGCATATCACCCACAAACCAACGGGCAAGCGAAATTTCCAACCGGGAGTTGAAGGGAATACTCGAGAAAGTTGTAAATCCCTCAAGGAAGGATTGGTCATTAAGACTAGATGACGCGCACTTTGGGCATATCACACTGCATTCAAAACACCCTTAGGTATGTCCCCTTCCGACTTGTCTATGGTAAAACATGTCATCTACTGGTGGAAATCGAGCACAAGGCGTCTTTGGGCAATCAAGACCGTGAATATGGATTGGGAAAGTGCGGACAAAAGCGCTTGATGGATCTCAATGAGATAGAAGAATTTCGTGCACTCGCCTATAACAATGCACGAATCTACAAGGAGAAAACAAAGCGATGACATGACAAGAAACTATTGCCACGGCAATTCACGCCGTCGAGGCAACTAGTTCTCCTATTCAATTCTCGGCTAAGACTTTTCCCGGAAAGCTAAAATCAAGATGGTCGGGACCATTCAAGTCGTCAAACCATTCTCCCATGGTGCTGTGATAATCAAGTCCATCTCTGACAACCATGAATTCAAAGTTAATGGACAAAGATTGAAGCACTACAATGGTGCCCATGTGGAACGTAACAAGGAAGTGATCAACTTAGGAGATGCATGAGCATGCTTTTCTTTCAGTATTTTCTTTTTCTTTTTATTTTTATTTTCATTTTTATTTTTAGGAGATATTTTTATTTTTTCTTCATTATCTTTAGTTTTCAGGTTTTCTCTGTTTTCTTTTTCACAACAAGACTCACAACTACTATGCTAAGGAAATTTACTGCCAAGATCCTTGCCCCGGCAACCAATGAAGAAGATGCCGCGGCAACCTACATCGTGCCTGCACAAGCTGATGCCACGGCAACCAACTCTAAAGATGCCACGGCAACCAAAGCTAAAGACATCCCGGCAACAAGAAAACAACCATCGCGTTCAAGCAAGAGAATCAAGACACCGACTAGAATGAGACTAATCATCTACAATGACGAACTCTTGGAGTAAGTCCTCGTATGCATTTTTTTATTTTTTTCGGTATTTTTATGCATGCATTGAGGACAATGCCTCACTCGAGTTTGGGGGGGATTGTTATTAGTAGTTACCATGTTTAGTTACATTAATCTTAAGTATTACATTTAGGATACATAAATTGCTTGCCATGCCCTTAATTGGAACAAGAATTGCTTAGATTTGATGAATATTCGATGATGACTTTGCCAATGCACTTAATTGATAGAATTTTTATTCTAGGATAACCATGGAAAAACTTAGAATTTTACTATGATGCTAAATTTGATGAAACACTGTTGTGGTTTGATTGATTTAAGGAGTTCTAGTAAACTTAGGTTGATAATTAACAAATTGGGGATTAGAATAAAAATTGGATGAATGCTAGAGGTGCCCAAATTGGCTCTAGCATATGCTAAAAAAATTGATCACTAGAGGTGCCCAAACTGGCTCTAGGAGGTGTTAAAATTTTTTAACTAGAGGTGCCCAAACCGCTCTAGTCGATTAAATTAACTTAAGAAAACTAAAAATAAAACACTAGAGGTGCCCAAAACTGGCTCTAGCTAAAACATGTTAAAAAGAACCCAATAAAGTAATTTGAAAACCTATTGTTTGCATAGGATCCGAAAAATCAACTTGCACACAACTCCACACACACTCACAAGCATTATAGTTTGATTCCGAGTAATTCCTCGTTTTCAAAATAAAAAGCCAATCATACTTTGTGCCCTGTTCGAAGAATTGAAATCAAGTTCAAAGCTAAGTTTGTGAAAGTTGAAGTCTTGGCGGTAATTATGAGTTTGCATTGCTTGAGGACAAGCAATAGTTCGAGTTTGGGGGTGTGATAAGTGTTCAAAAGTACTATTTTTCTTACCCTTTTTACTCATATTATTGTTAGACTTAGGCTCATATTAGTTGCATAATTAGCTATTCATGCATTAATCCATGTTTCCTTCCATCGTTGAGCTTGATTACATAACTTGGTAGTTTTTGTGGAAAAGATGCTGCTTTGGTGTGCTTTGTGTGTGTATGTGCAGGATCACTTGCCAAAGCAATGCCGAGCTAGTTGCCAGGGCAATGCATAAAGGATATGCCGAGCTAGTTGCCAGGGCAATGCATGAAGGAGACGCCGAGCCAGTTGCTATGGCAATTGTCGACAAAGAGAAAATGCAATAGGGATGTCGAAATTAATGACTTTACAAGCCCATGATGACATGGAGCAAGGCCCAAGCCCAAAGGAATTTGATTGCCATGCAGAGATTAAAGAAGAATTAAATTCCAAGAAGATAGGACAAGTTCTAATAGGAATAAAATTATAATAAAGAATTATATTCTTTAAAGATAATTTAATTCCAACTCAAACTCCTCCTCAAAGAAGGACTTTGGCCTAGCCCTATAAATAGCAAGGAGATTTCGACAACTTAGAGGGAGAGCAAGAGGGCAAAATTCAACAAGTCCAAGAGAGGAAGCAAGGGGAATTTTCGGCAAGCTTCTAGGGCAAGGGATTTTCGACAAGCATCATCTTTTCTTCCTTGTTCGATTGGGTTCATGCTAGGGATTAATTATCTTGTGTTTCTTTGGAACCTAGCTATGAACTAAATCTACTTGGCTATGGTTATTGTGTTTTGTGGTTGTGAGAAACTATTGGTTTTTGTTTAGGTAATAAGAGTTTGCACTTTTCTATTTCAAGGTTTATTCATTCTTGGTTCTTATTCTTGTTTGCGAGTGAATTGGGAGAGGATCTCGTGATTTCATCTATTTATCTAATATCGGGAGAGTTAGATTCAAGAAACGAATGAATGTGATCTTTATTCAATCCAATGATGGTGAAGATTAATCCGGCTTAGGAATAAGTTAAGGATTTCAACGGCTAAGAGGAGTGCAAGATTGGTTGTTGTTCACCCTTGATTCACGCAGGGATGTATTATCAAGGCATGCACAAGTAGCTAGAGTTTCGACTTAGGGATAAGAAGAAACCATTGAAGAACGCTCCGCCGAACCTTGAAGTTGCTGCCCAGACGCCCAAGTAGTTGCCCAGGCAACCATCGATTAGTTGCCAAGGCAACCCCGTTGTGCAAGTTGCCACAGCAACTGAGTTGCCCGTGCGCTCTTTTACCAAGACGATCCAATCGGCTATCACACCTCAACTCACGATAACCTGGCCTATCTCTATCATTCGATCTCATCTTTTCATTTACTTAATTGCTTTCTAGATTAGTTACTAGTTAAAACTTTTATAATCCTTTATTTGTGTTTTTACTTTTACAGTGCAAGAGACTAGATTCTTGAAGTAGCACCAATCCCTGTGGAGACGATATCTTTTATACTATAACTTGCGACGTGTATACTTGCACATTTGCGTAGCACTTATTACGCGCAACACATATCTTCGTTTGCACTGCTCTATGTTCGCTCGCACACCAATTCCCTGGTGATTCTTGGTAGATACCCTCTGAGATAAGGTTCCATAATTCTCTGTCTAATGCCCCGGTTTTGGGCCTAGGAGTTTGCTAGTTTGATTAGACGTTCTGGTAGATCGGGATTAGAGATTCGAATCGGATCGGGTTAAAAATTGGAATAAATATTTTTAAGTGATAAAAATATGGGAAAATATCCTAAAATCATTTTTTAATATAATATATATTTGGTGAAATTAATTTTGGAAAATGGGTATTGGACATTTGACATTTTAGGTTAGTGACCAAAATGTAAAGAATGAAAACTATTTTTAGTGATTATTTTGAAAAAGAGTCAAATCTTAGAATCTTTAAGGAGCCAATTTACCAAATATTTTTATCAGATTTTCCTCTCAATTAGGATTGATTTTAAAGAGTTTTAATTAAGGAATTAAAATGGGATTTAATAAAAGAAGATAGTTATTTCCTTAAACCACTTTTGACGTAACTTTTGCTCTCAAACTTTTCTCTCAAAATCTCTTCAGCCAAACACTCTCTTTTTCATCAAAGATTTCAGGTAATGATCTTGATTTCTTAAACTTTTGATTTCCAATGGATTCTTCAATCTTGTTTTCCAAAATCTCATTGTTTTTCAAGAGTAAAACATCCAATTGAGAGGAAATTCACTTATTGGAGGCAAGGTTCGTTCTTTTTCTCTAATGAAAGGTTTTTTACTGAAATTCCCAAGTATTTGATCCATTTTAATGGTTTCTAATGAGTTTTGATGATTTAAGTATCCATATTTCAACTATTGGTTATACAATGAAAGTAAATACATAGTATAGGGTATACCTATGTGTACCCTATACTTTATATAGTAATAATAGAAATTGGTTAAATTAAGGTTTATTTGTTGAGGTCATGTGATTTTCATATTGGATCTGTTATGCTGAGTTCTTGATTGTTTTTAATCATGATTTTGATGTTTGATAATTTTAATAAGTTGGTTTTAACATTGGAATCCCAAAACTAGGTGAATCTATAATTTCTAAGTTGTTAATTATGTGTTTTTGAGGAGTTGTGGGAGGTTTATGGATGCTGGAGGTATAAGGATATTATTAGGTTGTTTTTGGGTGTTAATTGATGGTAATTGATGGTTTAAACCAATAGGTTTTGGCTGGGTTAAGTTTGGAAGGTGTTTGATATTGTTCTCGATAGTTTTGACTAGTTTGGAAGGCGAATGTTGAGGTTGCAGGGGATCTTTGTTTAGCAGTGAGTTGAATGCATAATGATGCATTTCCCTATGTTTTTATGTGGCTAAATAGGGGACGATCAAGGCGGGGTTGCCTAGTGGTGTATGTTGCTTTTCGGAGGCTCAATTCATGTTGGCGAGCGAGGCGAATCGGTGAGTGAAAATAAGTTTAAGCTCTTTAAAAGGTTTGATCGCTAGATCATGAGGGTTTAGTTATAGCCTAAAAAGATAAACTAAGCTCAAGTGTAAGTCGTTCTTACTTCTTTTGATTTTTGGTTTCGAGATGAGCTTGCGGATTTCATGCTGGGTCAAACATGGTTTGATTTAGTTACTGTAAATGCATTGTTTTGGATAAATATGCAATGTTTATCAAATTATTTGAATGCATATGAGCATTGAGAATTGTTCCTAAGATGAATGTGATGTTGCCTTTGGCAAAGTGGTATTGCATATGAAATGGTTTTATGAAATGTATTGGAAAACAGTAAGTAAATGTATTTGAAAATGATATATTGGCTTTGTGACGTAATAAGAAATTTTCAAATATAGTTGGCTAGCCATAGGATGAAAGTGCATTGTAAATAAAAAATTGATTGTGTGAAATTCTTTGGTTACACAATAGGGGTAGTGCTATTGTGCAGTGATAGGGCTAGTGTTATCACAACGGGATAGGGGTAGTTCTATTCTCGGCCAAAGTGAGTTATGGTGGGGGTAGTACCGCCATGAGACTTGATGGGAGTAGTGCCATCAAGGGAATCTGTGTATCCAAACATGTATGGATAGGGTTAGTGCTATCCAAGGATAGGGGTAGTGCCATCCGGGTCACTTTAATTGCCAATATATGTGAATCATTGAGATAAATGATGTTTATTAATGTTTTGATGTATATGGTTATTATGAATGATTTGTTGTGGAAACAACTGAGCAATAGTTTAGTAATTAAGCATGAGATTTATAAATAATGATGCATATGGTTGTTATGCATTATTTGTTCTGGAAAACAAATAAGAATGCTTGGGTAGTTAAGCATGTTTTGAGAACAAAGTGGTTATGGTTTTCAAATGGTTTTAAATGCATCAATGTTTTGTTTATGAGCATCCACACTAAGCATTTATGCTTACGCTCTCTTTTTCACATTGATGCAAAGCATTGAAGTTGTGAGACAACATTGGTACAGCAAGGAAGGTCCAAGACCAAGGAAATAGCTTGAGTATGAAACTTGGTTTTCAAATTTGGTTAATAAAGCAATGTGTTTACCATATTTTTAGGGTTTCATAATCTAGATTTTGTTATTTTGCGATGTCTTATTTGCTATGGTTTGATGGCTTTCATCGTTTGGAACAAGGCATGAATGTTGATGATATGCTAGCATGAGCTTATGCTTAGTGTTTTCTCTTTAGTAAGCATATTGATTGTAATTGCTTATTATCAAGTCCTTAAGGGTTCAAGCATGTTTCAAATGATGTTTTAAGGTTGTTGATGCTATGCCTACGTTGAAGTATGTCTTAAACCTCTATTTGGGTGTTAAGTTAAATGGTTTATAGGAAGCATGCCTATAGAATCATGTTGATCCATGTTGCCATGATTTGTTCATGTATCTTTGATGTTCTAGTATTGAATGATCCCTGAAATAGTTGTGTTTATGATTATGAATGTTTGGGACATGTTTGAATCCATAAATGTATGTTAAACCAGCAAAATTGGACATTTCAGGTCAGGGCGTATCGATACGTGAGACCATATCGATACGAGTTAGTGTTTTCTGCCATAGCATATCGATACTCGAAGATGTGTATTGATACGGAATAGTGTTTTCAGACATAGCATTTTGATACTTGAAGAGGTGTATCGGTACGGGTTTGAGGTGCTTGAATCTCGGATTTGAAAATGCATAGGTGTACCAATACACTTGCTCATGTATCGATACAAGTAGTTGTTAATACAGTTAAAATGTGCTTTTAAGGTTTCTATTTTATTCATTTTGGTCTTGATTGTTGTGAGTGCAATTTTATGAGATTGGATGATTGTTTTTAGTTTAAGTTTAGCATACAAGCATGTAATTTTACTAATTAAGGAAAGTTAACCATAAAACCAAGAAAGTCTATAATTTTATAGATTTGCAATATGGTCCCTAAATTGCAAGTACGTGTAATTGGATGTCGAACTGATGCTCGATTCAATGAAGTTTTCACCCGTTGCCAGCATGCTCACCTTATGTTAATAATATGCATCTAGACAAGATAAAAAGAAAAAATGGACGTAATTCGAGTTATCTCTTCACGAGTTTGTTTCGGCAAACCCAATGTAGCTCGTTCGATTCGGTCTAGCGTCTAGGCTAGGTCGAGGGGGTTACACTCTGCATTTAGCCACAAAGAATGATTCAGCAGTGTCCTCCTTCATTTTGCATTTCTTTGAGCCAGAGATTTCTATCGTCCCAATGCCTTCCACGATCATATTTCCCCACATCTCAACCGGAGGCAGAGCATAACACCCCTTTCCCGTATCCATCACTGAATACGAGTCAGAGGTATCACAAGAAATTCGTAAAACCCCCTACATTTGTAATTCGATAAAATTTTGTTTCTTTAAAAATATTACAATGTATTTCGTTTTTACTTACAAATCTAGTTATTCGCGTGAAATTTAAAAATAATATTTGTATCTTCAAATCGAGTTTATTTTCAGGCAGCAACTTATTAATTTAATTTGTCTTGATATAATTAATAAAACTGCCATAAAACTGTCTGATTTAAAATTCATCCAAATACCAAATAAAATACAAATTTTATCAGAGCAAACATATCCTTTTAATATACATGCCAACTAGTAAATATCAAACAGTATCAAAAGATATCTTACTGATACTGATGTACATGTTATTAATTGATGATGTCTGTATATGCTCCTTACTCCAACCATTTCTTCTTTCCTATGTGTAAAACAGTTGCACGCTAAGTATTTACTTAGTGAGGCAATAATTCAAATTCAAGTGCAATATTTATAATATCAATATTAATGATTAACAATGCATATGATCACTTTACCATTACATGCTTGTTAACTTAAATAAAATATGTATATCAAAGTGATAAGATTAGATCTTACCAATACCGTTGCAAGCTTTCGATGCTTACCAATACCTTTTTCCATTTCTATCTACAAGCTTTCAAGCTTATCTTCCTGTTTCTTTTTAATTCTTTTCAATTTATTTAGCCCAAGGTATCGAATTTAAGAGATTCTATGTACACGAGTCATTCCCCCATACCCAACCTTTCCTGAGTATGTATATTATTTGCATCGTAGTGCTTAGCACCCTAAGTGCTTCCATATACCCAAACCTTGCATGAGTATACCCTCATTGAGTATTAATAAAATTGCACCGTAGTGCTTAACACCCTAAGTGTTTCCGTATACCCAAACCTTGCATGAGTATACTCTCAATGAGTATTTATGAATATTGCACCGAAGTGCTTAGAATATTTATACAATTGTTTATGACTCTATGGCTAGCCAACTATACCTTTGAACCTCTATATCATACATTGGGCTTTATTTCATCATTTAGTCATCAATGGCAACATATATCAATATATATCAACATTTAACAGTTCATAACCAAAAAAACATTCATATTATACCATCATCAATAACTAGTGATCAATGCATTTATTTTCAACCTTTAACATATTTAAAATATGTCAAATATATGATCAATGACATAATTATTATGAGAATATATAAACTAGGTAGACTCATCGCAAGTCCTACCAGTGATGTATGAAACATCCATGTATAATGTCATGTATGCATTGCACTCACCTGGGCCATGTATTAGTATGCCTCACTAAGTCCTCTTTGATCCTTTCCTTCATTGTACCTCAAACCTCCCTTGATTCGAACTTAACTTCATAATTCAAATAAGTAAAATATTTGTTAGATCCCGATCTAACAATATTTTAGACATATTGTCCAATATAAACATTTGAGCAAAAAATCTCCAAACATTTTATTTTCTTCCTTGTATTGTTCAAAAAATCATTATGGTACTTAATGACCAATTTGAAGTTCCATTAACCCTTTTCAAGCCTACTAATCAAACTTAGTACCTCCAAAGAAATATTTCTATAAAATAATCTACAACTCAGAATTCGATTACGTTTGTTCTGATAGAAACTAGATTCAATAAGTTTTTCAACCATATAAATTAATAGCCCAAATTCAAATTGTACGATTTATGGAGAATTTTCAAAGTCAATTTCCAGTATTGAATTTCGGAACAGCATGCTATACTGTTTTCTGACCTTTCACCACTTAAAAATTCATATCTTTTTACTCGGAACTCGAAATTAGTTTCCGTTTGTTAGACACGAAACTAGACGAACAAATATTTACATCGGTATACAATTCACCTTCTAACCATTTTTGTAGAATTTATGGTGAATTTTCAAAGTTACTGCCATAAACCAGTTTTCCTACACAGCTTCCATAAACAACTTCAACTTTTATACTAACTTCTCCTTATTTCTCTACTTTTCAATTTAGTCCAATCACTAAATTTAAATCACCAACTCATCTCATTCTTCACCAAATAATTGTTCACAATAATTCTCCCTAATTTTCCTTATTTACCGAAATAGTCACTAAATGCAAAGATAAGGATTCAAGCTTCTTAACTTTGCAATTTAGTCATCAATTCAACATTACTACCTTAATTCCATCATTACAACTAAAAATCATATTTAAACCGCATAGAAAACTTCAATTTCGATTTGTCACTTAACTTTGACAAATTGTCAAAATGGTCACTAATTCAATTTAACCTCAATTTGGCATTCTAACTTCATTTTCGTATCTCTAACATCATTAATAACACAAATACACTCCAAATTCTAAAAATTCAGATTTGTTCCTTCAACTTTTCAAGTTGTCGAAATGTTCCCTACACAATTTAACTTAGGGTTTTGCTTCTAAACAACAATTCAAGCTTACTAGATCATTATTTCAACATCACAAACCCTAAATTAAACTTGAATCCATAAAACCTAATCATCTTCATAATAATCAAAACATGTAAAACTTAAATCCCAACTCAATATCATGATTTTAACATCATACTAGCTTGATTTCAACTTGAATTCAATCATGGAATCATAAAATCTCAAAAGCCCCACTTTGATCCATAAACCCTAATTTCTTTCTCATGTAAATTCTCATCAATCAAGCATGGATTCCATGAACTATTGATATCAAAAGATAGGGCTTGAAGAGTATAACAACTTTGTAGTTGAAGAGATTACATGAAAACCAAGTTTCAGGGCTTGAATCGAGCTTGGACAAAAATTTTCTCTTTCTTTCCCTAGACCTCACGTTTGTTGCTGGAAAAGATGAACATTTTGTTCATATTTTTACCATTACTTTACACATATATCTATTAAATAAATATTAAATTCATTTAATAGTAAAATTACAATTTTGCCCTTTTTATCCAATGGTTGAGATTGATTTTATCATCAATCACGGGCCAAGATTTAATCTTCTATTTTCTCTTTCCAAATTTGCCCTTATAACTTTTTAAATATTTCAAAGTTGCCATTGGGGCCAAATGACCAATTTGCCCTCCAACTAGTCTTTATTTACTAGTTTGTTTCCAAATTGCCATTCCATTACAATCTAACTAAATCTAGTTATAATTCAACCAACCATAATAAAATATTCATAAAATAACATTTTATGACTTTTCCATAGCTTTTGGATCAGTCTCCAAAATTTCCATTCGATCCAATATACCGATAAATAATCATTTACTCAAAAATAAACTGTAGGACTCATCTTGGATCAAACTAAAAATATTTCCAACACTTGGAAATGACTTTTATAACCTTTCTCTATCATATGGTAAAATTTCAAAATTTTCCAGTTCGATCCGGGTATACGAATTCCACTTAAACTTTAACTGCAATTTTCCCAATAGTTGAAGTATCAGATCGAACCAATAATTTCACAATCGATTCATACCCTTAGGTGATCTGTTTATTTATGAAATAAAAACCCATAACTTTTGGGAAATTACAACTTTAGTCCCCAAACATTTCTAAAGTTTATACTTTAGCCATAAAATTTTCAAAATTTACATTTTGGTCACTACCTTTTTAAACTTTAATTCCCATTCCAATTTTCCTTGGAATTCAACCAAAATTTAAGAATACCTTATTCAATTCAATATTTGTCACATGAGACCTTTAAACCTTAGAAATTTCCTTTCCAAAACCCATAATTAAAGAAATCCCAACTTTCGCATTTTCGTCACTAAGTTAGCTTTTAAGCTATTATCTTAGTACTAAACCCTTAATCAACTTAGTAAATTTTGGGGTATTACAATTCTCTCCCCCTTAAGAAAATTTATCCTCGAATTTTCAACACGCATCTGATTCAAAAGGTGAGGAAACTATTTTCTTATATTTTCTTCTTATTTCTCTCAAATCGTTTCTTTAATCTTATGATTTTTTGTCAAAGAACTTTGACAAACAGGATTGTATTGTTTTCTTAGTTCTTTGACTCCATGTGCTAGGATCTTTACCAATTTTTTTCATAGCTTAAATCCGGCTGAATCTCTATTTTCTCCGGAGTAACAACAAGTGAGAGGTTTAATCAATATTTCCAGAGCATCGATACATTATTTATCTTGTTCATTTCCAAAGATAAAGCTAACTATTAAGCTTAACTATCAGACTAACTCCTTTCACAAATTCTTATAGCCCAATAAATTTTGAACTTAACTTTCTTTTTATCTAAACCATAACACCTTCTTCCAAGGTGAAACTTTTAAGGAATACTTTATCCTTAAATTCATATTAAATATTTTTCCTTTCAGGGTCAACATATAGTTTCCATCATTGAGATAGAAATTCTTCCTTGATAATACAAATATCTATCAAACCTGACTTCCAAGTTTTCAGTTTCACTCTTTTCCACTTGTTTGAACCTTGACAACATTTCTCATCATTTCTTTAAAGATATCTTATTTAATCAAATATGGTAAATTTTATACTTAACTTGACAACCAAAAAACCATATTCTTTTAATGCAAATCTTGCATTCATAACTTTTAAGACAACAATTGTCTTTCGACTGAGAGCGTCAGCTACCACATTAGCTTTTTCCGGATGATAGTCAATGACCATATCATATTTTTTAAGAAACTTGATCCAACTTCTTTGCGTCAAGTTCAACTCTTCTTTAGTAAGCATATACTTTAAACTTTTATAACCTATATAAATATAGCATCATTCACTGTATAAATAATGATGCTATATCTTTTAAAGCAAATCCAACCATTACCAGCTCTAAATCCCAAGTAAGGTAATTGATCTCATATATCTTAAGTTGTCCCAAGCATAGACCATTACTTTTCCTTTTTGCATAAGTATGCGTCCCAAACCGTTATGAGAATCATCTCTATATACTACATAATCTTTACTCGATTCTGGTTGTACTAGTACCGTGGCTTCTATTAAGATCTCCTTTAATGTCTCAAAGTTTTCTTGGCATTTATCTATTCAACTGAATGGCATTTTTTCCTCAATATCTTGGTCAATGAGGAGGCAATCATCAAGAAATTCTGAATCTCTAAAACATTCTTCAGAGGTTTCCATTCAACTATAATTTGTACTTTCTCGGGGTCTACTCTTATTCCCACTGCCAAATCCACAGATCTAATAAAACAGCCTTTGACAACCAAATTCATACTTTAACAATTTAGCTTATAACTTCTTTCCTCGAAAGGTCTGAAAAATAATGCAAAAATGCGCATCTTATTATTCTTTTTTCCTTCGAATAGACCAAAATATACTCAGTGAACTCTACCAAAAATTGGTCCAAGCAAAATTAAAATACCTGGTTCATTAGGCCTATAAATGTCGTAGGCATCATCACGAACTCATAGTATTCATACCACGTTAGAAAAGCTGTCTTTAGAATTTCTTCGTCCTTGATATTTTTATTTATTTTTTTAACTGATCAAAAGATCATCAGTCTTCAGAAGAAGATATTTATTTTTTACTATTACCTTCTCGAGGGGATGGAAATTAGTCTTTCTCTTTCACAATTAACATTGGTGCGCCCCCAAGATGACACATTTGGCTTTATAAAACATCGACCTAACATTCCTTGCAATTATACCTTTAAATCTCCAAGTTCAGTCGAAGCCATTTTATACGGGATCATTAATTTAGGCGCAATACCTGGTATCATTTTTATTTTGAATTTCATTTCTTAATCTAGAGATAATTCCGAGTAACCCATCTGGGCATACACCAGATATTTTTGGACAGTCGAGTTATTTTTCAATTTAACTTTAACAGCTCGAGTATCCACTATATTTTCTAAGAAAACTTAACAACCTTATAACAACAATTTCCTTAATAAAATAACTGAAATTACATTGGAGAAGGGATTTACCCTTTTATCAACTACTACTATTTTTGTACCTTCCGTGTTTTTCAATACTAATCGCTTTATGCGACAATTCATCATGGCCTGATAGGAAGGTAACCAATTCATGCCCACCATCATCTTAAACTCCTCTAAAGATAATTCCATTAAGTTTATCGGGAACTCTATTTCTTATGTTTTTATTGAGCAATTCCACATGTTTAGCTCGCCCTGACATTACAACCCAATAAATTCGTGATCACTATATTACTTGAAATGGGTTCTAAAAGGATATCTCGTTCACCACTCAACTTTGTACTTATATACGTATGTGTAAAGCTAAGACTCATCAACATCAATACATGTTTATCTAAAAAGATGAGATTTACCTTCTATGATTTTCAGATTATCCCAACCTTTATCAGACCTGATGTTATAAACTCGGACTGATATGTGCAATCCTGGATATGAAGCAAATTTAGATGGTTTTCTAATTTAGCTTAAATCTCGGAGCAACAAAACAAGCTCCATCCAATTTCTCGGTATCCAAACAGTGGAATCCGTCCAATGTAATCCTTAGATTATTCAGTTACAAATCAACAATCACTGGACCTTAATCTGGTTTTCCTTTCAATTCAGGTGTTTCTAAACTTTTTAGTTCCTTAATCTGGCACATGCACTTCTTGTTGTACCAGTGCACCTTTCTTGTTCCAATTTATCCAAAGGGTTATTATTAACCTTATTGTTACTACTCTTGATTCCATCCAAAACTTCCAATTTACCAGTTCATCACACTTTCTTGGCTCAAATATTTCTTATAATTCGTCCCAATTTACATTAGTAAGGAGCGACATCAATCGGATTATACAAACATCATATCAGTAATATTGTTATCCTATCGACATGTATACTCTTTTTAACATAAAACCATTTTCATTTAGGCTGAGAATCGGCTAAACCTATAGCACTGATACCAATAAATGTAACACTCATTTCCCGTATCCATCACTGAATACGAGTTAGAGGTATCACAAGAAATTCGGAAAACCCTCTACATTTGTAATTCGATAAATTTTGTTTCTTTAAAAATATTACAATGTATTTCGTTTTTACTTACAAATCTAGTTATTCGCGTAAATTTAAAAATAATATCTTTATCTTCAAATCGAGTTTATTTTCAGGCAGCAACTTATTAATTTAATTTGTCTTGATATAATTAATAAAACTGCCTAAAAACTGTCTGATTTAAAATTCATCCATATACCAAATAAAATACAAATTCTATCAGAGCAGACATATCCTTTTAATATACATGCCAACTAGTAAATGCTCCTTACTCCAACCATTTCTTCTTTCCTATGTGTAAAACAGTTACACGCTAAGTATTTACTTAGTGAGGCAATAATTCAAATTCAAGTGCAATAGTCATAATATCAATATTAATGATTAACAATGCATATGATCACTTTACCATTACATGCTTGTTAACATGAATAAAATATATATATCAAAGTGATAAGATTAGATCTTACCAATACCGTTGCAAGCTTTCAATGCTTACCAATACCTTTTTCCATTTCTATCTGCAAGCTTTCAAGCTCATCTTCTTGTTTCTTTTTAATTAGTTTCAATTTATTTAGCCCAAGGTATCAAATTTAAGAGATTCTATGTACACAAGTCATCCCCCCATACCCAACCTTTCCTGAGTATGTATATTATTTGCACCGTAGTGCTTAGCACCCTAAATGCTTTCGTATACCCAAACCTTGCATGAGTATACCCTCATTGAGTATTAATAAAATTGCACCGTAGTGCTTAACACCCTAAGTGTTTCCGTATACCCAAACCTTGCATAAGTATACCCTCAATGAGTATTTATGAATATTGCACCGAAGTGCTTAGAATATTTATACATCTGTTTATGACTCTATGGCTAGCCAACTATACCTTTGAACCTCTATATCATACATTGGACTTTATTTCATCATTTAGTCATCAATGGCAATATATATCAATATATATCAACATTTAACAGTTCATAACCAAAATAACATTCATATTATACCATCATCAATAACTAGTGATCAATGCATTTATTTTCAACATTTGACATATTTAAAATATGTCAAATATATGATCAATGACATAATTATTATGACAATATATAAACCAGGTGGACTCATCGCAAGTCCTACCGGTGATGTATGAAACATCCATATATAATGTTATGTATGCATTGCACTCACCTGGGCCATGTATTAGTATGCCTCACTAAGTCCTCTTTGATCATTTCCTTCATTGTACCTCGAACCTCCCTTGATTCGAACTTAACTTTATAATTCAAATAAGTAAAATATTTGTTAGATCCCAATCTAACAATATTTTAGACATATTGTCCAATATAATCATTTGAGAACAAAATCTCCAAACATTTTTCTTTTCTTCCTTGTATTGTTCAAAAACTCATTATGGTCCTTAGTGACCAATTTGAACTTCCATTAACCCTTTTCAAGCCTACTAATCAACCTTAGATAAAAAGTATATCAATTCTCATTTTCTGGCAGTTTGCAGTACCTCCAAAGAAATATTTCTATAAAATAATCTACAACTCGGAATTCGATTCCATTTGTTTAGATAGAAACTAGATTCAATAAGCTTTTCAACCATATAAATTAATAGCCCAAATTCAAATTGTACGATTTATGGAGAATTTTCAAATCAATTTCCAGTATTGAATTTCGGAATAACATGCTATACTGTTTTCTGACATTTCACCACTTAAAAATTCATATATTTTTTACTCGGAACTCAAAATCAGTTTCCGTTTGTTGGACACGAAACTAGACGAACAAATATTTACATCGGTATAAAATTCCCTAGACCTCACGTTTGTTGCTGAAAAAGATGAACATTTTGTTCATCTTTTTACCATTACTTTACACATATATCTATTAAATGAATATTAAATTCATTTAATAGTGAAATTATAATTTTGCCATTTTTATCCAATGGTTGAGATTGATTTTATCATCAATCAAGGGCCAAGATTTAATCTTCTATTTTCTATTTCCAAAATTGCCCTTATAACTTTTTAAATATTTCAAAATTGTCATTGGGGCCAAATGACCAATTTGCCCTCCAACTAGTCTTTATTTACTAGTTTGTTTCCAAATTGCATTCCATTACAGTCTGACTAAATCTAGTTAGAATTCAACCAACCATAATAAAATATTCATAAAATAACATTTTATGACTTTTCCATAGCATTTGGAACAGTCTCCAAAATTTCCATTTGATCCAATATACTGATAAATAATCTTTTACTCAAAAATAAACTGTAGGATTCATCTTGAATCAAACTAAAAATATTTCCAACACTTGGAAATGAATTTTATAACCTTTCTCTATCATATGTAAAATTTCAAAATTTTCCAGTTCGATCCGGGTATACAAATTCCACTTAAACTTTAACTACGATTTTCCCTATAATCGAAATACCAGATTGAACCAATAATTCCGCATTCGATTCACACCCTTAGGTGATTTGTTTATTTATGAAATAAAACCCTAAACTTTTGGGAAATTACAACTTTAGTCCCCAAACTTTTCTAAAGTTTATACTTTAGCCATAAAATTTTCAAAATTTACATTTTTGTCACTACCTTTTTAAACTTCAATTCCCATTCCAATTTTCCTTGAAATTCAACCAAACTTTAAGAATACCTTATTCAATTCACTATCTATCACATGAGACCTTTAAACCTTAGAATTTTCCTTTCCAAAACCCATAATTAAAGAAATCTCAACTTTCGCATTTTCGTCATTTTAGTCACTAAGTTAACTTTTAAGTTATTATCTTAGTACTAAATGACCCTTAATCAACTTAGTAAATTTTGAAGTATTACACACAGAGGGGACTTTTGATTCTTTATCGCATTCTCACTTGATGAAACCGAGGCCAAAAACTTATCCTTCCCTTTGTCCCCTAGTCTTGTTGTAATGGAACCATCTGGTACCAGATTGGAAGCAATGTTTGAGGGAAAAGTAACTAGATTTTTTCCAACCAAATCCTCTTTGGGGGCCTCATCACGTCTTATCACATCCAAAGTTGACTTTTGAAACCTAGGGTTCTCGGGGAATGGATTTGAGACAACTGGGTACTGCATCGAAATGCTCATTGTTGTTCTTTCCTCCTGTCTCTTGCTCAGGGACTGAGTCAAGGGATTGTGCATCATTCTCCCCATGGCTCGAAACTGCCGGCAAGTCTGAAAGGCTTTGAATTGAACCAACACTCCTTCTCCCCATGTCCGAGCCTCCCACATTGATAGCACACCTCTGGTAACCTCTCATATTGAAAAGAAACCTCCAACGGATGAAAGTTATTTTGGTTTAGGGAGAAGCTCGTTTATAATGGATCTTCCACTCTAATGGCAACTTTTAAGTTTAATTGGCCATCCCATTTGACCTTGCAATCCTTCTCCAAGTTGGAGCCATAGAAACGAGGGAAGAGTTTCCCTATTTTCATCGTATTCTCCTGTGTGATGAGGGTCAGGGGCAGATTGTGAACTTGGATCCAGAACTCCTCCATAGAAAAGTCAATTTCTTCAAATGTAATCTCCGGATTCCACTCCTTAAGGATCAAGAGGTGGTCCTGCACCGCCCAAGGGCGTTGCCCCATCGATCTCAGTCTGTCATTGATGGTAGGGAAGACAAAGAGAAAGACGTTTTTTTCCAAATCGTGACACTCCAAGTCACAACCCTTCCAGGCTTTTCGAAGGATGGTAGTGACCGTGTTATGTCTTGTCAAATGGTTAGAGAGAATCTTACCTACCAAGGCATGATTTTTAATGACAAGGTTTACTTCTCCATCATTATTTAAGTACAAGGAGTCGGGAGAATCTTCAACCACTGTTTCCACTTCAGGAAGTTTTCTAGGTGAAGTAGTAACCTTAGTTCCAGGGCCCTGAGATGCTAATGGAGCTTCAATATTCATGGCTCAGCACGTTACAAGCCAAAAGGAGACTTTAAATACTAAAAGAAATGGAGAAACACATAAAGAGCATCCGAGAGAGAAAGGGAAGCAAAGCAAAACAGGGAATCAACCCAACCACCTCCCTTTTTAGCAACCACGAAGACACGAGAACAAAGAAGCAGTTTTACCCCTAAGGATGAAAGGTCCGTTCAGAGAAGCATTGGGATGAAACGAGAGAAAGGGGAAGGAGTTTGTTCTTTGCTCTCATTCATTCCCTGGTACAACAAGAATCATTGACATTTGTAAGCTATTATTTTTTTGTTTTTTACTCCCACACATTTATACTTGTATATACATAACTCGCATATACTTTTAAAATAGAACATACTCTCACATATAATTTAAATAATTATTTTTCCTTCTATATATGATATTAACACACATGCTTCAAATATCATTTAAATTTAATAATTACTTAAATTGTATTAAAAATAATTATATAAATAATAAATTAATCTATACATTTTTATATATGCTTAGTAATGTTATATTAAAAAATATTTTTTATAATATAATTAATATTAATATATACAAAATATTGATAACTAATAAACTATTCAAACAAATATTTAATATAATCATGTCTTTATATGTCATTTTACTTGTTTAAATAATCAAACAAGTATATACAAAAAAATATTGAATATATACAAAATATTGATAACTAATAAACTATTCAAACAAATATTCAATATAATCATTGAATATAGAGGGCACTAGCGACGCCCATAGTCGTTGAATCATTTAGGTTAACAAGAAGCCATTGCTCAAGATGCAAATTAAAGGAGGAGATAACTTAAGGGACAATAGAACACCACATACTTCGAACAGAGGCGCAATCACACAGCACATGAAGGACAGATAAATAGCAGCAGCCGCATAGAGGACAAGAGGCATCGGTAGAGATGCCACGGCGGGCTCTCTCCTCGTTAGTCATGAGGCGTTGATGAAATGCAAGCCAAAGAAACATCTAAATACGCTGCAGAATAGACAAAGACCACACCAGGGACCATTTATTATCAACTTGCTCCCAAGATGTATCAAGAATTAGATCATAGGCAGATTTTAAGCTAAAATTACCTATAGAGATGCCATACCAAGCAACTGTGTCTTTGTCATCAACCAAAGATGGTGGCAGGATTCCAATAACATGGGGAATAGCTTTCAGACGCAGCAGAGTCGAGAGATAAGCAATGTCCCATTGCCCATTCCTTGACACAATGTCACTAAAATTGAGAGGTTCGACATCGGATAAAGAGGATCGGAGCGAATGTCATAAAGGACCAAGGGACGTGACCCAAGAATCATTCCATAGATGCACTTCGCTACCATCGCCAACAACCCAAAAAATACTTTCACGAACAGAGTTCCAAATATTTGACAGCGCACGCCAAAAGGGGGAGCAAACCGCACGCGTTATTGAAAGAGGACACAAAGCCGTCATTCTATATTTTTGCCGTAACGCCCGGACCCAATGAGCGAGTTTATACATAAAGGCCATGTTGTGCTCGTATGAGCGCGGAATACCCAAGCCACCTCGCTTAAGGGGTTGTGAAATGGCTTCCCAATTCACTAAAGATGGTTTTCGAGATGATGCCGATGACCCTCAAATGAAGCCACGTATTATCTTGTCAATCTCATTGCAGAGACCAATAGGGAGTTTAATTTTTTGGATAAAGAAAGCAGGGATGGCTGCAAGAATAGATTTTGCCAGGGTTACTCGGCCAACCATGGAGAGAGATCGAACCGTCCATCCATTCAATTTTGACCGTAATTTATCAATGAGAAAGTCAAAATTAGCACAACGGAAACGATGGTGTTGCACCAACACGCCTAAATAAGAACCAAGTGAATCAATTTGTTGGTAGCCAAAGGTCGAGCTAATAAAATCCTTAAGCCCAAGTTTTGTATTCGGAGAGAAGTATAGCATAGATTTCTGAGAGCTCACCTTATGTCTCGAAAAATAACCAAACTCATCAAGTATAGTAGATATGACTTGCACTTGAGTCAAATAAAAAAGGATGTCATTACGTGCCATACGAAAAGAGACCCAATCACCGACATCAACAGCCTTTCTAATCGCATGCCCTAGGCGTTCCATTGCAAGAACGAACAAATATGGTGAGAGAGGGTTTCCTTGGCGAACACCTCTTTTGGGGGCAAAAGTGGGCGAAAAGAAACCATTCTACTAGACTTGAATCAAGTTAGAGGAAACACAATGCATAATGATCAGAATGTTAGACTAATGATTAATTAGCTTACTGTTAAGAATTTGTTAATCAGTTGGGCTTTGGCTATTAAAAGTCTATTAGTCTGTTAGGCCTGGTTTGTTGGCTGAGTTGTTAAACAATAATTAGTTGGGTCATTACTCTTGGGTTATAAATACCCAATCGATGTAATTGGCTTGTAACCCTTTTGATATTCATATTCCAATTTTAATAAAATAAATCAGAATTCCCTTTTTCTCTGTATTAATACCAAATTCCTCATTGTCGTCATCTATTCCGGCCACCATCATGCCTGAGTTCTCACATGGTATCATTCGCCACAGCGGTCTTGATGTCGATCCTCTTTCACTGTTACCGTTTGAATCTGGTTCATCGGTATCTTGTTCTCCATTTGCTTCTCTATCGATTTGTCCATTGAATCTGTCGTTAATCGCCGTCTGTTGATCCTGGAGTTGTTTCGTCTCCACTGTTGATTGCTTCAAATTTCAGTCACCGTCGTCCATCAGATTTGCCTTTCCATTCAGATATGTAATCTCGCCTTCAACGCCGCTGCTTTCTTAATCTTTAATCCATTAGTTTGTTGCTTTCTTTGTGATTCCGATCCTGTTTGTATTTTGCTGATTTCAACAGGCTGCTCATTGATTTAATTTCGACTCCAATTTTTGGTGAGATCCGCTCGATTTTATTTTCTCACCTGATTTGTTATTAACTGGTTTGGTGAGTTTTTTGGTACGTGATTTAATCTTTACTTCATCGTTCTGCAACTTCTCTGCATCAAATATATACAATTGTTTGGTTGTGATTCTTTGGTATTCTGATGAAGTCGTATATGCCAATAATCGGTTAGATTCGGTATAAAGAATGAGAGTTTGTATGTATCAAGGTTTTGTGTTTCATAGTTGGTTCTTCAATTGTGGAATATGATGAAGTCTAGTCCATTGAATTAACTTGTTGATTTCGATCACTGGATTATAAATTCATTTGCTTGAACTAAGGGATATGATTAGTAGTTTTTTTAGATTCATTGGATTGTTTATTCAAGGATTCTGAAATTGGCATACTCAGTTGTTGGTTTTCTAATTGGTTATTGGGCGTATATGGTTTTGGTTCACCATGCTATACTTATTGATTTGAGTTTAGGAACCTGAATTGCTGGCATTCATGCTTTGAGGAGGTATTTTGAGGATTGTTTATTCAAGGATTCTGAAATTGGCATACTCAGTTGTTGGTTTTCTAATTGGTTATTGGGCGTATATGGTTTTGGTTCACCATGCTATACTTATTGATTTGAGTTTAGGAACCTGAATTGCTGGCATTCATGCTTTGAGGAGGTATTTTGTAGTTTAGTTGTTTATTTAAGTCATGGTGGTTGAAGCTGATTATCCAATATGTTGTTGGGTTGATACTTCAGTGATACAATTATTGGATCTACAAAGCTGGTAATAGTTTGTTGCTGTTGAATGTTGGTTACTACTGGTATGGTATAGTGTTGTTCATATTCTTTTAGAGAGCTTTATTGTCTTTTGCTTGTTCACAAGGGGTGCTTGGAATTTTGGTTTAACAGCCAATGGTGGTTGATAAGATAAAACTTTGTCAAAAAATATAAAAAATAACCTAAAATATTATAAAAAAATCTAAAATTTAAACTTTTAGACCAATTTTCCGCACTCATAGCCCCCCTTAACACTTTATACGTACAAGTAAAATAAAACTCAACTTTATAATTCATGTATTTCATGTATTTATATATACAAATAATGATATCAATTTGACAATTCATATGATCGTGTTTGATAAGATTTGAAACAAAGAACTATAGAGGGTTTGAATCCTCTTCTCTCCTTGTAGCTTTTGTTGGATGAAAAGAATTTTTTCTTTATTGCTTTCCTTAGCTTTCTAATTAAGAATTTTACTACTTTTAAAATAATTATTAATATATAATTTATTTACTTTGAAGCAAAATATTATGAATATTTTTTGTAGTGAAGATTTTCTCAATTCAAGTGCTACACTACTAAGGTAATAATTTAGAACTTGGACTTTATCTAAAAAAATTAACATTTTATTTTACTGGATCAACTGGTAATTAATAATAAAAGATAATAATGTATCTAAATATTAATAGTTTTTTTTGAAAAGTAAATATTAATAAAGTTACGTGTGATACAAAGGTAATAACATAGGGGAAATAAAAATTCTTACACTCAAAAACATAAAAAATAATTAATAAAAATTAGAAAGATGAGTACAATCTCAAGTAAAAAAATACCTATTCAATCCTTTTTATTTCACTTTATCCAAACTAAACTTCTGAATGACCAAAATTACAAAGTGAAGTTAGTTTATGAGTACTAATGTATTAAAATGTGCTAAAAACATGAGTAATAGATAATAGGGATAAAGCTAAAAAATGCCTCAAACCTTTAAATAGTCATTTTGGCTCTATGTTTTTTTGGAGTAATTTAACTCCAATATTTTACTTGGGTCAAAATGATTCCTTTGCGAATAAAAACTGTCAGTTAACTGACGATAAATGGCTTGAAATAACGTGACAAACATATATGGTAGTGCACGCCGATATGACAATAACATATAAACAAATATATTGACTTGAAAAAATATTACATCAGTCAAAAATAATTTTATAAAATTATATAAAAAATATATAAAAAAATTATGCTGACTTATCATTGTGTAAAATCATTTCAAACTGTATATCATGAGGTTTTTAATAATTTTCAGATGCAGAAGGGTCATTTTAACCAAAAATGAACGTTAAGCGATAAATTACTCCAAAAAAGAATAGAAGCCAAAGTGACTATTCAGTCAAAACGTTTGGGATATTTTTAACTTTATGCCTAGATTAATTTACATTCTAGATCACTGAATTTAACTTCAACTTTCATTTAGATCAAAAACTTTTAATTTAGTCAAATTACATCATTAAATTTTTGTTATTAATAAATTCAATTACTTGTACTACCACATTTTAAAAATTTTAACAGAATAACTGAAATTAATACTTTTATAACATATTTTTTTTACATATCATAATCAAATATTATTTAATTAATAAATTAAATATATTTTATTATAATTTTAAAGGATTTAATTATTTTACTTTGAATTTATTTATACAAAATATTTGAGAAAACTCTACCGAAAATATTTAAATGATCAATTAAACATATTTAAAGATAATATGTAAAAAATATATTAAGTAAAAGTGTTAATTTTAATTTTTTTATTAAAATTATTTTATAATGTTCGTATAAATGACTCGTTTTATTAATAATAAAAATATGATGATATAATTTGATAAATTTAAATGTTTGTAATTTAAATAAAAATAAAAGCTAATAATATAAATTACCCCTCGCCATGCATAGAATAAAAAATAAGAATATATATACAAGTACAAATGTTTTCTTTGCAAGGCGATAAAACAACTTTTAGTATATTAATTTTAATTTACTCTTTAATTTTTTATCCACTTTAGTCCCAAAATTAAAATTTTTATAGTTTTAAAGATACAAAATTAAGTTTTCTATAGTTTTAAAGATGTGACACTCTGATATTATTCCACTTGGCACAATATTATAGCAACACATGTCAAAATATTAAAGATTAAAAAATTACTATAAAGTTCATAAACTAATATTGAAAAAAATAAGAATATGGCCGAGGACAAAATCCTCTCTCCCTTTTAAATGCCCGTTAAATATGTCTCAATATGAAAAACTAAAATTTAATTTAACTCGTGGAGTGTTCTCAATAATAAAAAAATAATAATGTATTTCATTCAAATGATTCAAGTTCGAACATCATATGTATACAGTGTGTATATATTATTAAAGGTATAAGAAAATTAAACAGATATTACTTTGTAATAACATCAGCATATTCAAAAAATAATTTAAGCCTTAATTTTAAATTTTAAATCCTAAATTTTAAATTTTAAAAATACACCTTACACCTAATCTTTTAGACTCCAATCTTAACTTTAAATTTAATTTTTTTTAGTATGAAATATAATTAGATGCACTGAAAAGAGAAGATTTTTATTCATAACTAGATGGCCTAAACTTCTCATAAGCTCCTCTTTTTTTTAAATCACGAATTCTAGACTCAACAAAAATACTCGCTTTCCCACTCTAGATAGAGAATTTGTCAAAACAATATATATTGACCAAAAAACTCAGCAACTAAATTTAATTTCTTTTTATCAAATTCAAGGACTAAAAATTACTTATCCCTTTGCAAAACAAATGAAGCAGAATAACCATTGACCACGGCGTCAAGACACGGAAAAGTTCCATAAAGAACCAAAGGAGGTTGGAACAACAAAGACCGAAACATTAAAAAGCAAAAGTAAAAACACAGTGGGGACACCGGACACAATGTTAAATAGGAACAAACTCGGCTCATGCTTTTTCCCAACTGTAATGAATGAATGGTTTCAACCCATAGTTTTTTTTTTCTCCTGTTTTGAATTATTGCACTGAGAAAGATATTTCAATATTTGGGAATGGGTGGCTGAGTTATCCTTTGTTTAGACAAAAGAAAATTGAAGTTGAAATTACAAACTGTAATTTCGACAGTTGACGGCATGCGGATGACTTTACAGTTCTACAAAAATCAGTATGTTAGAAAAGAGACATCGGCAGCACCATGTGAAACAATTATAAGCCAATGTATAAAGAAAAAAGGACCCCGGAAATTCATATATTCGTATCATGTTCACGTCGTTTCGTCGTAAAGTTTGAAAATTGATTCATCGACTAAAGAAACATCAAAAACAGTATCTCTCTATCTACACGCCTTGTAAGACATGTTCATATCTCAAGAACAATGGAAGTGAACTTACTTGTGCTAAGTACGACAATCCAAAGACGATACTTGAGCAGTAAAATGTATAATTGGCGACAAAATGGTCAACATCATCGACCATCTGCAGATGTGAAGGAGTCGGCGAATCCGGAAGGTTTTGCCGGAATGCTTCCTTTACTATCATCCAGACTTGTATAGCTCAGGCCTTGGTTTTCTGCTGCCTGCCAAACCTTCAACATCTGGGAAAGTGGCTGGTTGAAGTCGACGCCGGGATAACACTCAGATTCATCATCGACTGGCTTCCACTTCTCTACTAGGGGTGCTAGAACATTCACCACATGGCCCATGTCAGGCCGATTATAAGGCTCCCTTCCAGTGCAGTGCCCGGCTAATTCAGCTACGGTGGATATGCTCTCACGAGTTTCATCATTCACTTCCAAAGCGGAATCAATTGCAGCCATGAGCTTCTCCTCGCTTGATTTGATTCGGCCAAAATACTCGACCAAATAACGGCTTTCTTCTGGCCGATCCTCATCAAGAGCTGTTAATCCTGTCAATAGTTCCACCAACACCACTCCATAGCTGAAGACATCCACTTTAGTAGTGATTTTCCCCATTACTGCAGCCAACAGAACGAACTTTAATTAAGATATACAAACACATGTTGTCGAAAGCATAAATTCAATATGACCTGGTTTTCAGTTGTCGATCACTCTTTCAATGTCAAAGTAGACCACATATTTGGAGATGAAATTAGATTACTCACCGGCATATTCAGGTGCTAGGTATCCAAATGTGCCAGCAAGCCTAGTTGCCACAGACTTCTCTCCATCGGGAGCGAGTTTCACCAACCCGAAATCGGAAACTTTTGCTCGAAAGTCATCATCTAGAAGAATGTTGGAAGACTTGAGATCTCGGTGGATAAAAGTTTCCCGTGCCAGGTTATGTAGATACTCCATTCCTCTGGCAACATCCAGTGCAATACTGAGTCTCCTTCTCCAAGATAAAGGTTCCAATTTCAGGGTCTTCCAATGGAACAGATGCTTGCTTAGAGCACCCTGAGACATATACTCATAGACAAGAAGCCTCTCGTTACCTTCAACGGAATACCCCAAGAGAGAAACCAGATGTCGGTGCCGGACCTTAGAAAGAACGGCAATTTCGGACTGAAATTCGTCCAATACTTTACTACTTATCACTCCAGACTCCATCCTCTTAACTGCTAGTTTTGTTCCATCATCCAGTTCACCCATGTAAACAGTTCCAAACCCACCACGGCCGAGCTCATTTTCTTGGGCAAAATCTTTGGTCCCTTTGCGGAGTACTTGAAGGGAAATGACCAAGTTACCACTCTCAATGACATGAGAGTTTTGCGTTGCACTGCTATTACTACTGCCGGAGCTTGTCGCAGTTTTACTAAATAAACTTCCGGTGGTGTTATTCGAAACAGCTATCTTAACCATGTTTTCAGGATCTGATGGGTCCTTAGGATGAACCACTATGGAACTAGGAGAGTCAGAAGCTCTTTTTCTCTTCTTACACCAGAAAATGGAAAACAGAATCAACAGAAGAACCGAGATGGCAACAGCTGCACCTCCAGCAACAATTAAAACCTTAAATCTTTGGAAACCATTGGATCGGGACTCACCTCGACTGGTAGGGGCAATAGATGAATTAGAATGCTTAACTCTATTTGGGGAGAGTGATCCGCCGGATGGTGGTGACTCGCTACCATTTGATTGATCACTCGGTGGAGAGTCTGAACTTGCAGGAGATGGACTACTAGCAGGGGAAGGAGATCCTCGTGTACGATTAGCTAACAACAAAGGATTTCCTTCAATGACAAGCTTTACGTTATCACGGAATTTGGGTAACGGAGGCTCAAGATTGTTTCCACTCAGATCCAACGTTCTCAAAGCTTTCAGTTCGGTAAAATTTTCAGGAACACTACCATGTATACTATTTAGCCCCAGCCTAATGTCAAGCAATGATTCTAACTTTGCAACCGAAGGACTAAGTGTACCACTAAGATTATGTCTAGGCAAATTGATAATAGAAACCCGAGAATTTGCATTGCAACTCAATCCAATCCACGGTCCCGTACAAGGTTCATTACCAGACCATTGAGAAGCAAGATTTATAGGGTAATTCATAGCACCAAGGAAGTCCAAAAGTGCAGTAACTTCTGGGGCACATGAAACCCCAGGTTTAGATTGACAAAATGAATTGGAAGCATAAGAAACATTACCGGCCATAAACTCCGGTATCGGACCCATAAGCTGATTATTGTTCAAGACCAAGTTATCCAGCTCCATATTAGCCAAACTCTCCGGAATCAAACCAACAAGCTGGTTCCTATTGAGATTAAGATCTTTCAAAGAAGTCAAGTTCCCAATATTCTCCGGGATTGTCCCGGTGAACCGATTCCCATGAAGCCAAAGCTGAGTCAAGGACACCATATTGGCAACTACATCAATGTTGCCCGTCATCCCTTCACCATCTTGATCATTCAACCATAAAATCTGCATCAAAGACTAGCCGAAACTCACCGGAATCTCACCGGACAATCTGTTATAAGAAAGTTTCAGTGCAACAAGCGAAGGCAACTTCCCTAGAAAATCAGGCAATGGTCCAACCACATTGCAGTTAACCAAAGAAAGGTTTGTCAATTGAACTGAATTAGTCAATTCCTTAGGAATAGGCCATCCGGTGGTCTTATTAAACGGATTATAATCCAAAGCCAAGACACGCACACTGCCAAGTCCATCAAAGAAATCAGCAGGAATAGTATCGAATTCATTGTTATCCAAGTAAGCAAACTCCAACTCTGATAAACCACTAAAGGTTGGTAATTTACCAGTAAAGTGATTCTTTTGAAGTCCCAAATTATAGAGCTTTGTAAGCTGGTTGAAGCTTTGAGGAAGAGGTCCTTTGAGACCAAGATTTTGGACCTGAATTTGAGTGACTCTGTCGCCGGAACAGAAAACATGAGGCCAAGAAGGTGGACCGCAAGGGTCGTCGCCGGTTTCAGGCCACTTAAGTAGCTCGGAATTATCCAAACCTTTCTTGAAATCATTCAAGATTTTGAAGTCATTAGGATCTGTTTCACTGTAAACAACTGTAAAGGAACATAAGAAAACACCAAAACAGAACAGCCAATGGTGAACAAATTCCATTGCAAAGGTTGCTCCTTTCCCAAGGAAAGAGCTTTACAATCTCCAATGGAGTTTCAAAGAAAACCAACACGAGAATTCTAACAGTCACGAGATTTGCAGAACCGGATTTATAATCGTGTTTATTAAAGGGCAGAACAGAACCAGGAAGTAATAGGCTTTGATCGTTACAAGGAGAAAAGGAAATAGAAAATGAAGTTTGGTACAAAATGTTGAGAAAAAAAATCCCAGATTTAAAACAAAAGTGGGATCTTTCCTTCTCTTTTTTCTAGTTCAAGAAAGAGACAAGTAATTAAAGTGAGGATAAAAGAATAAATATTGGATTTTCTGAAATGGTCTACTTTTTCTTTACTGAAATTTCTTCTTTTGTTGATTGAGATCATTTTGAGACCTCAAAAGATGAGCAAAATTTATTACTAGTAAAGTAGAGTGACTGTCCCTCGCTTTTGATTTTTTGTGTTCCATGAACTTTTCGTGGGTGAAGTTGATGGGATTTTGCCCTTGAAATGTGGCGTTATAGAAGAAAGAACCGACAAGCAGCAACAGGTGACCGACAAGCATTATGTATAAAAAGTTTAGCCTAGGTGTTTTAAGTTCTTGAAGTTAAAAAAAATCAATTAAATCTTAATTTTATTTAGTATTTAGATTTTATAATTTTATTAAAAATATCTAACCGCATATTTAGTACATTTTTTAAGCTTGCATTTCGTATTTCTATTCTTTTGAAGATTACGTTTTATTAAAAAACAATTAATATCCGGTAGAACATCAATTATCATCGATAAGTATTACGTAAAATCACAAGGCACATTATATATTTTTTTAAAAAAATTAAGTTCGAATTTTAAAGACACTATTAAAACAGAGAGGTAGAAATGGTATTTAATACATTATTATTTTATTTTTATCGATTATACTTGTTTATGTCGGTTTTGGGCGACACCAAACAAGAAGGTAAGATGGTGGTCGAAGGAAGGTTTGGGGACGATGATTGATGGTTCACTCGTCGTGAGACGAGCTGAGAGCCATAGAGGTCGACGGTTGCCGGTAGTTGGTTGTGGTTTACTCATTCTGACGTGGGCGGAGAGCCATTGGTCGAGAGTGGCGGGGAGTGAAGAGAGATTAGTCTAAATAACCCTTGTCGAAAATTAGGGGAGTGTCCCAGAATAGTCGAAGAAGCGTCTTTTTTGCCTTCAGTCTTGGGAGTATTCATTTGGGGCTGTAGATGAAGTGATGTTGATGAGACCGTGTCAGGCCTAGTGATGGCTATTGATGAACTGGCAGGTTATAGCACGACTGTCAGGTTACGCGCTTAATCGATTATAATAGTTATCTTGTCATGGCGAATTAGCGATGAATGAGAGCTGAATGAGGTGTGGGGGCTAAAAACTCTGGAGGTTTTACTGCGAAGGCTTACAAATCCCAAAAGCTTAAAGACTTCAGAGGGCTTCGTAGATCTCAGAGGTAAACCTTCAAGAAAATATCAGAATGTAACACGAGGACGATAGTATCCTTTTTAAAGTAGAGTATTTCAAGAGAATTTAGCAGAAGTACAACAACACTATTATCACTATTACATTTTAAAAAGTTTAAAGTGCATAAAATCTCAATATTATCAGTATTGTTTAGTGTTATAACTATAGGATTTTTCCAATTGGTGTCTATTGTCACGGCCTATCAGCCCGTGACTGAGATGGCCGCACACATGACCGAGCCAGCCGCGCACCCGAGGGCCCAAGCATGTAGCAAGCAGGCTACCGAGTACTACGAGGTGCACCATGGGGGCTGAACCGAGCACAATCCAAGCACACCGAGGGGCCGATCTAGGAGCCGAGCCTGATGCCCACACCATCCTTCAGTACCCAGGGGCCGAGACAAGCACTCTACGAGCAACCCAAGAGGTTTTGTCCAAACTCTTGGGTCTAACCGAGTCCAATCCGCCCAAGCCTGCCCACACGCCCAAATTTACCCACATGGAAAGGGACCAAGCCAACATAATCCCCCGATTCATGGAAGTGTGTCTCCCACCACACAAGGAAAGCATCCATGAAATTCTTGCTTATTTCATCTAATAAGGAAGATGATTAAGATATCATTTTCTTTCCTTAGTTAGATAGTCTAGGCTAATCTTGACCGTTGATTCAATTCAATTGTAACCGTTGGATCAAGGGATGTTCGCCTATAAATAGAGGCTTACCCCAACCTTGTCATTCATTCAATCTTTTTGAGTAATAAGAGAAAGCATTCACCCACTCTATTATTTTCTTCCTTGCTTCGTTTTCACATCCTAACCAAGTCTTTTGCTTGGTTTTCCAGGCTGACCTAGCCGCCTTTTCATTGTTCCGCGACTAGGGCCGCACGGTTCTAGCTAGTCAAAACCTAGCCCCGTGACAAGTGGTATCCGAGCCACGTTTTCCAGCAAGGATCAATCAAAATGACGAACCCAAGTAATGCTACTGCCGTTACCACAAAGGTTATAGAGTCTCGTGCCGACAAGGCCAAGATGGCCAGTTCGAGGGATGCCATTACCTCTTTGTAAGACAAGGTTACCCGACTTGAGAATACCATGATGGAGTCAACGGAGAGACTCGATGTGGTAGATGACCGATTAGATGAGTTGGACAACAAGGGGGAACATCTTAAGGAGGATTTCCAAAGCCTCATCGATGAGCAAGTCGAGAGCTTGGAGTTGCAACATGGATATCTCAAAGCCGAGTTACATGAACTCAAGGAGGTTGTGAGCGTGCTCAAGAGCGAGCTTTCCATTTACAAATCTTTCGTGACAAATGGTGTGATAGCCAGCCTAACGAGGGTGCTAGCCGATGTCCCGAAGCCGAAGGTGTTCAAAGGGACAAGAGAGGCTCAAGAAGTTGAGACCTTTCTATGGAGCATGAGCCAATACTTCTAAAACATGAACATCGTGGATGAGTCCACAAAGGTAAATATCGCGTCCGCTTATTTTTCTGATCTCTTTTGTGGTGGCGACGCAGGTGCTCCGAGGAGAAAGATAAGGACGTTCCAATCGGGACGTAGGGAGAGCTCCAGGCCGAGATCAAGGAGGCGTTATACCCTAAAAAATGCCCAAAGGGAGTTACAGACAAAGTTACGCCAACTCAAACACGACGGGTCCATCCATGAGTACGTAAAAAAATTCACCGAGATCAAGCTTCAGATCTCAAATTTGGGAGATAACGAGGGCTTCTCCATCTTCATGGACGGGCTCCAATGGTGGGCTAACATGGAATTGGAAAGAGGGGAGTCAAAGAACTTTCCAACGCTTTGGACGAAGCCGAAGCCATATCCAAGTTCGAGAAGAAGAGTGACTCGCCCAAACCAAAGCCAAAACATAAGGGCAATGGTTGGGGAGACAAGGAAAAACAAGCCAAAGCCGAGGGTGACAAGAATGGCAAGCCATCAAACAACAAGTTCAGCCGATTTATCTGATCGTGGGAAAGAAAGGACCAAGGCCCGGTAAAATGCTTCTATTGCGACGGGCCTCACTACATCAAGGACTGTTCAAAGAAGGTTAGCCTTTCTGTCGTCAAATGAGATGATAGGCCAACCGAGTCACTTGCACAGCTTAGTTCTATCATATGTTTCCTTCAAACCAAGTCTACCCGCAAGAGAAATGGACTTATGTTCGTTGAGGTTACAATTACGGGTAAGCAATTAAGCTCACTAGTGGACACCGAGGCATCCGAGTTGTTCATGTCTGATAGGGCTGCCAAGAATTTTGGCCTTTATGTAGAGAAGGCAAGTGGATGGATCAAGACAGTCAACTCTAAGGAAGAAGCCATAGCCAGAGTGGCAAAAAGAGTGGAGCTTCAACTTGGAAGTTGGATGGGTAAAGAATCCATCAAGGTAATCCCTTTAGATGATTACGATTTAGTAATTGGTTTATCATTTTTGGATCGGATTAATGCACTTTTTTGCCATTTGTCGATTGTTTGTGTATACTCGACCGCCAACATCAATGTGTTGTTCCGATGAGTCAAGAGACAGGTGTGCGAGCCAAGATGTTGTCATCAATCCAATTCAATAAAGACGTGCGCAAAGAAGAAGCATTCTACCTTACCGTGTTCAAGGAGGATGAGGCCATGGAGACCATAGAGATCCATGATGCCGTGGGACGAATCCTTGAGGAGTTCAAGGATACAATGTCTTCCGAGTTGCCGAAGGCATTGCAACCTTAGAGGGAGATGGACCACAAGATTGAGCTTTATTCGAATGTCAAGCCGCCAGCCAAGGCTCCATATCGGATGGCACCACCAGAGCTTGAGGAGCTTCGAAGGTAATTGAGAAAGCTTTTGGATGCGGGCTACATCGGCCATCCAAGGCACCCTATAGTGTGCCAGTGCTTTTCCAAAAGAAGCACGATGGTAGTTTGCGGATGTGCATCGACTACCGAGCCTTAAACAAACTCACGGTAAAGAATAAATACCCTATTCCTTTGATTGCGGACCTGTTCGACCAATTTGGGAGCGCAAGATGGTTCACCAAACTAGATCTTCGCTCGGGATATTACCAAGTGCGGATTACCGAAGGAGACGAGCCCAAAACAGCCTGTGTAACAAGGTATGGGTCATTTGAGTTTCTTGTTATGCCATTCGGCCTCACCAACGCCCTTACCACATTTTGCACCTTAATGAACAAGGTATTGTACCCTTTCCTTGATCAATTTGTGTCTCAATGACATAGTCATTTATAGTACAACTTTTGAGGAGCATATAAGGCACTTGAGAAAGGTTTTGCAGGTGCTCCGAGACAACGAGCTATACATCAAAAGAGAGAAGTGTGCCTTTGCCCAGCAAGAAGTACCATTCTTGGGCCACATCATCGGAGGGGGCAATATATGAATAGACAAGAGCAAGATCCAAGCGATAGACGAGTGAGAGTCACCAACCAAGGTAACCGAGCTACGCTATTTTCTTGGGCTGGCCAACTATTATCGAAGATTCATCAAAGGTTACTCCAACATCACCACACCCTTGACCGCGTTGCTGAAGAAAGACAAGGAGTGAGATTGGAGTTCAAGTTGCCAACGAGCCTTTGAGGGGCTGAAACAAGCCATGGTAAGCGAATCGGTGTTGGCACTGCCTGACCACACCAAGGCATTCGAGATTCATACTGATGCATCAGATTTTTCAATCGGAAGGGTGCTCATGCAAGAGGGGCATCCAATAGCTTTTGAGAGCCAAAAGTTAAACGAGACTAATAGGCGTTACACTGTCAAAGAGAATGAGATGATCGATGTAGTTTATTACTTGCGCACTTTGAGACAATATATATTGGGTTCTAGGTTTGTTGTATTTACCAATAATAGTGCTATAAGTTATTTTTAACCCAAAAGAAGTTGTCTCCTAAGCAGGCTAGATGGCAAGAGCTCTTAGCCGAGTTTGACTTTTCCATAGAGCATAAACCGAGAAAAGCCAGCATCGTGGTCGATACACTAAGCTAAATGTCCACATTTGCCGCCATCAACCAACCCGATAGGGGGTTCCTAGAAAACATCAAATAGGGGTTGTCTCATAACCCTACTGCCAAGGTATTGATTGAGTATGCCAAGGAGGGTAAGTCTCGACGATTCTGGATCAAAGAAAACTTGCTATACTCACGAGGACACTGCCTCTATATTCCCCAATTTAACAACCTACGCAAGCAACTCTTGAAGGAGTGCCATGATTCAACGTAGGCCGGTCATCCATGGATTCATCGCACCTTGACGTTGTTGTCAGAATGGTACTACTGGCCACATATGAGGGACAATGTTGAGGCCTTTGTCAAGACTTGTCTTGTGTGCCAACAAGACAAGGTGGACGCCAAAAAGTTGATGGGTTTGTTGCAACCATTACCCATCCCCGAGAGACCATGAAAGAGTATTTCCCTTGATTTTAGTATTGGTTTACCTAACGTTGACAATTTTTCGAGTGTTATGGTTGTGGTTGACAAATTCTCGAAGTATGCCACCTTCATACCTGCGAGCAAGGTCTGTCCATCCGAGGAGGCTGCCCGTCTATTCCTCAAACATGTGGTGAAATATTACAGAATTCCAAAGACGATCGTGAGTAATAGAGACACCCGCTTCACCGGCAGATTCTGGACCGAGCTATTCAAGTTGTTGGGATCTAACTTGAACTTTTCAACTAGCTTTCATCCACAGACGGATGGGCAAACCGAAATAGTGAATGCACTACTAGAGATCTACTTGAGGCACTATGTGAGTGCCACGCAACGGGACTGGCCAAAGTTGTTGGATGTGGCTCAAATCTCTTACAACTTGCAACGGAGCGAAGCAACCAACCGAAGTCCATTCGAGATTGTGACAGGACAACAGCCATACACACCAAACGCCGTGGTAACCAAGTACGAGGGGCCAAATCCAGCCGCCTTTAATTTCACAAAAGCTTGGCAAGAGGAACACGACCTAGCCCGAGCCTGCCTACACAAGGCCAAGAAGTGAGCCGATCAAAAAGCGTTGAGACATAGAGTTTCAGGTAGGGGACTTAGTTCTCACAAAATTAAATCTAACTATTCACAATTCTTCTGTCCACAGGGCACTTGTAAGGAGATACGAGGGACCATATCAGGTCGTGAAGCGTGTAGGTAAGGAGGCCTACAAGTTGGAGTTGTCGCCCAAGCTAAGAGCTCATCCCGTGTTTCACATCAGCATGCTCAAGTCGTACCATGAGGATGTCGATAATCTGGAGTGAAGTAGATCCAGTGAGCATCATTCGGAGTGAAAATCTCCTATGAGAATAAGGCATAAGACATCCTGACAGACCGAGTGATTTGACGACTAGGTCATAGGCCAAGGCACGAATACTTTGTGCTTTGGGAGGGACCTCCCAAAGCCGAGGGGAGTTGGGAACTTGTCGAAGACCTATGGCAATTCGAGGACAAGATAGTTGAATTCCATCAACACCGAGCGACGAGGGCGTCACTCAATTCAGTGGGGGAGAATGTCACAGCCTATTAGCATGTGACCGAGATGGCTGCACACATGACCGAGCCATCCGTGCACCCGAGGGCCCAAGCACGAAGCAAGCAGGTTGTCGAGTACCACGAGCACCACGGGGTGTACCATAGGGCCAAACTGAGCACAATCCAAGCACACCGAGGGGCCGATCCAGAAGCAGAGCCTGATGCCTACACCATCCATCAGCACACAGGGGCCGAGACAAGCTCTCTACGAGCAACCCAAGAGGTTTTGTCCAAACTCTTGGGTCTAACCGAGTCCAATCTGCCCAAGCCTGCCCACACACCCAAATCTGCCTACACCTTGGAGAATGCTCATCAAACTATTCATGGAAAGGGACCAAGCCAACACAATCCCCCGATTCATGGAAGTGTGTCTCCCACCACACAAGGAAAACATCTATGGCAATCATTGTTGATTTCATCAAATAAGGAAGGTGGTTAGGATATCATTCTCTTTCCTTAGTTAGATAGTCTAGGCTAATCTTGATCGTTGATTCAATTCAATTGTAACCGTCAGATCAATGGGTGTTCGCCTATAAATAGAGGCTTACCCCAACCTTGTCATTCATTCAATCTTCTTGAGTAATAAGAGAAAGTATTCACTCACTCTATTATTTTCTTCCTTTCTTCGTTTCCGCATCCTAACCAAGTATTTTGCTTGGTTTTTTAGGCTGACCTAGCCACCTTTTTATTGTTCCATAACTAGGGCCGCACGGTTCTAGCTAGTCGAAACCTAGCCCCGTGACACTATGTAACTTAAACTTTATAAAATATTACGCTATCTTAATATATAAAATATTTAGTTGGTTAGCCAAGCTGTTTATCTTTCTTCTCTTATATTCTCGTAGGTCATTGGTTCGAGACTCACTATGAGCACTCCTCTTCCTTCCCCTAGAGTCTCTATTCCCTTCCCCTCTAAGCAGGATTAAGATCAGATTTAGAAATTGTCAAAAAAATGACTCTAAAAATACATAAGATTTTATTCTATTAGACCAACTAATGATTGATAAAAGAAATAGAAAATTTTTTGACACACAAGCATGTTAATTAAATTAGTGTTTAAGGTTAGGTTTTAGAGTTAAAGGATTTAGGTTGTATGGTTTGAAATATGTGATTTAGGATTAGAGTTTAGGGTTTAAAATTAATGTTTAAAGTTTAGGTTTTAGAGTTTTAAGTTTAATAATTCATGATTTTAATTTTAAAGAAGTGTTGTATTTTAACCAAAAAAACCATTACATTTAATATAATTTAATATTCAAAAAATGTTTTAAAACAGTTAAATATAATTTTCTCTTTTTTTTCTGAAAGTCTAAATATACTTTTCTTTAATGCTAAAAGTTATACGTTTCCTTTTTTTTACCAAGAACTACGTCAATAATTATTCTTTCAAAAAGATTATCTTGGCGTACTTCAGTTTGGATTATATTTTGATATACAATTTGTGTAATTTTTTTACACAATTTTTTTTAAAAAATTAAAACCTAAAACTTTAACTGTAACATTTTAAATTTTAAACTCTAAACCTAAAATTATAGCCCTAAATCTTAGATTCTAAACCTTACGGCTATTTATCAAAGCTTTTATCTTTTAATTTTACCACAATTAAATTTATATTATTTTAAAAAAATGTTTTATGTTTTATAATTAAATTTAATAAAATATATTAATTGTTAATAATGTAATGGCTTAACTACAAAATAAGTGCCCAAACTATTTCTTTTTTGCAATAGGTGCCTAAAATATTTTTTGGTTGAAATATGTGCCTAAATTTTTATATTTGGCTGATAAAGGTGACTAAAATATTTTTTGGCTGAAATATGTGTTGAGTGGATCAAATGATAGTGATTGGCCAAGAGGGGGTGAATTGGCTATTTAAAACTTGAGGGAGCAAATTGGAAATTGAAAAATGAAGGACAAAGGCAATTATAGTGGTTCAAGCTTCTAACAAGCTCTACATCCACTACCTTAGCCCCCACTAAGGTTTTTCAACAAAATCCACTAGATTTTCTTCCTTTTTTCTAGGCTTAGGAGGTAACCTTTACAATCGGTCAATCTTTCTACCCAAAGATTAACCCAAGAAATTTCTTAATACAAAGAAGAATTTGGCAATCTAAAAATATCCCTCACAAGATGGATATTGCCCAATTACAATCAAAACACTCCTCAAACTCTAAATAAAGATTTACATTGAAGAACTCCAATGAGTTGGGTACAAAGATATGACTCTATAAGGCACAAAGGTTTGGATTAATTCTTGGATGTTGCTTGAAGGTTCTATAGTTGTTGTTGGTGCTTTGGAGACTTACTTTTATATCCCTAGCATTGATTTTTAGCCGTTTGGGTGGTTGAGATCATTATTGTAGCCGTTGGGCTGTATTTTCTGCGCAATTAATGATCTTCATCAACCATCCATAGCGGAACACGAAGGCCCTATTGATACCTGTCTATAAGAAGAAAGAGCCATTGTGTACAAAATAACATGAGCGTATCGATACACTGGGAAGCGTATCGGTACGGTCTCATTATAACTAAAGAGGCGTATCGATACGAGAAAAACCATATCGATGCAATTTTGCTCTCTTGAGCTACTGACTGGACCTGTATCGGTACATTTTTAGGGTGTATCGAAACGGGTCCAACGACATTTTAAAATTGGTCTTTCCCAATAACTAACTCTAACGGCTAAGTCATTAAATGTTGATATTTGAGAAAATCTTTGAAGCGTACCGAAACACCTAGTGGCGTATCGGTACGCAATGCTTAAAACTTAAACCAGTATGAAGGCCGTATCGAAACGAATGTAATTGTATCGAAACGAATGTAATTGTATCAAAACGTATGAGGAAAATACTTTGCTCATTTGAAGGTCGTATCGATACGGAAAGAGGCGTATCAAAATGGATGCTTACAGTGGCCAATGTTTCAAAAATTGTATCGATACGCTTAGAGGTGTATCGATATGCCTGGGTGTATTTCTATAGTTTGACCTTTAAAACACTTAGAAAAATTTTAGGGCTTTAAGTTTTTGACTTAAAATCAAATATGCTTTAAAATATTTTTCAGTTTGGGACACTTTAAAATTTTGTTTGCTTTACAATTAAGTCCTTGAAAAATATTTGTTATATCAAAATCATCATAGGTTTTACAATCTCCCCCTTTTGATATAACAAAACCTAAAGCAAATTTTTAAGTGTTTTGAAATTAGTCCCCCTTAGAGTAAGCTAGGTTTTCAAATAGTTTTAAAAAATAGCTTATACACATTCTCCCTTTTTTTGTTATATCAAAATTAATGATAGGAAATGATAATTCAAAGCAGCATACTTATCATAATTCAAAGCATTATCTATGCAACATAAATATCATTAAGGCAACATTATCCAAATCCAAACAAAACTAAAATCAAAGCATAGGTTCATAGAGTAAATAACATAGGTGCATAAAAAGAAAAGTCTAATATGACAAGCAATGAAATAAATGTCTAGGGAGCATCCTCGTCATCCTCGTCTTGATCTTTATCTTCATCATGTGTTTGAGTAGCTTGAGATTGTCTCCATTCTCCATGGAAAGCCGTAAGTGATATGTTCTTCAAACCTTATTGGATTTCTATGGCTTGAACTCGATCCTTTAAGGAAGTAAATCGAGTATCAATAGCTGTAAACCCTTCACTCATGGTTGTCCTCAATGAAGTGAATTGCTCATTGAGATAAGCCATGAGAGTGTCCATAGTTTGTGGAGCAATCAGAGCTGGAGGGGCGGCTAGGGGAGAAACTTTCGGTATTTCGAGAATCGCATCGTGTGGAAGCTCGGTGAGACGTAACCCACTCACCATTAAAATAGTGGAATTTTGAACGAACAAGAGATCGCTCATCAATGAGATCGGTAAGAGGCTCAGAAAGATCTGGCAAGCAATCAATCTCTAATTGAGTGAACATGTAACTCAAAGTTGTCCCATAAGTGAATGATGCAACAAGATAGGTGTGTCGATGTTGGATAAGGTAGACTAGCTCCGCAAACATAATTCAAGCAAGATTGGGTTGCTTCTCTTCATGAAAACATCGAATCCAAAAGTCATCCACTTGGCGTATAGTGGAAAACTTTCCACCGGATGGCCGAAACCACCAAGTGATCATGAGATGCAAGAAGCGATCATGAGCATCTAGAACCGTAAAAGAATCGCCAAGAACATGTCCCAATGAGTCTTCATCTTCGAACCCAAAAACATTAACAAGAGTTTGAACATCAATCCAAAATTTCTTCCCCATTAAGAAAGACTCAATAGAAATAACTTTAGTACGGTCTTGGTTGGGGATGCACCGGGCATTGGCAAAGAAAATTAAACAAGATTATGGTACAAAAACCTGAGGATTGACAAAAAAGGCATAAAGTTCCAACATCTTAAAAGAGGAATGTATTTGAACTTGAAATGCTCAAATTCTAAAAAAGGATAGATGTTACTCTTTCGCGGCGGATTTTATAATTTTGGTATTGCTTGAAGTTGTTTAGAGCCACCGGGGTTGGAAAACTCTTTTGATAAATGAACTGAGATTAGGACGTGCTGAATTATCTTCAGTAGAAGACTCGCTAACCTCGTTTGTTCGACCTATTTTTTGTTGTGCCATATCGAATATGAAAATAAGTTAAGGCACAAAACATATGTATGCATAAATCATCAAATTCAATCCAATATGTAATCCAAAATTCAAGGTATAAATGAAAAACTATACAATATAATTTTAGAAAGATTTTGGTAAAAACAAATCTAGAAAAACAAATTTAAAAATATACAGTATACTTTTTATATTCAAATAGAAAAAAATAGATTTTGAATGAATTTTTGCAAATATTTTAAAACCCATACTATTAGTATACTTTTTGTACAAAAAATTGTTAAAAACAGTATATTAAACGAAATGAAAAAAAGAGTTTATACCTTGATTTGAGGAAATTGGAATAATGGATGGATGATAATGCACCAATTTCACGAGAGATCTTAGACTTGGTTTGTTGAACAAAAACCCTAAAAAATTTGTGTGAAAAACAAGAGGATTTGAAGGGTATTTATAGTTGGAAAAGTTAGGGTTTCAGATGAAAGGGTTTAAAGAGATTGATTTAAAGTTGGATTCTCATTAAAGGCTTATTTAAAGACTTAGTTGTATTGTTATAGGTGTGTCGAAATACATGATCGTTTCGATACAGACTTACCTGTATCAAAACATGTTCTTGAGCCCGTATCGATACGTTTGGACGTGTATCGATACACTTGTGCTGAGAAATGCAATCTGGGTTGAGTCAAGAATGGTGTATCGATATGTTTTAACCTGTTTTGATACGAATAACCCAAAAAATGCATTTTAGGCCATAAGTTGCTCAAAAGTTCAATTTTACTTGAACTGAAATGCATGTATATGATGTATGAACAATATGAAGGTTAAGAATAGAGACAAGCTCCCCCTAACTAAAGGCATAGATGGATCAAGAGGCACAAATTACAGAAACATAGAGATCAAATCAATTCAAGCAAATTTTTGGTCTTTTGGACTCTAAAGGGTCAAGGAAGGCTTGTCAAACCTAACTCTCTCCTAAGGGTCCAAAAACGTTCTTTATCTAATGGTTTAGTAAAAATATCCGCTAATTGGTTCAAGGTATTGACATACTCTAGAACTACATTATTTTTCAAGACATGATCTTTAATGAAATGATGCCTTATTTCTATGTTCTTGGTTCTAGAGTGTTGGAGGGGATTCTTAGTGAGACAAATGGCACTAGTATTGTCACACTTAAGGGGTATGGTATCTACTTCAACACCACAGTCTAAGAGTTGTTGCTTCATCCAAAGGGCTTGAGCACAACAACTTTCTAAGGATATGTACTACGCTTCGGTGGTAGATAAGGCTATGCTATTTTGTTTCTTAGAGAACCAAGATACAAGCATACTACCTAGGAATTGACATGTTCCGGAGGTACTTTTCCTATCTATCTTACATCCCTCATAATCTGCATCCGAATAAGCATGAAGGTTGAAGGATGAGTCTCTAGGATACCAAAGACCTAAACTAGGTGTATCTCTAAGATATCTAAAGATTCTCTTAATGGCTGCTAGGTGCGATTCTCTAGGGCTAGCTTGAAACCTAGCATACAAGCAAACACTAAACATGATATCGGGTCTACTTGTGGTAAGGTAAAACAAAGAGCCAATCATTGAACGATAAAGCTTAGAATCGACACACTTACCTCTTTCATCTTTGTCAAGCTTAATAGATGAGCTCATTGGAGTGGCTTGAGGCTTTACGTTCTCCAAGCCGAACTTCTTGAGCATATCCTTGATGTACTTAGCTTGATTGATGAAGGTGCCATCCTTTTTTTGCTTGATTTGAAGCCCTAAGAAAAATGAGAGCCCCCCATCATGCTCATCTCAAACTCACCTTGCATTAGCTTAGAAAATTCTTGGCAATAAAACTCATTAATAGAACCAAAGATAATATCATCAACATATATTTGAACTACTAAGATGTCATTGCCATATCTTTTAATGAAAAGTGTAGTATCCACCTTGCCCTTTTCAAAACCTTTTTCAATTAAAAAGTTTGAAAGCCTTTCATACCAAGCTTTAAGAGCTTGTTTTAAACCATATAAGGCTTTGGTTAATTTAAAAACATGGTTTGGAAAATTTGGATCTTCAAAACCTAGTGGTTGTTCAACATACACTTCTTCATTAATAAAACCATTTAAAATGCACTTTTAACATCCATTTGAAAAAGCTTGAAATCATGAAAGTATTCAAATGCAAGAAGCATTCTAATAGCTTCCATCCTAGCTACGGGTGCATAAGTTTCATCGAAATCTATTCCCTCTTCTTGAGTGTAACCTTGAGCAACAAGTCTAGCCTTGTTTCTCACTATATTACCATTCTCATCTAGTTTGTTTCTAAAGACCCATTTAGTTTATATTGTAGATTGATTACTAGGCCTATCAACTCATGTTCATACTTGACTTGTCTCACATTGATTAAGTTCTTCTTGCATGGCCAATATCTAAAAATCACATTTTAATGCTTCTTTGATATTTTTAGGCTCAATGCATGAAATAAATACAACATTATTTATAAGTTTGAGAGAGGATCTAGTGGTTACCCCTTTGGATTGATCACCCAAAATTTTACCAGCTTTGACATAGTTGAACTCCCTTGGGTAGGTGACCTCATTTTCCTCTAGAACCAAGTCTTTCAAGGCTTCAAGAGGTGGATCTTGTGTTTCTTCTTCTTTGCTTGGAATCTTATCCACCTTTGATGTTTGTCCTCCACCAATGGCTTCAATGATCCCTACATCATCATCATCACAAGATTCCTTCCTCGGAATGAGGTTATCATCGAAAACAACATGTATAGACTCTTCTACAACCAAATTTCTTTTATTAAATATTCGATAGGCTTTAGAGTTTGAAGAGTAGCCTAGAAAAATAGCTTCATCACTTTTTGCATCAAATTTACCTAAATTATCTTTTCCATTGTTTAAAACAAAACATTTACAACCAAAAGGATGGAAATAGCTAATGTTAGGCTTTTTAGATTTTAAAATCTCATAAGATGTTTTCTTCAAAATAGGCATAATCATTACTCTATTAATTATGTAGCAAGCCGTATTAGTGGCTTCTGCCCCAAAAATATTTAGGTAAATTATTTTCACAAAGCATGGTCCTAGCTATTTCTTTTAAAGTTCTATTTTTCCTCTCAACTACCCCATTTTGTTGAGGAGTACGAGGAGCCGAAAAATTGTGGCTAATACCATTTTTATTAAAAAAATCTTCAAAACTCATATTTTGAAATTCGGTTCCATAATCACTTCTAACATGTGAAATTTTAAGATCAAGATCATTTTGGGTGATTTTTGAAAACGTGATGAATTTTTCTAAAGCCTCGTCCTTAGTACTTAAGAAGAGAACCCAAGTGTATCTAGAATAGTCATCTAGTAACACATATGCATATGACTTACCACCCAAGCTCATAGTCCTAATAGGCCCAAAGAGATCCATATGGATCAATTATAAACATCTATTAGTAGAAACATCATTAATAGATTTAAATGAGGTTCTTTGTTGTTTACCCTTAGCACATGCATCACAAATTTTATCTTTAGAGAATTTTAGCTTAGGTAAACCTCTTACTAGATCAAGGAAACTAATTTATCTAAAACAATAATGCTAGCATGTCCTAGTTTCCTATGCCACAACCATGTATCATTTTCATTATGTACCACAAAGCATGCGTTGGATGTATGTATGTCATCTAAATGCACCATATAAATATTACCTATGCGATGACCTATGAGAATTATTTGATTTGTTTTAATGTTCATGATTTTAAACCCATTACCCTTATCGTACAAGTGACTAATGCTCAACAAATTATGTTTAAGATTATTGACATAAAGAACATTTTCAATAAGAGTAGTTGAGAGATTACCAATGGAGCAAATTCCTTCAATGTGGCATTTGGAGTTGTCACCAAATGTCACTACTCCTCCACTCTTTGGTTTGAGCTCCAAGGATCTACTCTTGTCTCCGGTCATGTGTCTTGAGCAACCACTATCAAGGTACCAAGAACTTTGACTTGCGGTTTTGACCTTATAGCATTGCCCCACCTACAAACAAAGATCAAGTTTTGAATTTTGGTACCCAAATTATTTTGGGTCCATGAGTATTAGTTCCCAAAATCTTGGTTCCCTTAGGAATCCAAGAAGCAATAGTATTCATATTGTTAGAAACTATAAGTTCCTTAGGAACCCATACACTCATAACTCTTTTAGTTTTAGATTGCTTTTGAAAACTTCTTTGTTTGGGGTTAAAAGTCTTTCTCTTTACATATTGGGTTTTTGAAGAACTATCATTTTCAAAAATATTTTTCCCAATAGTAAGAGAAGTTTTAAGATTATCCACCTCCTTTGTGTGATAATCTTGGAAATCAGAAAGAAGTTTTTCTAAATCGAGATTTTTTTCCTTTTAAGCTCATTTGAAAGATTTATCAAATATATAACTTTCTTTTCTAACTCGGAATTGGTTTTTAAAAGATACTCTTTTTGAAATTTCAAATCGGAAATGTTTTTCTTGTTTTTCAAAATAGACTCTTTGTATTTTTCTACCAATTCATCGTAAACATCTTGTAACTCATCATAAGCATCATATAATTCATCATAAGTAAAAGATGATGAGTTAGAGTTTACCATTGGTTCCTCCTCAAGGGCCATGAGACAAAGGTTGGTCACTTCATGCTCTTCATCCTCGGATGACTCCTTGTCACACCAAGTTGCCATTTGAGCTTTGAGCTTCTTCTTCTTCCTAAAGCTCTTCTTCTTTAGTTAAGGGCAATCGGTGTGAATGTGGTCGGGCTTCTTGCACTCATAACAAATGAGTTGACCATTCTCTTCTTCTTTGCTCTTGTTCTTGAAGTTTCATCTTCTATTGAATTTTCTTCCACGGTTAGAATTCATGAACCGGGTAAATCGCTTGGCCAACATGACCATCTTTTCGTCTTCCTCCTCGCTTGAATCACTCTCCTCAAAAGAAGCTTTGAGAGCAATACCAAGATTTTTCTTGTCCACTTCCTTCTTATCTACTATTTTTTCTTCCCTCTTCTTTTCTTCTTTACTTCATTGCTTTATGATCTCATGAGTAAGGAGAGATCCTACTAATTCATCGAGCTTCAACGTCTTCAAGTTCTTCGCCTTGATGATTGTAATTCTCTTTCTATCCTATGATTCAAAAAGAGAGTAGAGTAGCTTCTGGACAAGTTTGTCTTCGGGGATGATCTCACCGAAGCCCTTGAGACCATTTACAATAATCGAGAACCAGACGAACATCTTGGAGACGCTTTCATCCAGCTCTATCTTGAAGTTATCATAGCTTAGATTGAGGATCCCAATCTTGGTCTCCTTCACGTCGTTGGTGCCCTTGTAAGTGATCTCTAACTTGTCCCACACCTCCTTTGCACTTGTGCACGAAGACATCTTGGCATACATGTCGGGACCGAGTGCACAAAACAAGATGTGTAGGGCCTTATCGTTGATTTAGAGTCTTCTCCAATCTCCATCGGTCATATCTATCCTTGCCTTCGAAAGTCTTCCTTCATCATCTTTTTTCATCGAAATGGCTGATCCATCTTCTACCACATCCCAAAGGACATAGTCAGTGGATTTGATGAAGAATCTCATCCGATTCTTCCAATAGAGATAGTTATCCCTATTGAAGTAAGGTGGCTTTGTGATCGATTGTGACTCGTATAGATTTTGCCCGGAGGTAGATGTCATGGCAATGAATGGATAGATGATCGACACTCTTTAAGGATCGCCTCTTGTGGATGTTAAACCTTCAGAGAGTTAGGCTCCGATACCAATTGTTGAGTGGATCAAATGATAGTGATTTGGCCAAGATAGGGGTGAATTGGCTATTTAAAACTTGATGGAGCAAATTGGAAATTGAAAAATGAAGAACAAATTCAATTATAGTGGTTCAAGCTTCTAACAAGCTCTACATCCACTACCTTAGCTCCCACTAAGGATTTTCAACAAAATCCACTAGATTTTCATCCTCTTTTCTAGGCTTAGGAGGTAACCTTTACAATCGGTCAATCTTTCTACCCAAAGATTCACCCAAGAAATTTCTTAATACAAAGAAGAAGTTGGCAATATAAAAATATCCCTCACAAGATGGATATTGCCCAATTACAATCAAAACACACCCCAAACTCTAAATAATAATTTACAATGAAGAACTCCAATGAGTTGGGTACAAAGATATGACTCTATAAGGCACAAAGGTTTGGATTAATGCTTGGATGTTGCTTGAAGGTTCAATTGTTGTTGGTGGTGCTTTGGAGGCTTGCTTTTATACTCTTGCATTTATTTCTAGCCGTTTGGGTGGTTGAGATCATTATTGTAGCCATTGGGCTGCATTTTCCGCGTAATTAATGTTCTTCATCAACCATCCGTATCGGTACACGAAGGCCCGTATCGATGCTTGTCTATAAGAAGAAATAGCCGTTGTGTACAAAATAACATAGGCGTATCTATACGCGGGGAAGCGTATCGGTATGGTCTCAGTGTAACTAAAGGGGCGTATCGATATGGGAAAAGTCCTATCGATGCAATTTTGCTCTCTTGAGCTACTGACTGAACTTGTATCAGTACATCTTGAGGGTGTATCGAAACGAGTCCAACGACATTTTAAAATTGGCCTTTCCCAATAACTAACTCCAACGGCTAAGTCATTAAATGTTGATATTTGAGAAAATCTTTGAAGCGTATCGAAACACCTAGTGGCGTATCAGTACACAATGCTTAAAACTTAAACCCAGTATGAAGGCCGTATCGAAACGAATGTAATCTTATCGAAACGTCTGAGGAAAATACTTTGCTCATTTGAAGGCTGTATCGATACGGAAAGAGTCACATCGAAACGGATGCTTACAGTGACCAATGTTTCAAAAATTGTATCGATACGCTTAGAGGCGTATCAATATGTCTGGGCGTATTTCTATAGTTTGACCTTTAAAACACTTAGAAAAATTATAAGGCTTTAAGTTTTTGACTTAGAATCAAATATGCTTTAAAATATTTGTCAGTTTGGGACACTTTAAAAATTTGTCTGCTTTACAATTAAATCCTTGAAAAATATTTGTTATATCAAAATCATCACAGGTTTTACAATATGTGTCTAAAGTTTTATTTTTTGTTTGTTTTAAAGTCAATTGAGGCACTTACTTTGACACTTATTTCAACCAAAAATGAAACTTTAGGCTCCTATTTCAGCCAAAAAATACTTTAGCCACCTATTTTATTCAAAAATAAAATTTTATGCACCTATTTTAACAAAAAAAATTAGACACCTATTATAAAAAGAGATAATTTGAACACTTATTTTTTAGTTAAGCCTAATGTAGATGAAATCGCACCAACTCCAATTAAAAATTTTCAAAATTCAAGCTAAATATAATGAACCGTCTAAATAATATGGTTATATTTTGATACATAATCCGTGTAAACTTTTCTACGCAACCATTCGTTAAAATTTAAAACTTATACACCCTAAAATCTAAATCATAAACTCTAAATTATAAACATTAAATATTAAATTCTAAATCTTGCAACTTAAACCCTTGTACTCTACACCATAAACTGAACACATAACTCTTAAATTTGACAAACAATTTACACAGACTCCCTATCAAAATTTTTCTCCGAACAATATTATATTTGGATACTTTAATACTAGTGTTTGGCAAAGAATTAAATAAAAGGTTAACAAATTAGATAAGATTATTGAAAGAAAATTAATGCGGAGCGAGTATGGGTCCTACAATTTAAGAAGATCCGATAATTTAGGTTGGAACTTTAGGAACCGATCACTGTAATTATGTTTTCGTTAGCTATAATGTCAAAATCAGCTATTAACATTTATTGAATATTATTTTATTTTCTATTTATCGAAAGATTTAAATTTTATATTTAATGATAAAATATTCGGAGAAAAAATTACAAATGGATATTAGGGTTTAAAGATTTAATTTAGATTTAGATTTTACATGTTTATATCTAAGAATCTGAAATTTAAGTTTAATGGTTAAGATTTTGTGTTTATAATTTAGGAATAAAATATTAAAAACTACCAAAATACTTAAAAGTAAGGAATAAAATGAGCATTCAATCAATTGATATATATATATTGGATGAAAAGATAAGATCCTCTTATACATTGTAAAATTTGAAAGTTTTATACTTTTTTGGACCGTTAAATGAAATTAAATAGATAATTGAAATTAACAGTAGGAAATGTGAAGATAACGAAATAATTTTAATCTTTTATTTATTCTCATTCAATAGTCTAAAAAATGTAAAATAATTAAATTTTACGCAATATAATTCGATCGTAACCCTGGGATAAATATTTTTATTTTTCATGAATATCCCATATTTATACAAAAGAAGTATAATGTCTTTGGACATAAATTCTAACAAAAGCCCTAACTTGGAAGGACATTGCGTAGGGTTAACGGGGGTTCTTTTTCCCTTTTTATTAAGAATATGCTTTATTTAAATGATAGTAGATCTAGGTAGAGGGCCCATATATGATTAAACAAATCTCTACTATAATTAGTATTAAGTGGAAGAAACCTAGATTTCACCTATCCAACCAAACAATTTATATTATTATTAATTTGAACAAAAATCTTCTGCACTTAACATGTTCCTTTCTACGTCCCACACTAAAATATATTAAAAAATTAAATTCTAAGTCTCAACTCTAAATTTCACATCCTAAACCCTAAATCTTACACCCTAAAAAGTACCCTACCCCTAATTCCCTAAACCCTAACCACAACCCCTAACCTTAAACTCTATACTCTATTCTTTTTTCTCAGGTAGTTCTACTGTAAGCCCTTATGGTGCACTTAAAATAAGATGGACTCCTACACAAATTCTTACCTAGTTAGTAAGAATTTTATTTCTACCTAAATTATTACACAGTCTTACATAATTTCTTAACAAATTAATAAGAATTTATGTATCCCGCATTTAAGTCGCACCCTTAAGGTGTATACAAAAGTTATTGGGTTAACTACCGGAATGGTCACTTATGTTTTCCTCCAATACAGTTTTGGTCACTGATTTTTAAATTCGACCGATAAGGTCACTTACGTTTTCGATCTGTAAATTTCTAGTCACTCGAAGTTAACTGTCGTTAAATGTGTGAATGTGGTTGTTAAAGGGAAATTTATATAATTACACATTTGGTCTCTGTTAGTTACTTGTTATATCAATCTGATCTTAATTTTAATTTAATTAATGAATTAATCACTCAATTAGGTGTCGACACGTGTTGTCACCTTGATTAGAGGAGGAAAATAAAACAAAGAGTTTTTTTGCATTGGCTAGGAATCAAACCTAGGCTCCCCATGTGTAAGTGGCATGAGTTTCCCACTAAACCAAGTGGTCATTTGTAATATAAAGTACAAAATACAATATATGTTTTAATTTGTTGTCAATGCAAGGAAAGTGAAATAAATATGGATTAAGGGGATTCGAACATGACATACTTGAGACGCATAAAAACATTTAAACCATTGTAGAAATATGATATTTAAAAATAGTTAATTCATGATTTAAAATAAAAAATTGAATCATATTAAAATTTCATTTAACTTCAAACTCACGAATATAACTCTAATCATAAGATAATTTTAGCTTCGTTAAATGAGTTTTTAATATAATTTTAATTTTTTATTTAATTAAATTTATTAAATAAAAATAAATAATTATATTTCTCTAATCAAGTGATGACACGTATCGACACCTAATTGAGTAATTAATTTCTCTTAACAACCATGTCACCCATTTAACGGTACTTAACAGAAATTAACATTCAAGTGACCAGAAATTTACAGATAAAAAACGTAAGTGACCTTATCGGTCGAATTTGAAAATCGGTGACTAAAACTGTATAGGAGAAAACATAAATGGCCATTTTAGTAGTTAACCCAAAGTTATTTTATAAATGAAGCTGTGTAGCTGTCATATGTTCTTATTTTTATTTTTAATTTAAAGAATAATTAAAGGACACAATATACATTACCATCATATAATCTCCGCTTGTAGAATATTTTTTTACTATTAATGCATTAAATAATTTCCCTATTTTTACTGTATTTAAAATTTTATTTGGAAAATAATATTCATATAAAAAGTAATTAAAAAATCATATTAATATAATTTTGATTATTTTGTCATATATTACGTAATATATATATATTCTAAACATTAACTTTATGATTCGGCATCCATACTAACGCATTATTAGACGTAAACTTTACTCTTTGTTATTTTTAAATCATTATTAGCATAAATTCCACTTGTCATTTCTTTTAGGCTTAGATGGGCTACATACATGTTATTTCATTATTGTTTTGTTTAACAACTATTTTTCCCTCTTGGACTTTTAGTAATAATTGAAAAAAGAAAAATAACATGAAACAATAAGAATTCATTGATATTACATATGCGGCCCCAAAATAATGTTGCATTTTAAAAGAGGTTACTCCAAAATATTAAAATAATGCTAAAACCTTGTGTGTCTACATATATACAGAGAGACACTTATTTTATACATAGGCATTGTAAGAAAATTTTACACAAGTATGCCTAATTCAAGGTTAAAATCTAAGTTTGAAAATTTTAATAGTAAGTCCCTAAGTACTAAATCATAAACCTTAAACTTTAAATCTTAAATTTTAACCATAAACCTTAAATTCTATACATTGCCATGTAAACCCTAACATTTAAACTCTAAAGCCATAAATTAAACCGCTTGTAAAAACTAAAATTTTTACTACCGGTGTATGTGATAACAATCCTATATATATATATATATATAAAATGTAACTGCCACATCATCAGCCGTTTATTTTGTAACATAAATGAACCGATTTGTTAGTCGTGATTAGTCGGGGACTTATTTGTAACTTCTTATAGTCAAGGGACTCAACAAAAAATTAGGTCATAGCCGGGGACCATTTATATAGTTTACCCTAATTAATATATTATGTTTATCATTTTTAAGCTCCAAAAATAAAATAAAATAAAAACCCATATTCAACTCACTTTCAGAATCCCACTAGATGAACAATGCCGAAGCCGTTTAACATTCTATTTTGATGTTAACCTTACTTTTCATTCTCAACAAGGAAAGATATTGCCTTTGGGAATTGATCCTGTTGATTCCATTGCAGGCAATATATATATATAGTTTAGTGTTCTTTGATAATATACATATATGGGCAATGGCGCAATCCTACATCTACTCATTAGGTCATTTATCCATTTGAGATAATATGTCAGCTAAAATGAATATGATCGAAAAAAATTAAAATATTTTTTTACCAATATACAATTTTCAAGACTATAAATACAATACAATTAATACACCTTTTATTGATAAACAATTTTCAAAACTATAAATGCAATACAAATAATGTATCTTTTACCAATAAACAATTTTTAAAATTATTCAATTTAGAACAAATTACAATACACAAATATTGATTATAAAATATTAATATAATTTAAAATATGTTTAATATACAAATAAGTGCATAAAATCTTTTTAATTTTAGGTGTCTAACTTATTTTTCGGTAAAAATAGGTGACCAACGTTTCATTTTGTCAATTTTAGGTGTCTAAAGTTTCAATCAATTACCGTTTTGAAGTTGTGTTGTTAAAAAATTATGACCGAATTAGATTTAAACACATGATATTTATTTTTATTTTTTATTTTTAAAAAAAATAAAAATAGATTTAAAAAGTTCACAAAATTCACCAAAATAGTCTAAAATTCTTAACACAAAACTCTCAAAATTGACATCGTTGCCGCGTCGATAACGTCGTCGGACCCCGTCACTACTATTGTCGGACGCCATTATTTATTTTCTCCAACCATCCATCATCAATAATCAACGGTAGGTGTGCCAATTAGATTTCGTTCGGTTGAAACCTTACATGTTTGTTGTTCGACATACGATTGTCATGTCTCCCATCGATTATTGGCGATGGACGATTGGAAAAATGGACGACGGTGTCCGACGGCGACGATGATGGTGTCCGACTATGTTATCGATGGTGGTAGTAACGATAATTTTGGGGGGTTTTAGATTAGAGATTTGAGACTACTTTGAGATATATTTTTTTAAAAATTATTTTTAATTTTTTAAAAACTAAAAAGAAAATGCCACGTGTCATGTTTTGATTAGATAACAAATTTTTTTAACTACCAAACACCTAAAAATAATGAAATAAAACTTTAGGTACATATTTTACAAAAAATATTTAGGCACTTAAAGTTAAAAAATAATATAGTTTGAACACTTATTTTTGTATAAACCTTTAAAATAATTATTTTAAATTTTATTCTTTGAAACAAATTTTATTTTAAAAATAAAAAATCATAATATTAATATTGTAATACTAAATTACTCTATTATCTTTTTTAGCATTGTACAACCATAAATAGACATTTTTGCTTTCTCTTCTCAATGGTGAAAAAAGAATAAAAAACAAGTAATGTTTATTTCTTGTGGATAAAATTTACTGAAAAATATATTTATTTTTCAGGGTTTGAACATCATAGAACAATAGACAAAGATTCTTTCTTGCAAAATCTAAAAATTCAAGAAACAGAGAAGGATAATAGAAATATGAAATTAAAAAAATTAAAGTCACTCGCTTGTTCGTAATAAGCGTAGATGAACATAATCATTAAGTTTAGAGGGTTGTATTTTCATAGAAATCGAGGTGAGATAAAGCTTAAAAATTTATGATTTATATATAATATTTTATTTTTAATTTGATTAAAAATAATAGTAACCTTGTTTGTTTGTTTGTTGTGTTACTGAAGAGTTGAAAAATCAATTGGCAATCCGAACGTATTTAAGTAATTGTTCTTCTGTAAGGCCATAATAAAAACGTAATTTTTAAAAATTTCAAATTCAAGAGAAAAGATAAACATGATATCGTTTACTAACTTTAAACAATGTTCAAAATGCATATTTAAAATACTAAAATCAAAATGTTGATTAAAATCTCGATGTTTAACAAATATCTCGACTTAGAGAATTACTAAAGAAAAATAAAAATTTAAAATACTAAAATCATGATGTCGGTTAAAATCTCAGTGTTTAGGGGTGAGCAAAACTCGACTCGACTTAAAAAAATTGAATTATTCGACCCGAGGCAAAAAATCGACTCGTTTTGACTTGACTCATAATTTCATAAATTTGACTCGACTCGAAAAAATTCAAATAAAGTTTGAGTTATGAAATGAAAATTCGAAAACTTGAAAACTTGTATATACATATAAAAATATATATGTGCACCGCTACGTATATAAAGAAACATATATGTACAATTAAATTTGTACAGAAATTCGAAAACTTGACTCGACTCGAAAAAATTCAAATAAAGTTTGAATCATAAAATATGACTTGCAAACTCGAATAACTCAAATTTTTTGACTCGAGTCTAGTCAACTCGATCGAACGCCTAATCTTTTAACTAATTTCCCGACTTAAAGAATTTTTAAAGAAAAATACAAATTTCAAATGCTAAAAATCATTATTCAAATATAAAAATTTAATTTATTATTTACATAATTTACCTGTAAAAATATAAAGATGAATAGTAAAATTAATTTAGTTCAACATATTGAAATTAAAATTTATCATTTATAACTATATTAAAACATTCAAATTATATAAAGATCTAGAAAGATAAATAATAATTAAATGTTAAATATATTTGAATGATTCATTTAATTTTTTTAAATAACAAAATTATGAGCTAGGTAAATAAAGTTTTCTCTCTATATATATATATATATATATATATATATATATTAGTTTTCTCTTATATTTTGATTCCAATTTCCAGCAACACTAATAATTAGTACCAAATAAATCTAAATATTATATATTTAATATTTTGTTTTTTAGTTCAATCATAAAATATTATATCAAAACTTATGTATTAAATTTGCTGCGTTAGTTATGTTTAAATATGTTGTTTCATAATTATTACATTATTTTTCATTTAAAAATTATCATTTTCAGTATAATATCTTTAAGAAGGATAAAATCAAAATCTTTTTAAGATTTTGGTATCAGCTTTATAACTACAGACGATTCTCACAGAATTATTTTATGGGTTTGTATTTTATATATTATTTGCGTATAATTCTATATATTGACAACTTATCATCTCATCAAAATATTTAAAAAATATATAAGGTGAATGACCTTTCAACTTTAGGTTTTCCAAGGTGGCAAGGTCATAGATGTTGAACTGAGGTTTGGAATAATTTAGTATATATACACACACGCTGTTCCATGCTGATTATAGTATTATATTATCTGGCTTAACCACCACCAATATCTGATTAATTTAAATCGAGTTTTACAAATATTTAAAGTAGATCAGTTCTCTCAATTAATTTTTTCATTCGTAATATATTAATTCATACTCCTAACTTTATTTAAGGACAAAAATTCTCTATCATTTTGGTGTTCTTTTTTATGCTCAACATTTTAAAAAATTAAATTTTAAACCCTAAATTTAATTTTAAATCATAAACTTTAAACCTAAAAATACACTATGTCTTAATTTTTTAAAAATCTAATTATAAACTCTAACCTTAAACCTTACGTATAAACCCCAATCTTTAGATTTTAGTGTGAAAGCATAAATAAAAACAAAGAGAATTTTTATTTTATTTAAGAGATTTAGCCTTTTATTTTACTAGTCGCTAGACCTGACCAATCCATTGTTGGTATTGGACTACCCTTGTTTGACACCATTGGTCCCTTTGGCACCTCCCTCGAAACTTCGCATTCGTTCACATTTCTCAATATTTATAGCTGGTGTTGTCGGTCTTCACTGTCTTTTACAGTGTCCGAGAGTTGGAGTTGTAATAACGCGCATTTATAGACCCATCTATCCTTATAAATACTTGGAATCTGAAATTAAACTATCAATCTTCAGACTTTTTCCCTCCACATACAAGTACAACACTTGATTCATTCTTTCGATCTCAAGTGTTGTCTCTCTTTTCTGGGATATATATCAAATGGAAGCAGTGACATCTCCTCAGCAGGAGGGTTCTGGATCCATAACTCGTGGGTGCCAATGGCTCAAGTCATTGCCGAACAAATTTTGTAATAAAACAATGGAGATTGCAAGGAAGACGAAGAAACTCGGACAAGATGATCCAAGGAGAATAGTTCATGCCCTAAAAGTTGGACTAGCTATTACGCTCGTTTCATTGTTCTACTACTTTTAGCCACTCTATGACGGTTTTGGAGACAGTGCAACGAGGGCTGTTCTGACTGTTGTACTTGTCTTAGAATTCTCCGTAGGTAATGGATAGCAATGGTTTAGTTTGCCATCATTTTCACTTTCTGGAAACTTCAAACTGATTTCATAGTTTGTTTAAACTTGTGCAGGTGCCACACTCGGTAAAGGTTTAAATAGGATGTTGGCGACATTAGTGGCGGGTGCCATGGGCGCCGGAGCTCACCATTTAGCAACTCTTTCTGGAAGGCAAGGGGAATCCATCTTGGTAGCAGCTTTTGTCTTCGTTATAGGTAAGAACAAATTCATATTAAGCATCCATGGAGTTGGTTTCAGTTTCTCAATTACGACGTTTATAAGATTCTTCCCAAAAGTAAAGGCAAGATATGACTATGGAATGATGATATTCATATTGATCTGCTTGGTATCGGTATCGGGTTACCGAGATGACCAAGTGCTGCAAATGGTCCGTGACAGGTTTTCAACCATCTTAATTGGTACCTGCACTTCTCTTATTGTTTGTATTTGCATTTTCCCTGTTTGGATTGGCGAGAATCTCCACTAGTCTATCGCGGCAAACATAGGAAAGCTTGCCAATTTTCTTGAAGGTTGGTACCAATGAATCTCTTTACGTTTAAAGAATGGATTATTGATTGTTTTAACTTTTAACCCCCAGAATTACTGATTGATTTAATCTACACAAAACAGCTTTTGGAGATGAATATTTCAACTTATCTGAAGAATCCAATGAGAGTCATACCTTCAAGGATATAGAAGCGTTCTAACATCTAAAAGCAGTGAAGAAACTATGGTAAGTGAGCTTAATTAACATCAAGGCATTACTTAATTAGCTGATTGTAGTGAAGTAGGTTATTCAATATTGCAATATATATTGATTCTCTTCCTGCAGGCTAATTTTGCAATATTGGAACCGGGTCATGGTCCGTTCGGGTACCGTCATCCATGGAAAATGTACCTCAAAGTCGGAAACCTTACTCGGGACTGTGCTTACAAAGTTGAAGCTTTTAACAGCTACCTTAACAGTAAAATAAAGGTATACTAAATACCGTAATCAACCACGTTTAAACATATTATTCATTCATTCATCAACTGATTCAGATGTTGTTTATTTCTGATAGACTCCTGCAGAAATCCATGGCAAAATCCAAGTCCCTTGCAAAAGGGTTAGCATAGAATGTAGCCGAGCTTTGAAGGAAATGGCATTGACATTTCGAAAGATGGTTCGAACAAGATCAGCTGTTATGCACATTGAAAACTCAAAGAAAGCCACCGAAGAGCTCAAAAGCCTCCTCAAAACAAGTCTGTGGGAAGAAGCAGATATACTAGAGATGATACCAGCTGCTTCAGTTGCATCACTTCTGCTGGAAATCATAGGGTGCATTGAGAAAATTTCTGAAGCAGTAAATGAATTGGAGGAGACCGCATCTTTTAGGAAGAGTAATGCTACAGTCTTACCCGAACAACCAGATTCTATCCAACGGGAAACAGTCCAACAAGATTCCAACACTGCCATGCCGGTGCCACATATATACACACGCGTATATGGAGAGAAATGAAAACCGTATTTACTCCTTTTTTTTCTTCTCTTCAACCGAGTAATTATATCATAGACACTTCTTACCGCTTAAGATATGAACTCAACCAATTAAATTAATATACATCATATATTTTGTTTTTCATTTCATACTTACAAATAAACATGTTCATGTCATCTATTTTAAAATACTTGGGGTGCGTTTAGTTCAGGGAATGTAAAATTATTTTTGGGAATAAAATTCTTGAAATGTAAGATTACCTTACAAATTACGGGGAATGTTATGTTACATTGTTTGATTTATTTAGTAGGAATGTAAGAGTATTATGTTTGGTTGGTGGAAAATAAGATTATCTGGAAGTAAAATTTACCAAATTATCAATGTGTTACATTTTCTTTTAATATGTTAAATTTTTAATATTAAATTAAAAATATATACACAAAAGTTATAGAACAATTTTTGTTACGCTATCTAAATTTTACAAAAACTATATATTTATCATATTGTATTTTATCGGTAAAAATGTATGATTTTATTGAGAGTATCATACAAGGCCAACACTATCATAAGCTCATTAAAAACGTCCTTAAGTCTAAGCGGAAGAAAAGTGTACTCATGATAGTGTAAAAAAAGCGTAACAAATAAACACCGGTACAAAAGCCCAAGGGCGAACCAAGAATCACCACAGCATCTAAAACCAGGAGGACCGATCAACACCACTCTTAGCAAATGCATCCACCAAGTGATTTGCCTCGCGAAATATATGATGAAAACAAACATCATTTAACTCCGCACAAGCCACATCAATCCACCAAACCACTGCCAAAACCTCTATGGGAGTTTCTCCTAATGTAACACCCAAGCCACGGCCACTGTCGAGTCCGATTCAATCACCACAAACGTTGCCAAAAGCCAATCAGACCCACAAATCACCTCAAGTGTATATCAAATGGTTTGCAACTCCACCTTATTAGAATCCACAATTCCTGTCGGGCCCGAAAACATGGCCAAAATATGCCCATATTCGTTACGCAGCACACTACTACAACCCGTTTTTCCCGGCTTCCCCCTTGCGGAACCATCCACGTTGAATTTCAACACCCTCTAGATAGCAGCTCCCAAACAACATTGTCTCTCCGCGACACTGTATGCTACTGGAAATCACAATACCATGGGCAATCCCACCATGTCGATTCCAAAAAGATTTCCAGAGGTGATCCTACGCGTACCCAGTATAAGGACCACAATTTGATAAGAAAAACAATTCACCCTGACTCTTCCGCTTCTCTTGAAAAATAACTTCATTTCGCGCAAGCCACATGGACCATACAATAGCTGCACAACTTGCCAGCCACCATTCCCTAACCATGCCAACAAAAAAAACCACGAAAACACTAAGTCAAGAACTCCACCAACGTTCGTGACTGAACCACCTCGACTTGCCACCATCGAAAAAATAGTAGCCAAATCTCCCACATAACCGGGCATCGAAACTAAAGATGATCCAATGTCTCATCCACCTCACGAAACCAACAACACAGGGTCATGTCGTCCGTGACAAGTATACCTCAGCCCCTCAACATCCCCATTGTCGGCAACCGATCAAGTAATGCAAACCATAGAAAATGCTGGATTTTAGGGGGAATCGGCTACTTTCAGATCGCACTCAACTCAGTGGACACTTCCAGGCCAAACAATTGCATCATCTTATATAGAACCCCAACCGAGAATTTTCCCGTGATCGACGGCTTCTAAACAAGACAGTCCAAAGTATGATCATTGAGTTGAAAGCACAACACACACGCCTTGAGCTCATTTAGTTGGGTTTCCTCGAATGAAAGTAAAGCACGGAAGGGAAACGCCGGTACACCCCATGATGCATCGGAAAAATTATCCGGCGAATTTCACAAGTGATCTATGTACGAAGAATAAATTCGGGGTGAAAAGGGATGAAAATTACCTCGATTAAATCTGAAAACTGCAGTGACGTAAGAAAAATCCAATTCTTTCAGCATGATATCAAATATTTGGCAAAAACATATCTTTGGCGGCTAGACCTTATATAGCATTCAAAACTCTAATCCTAATTAAAATCGAATTCAGCACAGGAAACTTTAGATTTAGGGAGATTGATTGGTGCTGAGATGATGGGAAACGAGGACGAAATTGTTAAAGACATTGCAAGACTTATTAAGGCGAGAGAGCAACATCATTAGCAGTGAGGTATGAGACTATTGTCGTGGAATGTGCGAAGTCTTGGAACTACAGCGAAATGAAGAGCAGTTCAGAAATTAATACGGCAACACCGATGCGAGATAATTTTGCTGCAAGAAACGAAACTAGAAGTGGTGACAGATACGATTGTGCGAAGGATTTGGATATCAGATAATTTTGGATTTGTGTATGCTCCATCGGCTGGTAAATCAAGAGGTAATTTGCTGATATGGGACAAGGCTCGCTTTCACTTACAGGGGTCAATTGTACAGTTTAGGTTTGTGATGGTGGAAGGCAGTTGGTTGTTGGATGATTGGGCATGTGGAATTGTGGGGATTTATGCATCATGTTTGGTTGGGGAACATGCGAGTTTGTGGCACGATTTGAGCTCGTTAATAGCTAGCAAGCAGCTCTCGTGGTGTTTGGCTGGTGACTTTAATCTGGTTACGCATAGACATGAACGTTTTGGCTGTTCAGGTATGGTGCAAGGTATGTTGGAATTTGTTGATTTTATTAATCGAAATGAGTTAATTGATGTGCCTATGCGGGGAAAGAGTTTTACATGGTTTGGAGCAGGAAAAAATGCAACCGTATTGACCGTTTTTTGGTTTCATCTTCGTGGATAGAGTGATAGGCCCGAATGGTGATGAATAATCTGCCGAAGGGATTGTCTGATCATACTCCGTTGCTCCTAGTGAGTGATGATTCCGATTGGGGCCTGAAACCATTCTGATTCCTGAATGTTTGGGTTGAGAAACCGAAAAATGTAAAGGTGATGGAGCAAGAATGGTTGCACTTATCGGGGTTGCATGATGACTCGAGTATACTTCAAAAATTGAAAGGGATGAACGGTTTTTTGCGACACTGGAATAATGATTCTTTTGGGCACATTGATCAGCGTATTATAGTAATAACAAATCGAATTAAGGAATTGGATGACCTATTGGGAAAGGGATTGATGACAGAAGTCTTAAAGCAAGAAAAAAGGCGGTTGCATTCTGAGTTATGGCAAGTGTATCGTTATCGTGAGTCCGTTTGGTGAAAAATGTCGAGGGTGACTTGGTTGAAAGAAGGTTATCGTAACACGAAGTTCTTTCATCAAGAGGCAAAATTTTGGACTTTGCGTAATTCCATAAATGGTTTGAACATTCATGGGTGTTGGGAGGAAAATCCGGATAGACTCAACAACTTTTTCTTTGGAGAATTCAAGAAGCATTTTGCATGATAACATGCTTCAGGTTCTTTGGATGCAAATGTGAATTTTCAGCAGTTGAATGCTATTCAAGCCGCGAGTTTAGAGGTGTCGTTTTCTGAAGATGAAGTGCGTTTGGCGATATGGGGATGTGAGGGCTCTAAAGTACCAGGACCAGACGGACATTTGAATTTTACAAGAAAGGGTGAAGTTTCTTAAAAGCGGATATGATGAAAGTGTTGAATGATTTTTTTTTATTCTGGAAGACTACCAAGGGGGTTTAATTCTACTTTTGTAGTCCTAATTCTGGAAAAAAGACAATCCGATCACTATAGGTAACTTTCGCCCCATTTGTTTGTTAAATTCGTTTTACAAAATTTTAGCGAAATGTCTAACGGCAAGGCTTCAAACAGTAATTGTTGGTGTAATTAGCGATTCCTAGTCAGCGTTTGTACGCGGTAGGCAAATCGTTGATGGTATTATGCTAGCTAATGGAATTATACACTCGATGCAAAAACGACAATTCAGTAAGGGGGGAGTGATTTTGAAATTGGACTTCGCCATGGCTTACAATTGTTTAAAATGAGAGTGTATTGATCAAATTATGTTATATATGGGATTTGGGACAAGGTGGCGTGCGTGGATACAGACATGTGTGAGCACGGTCAAAATGTCGTTGTTGATTAATAGGTGTCCGACACAAGAATTTTCGATGCAACAAGGAATCCGACAGGGTGATCCTTTGTCACCATTGTTATTTGTTATGGTTGCGGAATTGTTGCACCAGTTCTTAGTAAATGCCGAGGTGAAAGGTTTTATAAAAAAAGTGCAAGTAGCTCTAGAAGTGTTTATTTCCATCTTCAATTTGCGATTGACATCGTGATTTTCTTGCAAGGTGAAGTTAATTTTGTAATTAATTTAAAAAGAGTTTTGAATTGCTTTGGGTATGCCTCAGGTTTGACGATAAACTATGAAAAATCCTGTTTGTATGGGGTGAACGTTAAGGAAGGTGTATTAAGTGAGATGGCTACTGTGTTGGGATGTACTCGAGGTGTATTGTTGTTAGTCTACTTGGGGCTGCCAATTGGGGTTAATCCACAAAGTATGAGCATATGAGAACCGTTACTACATAAATTTCGAAAGCATTTGGCGGGATGGAAGCGAGGGTTATTGTCATTTGCAGCACGCTTGGCGCTAGTAAACTCAGTTTTATTCTTCTTGTCTATGTATTATATGGGTGTGTTTCTAGTGCCGCGGAGTATTATCCTGAAGATTGATCGTATCCGATAGAATTTCTTATGGGGGATTCTGAATCCAAGCGAAAGATGGCTAGATTAAACTGGCGTTTGGTGTGTCGACCAAAGAAGTATGAAGGATTGGAGGTTGTCGTTTTGCATGCCCGAAACAAGGCTTTGTTATCCAAGTGGATCTGGCGTTATGCTACAGAAGGCACTTCGCTTTGGCGGGCATTGATTGTGGCCAAATATGGTGAGAGTGTTTTCATATGGAGGTGCCATGGTGTTGCAAAAAACAGTATGTCTGTTGTGTGGAGACAGATCATGGAGGTTCAGGATGATGCCTGTGTTCAACAATTTATAGGAATATCTTCGTTTATGTGGTTGCCGGCCGCGTAATGGAGCCAAGATTCTATTTTGGCGAGACATTTGGTGCCCTGATGTACCTCTATGTACTATATTTCCTCGCTTAGTTTCGTTTAGCAAGTAACAAACTAGCGTTGGTAAAGGATTATGCCATTGGTCCTTCTCTTAACCATGAACGGCAGGGGGAGTTGTTTTATCGTGACTTAAGAGTTTATGAAATCCAACAGGTGCGGGAGTTACAAGCAATTGTAAATTGGTGGGTGCTGGATGATAATGTAGAGGATCAAGTAGATGGGGAGGAAGCAAAAGGAAATCGGTCCTTTGGAAACCAATCGACATACAAGGAAGAGGAGGGTCAAGTGACGTTATTTGTGTATAATCTACCTGTTAAACTCCACTGGAAAGGTTTGTGGTTTTTGTTCAGCTACCATGGAGATGTAAAGGACGCATTTATTCCAAAGAAAAGAAGCCAAAGTGGTCATAGATCTTGGATTTGTCCGATATGCTAACATGGTCGATGTACTGAGAGTAATAGAGAGGCTTGATGGTTTTTATATCTTTGGTTATTGTTGAAGGTACAACTGGCGAAACATTCTTCTCCTCGTACACCAGCGAGGCAACCACAAAAGCTTGGGTCAGAACCATAAAAGGATATTTTGAACCAGGTACACGAGGTGATTGATCCTGATAAAGTCGATACATTGAAAAATTGTTCGATTGTTTGTAGTAAAAAGTTCATAAGAGTCGAGAGATTAGCGAAGGAACTACACGATGCTGGCGTTCTAGGGGTTACCATCATGAGTATCTCAGGCTCAAAGTTTCTTTTGATGTTCAAAGACTCAGCTCATAAACCAAGCTTTATGGAAGAGCACGGTGGAACATTGGAAAAGTGGTTCAAGGAGATTAAGGACGGGTCGGTTGACATGCAAGTTGTCAATCGAAGAGCATGGATTGTTTGCCATGGGATTCCAGTCCATGCATGGAGCGCGGGTACATTCGAGAACATAGCTTCGAAGTGGGGTGAACTTATCTCGGTTGAAGAAAAAATAGTGAATCCTGGATCGTTTTCAAGAGCAATGTTCCAGGTATTAACAGAGAGGTTTAATCGAATTGACGAAGTCATAGAATTGGTTGTTGACTTGAAGAAGTTCAAAGTTAGAGCTGTTGAGGTGGAGCCTATTTTCTCTACAAATTCGTTTTGGTTAGGTGAAGTGATATCATCATCTAATTGTGCTTCTTCAGAAACCTACTCATCAGAAAAAACCATTACCGGTCTGAGGAATATGTCGGTGGAGATGCCGAAACAGGGAAGAGAAGCGGAAAAGTCTGGTGGTGAAAACATTCTAGAAGAATGGGAGGTGGAAAAATGTGTTACAGCTGGAGAGGGGATAAGGATAGAGGTTAGTAGTGTGGGAGAGCCAATCGGTGGTCAATCCAAACCAAATGATGGATATGCGCAGGGGCTAGATAAAGAAAGACACTATGAAGGGTTTCAGTCTCTGGAGAATGAAGATATAAATGTACCAGTATTAGTGGAGTCTACTGATTCTGAATCTAGGGAGAGGAGCAATTTTTCAGATTCCCACACTCAACGCAACGACCCAATCCCTTGTAATGCGACTACTTTATCTACTGTCAATTTGAATTTACCTGTAGACATCAATGTGTCTATTAAGCCGGTGAAGCCTTTAATGGATAACCATGTATTTATTGGTGAGGAATTTTCTCCCAATCAATTGGAGGCATTGGTCAGGTGGGGGATGCTCAACTTAGAAGTGAAGCAAACAACCAAGAGCAAAATAATGTAGAGGTCGATATGGATGCCTTGGGTTCAGATGAGATTTCAGAATTTAGTAGATCTCGAGCAGAAGAAGATGTTCGTGGTATGGGGTTAGGTAACCCAATGTCAAGGGAAGAACAAGTTGACAAAGCTAACTCTATAAATCATGCAAACATCTACATTCCAGAAATGCAAGACTTACAAGATAAGTCTTCCAGAAGGTATGCTTCGTTGATGGATTTGCAGGAAAAGGCAATTACGTCAAAGGAAAAAATGAAGAGATCGTGTGATTAAGAAAAACAAAATGGCAGATAAGGAGAAGGCTCGTCCTCTACTAATTCAGACATTGCTCTCAAGCAGATCCTTACTCGGTCTGCCAGAAAGCGATGGCTCTGGCAAACGCCTCAGCGTTGAGTTCATTGGAGATGAGAATGAAATTTTAGAAGATTTTATTAGAGCGGAGATCCAAGATAAGTAAGAGTATTTGCAGGGATACTTTTGTTAGAAGGACTTTGCGAAACTGAAGAATGAGGACGTGTTATCGAACTTGTTTGTTGAAGGGAATTTATCAAATTAGTAATGGGGTCTGCTTACTCTTATTGTTTCTTTCCTCGGCACATGAGATTATTTTATCATTGAGAAATGACCTCCTTTTCGACTTAGTTGTCTTGTGTCGGTTTGATTCACACCGCATGTCTGTAGCGTTTTGAGGTTGGTTTGTGGTTGCAGCGTTAACTTGGAGTGTGATTTTTGTGGTCAGTGTCGGGTAGATTGGGGGTGTTTAAAGAGTTTATGCATGAGCTGAGGTCCATGTTAGAGGAGCTGAAGCAACGATTGATGTAGCTATAGAATTCTCTAGGGATTGGTTGGTTGTAGCAGGTGCTTTGAGCATAATATTTTTCACAGAAGTTGTCAAGTTCGGGCTACGTGGAGTATGTTTCAAGGGACAAATTTTAGAGAAGGCAACCGAGCTATTGAACGAGAAAAATTGGTGAGATTTGAACTACCTCTTGATGTCTCAAAACGGTGTGCATTCCCTAATTGTTGGGGCATCAAAAGTGGAGGTAGCAACTAGAGGTGAAGTGTTGCCCAGGGAATGTCAGAGCTGGTTTTTTTTTTCTCTCTCATGTTCCTTGTCACGATTTGTCTTCGCTGAAGTTATGGAGGTTTATACAACATTGGATGTTGTCAAAGAAGAGAGCGGTTTATCTCACAACATGACGTTATACAAGCTGTAGAAAGTTAATCATTTTATCGTCACTTTGTGGTTATGGTTCACCAAATAGGGGTGAGGTAGAGATGTATGGTGTAGTGAGAATGGTAGGCGTTGGAGAACTCTTGTTTTATTAGGTGCTTTTTGATTCTCTTTATATTATCGATTAGTGTTATGCGTTCTTTTCCCCCTACCTTAGTGGAAGAGTTTTTTAATGCGGCATATGGTGATCACATTTTCAATCAATAAAATTCATTTGCTGAGCAAAAAAAAGATAATGTAGAGGATCGGTTGATATGGAAACAAGCGAAAGCTGGTTGTTTTTCTGTTGGTGCATTGTCCAAATTAATGGCTTCGTTTGGACTTGAGGGGATGTGAATTGTTCGACAATTTGGCAGCTTGAGGTGCCACCAAAAGTACAGTGTTTCCTCTGGTTCGTGTTGCTGGAACGGGTACCGACTCTTTCATTTTTGAAGGCGCGAGGTTTGCCGATTGATGCTAGTGTGTTGGCTTGTCGTTGGTGTGGGGAGGAGGAGGATGCTATTGATCATATTTTCTTTCATAGTAGTGTTATAGAAGAGGTATGGGTGTTGTTTTTTAGGTGGTGGCGAGTGGATCTGGTTCGACCATCAAATTTAGTCAAATTTTTATGCCAGTGATTTCATAGTTTCTTATCGGGCTCGACACGTAGGTGGTGGTTAGCGGGGTGCGTGGTGGTATTTTGGTCAATGTGGTTGGCCAAAAATGATCTCTTGTTTAACAACAAACGGCTGCAAGGGGGATTGTCCTTGTACTGGATTCGCACGACGACTGCTTCCGGTTTGATTGTTGAGTCTACTTGGTGGGATTGTCCATGGCTATGTGAGGAAGGTTCGCACTCATCAATCACTAAGAGTGATGTGCGCTGGTGCCCTCCGCCAAGGGGTGTTAAAATTTAATGTTGAAGGCTAGGCACGTGTGAGACCGGGGCCGGCAGGATGTGGTGGGGTGTTGTGAGATGAGGCTGGTTAGATCCTAGCTTTGTTTTTTGGGCCGTTAAGAGTGATTGACTCCAATGAGGCAGAATTGTGCACAATTTGTCATGCTTTGGTAATACTTCAGGAATCGAAATGGCGAGAGTACTTGGGGGTTATCGAATCGGATTCGAGTGTCGCGGTTTATTGGGTGCTCAACTATGATAAAAAGACCATGGGTGTTGTGGCCATAGTTTAGGCGAATTGATACTGCTTGTGCAGTTATGGCTCGTGTATGTTTTCATAACATTTATCGTGAAGCGAATAGTTTGGCAGATGCTTTAGCTAAAGGTGACGTGGATAGATCGTCCTATTTCCAGGTGCTAGAGTAGAGTGGGGTATGTGTTGTTGTTAACGTGCATGTGGTGTGATATGTGCGTTTTATCGTTGTTTGTTCCTTCATGTATTTGGACAAGTTTCTATGTTGTATTGTCTCGAGTATTCTTTTCCTCCATTTAGGTGTAGGGAAGTTTTAACGAGGCTCGAGACAATACTGGCTTGTATGATTTTCCCTAATAATATCATACTTTTGTCGATAAAAAATAATATATTTAACCGAATATAATTAAACATGTAGAATCTAATTCTACATTAATTAAGTGTTTTAGGGATATATATTTTAATAGTATTTGATAATTATACTAATTATATAGTATTAAAATATATAAAAGAAATTATCTATATAATTACAATAATTATAATAATTTCGTTTCTAACTAATTTCGTGTACACCAAATTTGCACATATGTTATCTAGTCTATATTTGTTTATTTTAATCATAGGGTGTGACCCTTCTAAGTTCATGTAACGTTAGTAATAATATCTAGAACAATTCTAATATTACAAGTAATGAGTGATATTTAATAATACATGGAAAATGTACCTCAAAGTCGGAAACCTTACCTAGGACTGTGAGTACAAAGTTGAAGCTCTTAACAGTTCTTAACAGTAAAATCCAGGTATAGTAAATACCGTAATCAACCAGGTTTAAACATATTATTCATTCATTCGTTCATCAACTGATTCAGATGTTTATTTCTAGTAGACTCGTGTAGAAATCCGTGGCAAAATCCAAGTCCCTTGCAAAAGGATTAGCATAGAATGTAGCCGAGATTTGAAGGAAATGGCATCGACATTTCGAAAGATGGTTCGAACAAGATCACCTGTTATGCACATTGAAAACTCAAAGAAAGCTGCTGAGAGCTCAAAAGCCTCCTCAAAAGAAGCCTGTAGGAAGAAGCAAATATACTAGAGATGATACCAACACTGCCATGTCGGTGGCACATTGTGTCATTGTAGTGTCGGAAAGTATAATATATATACATACACACGTATGTGAAGATAAATGAAAACCGTATTTACTCGTTTTTTCTTCTCTCCAACCGAGTAATTATATCATAGACACTTCTTACCACTTAAGATATGAACCCAACAAATTAAATTAATATACATCGTATATTTTGTTTTTCATTTCATACTTACACATAAATATGTTCATGTCATCTATTTTAAAATACTTAGGGTGCGTTTAGTTCACGGAATGTAAGATTATCTTTGAGAATAAGATTCTTGAAATGTAAGATTACCTTACAAATTACGGGAAATGTTATGTTACCTTGTTTGATTTAATTGGTAGGAATGTATGAGTATTATGTTTGGTTGGTGGAATATAAGATTACCTAGAAGTAAAATTTACCAAATTATCATTGTGTTACATTTTTTTAATATGTTAAACTTTTAATAATAAATTAAAAATATATGCACAAAAGTTATGGAACTATTGTAACATCCCCACCCAACCTAGGAGGAAACCGGGTCGGAGAATGCTACCGGTGAACAAAACGGTAATCGGTGTAATAATTTCCATCAAGAACTGATATTTAAATGATGTTATTCTATATAAATAGTAACACAAATAAACATTAGTCCAATTTATCCAATGTGCGACAGTGATTCATCAATTAGGACTAAATTATAATTTTTATAAGTTTTAGGGATTAATTTATAAATTTTGTAATTTAGTGGTCCTTTCATGCAATTGGATAAACCAAAATGAAATTCAATATAATATCAGTAAGTCTACAAATTTTCATGTCGTTCCGATATCATTTACTCATCCAATTAGGTTATACAATATTTAGTGACCATTTTATAAACTTCTTAAAACTGTATTTTAAGACTTTTAACATAATTAACTAACCCCGTATCGATACACTTAGGTCCGTATCGGTACACCAAGAAAAATTTTCGTTTTTCAGATTCAAGGGTAACAAGCCCGTATCAATACTGCTAAGCTCGTATCGATACACATTGACCTAGGTTGACTGTTTCGATACACCCTAAAGACCGTATCGATGCATTTATTTTTCAGACGTTATGCCAATTCTCGTATTGATACACCCCCATTTGGTGTATTGATACCCATTGTTTTGCCATGCCCAATTATGCTTACCTGTATTGATACGCCTCCATCCGTATCGATACACCTGCACTGTAATGACATATTTTATCTGGTTTTTCATCAATTTAACCTGTTGAACGATGTTCAAATACAATGAAATTTCACATACAATATTTCCATATTATAAACTACTGGTATGCCAAATTTTAGGGTCGTTCGAGTTCGTTTGCTAAGATTTCACCTTTAGGGGACCGATATGCATCTTTAGTTCATTTTAAGCCTTACCAATGGTCTATTTAAAGTCCTAGGCACAATTACATCACAAGTACAAAACATAAACATCCAAAGAGCCCCTTTAAGACTAGTTCAAGTACTTTTCCACCCTACTAGGAGTTTATAGGTACAAATTACATTACTTTAAGCTTGCTTGTGACTTGTGCAATGCGTCAACTTCTCCGATCTCCAACGATAAGATTCCTTAACCTGAAACGTATGAATTGAAATGCATTAGGCATACTTTTCCTAGTGAGGTACTCGTAACTAAACGCCTTATCAATGAAATGCATTCCAATTCATGTCATAACAATAACAATGCAATGGATCAGTAGTAGCAATGCAATGAACATGTTCAATAGTAATAAATCTGTAATTCAACAATAACCCTTGGATCGATTCAGGATAATGGACGCACGGATTCCTACACCTCGCCAAATCAATGAATGGTATAATCCCTTCGCCTAGCCAATATGACCAATATCACAATACATCCCTCTGCCTCGCCAAATCAATACAGGCCGTAGCACAAGAACCGTAGTTCACTCGTACACTGAGCTCATGAATTCTATGGCATGCCAATTGTATCCAAAGTCCTTCGAATCAAAGGTCCAGTGACATTCCATTAATCAATGTTCAATAACAATAACCATGTTCAATGCTCTCACCAATATACAATGACCCGATGTCAATGTTCAATAACAATATCAATATCAACGGCAATGTTCAATAGTCTTAGTGTAAATAGCAGTAGTCGATGCTTTATTTACAATGTTTCGATGACAATAACTATGTCGATATCAATGTACAATGACAATGTCGATAACAATAACAATGGCCATGCTCTATGTCCAATGGTCAATGCTTCCATGGTTTGATGACTATATCGATAGCGAATTCAATGACAATACTCGATGGCAATGACCATTACAATATCACTGTCTGATATTCAATACAATGACTTACCTCTGCTTACCAACGATATCCGCTAAGTGATTCGATGCAATATTCCTTAACAATGATGTTAGCAATACTTATACAATGACAATGGAATCGGAAAAGCACCTAGCCTAATCCCGAGACTCTGACTACACTCACCTCAATTCCGAAGCTCCTACGGCTCTCGAATTGCAATTGCTTTGTTTTTCTGATTGATAGATTCTGGTGGATTCGATAATTCCTCCCTTTGTTGTTCTTGAGCTTCAAACATGGAGGAAACAAGGATTTCAATACCAATAGCTAATTTCATAACACGAATTAGCTATGGAGACAATATGATTTTAAGCTAGAAATTTCCATGGATACCCTTATAGGATTCAAAATCCCTAATCATGAAATTGATCATGATTTAGCTATAGAATTGGCAATTCAATAAAAGGTTATTGCTTACCCAATCAATAGTTATAACTTGTGATCAATAACCTTAAGAGAGCAAAGCTTGAAATCAATCTCCAATGGAGGTGTGTGCTTAGAGGTTGAAGACAAAGATTAAGGGAGGTGCTTGCTTCTTTACAAATTGGGGAAGGATTTCTAATTCAATCATTCTTTCTTTAGTGAATTGGTGATCGACAACTTTCCTTCATTTGAAGGAAAGTTACCTGGTCATTCCACGTATGGAATTTAAGTTTAGAGAGGGGCTAATCACAAGATTAGTCCCTCAACTCCCGATGTTTTATGCTTTTACCCCTAAGCTTCTAATTTCCCCAATATAGTCACTAAAAGGATTTTGATGAATTCGATAAGGTTCTTAATCAATTAATTGACTCACTTAGAGTCCAATATCAATACAATTGACCTCACGGTCAAAGTCAATGCAATATTAGAACCTTTAGGTGTAGGGTTTATGATCGTTAAAACCCAATCCCGACTAGACTGGTTTTAGGGATGTTACAATTCTCCCCCATTAAAAAAAATCATCCTCGAATTTTACCTGAATCGAAGAGATGAGGATATTGTTTCCTCATTGTTTCCTTTGATTCCCTGGTAGCCTTTTCAATGGAATGGCTCCTCCAGAGTACTTTAACCAGTGGTACAATCTTGTTGCGAAGCCTCTTGACTTTCTTTGCAAGAATCTGAACTGGTTCTTCCTCATAAGATATATTTGACTGAATTTCGACTGACTCAGGCTCGATGACATGCGAGGGATCAGAACGATACTTTCAGAGCATCGATACATGGAATAAATCATGGATTTTACTCAATTCCAATGGTAACAACAATCGATAGGCCACAGGGCCTACTCTTTCAACAACCTCAAAAGGTCCAATAAATCAAGGGCTTAGTTTCCCCTTCTTGCCAAATCTCAGGACTTTCTTCCATAGTGAACCTTTAAGGAAGGCTTTCTCGCCAACTTCATACTAGATATCTCTTCGTTTAGAATCAACATAGGCCTTTTGTCGGTCAAAGACAACTCTCAAATGGTCGTGAACAGTGGCAACCCATTCTTTGGTTTCCTGAAGTAAGTCAGCGCCCAATATTTTGCCTCCACCAAGCTCAAACCAGCATAAGGGAGTTTGACAACGTCTACCATACAATGCTTCATAGGGTGCCATCTTGATAGAAGTTTGGTAGCTGTTGTTGTAAGCGAACTCGACAAGAGGTAGAGATTTCTTCCAAGAGCTTCCAAAATTGACGATGCATGCTCGAAGCATATCTTCTAAAACTTGGATTACACTTTTCGACTAGCCATCAGACTGGGGGTGAAAAGCAGTGCTAAGATTAACTTTGGTACCCATAGCTCCTTGTAATGACTTCTAGAACCGAGATGCAAATCGTGGATCTTTATCAGAAATAATAGACTGAGGCACTCCGTGGAGTCGAATAAATTCCTTGATATAAAAGTCATCCAGCTTGGAAAGACCATAATCCATTCGAATCGGTAAGAAATATGCTTACTTAGTGAAACAGTCTACAATGACCCAAATGGCATCATGTTTAGTAGGAGTTAAAGGTAGGCCATGTAACACCCTAAATTTTGGCTTAGGAAAAATATCTTATTACAATCCTTATGGTTATTGAATTAGGAGACTTAATTATAGTAGGCTTGGCTAAGGATCGATTTACAATAGAAGGAGTTGGGAGAACCAATTGAAGTGACCAAATAGATAAAAAACCAAACTTGGTTAATTGCATGCTAAATAGATAATTAAATAAAAACTTGAAGTGTTGGCACCTTGGGGAGATGGGCACGTGTGGATGGTGAAGGATTGAATGAAATTAAACAAAATTCCATCATTTTCTTCATTTCCTTTTGGGGAACCGAAAGCCTAAATTTAGAGAGGGAAAGAGAGAAAGTGTTCATGGTGTTAATCCACTAATGATTTTGGTGACTTAGTGATTAAATTATACTTGGGTGCTAAAGAATGTAAGCTTCCCTTCTATTCTTCTTTAATTCGTAGTTTAACAATGTGATTGTTGGTAGTTTTGATTCAAACTTTGCTTGTTGAAATTCTTGCTTGATAGGAAGAACAAGTTTGGTATTGGTTTTGGTTTTGGTATAGGGTAGGAAATTGTGTGAATTGAAGCATGATTGGTAACCAAAATATAGTGGTAAAAGTAGTTTGAACTATTTAGAATAATCCTCAATGCTGGAAATAGAGGTATTGAATTCGTGTAAGGTTGAAACAAGATTTAAACGTGACTTTGAAGCTGCCATGTTCGAGTTTAACATGGAATGAAACTGTTTTGGGCAATTAGCATGTTATGGACCGTTTAAACATTAAATTGGTAACAAAACATTTGATTTAATGTATTGCAAGGTTGTAATAGTTTATGGGAAAATAGGGGAAGAGCTTAAGATGAGATTTAAGGGCTGTTTAAGTAATCTTTTGGAGGAGTAGAAACTGTCCCGCACTAGGGGATTTATAATGAGACTATTTTGGGGGAATTTGTTAAGCATTGTTTTGAAGTAAATTTAAGTGTTATTTGGTGACTTAAAATTTGATAGTTAGTTGTATGGTAAATTGGATGTATTTAAGTTTGATAGGAAAATAGATTTAAGGAGCAAAAACATGTAGTATAGGAGGTGGGCAGTTTCGAAATGCATAAAAGAAAAGGGACTGTTTTATAAAAATAGTAATGTAAGCCTAGTTTTGAATTGTTTTTGTATGAGAACCTATTGATTTGATCAAAAGAAGCATTGGAAAATCTATCCTAAGGCCTATATAGAAATGTGAGTTAGATAGATAACATTAATGAGTAATGTATTGGTTCTAATTCACTATTAAATTGTTGTTAATTAGATAAAAATATAGTTGATCAAGGGGACAAGAGGTAAAAGGGGATTGTGATTCATGATCAAGAATAGCTTGGCGTAACTGGGAGTGTAAATTATGTTTTCAAATTAAGCTTAAGGTTATCAAACAACCTAAATCTAATTGATCACTACTTGAGGCTTGAATGCTTATGTTACTATTGTTGGCTTAAATCTTGGTAAGTACTGTTGCGTGTGATAAGTGCTACGCAATTGTGCAAGTATACACGTCGCAAGTAATAAAGTGATATGAGTATCGAGTATAGTCTCCACAGGGATTGGTTTGGGCCACTTTGCTTAAGTTACTGCACTGTGAAAAGTAAAAACACAATTGATAATAGGAGTTCTAATTAACGAGTAAACTAAGAGCAATAAACTAAAAGAATTAATGAAATCAAAAGAGAGAATAGGTCAGGTTATCATGAGTTGAGGTGTGATAGCCGATTGGATCGTCTTGGTAAAAGAGTGCAAGGGCAACTCAGTTGCCGTGACAACTTGCACAGCGGGGTTACCTTGGCAACTAATCGATGGTTGCTTGGGCGACTAGCTGGGCAACTACTTGGGCGGCTAGGCAGCAACTTCAAGGTTCAGCAGAGCGTTCTTCAATGGTTTCTTCTTATCCCTAAGTCAAAACTCTAGCTACTTGTGCATGCCTTGATAATACATCCCTGCATGAATCAAGGGTGAACAACAACCAATCTTGCGCTCCTCTTAGCCGTTGAAATCCTTAACTTATTCCTAAGCCGGATTAATCTTCACCATCAATAGATTGAATAAAGACCATACTCATTCGTTTCTTGAATCTAACTCTCCCGATATTAGATAAATAGATGAAGTTACGAGATCCTCTCCCAATTCACTCGCAAACAAGAATAAAAGCCAAGAATGAGTAAACCTTGAATTGAAAGTGCAAACTCTTATTACCTAAACAAAATCCAATTGTTTCTCACAACAACAAAACACAATAACCCCAACCAATCAAGTTAGTTCATGGTTGGGTTCAAAAGATATACAAAGAATAATCCCCAAACCATGAATCTAATGGAAGCAAAGAAGAAGAAATCGAACTCTCTCCCCCTTGCTCTCTTGTCGAAATTTCTCTCCTCTTGCCCTATGAAGTTGTCGAAATTTTCCCTCTTCTTGCTCTCTCTATGGATTTGTCGAAATCTCTTTCTTATTTATAGGGCTAGGTCAAAGTCCTTCTTTAAGGAGGAAGTTAAGTTGGAATTAAATTATCTTTAAAGAATATAATTCTTTATTATAATTATATTCCTACTAGAACTTCTCCTATCTTCTTGGAATTTAATTCTTCTTTAATCTCTTCATGGAAATCAAATTCCTTTGGGATTGGGCTTTGCTCCACGTCATCTTGGGCTTGTCTAGTCATCAGTTTCGACTACCATATCACCTTTGCTCTTGTCGACAATTGCCCTGGCAACTGGCTCGGCGTCTCCTTCATGCATTGCCCTGGCAACTAGCTCAACATCTCCTTCATGCATTGCCCTGGCAACTAGCTCTAGTCTTGCTTTGGCAAGTGATCCTGTACATACACACAAAAACACACCAAAGCAACATCTTTTTCCACAAAAATCACCAAGTTATGTAATCAAGCTCAACGGTGGAAAGAAACATGAATTAATGCATGAATGACTAATTATGCAACTAATATGAGCTTAAGTCTAACAATAATATGAGTAAAAAGGGTAATAAAAATAGTACTTTTGAACACTTATCACACCCCCAAACTCGAACTATTGCTTGTCCTCAAACAATGCAAACTAATAATTACCTGCCAAGATTTTAATCATCAAAGACGTGCTTCAAATTTGAATTCAAACCTCGAAACCGTGGCACAAAGTATGATCACCTTTTAATTTTTCAAATAGCACAAAAATTACCCGGAACCAAACTATAATGCTCGTGACAATGTGTGTGCGTAGTTGTGTACAAGTTGATTTTCAAGATTCTATGTGAACAATAGGCTTTTATCAATTTAATTATCGGGGCATTTATTTTTATTTTCACTAGAGCCAATTTCGGGCACATCTAGCAAAGTAAGCAATTTCACATTTTATTTTAGTCGACTAGAGCCAATTTCGGGCACCTCTAGCGATTTTTTAATGTGCATTAACTACTAGAGCCAGTTTTGGGCACCTCTAGCAAGAAAGAGCAATTACTACTAGAGCCAGTTTTGGGCACCTCTAGCAAGAAATTAACTTTTAATTTTCAATTTTAAATTTACCCTAATTTTAAGCAACCTAAGTTCACTAAGTTTCTTTCAATCAACAAGCCACAACCGTGTAAAAAAATTCAACATCATAGTAAAATTCTAAGTTCTTTTCATGTAATCCTAAAATTGAAGGTTCTTTCAATTAAGTGCAGTGGCAAAAATTCATCATTGGATATTCAACAAGTCTTAAGCAATTAAATCAAATTAAAGGCATGGCAAGTAACATATGCAACCTATATGTGATTGCTAAAGATGAATGCAACTAAACATGAAACTAACTAGAAACCAACACCCCCCAAACTCGAGAGAAGCATTGTCCTCAATGCACGTAAAAGTGAAACAAAATTTAAAAGAAACTAAATGAAATGAGTTAGTCAGAGAGGTCGTCACCTTGAGTGATAAGTTTTCTTCGTGCCGTTTGCTTGATTCAATTTCCGGTCAGTGGTTGAATGCTTGTGGCTGGTACCGCGTGAATAGCATTGCCTTGATTTGATCTATGTTTGCCGATGCAGGTTCACTTGCATATGCATCAGTAGTTGCTGAAGCCATTGTTGTTGCCTGGGCATCACCAGTTTCTGTTGTGGTTGCTGTGGCAAGTAGTCGGCAGTGAATTTCTTTAGCATGGTGGTTGTGAGTCTTGTTGTGGAAAAGAAAACATGGAAACTAAAGATAATGAAGAAAAATAAAATCTCTCCTAAAAATAAATAAAGAGAGAAAAAAATAACCGAAAATAATAGAAAAAATAGTTCAAAAAAAAGAAAAAGAAAATATCAAAAGGAGAGCATGCTCATGCATCTCCTAAGGTGTCAACTTCTTTGTTTCGTTCTACATGGGCACCGTTGTAGTGCTTCAATCTCTGTCCGTTAACTTTGAATTCATGTTCGTCGGTAATGGACTTGATTATCACGACACCATGAGAGAATGGTTTGACAACTTTGAATGGTCCCGACCATCTTGATTTCAGCTTTCCCAGGAAAAGTATTAGCCAAGAATTGAATAAGAGAACTAGTTGCCCTAGCATGAATTGTCGCGGCAATAGTTTCTTGTCGTGCCATTGCTTTGTTTTCTCCTTGTAGATTTGTGCATTGTTATAGGCGAGTGCACGAAATTCTTCTATCTCGTTGAGGTACAACAAACGCTTTTGTCCGACACTTTCCTAATCCATATTCACGGTCTTGATTGCCCATTGGTTTGTAGGTGATATTGTCCGTCCTCTGGCAACGATCAGATTGCTTGTAAAACTTTTGGGCATCTTTGTACAGTGTTGGCCAATACAAACCAGATTGAAAAACTTTGGCCGCGGTACGAGTTCCTCCAAAATGTCCTCCATAGGGTGGAGAATGGCATTGTCGGAGTACATTCTGTTGCTCCTCTTCAGGGACACATCGGCGTATAACCTGATCTGTACATTGCTTAAACAAAAGAGGCTCGTCCCAAAAGTAATGCTTAGCATTATGGCAGAACCGCTTCTTCCCTTGGTGAGTAATGTCATAAGGTAAAATACCACAAACAAGGAAATTAACTAAATCCGCGTACCAGGGTATTGCCGAGGCATGTGCTGCTGTGGCGACTGCTCCCAAAATTTCTGAGTCGTGTGTGTCTAGAGTTGCCGAGGCGTACACGTCCATGGTTACCGAGGCGTGCGTATCAATGGTTACCGAGGCGTGTGCATCTAGAGTTGCCGAGGTGTGCACATCAATAGCTGCTACTGCGTCGAGGGTTGCCGAGGCGTGCGCGTCAAGAGCTGCCGCGACGTCGAGGGTTGATGAGGCATGCGCATCCATGGTTGCCGAGGCGTGCACGTGTGGAGTTGCCGAGGAGTGCGCGTCAAGAGCTGCTGCGGCGTCGAAGGTTGCCGAGGCATGCGCATTCATGGTTGCCGAGGCATCAAGGGTTACCGAGGCAAGCTTTTCCTTTAGGGTTTCAAATGCTTGGGTGCAAGAATCATCAAAATGGAAGACTTTATCTTGGTGGGGGTAATCTCTCGATCACGTCCACCTTGGCTTTGTATACTTCAATTCCCTTGGATGAAATCTTGTGGCCGAGCATTATTCCTTCATCTACCATAAGATGGCACTTCTCCCAATTAAGGACTAAATCGGTTTCTTCACATCTTGCCAACTCATTCTCTAAATTGTCGAGGCAACTGTTGAAGTCACTACCAAAAACGGAAAAATCATCCATGAAGATCTCAAGGAAGTCTTCGACCATGTCTGAAAAGAGTGCCATCATGCATCTTCTAATGTTAGTAAATATATGAGAAAACTTGAGGATGGTCGTTTTCGATACTTCTTATAGTTCATCCGCACCCTCCATCGGGTGACAATATTGCCCAAAAAGAGTTTGGCCAATGTGCTTGCCACTACTCCCTTTTGCGTTACCATGGTGGAGGTGTCTTTCTTCTTTGTTCGCTTGTAGTCCATGTATACTCTCCACCTTGCTACTATTCCTGAAGGCATAAATATATTAATAGGAAAAATTATATCCATTCTCAACCATTCAATTACCTCATTCTCGTCGACTTCTATCATGGTTGGATGTAGCCTTTGTTGTCGTGGCAATTGCTGCTCAAGCCAATTGCCGTGACAATTAGTTGCCAAAATTTGCTGTAAGTCAAGGGAAGAACCAATTTTCTTAAAAGCTTTATGAATCCAAACACCGTTTTCTTTTGGCCTCTCAAACATCTCCATCAGTAGAGATTTCGATGGCTTCAAATCTACCAACCTCGGTTCCTCAAGATATACATGCAATGGACGAGGTGAGTTTTTAAAGAATTCGAAAGGTTCAACCATTACCTGTTCATATTCCATTGGCAAAGTATTATCATCTCCTTGATCTTGCATGTGGTCGTGTAATTGCCGTGGCAATTGTAGATGAGAGCAATCTACAGATTTCTGCTTCAACATCAATGTTGTAACCTTATGGGCATCAAGTTCCTCAGAATTTGGCTGTAGTATTGTTGTTCTCAGCTTCACTGAGTGTTGTCGCGGCATTGCTCTGTTCAGGCTCCTCAATCATTGTCGAGGCAATTTATTGTTCAGGCTCATCATGTGTTGGGCAATCTCTCTCATTGACATTCTCTTGACTTTGAGGTTCTAGTTGTTCCCCACACATCTGAGAGCTTTCTTTGCATTGCTCCTTATCCTCTTGCATTGGGACGTCAGTATCCCTAGGAATGAATTGTTGGTGCATGTTATCCATGACATATGCGGATCTCCCCAATTGATCGTCTAAATCCCCTAAGGTTGCATCCCACTGAGCTATCCTCGTATCCATAGACTTTGATAGCTCTCGAATCTCATCAATTGATCCGTCAAGTCTAGCCAAGGAAGCTAGCAACGTTTCCTCCAAGGAATTGGAATGCTCTTGAAAAGGACTACATTGCCATGGCATATCTGTTGCTACGGCAAAATTGTTATGGTAAAAAAAATTGAGCTTTTTGACCATACCATGAAGAATTTTGCTGTTGGTTCCCTCTATGGTCCTCCATGCAGTTATATGTACCGAAAATGTAAGGGCAATTTTCAAACACATGATGTTCTCCACACATAGCACAAGATTTTTCCAAGGTATAAGTTCTTTGGGATTTTCTCGGTTGGTATAGGTAATCATCAAAGGGTGCAAGAAACTCTTGATTGGATTGATTCATATCTTCCAACATCATATATCGAATAGATCAGCTTTTATTTCCCGACATGTTGATGTCCCTTAACTTGTAGCGCACCTAATTTTTTTTTGATAAAACAAACAAAAAAGAAAAGTTAGTAAAACTAAGAGAAAAAAATGCAATAACAAAAACAACTAACACCAATTGCCAATCCCCGGCAACGGCGCCAAAAACTTGTTGCGTGTGATAAGTGCTATGCAATTGTTAAAGTATACACTTCGCAAGTAATAAAGTGATATGAGTATCGAGTATCGTCTCCACAGGGATTGGTTTGTGCCACTTTGCTTAAGTTACTGCACTGTGAAAAGTAAAAACACAATTGATAATAGGAGATCTAATTAATGAGTAAACTAAGAGCAATAAACTAAAAGAATTAATGAAATCAAAAGAGAGAATAGGTTAGGTTATCATGAGTTGAGGTGTGATAGCCGATTGGATCGTCTTGGTAAAAGAGTGCAAGGGCAACTCAGTTGCCGTGGCAACTTGCACAGCGGGGTTGCCTTGGCAACTAATCGATGGTTGCCTGGGCGACTAGCTGGGCAACTACTTGGGCGGCTGGGCAGCAACTTCAAGGTTCGACAGAGCGTTCTTCAATGGTTTCTTCTTATCCCTAAGTCAAAACTCTAGCTACTTGTGCATGCCTTGATAATACATCCCTGCATGAATCAAGGGTGAACAACAACCAATCTTGCGCTCCTCTTAGCCGTTGAAATCCTTAACTTATTCCTAAGCCGGATTAATCTTCACCATCAATAGATTGAATAAAGACCATACTCATTCGTTTCTTGAATCTAACTCTCCCGATATTAGATAAATAGATGAAGTTACGAGATCCTCTCCCAATTCACTCGTAAACAAGAATAAAAGCCAAGAATGAGTAAACCTTGAATTGAAAGTGCAAACTCTTATTACCTGAACAAAATCCAATTGTTTCTCACAACAACAAAACACAATAACCCCAACCAATCAAGTTAGTTCATGGTTGGGTTCAAAAGATATACAAAGAATAATCCCCAAACCATGAATCTAATGGAAGCAAAGAAGAAGAAGAAGAAATCGAACTCTCTCCCCTTGCTCTACTGTCGAAATTTCTCTCCTCTTGCCCTATGGAGTTGTCGAAATTTTCCCTCTTCTTTCTCTCTCTATGGATTTGTCGAAATCTCCTTCTTATTTATAGGGCTAGGTCAAAGTCCTTCTTTGAGGAGGAAGTTAAGTTGGAATTAAATTATCTTTAAAGAATATAATTCTTTATTATAATTATATTCCTACTAGAACTTCTCCTATCTTCTTGGAATTTAATTCTTCTTTAATCTCTTCATGGAAATCAAATTCCTTTGGGATTGGGCTTTGCTTCACGTCATCTTGGGCTTGTTTAGTCATCAATTTCGACTACCATATCACCTTTGCTCTTGTTGACAATTGCCCTGGCAACTGGCTCAGCGTCTCCTTCATGCATTGCCCTGGCAACTAGCTCGGCATCTCCTTCATGCATTGCCCTGGCAACTAGCTCTAGTCTTGCTTTGGCAAGTGATCCTGTACATACACGCAAAAACACACCAAAGCAACATCTTTTTCCACAAAAATCACCAAGTTATGTAATCAAGCTCAACGGTAGAAAGAAACATGAATTAATGCATGAATGACTAATTATGCAACTAATATGAGCTTAAGTCTAACAATAATATGAGTAAAAAGGGTAATAAAAATAGTACTTTTGAACACTTATCAAGTACACCGAGGTATGTATAGATGTTAAGTCAATTAATCAAGCATGAATGTGGTTTGGTTGAACTTAGAATGCTTTATATAGTTATTGAGATCGATGATTGATTATTGGGTTGTATATATAAAAGCTTATAATTGACTTATTGAAAATTATACAACGAGCCTTGATTAGTGTTGGTCCTAGATAGGTTTGGCATGCCAATAGACCCTCTGAGCTCAGCTTGAACCGGACTACGGTCCCTTGTTTGGTACTCTTGTACCCTTGCATCATAATAAAGACTATGGATTACAAAGGTACCATAATGCCTTTGCTTGTTGATGAATTTGGATTGAATTTGTATATCTAGACTGATTATTAATCAAGGCTAATATAAATAACAAAAGGTTGCTTGTAAAGTTTGTTAGCTAAAGAGGATTTTTATGCATGTTTAAGTACCTTTCGTGAGTAGTAACCGATGTGTAATCCTTCCTTGAAGAGTAAGGCATGAATCGAAAATTATGTAAGGTCAAATCGTGAAATAAACCTACTTGCTTGATAACTAGTGGGCATGACACTTTTGTGACTAAATCTTAATTGCCTTGTGTATAGTCTTGATGGTAATAATGTATGAACTTGATTGAATATGCACTAAATTGAATTGTTAAGTTTCTTTACACTCATATTGTTTTATGTGGATTTCAAGACTATCATTCTAATGGTTCACCTTGGTATTTCTTGGGAGAAGCTGGTTTTAAGCAAGGTCACGAGGAAGTCTAAAAGTATGTTTTGTATTTTTTACTTAAAACTCCTAGAATGTGGCACAAGTATATGTACCATGGCTATAGTTCTTTGAGTATCTTTCGAAAGTTATGTAAATAGTCACTAAATGACTTATAAATGATATGGTTGCTTGATGCTCTTTTAGTTGTGGTTGATATAGATATGATCTAGGAGACTTAGTTTTGATGATGTTGATATTGTTTGTAATGCTCTTGTTCGACTAGTACTTGATAACCTACAACTACATATACTTCCATGCGAATTGTACTTAAGTAATAGAAAGAAAGAGTTGTTGGTAAAACTTAACTATAAAGATATTGGTTTAAAATGTCTATAAGATTACATCGTTTCTTGATGTAGTTCGAATACTAACTTGTTAAGCAAGTTAGTTGTGTTTACTCTAGTCTAGTAATACCTTTCTAGTTAGATGTTGGGGGTATTACATCATGGAACATGGTGTAGTCTTGATTCTTGGGAGTTTGCTAAAAGTTTTTTTTTAAATTCTCATATTTGTGGTTGCTTGTTTGGGTAATAAGTATGAAGTTATTAGAATGTTTGTTTGGATTTTTGTTCAATAACACTTCCTAACTTCGGTTTATTCCTGAGCCGGGTTTGGGGTGTTATACGCCACTAACAAAATCCATAGAGATTTTCTCCCACTTCTATTGCGGTAGATCGATGGGTTGCAATAGGCTAGTAGGAACACAATGTTCAGCTTTAATACGCTGACATGTAAGACATTTGGACATGAATTCAATTACGGCTTGTTTCATGCCTGTCCACCAATAATGCTCCCGTGGGCCATTGTACATCTTCACCGACCCTGGGTAAATAGAGAAAGAGCTTAAATGAGCTTCTTGAGGATATCTGGACGAAGAGATTGATCGTCTGGTACACAGACCTGATCACAGAAATATAAGAGCCCTTCAGAATTTACTCTAAAACTAGGGTTATCTTGCAACTTGGAAATGATAGCATGAAGCTTAGAATCTTGTCTTTGCAATGCTTGAATTCTCGATATAATGGTAGACTGAACTTGAAGTTCAGTTACGAAGCAGTGATGCTTCCTAAGACGGAAGTGGGCATTAATAGCTTGAGGAGCTAAAATACAAGGACTTTGAAATAAGTTGATGCATTAATCAATACATTAAACTTAATAATCAACAACAACACTTACCAGGCAGAGGTTTGCGGCTGAGTGCATCGGCTACAATGTTGGCCTTACCCGGATGGTAATCAATAACAAGATCATAATCCTTGAGGAGTTCCATCCATCTCCGTTGCTGAAGATTCAACTCCTTCTGTGATAAGAGGTACTTGAGGCTTTTATGATTGGTAAAGAGGTAACATTTCTCTCCGTAGAGATAATGCCTCTAAATTTTCAACGTGAAGACAACTGCAGCCAACTCCAGATCATGAGTGGGATAATTCATTTCATGTGGCTTTTGTTGTCTAGAAGCATAGGTAATGACTTTACCTTCTTGCATTAATACACACCATAACCCGAGATGCAAAGCATCGCTATAGACAATGTAGTTCCTTCCAGGCTCCAGTTGGGTTAGAACCGGTGCATTAGTCAATACTTGTTTTAATTGATTGAAGCTTCTTTGTTGTTCTTCGGTCCAAAGAAACAGAGCTTCTTTTCTTAACAACTTAGCCAATGGGGCCATTAACATAGAAAATCCTTTGATGAATCTCCTATAATAGCCAACAAGACCGAGGAAACTTCTTACCTCTCCACTGTTCCTCGGTGGATGCCAATCAACAATAGCTTGGATTTTCTTCGGGTCTACTTGAATGTCTGAAGTCGATACAATGTGCCCAAGAAAGGCAACTTCAGTAAGCCAAAACTCACATTTTGAGAACTTGGCAAATAGCTGCTTCTCACGGAGGGTTTGAAGCACAATACGAAGATGATCACGATGTTCTGTTGCATTCTTGGAATAGATTAGGATATCATCGATGAATACCACTATGAATTTATGGAGGTAAGGTCTAAAAACCCGATTCATCACCAAGAATTCGTAGTGACCATATCTCGTACGAAAGACAGTTTTAGGCACATCACATTCTTTAACTCTCATTTGATAATAGCCATACCTCAAATCGATCTTGGAAAACACAATGACATCCCTAAGCTGATCGAATAGGTCATCAATACTTGGCAATGGATATTTTTTCTTGATGGTCACCTTGTTCAAATATCGGTAATCAATGAATAGCCTCATAGAACCATCTTTCTTCTTCACAAAGAGAACCAGAGCTCCCTAAGGTGAGGAACTCGGTCGAATGAAGTCTTTGGTTAATAGGTCTTAAATTTGAGCCTTTAGCTCCCTAAGCTCGGCAGCTGCCATAAGATAGGGTGCAATCAAAATTAGGGCAGTTCCAGGTTGCACTTCGATGCCAAATTCAACCTCACGGGTTGGGGGTAGACCCAAGAGTTCATCAGGGAAGACGTCGGGAAATTCACACACAGTGTTAACATCCGACAGCTGAGGCCCATCCTTAGCTTCTAATGTCAAAGCGTACAAGGAAGGATTTCTTGAACTCATCAATATGATACTTTCCTTGCCAAGGCCTCGTAGATATAGCTTTCTTTTACTACAATCTACCCATGCTTGATGCTCACTAAGCCAATCTAGTCCCAGTATAACATCAAATTCATGGATCGGTAGAGCCGATAGGTTAGCCACAAAAGGAATCCCTTGAATCACTAAAGGTCAATTCTTACACACAAGGCTTATGGTGACATAATCACCAAGTGGATTAGTTACGGAGATTCTCGATGCTATAGGTTCGCTAGTCATCCCATGCTTCCTAACCAGTTCAGTGCTTATAAAGGAATGCATAGAACCAAGGTCAATCAATGTATATAAAGAATGGGAGTACAGTTCAATGATACCTGCAATGACATCAGGCTAATATTCCTCCTCCCTGCTCCCCGCATGCTAGATTTGAGCAGAAGTCTTGGATTCTTGCTTACTCGGTGCCTTGCCATAGCCATTAGATCTCCCTTAGCTCTTGACAATTTACCAAATCATCATTGTGTTACATTTTTTAATCTGTTAAAATTTTAATATTAAATTAAAAATATATGCACAAAATTTATAGAACTATTGTAACATCCCCCACCCGACCTAGGAAGAAACCAGGTTAGAGAACGCTACTTGTGAATAAAACGGTAATCGGTGCAATAATTTTCGATCAAGAATCGATATTTAAACGATGTTATGCTTTATAAACAATAACACAAATAAACATTAGTCCAATTTATCCAATGTGCGATAGTGATTCATCAATTAGGACTAAATTATAACTTTTACAAGTTTTAGGGACTAATGTGCAACAGTAACACAAATAATTTTCGATCAAGAATCGATATTTTCTCGATGTTATGCTTTAGGGACCAAAATGAAATTAAATATAATAACAGCAAGTCTACAAATTTTCATGTCGTTTCGATATCATTTACTCATCCAATTAGGCCATACAATATTTAATGACCATTTTATAAACTTCTTAAAATTATATTGTAAGACTTTTAACAGAATTAACTTACCCCATACCGATACACTTAGGGCCATATCAGTACACCAAGAAAAAATTTCATTTTTCAGATTCAAGGGTAACAAGTCCGTATCGATAACGCTAAGCTTGTATTGATACGCGTTGACCTAGGTTGACCATTTTGATACACCCTAAAGACCGTATCGATGCATTTATTTTTCAAACGTTACTGCCAATTCTCGTATCGATACACCCCCCTTTGGTGTATCGATACCCCCTATTTTGCCATGCCCAATTATGCTTACCCGTAACGATACGCCTCCACCCGTATCGATACACATGCACTGTAATGACAGATTTTATCTGGTTTTAATCAATTTAACCTATTGAACGATGTCCAAAGACAATGAAATTTCACATAAAATATTTCCATATTATATACTATTGGTATGCCAAATTTTAGGGTTGTTCGAGTTAGTTTGCTAAGATTTCACCTTTAGGGGCCCAATATGCATCTTTAGTTCATTTTAAGCCATACCAATGGTCTATTTAAAGTCCTAGGTACATTTACATCACAAGTACAAAACATACACATCCAAAGAGCCCCCTTAAGACTAGTTCAAGAACTTTTCCACCCTACTAGGAATTTATAGGTACGAATTACATTACTCTAAGCTTGTTTGTGACTTGTGCAACACGTCAACTTCTCTGATCTCCAACGATAAGATTCTTTAACCTGAAATGTATGAATTGAAATGCATTAGGCATACTTTGCCTAGTAAGGTAGTCGTAACTAAATGCCTAATCAATGAAATGCATTCCAATTCATATCATGACAATAAACAATGCAATGGATCAGTAGTAGCAATGCAATGAACATGTTCAATGGTAATAAATCTGTAATTCAACAATAACCCTTGGATCGATTCAGGATAATGGATACGTGAATTCCTACGCCTCGCCAAATCAATGAATGGTCTAATACCTCCACCTTGCCAATATGACCAATAGCACAATACATCACTCTGCCTCGCCAAATCAATACAAGCCGTAACCCAAGGACCGTAGTCCACCCGTACACTGAGCTCATGAATTCTATGGCATGCCAATTGTATCCAAAGTCCTTCAAATCCAAGGTCCGGTACAATAATCAATGTTCAATAACAATAACCATGTTCAATGATCTCACCAATATACAATGATCTGGTCAATGTTCAATATCAATATCAATGGCAATGTTCAATAGTCTTAGTGTTAATAGCAATAGTCGATGCTTTATTTACAATGTTTCGATGACAATAACTATGTCGATATCGATGTACAATTACAATGACAATGACAATGACAATGACAATGACAATGACGATAACAATAGCAATGGCCATACTTTATGTCCAATGGTCAATGCTTCCATGGTCCGATGACTATATCGATAGCGAATTCAATGACAATACTCGATGGCAATGACCATTACAATATCACTCTCCGATATTCAATACAATGACTTACCTCTACTTACCAATGATATCCGCTAATTGATTCGATGCAATATTCCTTAAGATTGATGTTAGCAAAACTATATACAATGATAATGGAATCGGGAAAGGCACCTAGCCTAATCCTGGGACTCCAACTACACTCACCTCAATTCCAAAGCTCATACGGCTCTTGGATTGCAATTCCTTTATTTTTCCGATTGATAGATTTCTGTGGATTCGATAATTCCTCCCCTTCTTGTTCTTGAGCTTCAAACATGGAGGAAACAAGGATTTCAATACCAATAGCTAATTTCATAGCACGAATTAGCTATGGAGACAATATGATTTTAAGCTAGAAATTTCCATGGATACCTTTATAGGATTCAAAATCCCTAATCATGAAATTGATCATGATTTAGCTATAGAATTGGCAATTCAATAAAAGGTTATTGCTTACCCAATCAATAGTTATAACTTGTGATCAATAACCTTAAGAGAGCAAAGCTTGAAATTAATCTCCAATGGAAGTGTGTGCTTAGAGGTTGAAGACAAAGATTAAGGGAGGTGCTTGCTTCTTTACAAATCGGGTAAGGATTTCTAATTCAATCATTCTTTCTTTAGTGAATTGGTGATCGAAAGCTTTCCTTCATGTGAAGAAAATTTACCCTGTCATTCTACGTATGGAATTTAAATTTAGGGAGGGGCTAATCCCGATGTTTTATGTTTTTACCCCTACGCTTCCAATTTTCCTAATATGGTTACTAAAAGGATTTTTGATAAATTTGAGAAGGTCCTTAATAAATTAATTGACTCACTTAGAGTCCAATATCAATACAATTGACCTTACAGTCAAAGTCAATGCAATATTAGGACTTTTACGGTGTAGGGTTTCTGATCCTCAGAACCCAATCCCGACTGGATCAGATTTAGGGATGTTACAACTATTTTTGTTACACTATCTAAATTTTATTGAGAGTATCATACAAGGCCAACACTACCATAAGCCTTGTTAAACACCATTACAAAAGCCTAAGGGCAAACTATGAATTATCCCAACATTTGAAACCAGGAGGACCAATCGACACCACTCTAAGCAAGCGTATCCGCCAAGTGATTCGCCTCGTGAAAAATATGATGGAAACAAGCATCATTTAACTCCACACAAGCCACATCAATCCACCATAACCACTTCCAAAACCTCTATGGACGTTTCTCCTAATGTAACACCCATGCCACGACCACTACCGAACCCGATTCAATCACCACAGATGTTGTCAGACGCCAACCAAACCCACAAATCACCTCAAGCTCATATCAAATGGCTTGCAACTCCACCTCATTAGAATTTGTAATCCCTATCGAGCCCGAAAACATGGCCAAAATATGCCCATATTCATTACGCAACACACCACCACAGCCCGCTAAGAGTTCGAATTTTTGTCATAAGTCTAAACATGTGATTCTCGGTCTAAACATGGACTCACTGCATTGTCATAAGTCTAATGTGCCACCTAGGAGTTCGAATTTTTGTTTCGTATTGGTAAATTAAAACCAATACATGTGATTTGCTCTATATGAAATTCAGAATGTACAAAATTATTCTGAGGTTGATAGTACAAAATTATTATCATTGCAAAAATTCCTGGACGAATTTCTTTTAAGGGGGAGAATTGTAACTCCACGAAACATGGCTTGGTAGTATGTCATAGTTAGTGGTAACTTAACTTGAATTAATGGTGCCCTAACAATTTGATTTCTAGTTAAAGAGTGGGACTTTATTAAAAAATAAGAAGATTAGGTAGCTTTTAAGCAAGGGACTGAATTGATTAATAAATAAAATGGAATATTTGCATGATAAAAGAAAAAGAATTAGTGGCTCATCCACATGTCACCGTGAGATGCACCTTGTTGGCTTAGAATTGCCACATGAGAGATAGTTTCAATTGATTCATCTTTACCAATTGAATTTTCCCTCACCATTGGAGATAACCGAAAACCTTAGAATAAGAAAGAGAAAGGAAAGCTTGGCCAATGTTCATGAAATCTTGAAGGTCTAGAGCTCGGTCCATTAAATTTCATTAGTTGCTCGGGAACAAAACTAGAAGGTAAAATTATCTTGTTATTGGATGTATAAATTTGGTTGATTTGAATCCCCTTGTAGGTTGGGTATTAGCATATAGATGAATCCTCACTTTCTTGTAATTCTAGTCACATGCATGAATTAGAATTTGCTGGATATGAATTTCAAATGGGGATTGTTTCAAGGTTAAGTTTATACATTAGATAGTTGTTGTTGAAAATGTGTATCCATGATACTTTCGATTCTTGTATAGAAAATTCAAGACTGTTCATGTTTAATCTAGCTGGTAATAGGAATGTTTTATGGAAGGAATTTGGTTGATTGTGCTTATTCGACTGAGTCAAATGCAAGTTCAAAATCTGCCCAGGTTTTGATATGTGAATTGAAAGAAAAACTGACTTAAAATCTATTGATCATACACTGTTTGGACTGCCCTGTTTTATATACAAAATTGTGACTGTTTTTGGTTGACTCTGAATGAATGTTTTGCTGGATTTCAAGGCTATATTATGTAGAATCGATAGTAGGAACAACTAAGTTATTTGGAAGTCTTGTTAGAGGGAAAATAAGGGCTGGAAACGAGTTATAAAGAAACTGCCCTGATTTGTACCTGGTAAACAGTTTTAAAATCTGCACTAGCTGTGACTTTGGAAAATTGCTATAAATTGTATTAGTGGAATTATAACCTATAATTTATATGGTTGAAAAGCTTATCATGTCTAGTATCATTTAAAACAAGCGAAACTGAATTTCGAGTTTTATAACATCTTGTAGAGACAATTGTTCAAAGACTGTAATCTGCCTGGTGACAGAATTAGGTGTACCTTTAGATTAAAAACTGTATTAATTCACAAGGAGTAAAAATGCAAGGCCTGTATGGTTAGAAAGCTAGTTGAGTTAGCTTTCCAACGGTGTAAAGGGTTCGAAATTCCGCTGTACGGAATGGAAGTTATGAAATTTTTGACTGAGGGATGTGCAGTCTGCCCAACAGCAGCAACTATATAAGATATTAGAAAATATCATGGAAAACATGAGTGTAGGGAAACTATTTTGAGATTATATATAAACACATGTGATTTTGGACTATCTTGAGTATGTTTGTATGCTATAGGCTGATTGATAAAATATAAATGTATATGTATGTGTATTTGATTGCAATATAACATGTTGAATTACATGCTTGCAGCTCTATTCTTGAGAAAATGAATGCACATAGCTATAAGTTTCCTTGATGATGCATATTTAAGGATTGAATTGATGCTAATATATAGTCATGATGTTTTTCTATGTTTAGACCAAGGAAAAGCTAGGGGGAATTTGGTTAAGTAACAAAATATGGTTGTGGATTCAGGTATCCTGTAACGTCAGGATAATAGGTGAGTGTAGTTTAAAGTCTCGGAAAGGGGTTACAACCTTTCCGAGCATTGTTTTCTTGTTGATATGTTTAAAAGAACTTAATGTATGAAATGTTTGTGTTTATGCAAAGCTTGGAGTAAAGGTACGTATTTCCTTGAGAAATATTTTGAATCATGAAACTATAGTTGAAAAGCAAGATAAGTATTGCATGATTATAGTGTCATGAAATGCATACGGATATGTTTATACATGAATTAGTTCATGGAAGTAATTGATTTGATAAATATAATGTGCTAGTTTGATATGATCGATTATATGAATGATTGATGACATATGATGAGAAAAGTATTGAATTGGATAATGGTTAAAGTGATATGACTAAAGGCATTCGAACAAGTGAAAAGAGATGTAAGATCTTATAATGACTATGTTAAACCCTAATTGAGAAAGGGTGATGATATAATGATATATATATCGAATGAGCCATGCTCACTTATTGAAATGAAAGAAATGTTTAAAGTAAAGCCTTGGTCTCGAGTCAGTCATAGGTATAGTTGGCATGCCATATAGCCCGTCGAGCTCGCTCTCTAGTTGGACCACGGTCCTGGACTACAATCCCTTGTTGATTAAAGATGGAATGATCTATTTGTACCACTGGTACCCTTGTTAAGTAATGGTTAATTGGTACTTAATGTACCCTTGTTTTGGTACTTAGAGTACCCTTGTTGTTATAGAATGTTTTGGATTCGTGTACCTAGGCTGAAGTCGATTCACAAGGCTACTTAAAAGAAATCATGAAAGCATAAACTAAAAACTATGAAAGATTGTGATAGCTTGATTAAAGTAGTTATGATAATATGAATTGAATGATAGTTTAATTAAAGAAATGTATTATCTGATATCTTGTGAGATGGGTAACCCATGATACGAAATGTCCTATTTGATAGCCTGATTGATAAGTAAATCATGTCTAATGGACTGTTTGTATCTTGAATTGAATGTTTGTGGGCTGTTTTAGATGTCTAATTATATAGACAAGAATAGTGGACTGTTTTGAATGAATTTAAGTACATTGTGGACTGTTTTATATGTCTAATTGTATAGACAAGAATAGTGGACTGTTTTATATTGTTTATTTGTGAAATACTTGTAGGTGGACTGTTTAGTCCTAAATCGAACAAACATGGACTGATTTATAATGTTTAATTAGTGAACACTTGTATGTGGGTTGTATAGATTTAAATTGAGTGACCATGGATTGTTTTATATTGTTTGATTTGTGAATTACTTGTAGGCAGACTATTTAGTCCTAAATTAATCATACAAGGTTTGTTTAAAGAGGTATATCTATGCACACATGCTTACAGGACTGTCTTGACTTAATATAATTATGCTTGAACTGCTTTGAAACTACATTTGTATATTCAAGATTTAGTGTTCCCTTTGGATAAATATATTCATAAGTATGAACAAATTGAGATGTTATAGATATATATATGCATATTACTCGTGAACTAAATGTAGTGAGGAAGACTAAAGTAAGTGATAAGATAAGACATGCTTTGTTAATGATAACTATTACTTGATGCCTTGAACATTAAGAAATGTATGGTTTTGTGATAATTAAATCATTCTTGTAAAATTAGCTCGGTTATATGGTTAAAGAATCGAGCTCTTTCAGGTTGAAATTGACTTGGCTATGATCTTAAGATTGATTATTGATACATGTGTATGGATGAGAGTTCGATTAGTATAACTGATTAGAAGTATTCGAATATGTAAGCTAGTAATCAAACTTGTTCTTTGAAATGTTTAAATGAAAAGCCTTATTGATACTGTTATTTATTTATGTAAACTACCTCACGAAGTTATGGCTTACGGTGTATTTTCTAATCACCTTACAGGTTTTGCGAGTCTTCAAGTTGTTTTCGAGCTAATCCAGTATTGGGAATCTCATATGGTTCGGATCAACTTCTTATTTACTCCTAGGATGGTCGCACCTAGTTAGTCTTGCATAAGCCTATAAATTATTATATGACTTGTACATATTTATTGAAGCTCTTAGGAGCATTTAAGTTGTAATGGGGCCTCTATAAGTAATTTCTGGTTGATTATTATTGGTCAGTTAGTATGATTATATGTTTGCTTGATTCATGCTTGGAATGGCTAGCATGACTTGGTTGATCTCTCTGATGTCGTGGCTAGGAAATTTAGATCATCTTGATATGGAGTAAAGGAAATGTGAGTATGTCATTAATGTAACTAGCCGAATGACTAGAATAAGTATTAAACCAATAGTAATTGAATAAGAATAAATGGTACAAGTCTTGTAATGATTAGATTAAATATTAACCAAATCGGATAGTATATATAAGATGATAATTCCATGTATGAAGATATTCCTTTAGTATTAGTCTATTAGAGTAATTGGTACTAGTTCTGTAATGACTTGTGTATTGGTGTTATGCTTTAATGTTGGTTGCAATCATAGTAGCAATCGAATAATGAGATCAAAATTCGTTATCTTATTAAGAGTCAAAAAATGGTAACAATAGTTGTGATGAGTTATTACATTGGTAGTCATGTAAGTTCCTAGCAAGCTTCTTGATTAATTTCAAAGGTGTAAGATAATTGTGGTTCTTAGATGTTTACTTAAGCTTTAAATATCTAGAGTGAATCTAAATCTGATCGATAACTTAAAAGTTTTAAAATTTTCCTTAAATTCCCTTCGTGTATGCCTGTTTGGATCGAAGTTCAGTCATCTTGACTGCTTACTTGTTTGTCGTTAACGTGCCTCAACTCGGTTTATCTTCTAGACCGGGTTAGGGGACATTACAGGAGTGAGGCTGCAAAGCTTGGTTCAAAGCCATCTAGTTCTTCAAAGGCCAAGGGAGACCAGAAGAAAAAAGGGTCCGAGAAGGCTACGAGAGAGCTTGCCGAGGATGTTTGGGGAAATAACATCACTTTTGAGACTAGTGAAGTATCGAAGGCGGCCAAGTTGAGGAGAGACATAGCAACCGTGGAGACATCACCCATGGGTAAGGTGGGAAATGAGCTAAGGACTTCGAGGAAGAAGTGCCGATGCAAGAAGAAGCACCGATCTTCGAGGAAGAAGGATCGGTACAAGAAAGCACCAAACTTCAAGTCAGAATGACGGATGCAACAAGAGGTAACAGACTTCGTGGCAGAAGGGCCGATGAAGGAAAAAAACTTCGATGAGGAAGGTTTAATGCAAAGGGGGCAGACTTCATGGAGAAAGAATGGCTAACCCATTTTAGAGTAAATGCAACCGAGATGAAGGTACATCTTAAACATAACTCTAGTGTTTTTGAGTTTGATTTGCTGAATTTGATGAGTATAGGTCGAGTTGGACATAACCATCGGTGCGGGGGAGACAAACCTTGGAAAAGACCTTTCAGAGTTATAAAGAGCCAAACTGATAGGCTGACGAGTTTGAGAGTTTGTCCGGTGTTCAATGTGGTGACACCTAACCATACCCCGAAACAAGTTTGCACAACACTATAGTTCCCTTGGATGTAAAATCATATTAAAATCCCCTCACACCAAGGGATTTGCCTACATGTAATCACAGTAGTCAACTTTTTCCACAACAACTCTTCATTCACGATACAATGAGCATAGACTTCCATAATACTATATCGCCAATCTTCCAAAATCCAGCGTCCCTCGACCATAAAAAATCTCAGACCCGTAAATACCACATCCACACTAAACCGCAAAGTATCCTAGATAACTAAAACCCCACCCGGTTTCCCAATGGACGAGACAAACACAAATTTAAACTCATCAGAATGCCACATCCGACTAACCATAGCTCCAGTTATCTCCTCAAGTTTTGTTTCCTATAGAATAACCAACTCACATCTATGTTGTCGCACAAGATACTGCATCGCCCTTCTCTTTAATGCCGGACCTAGTCCCCTCACGTTCCACGACAACACTCGCATCCCGCGATGCTATTGTTTATTTTTGCCTGCTTCAATCAACCTCGCAATATCCTGCACAATTTCTTCTTCATTTCCCACCGTCTACGCCTCAATATACTTCCCCAAAACCGATATCTCACATGCTTCTTTCAATATAGTTCATTTTCTATTCTCAAAATCTAAATCCGATAACGAGCCATTTGCCACACATTGCGACTTGGGATTGTTCTTTCTCGGTCGTCTTTTTCCCCTCTTAGTCAAGCGTTGCTCAGCTTCTTGTCATTTCCCAGGAGATAAAAAAACTAAGACAATTTTTGACACTACCCGTACACGACGTTGTTCCCCACTAGCTTCAATAAATGTTACTTTCCCAGGCCTAGGGATCTCAGACCGTGGCCCATCAATTACAATTACGTCTAGTGGCCTAGGCTCGCTGTCACAATGTTTTTGTCTCAACAATTCCCCGCAATTTTGTACCATGAGATTATCATGTATCTGCACCTAAATTTCCATCACATCATTGTGGGATCGATAGTACATAGACCGAGAAACCAAACCAACATCTTCATCCGCCATCCATCTTGTTTCCTTTGAAAAAACCTCCAAAACTCTCCAATCCACTAAATTATTATAATCCCACATACAATTAATTTGTTCCACATGCATGTCAAGGCTGTATCTTATTGTATTACGATCTTGCCTTGACAAGCCTGTTCGGGACCGAGCAAAGGCAGACCGAGCGGTGATATGAGCAATGCCTGAAGAGATACCAAGTTAAGGATGCAAGTTTATTTGCTTTGGGAAGGCGATGAAGGCCATATTCAGAAAGTGTCATCGTTTGGGACGAAGCAACGTCTACTCGCGTCATACTTGGTAAGTTTATTTAGCTCTTTAGGGGGAAGTGGTTTGGTGTTGGGTCTCCACCATCCTCCTCGCCAAGAGCTAGCAGCTGAGCTGCCTTGGTGTAAGTGACCTTCTCCTAGGCCCACGTAGGGCCTAGGTGTGCGGGCATTGGAGTCAAGCGGATGGCACGATGTCTCTCTATGAGGACCTCTTAGGGACGGTTTGGGGCCACATGCCCCATATCGCGCTCGTCGCAAGAGTCAGGGGTTGGCCGCTAGTATTCGCTAGGCCCCGCGAGATACGATATTCGACGCGCATGTTGCCTGATGAATTATGAGACGACGCTTCCGAGTTGAGTCCTTGGATAAAGGGCTTGTTGAAGGCTGACTTGTCTAGTTTGGGTCCCTTTTCAAGTGCCGCACGGCGTGCCAACCGGGCCTAGACGGCATGGCCGTGACAGTTGGTATCAGAGCCAGCTTTTAAGCCAAGTTTGGTTGTGTACTTCGGCATGGATGGTGTCCCCAAGCGGTTGACTCTGTACCAAGTGCTCCTACGAGTGGAGTAGGTAGGGCAGGCTGACCCTACGCCAAGAGCCTTGGCAGTTGAGGTAGACAGGATAGGGAAACTTGACCCCACACCAAGCGCCCTCGTAATAGGAGTGGGTTGGGCGAGTCAATAATGTTGAACAAGTTGAGGTTGGTTAGTGCACGGATGTGCCTGACTATTGTTTCGGGCAAGAGGTGCTTGCTTATTATATCCGCGCAGCGGCGCTCATTCCTTTAGCACAGTGGTGCTCAGTTGTGAATTTGTGGCACAGAGGTGCATGTGAGTTTTATAGTGGAGCCAGCGCACAGAGGTACCTGTCGGTAACCACTATAGCGATCGAAGCATACGCGGTGCTCGATCTTTATATTGCACAGAGGTGCTAACGAGTTGGACCAGGTGGGATCAGTACACGGAGGTGACTGACGCTAACCACCATGGTTGTTTTTAGTGCGAGAGGCACTTATTTCTTATTGCACAGAGGTGCTAACGAGTTGGACCTGGTGGGATCAGTACACGGAGGTGACTGACGCTAACCACCATGGTTGTTTAAGTGCGAGAAACACTTATTTCTTATTGCACAGAGGTGCTAACGAGTTGGACCTGGTGGGATCAGTACACGGAGGTGACTGACGTTAACCACTATGGTTGTTTTAATGCGAGAGGCACTTATTTCTTATTGCACAGAGGTGCTAACGAGTTGGACCTGGTGGGATCAGTATACGGAGGTGACTGACGCTAACCACTATGGTTGTTTTAGTGCAAGAGGCACTTATCGTTTATCGCACAGAGGTGCAAACGAGTTCAAACATAGTGTCATCAGTTTACGGAGGTGACTGACGTTACGCACTATGGTTGTTTTGTGCCAAGGCACTCAATATGTCTTGAAGTCTTAGCTGGGTCGTCATAGTGAAATCAGTACACAAGAGGTGTCTGACGTTAATCACTATGGTTACCTCAGTATTGAAAAGCCGACTACTTGTGAATCGTTGATGCATGCCTGAAAATCATATTGCAAACAGTGCACAGAGGTGCCTGTCGTTAACCAAAAATGATTATCCTAGCATGATGTCATGTGAAAAGTAACCCTCTATGGGGCTCATTTATGTTCAGCGCAGAGGCGTTTGTTGTGTTGAAAAGAAGAATGTTGTTGGGCTTGTGGCACAATAGTGCATAACTTGGTCAATGGAAAGTTAGTCTTTGCAGGTTACAATGGTACCTCTAACTAGCGAAGGAATTCTTTTGTTCAGTCGATGAGGACGTCGACAAGATGATGCATAGAGAAGCAAAATAAGTTGTACGTTACGTTGGATAACCTTAAAGGCAGTTGGCTTGTGGGAAAAGTGTTATTAGCCGTTGGAAAACCACGATGCATGAGTTCATGAGAGCAAGGTTGTTCGAGTGGGAAGAGATGTACATTCACTTGGAAAATGGTGAATGCGTAAGGCATATTTACCAACCAGGTATCGTTCGAGACTTGTGTGAATAGGTTATCACTAATGTATGTGCTTGGATGTCTTATAGTACATGCCATGTAAAGAAAGACAAAGAGACAAGTACACGCTTGTATCGTGTTGGTAACCAGAGATCACTTTACATCATTCAGCAATTAAGTGCAAGGTGAACCTGTACATGCCCGCTTGGATATTGGCTAGATGGTGACACATTCATTGCTTGAAGATCTCACTATACGGTGGGACACTGTTGGCGAATGAGCTTGGTGCCGAAGAGTAAGCCATTGTGTGGTGAGTCATAAGGCTCTTGCATATGGGAAGGTATGCTATTTTTGTCTATAGGTCGATGGCTAGATCGTCATAATCAAAGACACTACAAGGCACGCGTTAGTTGAGTCAGTGATTCGCTACAAGTGTTTCGCTCGAGGCACAATCAGAGTAAAAGTGTGGGAGCAGGAATCTAGCACTTGACATTGAAGGATCAAAACTGGGTCATAATGAGTTCATGATCGATGTAGATGGTCACGCAGGTGCAACGTGGTCATAAGGGAATCAAAAGAACCCTGGATCGAGGCTTGAGTTATTTGCTTGAATGTTTAGATGATGAGACTAAAGAAGCATATTAAGTCAAGCACAGATCAAAGAGGAAATGCCTTCGATGTCCATATCGACTCATCAAGTGATAAAGATCGAATGTCAGTATCGATGAGGACATCGATAATAGGAAGTGTGGGAGAATGTCAAGGCTGTCTCTTATTTTATTACGATCTTGCCTTGACAAGCCTGTTCGGGACCGAGCAAAGGCAGACCGAGCGGTGATATGAGCAATGCCTGAAGAGCTACCAAGTCAAGGATGCAAGTTTATTTGCTTTGGGAAGGCGATGAAGGCCATGTTCAGAAAGTGTCCTCGTTTGGGACGAAGCAACGTCTACTCGCGTCATACTTGGTAAGTTTATTTAGCTCTTTAGGGGGTAGTGGTCTGGTGTTGGGTCTCCACCATCCTCCTCGCCAAGCGCTAGCAGCCGAGCTGCCTTGGTGTAAGTGACCTTCTCCTAGGCCCACGTAGGGCCTAGGTGTGCAGGCATTGGAGTCAAGCGGATGGCACGATGTCTCTCTAGGATGACCTCTTAGGGACGGTTTGGGGCCACATGGCCCCATATCGCGCTTGTCGCGAGAGTCAGGGGTTGGCCGCTAGCATTCGCTAGGCCCCGTGGGATACGATATTCGACGCACATGTTGCCTGATGGATTATGAGACGACGCTTCCGAGTTGAGTCCTTGGATAAAGGGCTTGTTGAAGGCTGACTTGTCTAGGTTGGGTCCCTTTTCAAGTGCCGCACGACGTGCTGACCGGGCCTAGACGGCATGGCCGTGACACCGAGGTTGTCCCAAGAATGAATCAGGAACCAGTCTTGCCAGAACCAACCTCTCTTTCCACTCGACTAACAGTTCTTTATTACTCCTGAGACTGTCGATCACTGTCATTGTCCATCTTCGTATCTTCCACACTTGCATAAACTCTCACACTACAACAACAATCACATTTCGGGCCGATCGCTTCTTCCATCTCGGCAATTCGAACTCGAAACACATTTTCACCCACTTTCAAATCAATCAAAGTATCAATATTTCTCAATCCAATATATTTCTATTTGAAAATGGCTTCTCTCAAACGATGACGGAGCCATAGTTTCATCATCCACTTGTACTAGTTCCTCCCTAATGGCAGCAATGTTCTTGAAAGTGCCTTCGGACCATGCATGAATTGGTATACCACTAGCTGATAACCAAACCCTTCGATTAGGCATCCCCATTGTAGGAGCCCATTCCATCACATTCTCCAGCCAATTATCAAACCGTTGTTCCCCCATCATTTTCTTCCTTATCTCGGTAGATTCAAACATCAAAAGTACCATCGACCTTACAGCTCGCATTACCAAAAAACCCTCTAATCTTGCCTTCTGAAATTCCATTGCCAGATCTCTCATCTGGAACGACTCCCTGTAGAACCCTATTGCACAGTTTTGTAGGATATCGATTTTATCCTCATCAATCACGCCATCGATTACCCTCACTTCGCTAGACGCCATTGGATCTGCCATATTCTGAGAGATTGGATCAGAGCATTTCGATTTCAATTTTGAATGATCCGATCGTTGAGTCTTCGAATTCCCTCTAATCTGTTGTGAATCACTTTGTTTCCTCCTCCAGTACGAGTCTCGCGAATCCCTTTGTGCAAATTCCACTCTAATCATCGATCTATATAACCTAAAGCCGTCAAACCTCTCAATGCATCCTCTTTCGATTTCATTCTCACGAAACCAAATCGTGAACCATCTCTCGCTTTCTTCTTTGGACCAAACATATCCACAACCACACCGTACCAATCGAATACTTGTCAAATCCTTTTCCAGTGCAGCTGTAGCGGTAGATTCGTCACGAATAGCGTCCAACACCGTCTCCTCTGTGATCCCTCTTGCGATTTCCTTGGTATAGCCATTTTTTAATTGAATTTTTCCTATTTATCTTATTGTTAATATAGTTATTATATTAATTTTTAAATAAAATATTTAATATTTGTATACCCTTATTATTCTTTATTAAAATATTTTTATGAATTTTCAAATATTAAACGTTCAATATGTTTAAAGTTTTAACTTTTTAATACGTGTGATATATTGTCAATAAACTAAAGTAAATAATAAATAAATCTAAAAGTTATAAAATAGTTATAAGAATTTTAGATCATAAACCTACTAAAATAATATTAAAACTAATTTATTTATTCTCAAGCAATATGCAATCCTAATATATAACTATAAGCATCATAAAAATAATATTAATAAAAATACATTAAATATTAAAACAATAATTAAATATGTGTAGCATTATTTAAATATTTAATTAATATTTAATTAATTTACAATACAAATATTTAATCATCTAATTAAAAAATCAAAAAAATCCAAACAAAATTCATTAATTTAGGAACAATATGATCTACGGGTGAGAATTCGCAAATATGTAAGACACCCAAAAGAATCACATTTCCACCCTTTAGTGAAAAAACGTGGTTCAGAATGCAATATTACTATTTCGAGGGTATGTTTCCAAACTAATACTTAGAGGCAATATGATCTAAAGGGGTGAGAATTGATGAATACCCGATAAATCCGAGGGAATCACATTCTCACCATTTAATAAAAAAAAGTTACTATGAGAATGCAATATTATCCTTTGGAGGGAATGTTTTCAGGCATAAAGTCAAAAAATACCCCCAAGATTTGATTGGATAGTCACTTTGACCTCTATTCTTTTTTTGGGAGCAATTCAACGTTTCATTTTGGGCCAAAATAGCCCCTATGCGGATAAAAATTGTCATTCAACTGACGGTAAATGGTTTGAAATGACGGAGCAAACCTATATGGTAGTGCACGTTGACATGACAGTATCATATAGACAAATGCGTTGACTTGAAAAAACGTTATATCAGTCAAGAAATAATTCTATAAAGTTCTATGAAATATAAAATAATTCTTTTTGCTAATTTATCATTCTGTCAAGTCATTTCAAACTATTTACCGTCAGTTTTTTTAACAATTTTCACCCGTAGAAGGGCTATTTTGACCCAAAATGAAACGTTGAGGGTTGAACTGCTCCAATAAAAAGAATAAGGGCCAAAATGACTATTCAGTCAAATGTTGAGAGTATTTTTTGACTTTATATCATGTTTCCAAATTAAACATAAGTATGTAATTTCGGAAAAAAAAATTATTACCTAATAATGTTATTTTCCACAAACTAAACGCCCCTTAAAGTAATATTTTAATACCAAAAATAACAAAAGTAAAACGAAATTGTCATAAATCTCTTCTTCTCAACTTTTCACTCCTTAAACTAAACAGCTTTTCCTCCATTGATGCATTCACTTGTATTTTTCTTTAAAATGTAACATCATTATTCAATAAGATTAACGATCTCATTATTATAATTTTATTGAGTAAAACAAATCATTAATAAATTTCGTAGTGCACGTAAATTGCATACATATGTTTCAATAAAGCATGTTTCGTTCCAACTTCACACAAGGTAGGATTTTAATTTTTAAACATTTTGTTCTTAGTATAGAATCCGGGTAAAATTATTGTATACAGGCAAGCAATGAATGGTACAAGGGATGGATGTGGATTGATGAAGCATTTGTTTTTCTTATTAAAAAAAAATCTAAGATCAAAGTACCCACGTAAGGGGAGGAAGATTTAAAGAAAACTCAACGGGTTGGTTTAAATAATAAGTAACTTGGTATTGTTTAAGTTAATTTTGAATTTGAGTTATTGTGTATGCAAAAGATTCTCGCTACTCACCTACTAAAATTAAATGTCCGAGACAGAGTAATTTAAATTAATCATGACAAAGCTCTAAAAAACTGAAAAGACAACCAAAAGAAAAAAAATGAACTGAGTTAACATTTGAAGTACAGTAATAAAGCAATTCAAATGTAAAAGCAGATCAAGTCTAGTGTGAATTGCAAGCAGTAACAAGAGAATAAGAAAACGAAGGGAGAATTGAAGCTTTCTTTACCCGAAAAAGAATAGCAATGTTTTTTTAAATACAAGTGAATGCATTAATGGAGGAAAATGTAGAAGTGAAAAGCAGAGAATAAGAGATTTATGACAATTTCTTTCTTCTCTTTGTTATCTTTGGTATTAAAATATTACCTTCTTTGAAAACAGATGACAAGGACTAATATGGCATGGAAAAAAATAATGATAAAGTTTGTGATACGCGTCGTTCTCGCGTCAAAATAATTTATTCTTCTCAAATAATAAATAAAGGAATTCAAACGTAGTAAAAGAGAAGTAAGGGTTGATCCCACAAGGACTAAGAGAACTTCCTGATTTATGTTTGTTCAATCGGTGAGCTAAGAAGAGAGTTGAATAATATTTAAGTATGGTGGGGATTTGTGGAATTGAGTATAAATAATAAGAGATTGTAAAGAAGATTAAGAAGTGAATTCAATATGGTAAAGATTAGCCTCGGACTTTTGCTTTGACTCAGCTTCCTCGGATCATTGGAATAAGGATTTTTCACTCCGGGGTTCACGTCGTTTACTCGCCTACAAGGATCAATCCTTGTGACTGTGCCTTGTATACCGAATACCCAAGTGCCATCTTTGATATCGATTTTGGAAATTGATCTAATCAACAACAATGTTGTAGATCAAAAATAAATAAGCCGACTCGGACTATGTCGTTTCAATAATAACTGATTCCGATCTCAGTTTCCTCTTAGCAAACAATTTTGCTAAGTGTGTTCCCAGGAAGTTGAATGTCTTCAATAGTCGATCCTTCCTCCCACACATTTAACCAAAACAACATCCTGACCAACGTCAATCTTTGGTTTTGAAATCATTTTGATTTTGAAATTAAGTTTAGAAAACTAAGAGAGATACCCGAAATTGTTTAAGTGCTTTTCAATCCTCACGTTGGAATTGAGCCATTGCTTTAGCCCTTGGCTATGGAGAATTTAGCTAAGTATGATTATGGGGAAAATCATACTTAGCATTATAAAAGAAAAATAAATACAAAAACTTAAAGCAAGAACTAAGAAAAGAAAGAATTTTATAAAACTCTAAAAGTAGAAACAAAGCTAAGAATGAGAATATGAGATATGAGATGAGAATATGATCTTTGAGTTTGCTCAAATGAGGTATTTATAGCAGCCTAAAACCCTAAAAATAACCCTAAAAAGATAAGAGATAAATCCCAAATTATTTAAATTAATTACAAAAGATAAATCCAAAGTTTGAATTTAAAATCCGGCTGATAAGCTATTGTTGCTGCTGGAATGGCGTCTTCTAGAAGATGCTGACGTGGCGTCCAGTCATACTTTCATGCCCACTAATCCAGCCATGAATCCAGAAAACCAAAAATTACACAATTTCAGCAGTTTAAGCAATATTCCTGGAATCTACTGTCCTGCATGGAAAATGAACAAAAATACCCATATTAGCAACTTAAAACAATCAATCAAGGAGTAATTAAAGATAGAGTAATGCATAATTTAAGCACTAATCAAATTCCCCATCACTTATTCAATGCTTGTCCTCAAGCATTTCTTAAATATCATGCTAAAAACCTTAAGTTGCCAACTCTAATTTCAAAGAATTTCCAAGATTTCTAAAGTAAACTAAATCAAGTAAATGTTGAAATTCAAGATCAATCAATCATGGCATAATCAATTAAGTGTAAATCGACCAAGGCATTTCAATCGTCTACCAATTTCAAAGAATACAAGACTTACCTCCTCACATTGGTTCACTCATTTCGCTCAAATATTTCGAGTAAGAAGATCGCTCAAGCCTAAACTAATCAACTCATTACCATAGGCTTGTAACTAGATCTAATCTCTACTGCTCAATATAAAAATGATGCAAAAATCAAGAGGACTTAAAATGGGTTGTAACGGGGTTAAGGTTCGGGTAGGATAAAAGGCCGAAAACGAGATTTAAAAAGTCAAGACAAGTAAAATTATTCCAAAGAATTTATTCGAAGAGAGGAGAAGAAATCAATCATTTTTTTTATTCGAACTATCATTTTTTTCTGTTTTTTACGCTTTTTTTCACTGTTCAAACAAAGACCGTATATTCGATTCGAACCGCACTTTGCACGATTCGCAATTTTTTTTATACTGTATTTTCCTGCACTGTTCGAACCAAATTGCACTGATTTATTTTTCTGCACAGTGTTTTTTTTCTACACAGCTTTTTTTCTGCACTGCACTGTTTTTTTCGAACTTATTCGAATCTGATTTTTTTCTCTCTTTTTTCGCTTTGGAATAACCTCAACTTGTCCTGAAAAAGGGTGACAAAAATAATTGAAAGGAAAAAAAAATTAAAATAGGCTTGGCTTAATGATACGGTAAACAAAGAAAATGATTAAAGGTTCAAAAATGATTCACTAAGTAGAAAATAAATAAAAGGGTAGGCTATTTTGTTTGGTAAGAGAAGTTGGTTTAATCCTAATGCCTCTATCATATTAGAGCATCATAGTCAAAATGTGTAGTCTCAACAAGCATAGAGTTACAAGTTCTAGAACGCAATCAATTAGTTTGGCATACTCAATTGAAACAAAGAGCAAGAATAAAACATATGCTCATTAGGCTCAAAACTCACACGAAAAGTCTATTGAACTAAGTCATGCATCCAGTTCAATCAACAAATTCATGAAACGACCAAGAAAAATTTACATAAATTAGTCATGCCATGCTATCATGCATCCTAAATTCAACAAGAACAAGATTGAATTCACAAAGAAATGCAAAGAAATTAAATCAAACAAGAGACTAGCAACCAAGGTCATCAACAATTCTAATCAAGAAACAACTTAATTTCAATCGCAAAGAATAAGTGAGAGTCAATTTGATTTCTAATTCCACCCCCTCACTTAATCATAATGTCCCATTATGGAAAAATAAAGTGCAAGAGAGATATGGTGAAAATACTCCCCGATTAATGTCGGTCGTGGGCATTGATTGAGATGAATCGACAGTGGGCATTGGTTCAGAGGCATCCCATGGCTGTTATCGGTGACCACGGTGATTACAGGCAGTTGGTGGCAGCGGCCACGACGTTGTGTGGGTTTGGTGGTGGCGAGTGAGTGCGCGGCTGTTTGAGGCACGAAGACGGGTTGTGGTAGCGAGTCTGAGCTGCTCGGGATCTTGGCAACCGGTGGAAGAGCAGCGAAGTAGTGATCTCGGGTTCGCACCATGGTGACTATGGTGAAAGATTGATGAAGATGAGGATTATGGAGGGTATGCGGCTAAGTGAATAAATTTTTTTAGGTTATTTGTTTTAATCAATCACGTGGGGAAATGAAAATAAAAAGGTATTTGGTTTATTATCAAAGTTTGGGGTCTGCGGATGGGGGTTTGAAGTAGGGAAAAAAGATAAAGAATAATGATAAGGGTCATTGTTTTTAAATGTTGGTCAAATGATAAGTGTGTGTGGGCCGCACAATTTGAAAAAGAAATGGGTGAGAAGCACATACCGAGTTTGATAGGGGAATTGGCTAATGCCATGGGTTTGGCTATCATGCGTCGTGTAGCAAATAGTGGGCAAGGGATTATGGTCGATTGCTCAGCTACTTGTTCGGGTGATCACACTTCTCTAAGGGACCGAATATTCTCCATATTCGATTTAATTTACTTGGGTACCTGAAAATTCAAATGAAATAAATGTAAGACGAAAATAAATAAAACAAGATTGAAAATGAATAGAAAGTAAAAATAAAACTAAATAAAATAAAATGGGTTGCCTCCCATTTAGCGCTTTATTTAACGTCGTTTAGCTCGACGATCTGGTCATAGATCAAAACAAATTATATCAGTAACTTTGCCAAAGTCCCCGGCAACATCGCCAATTTGACACGCGTCGTTCTCGCGTCAAAATAATTCATTCTCAAATAATAAATAAAGGAATTCAAACGTAGTAAAAGAGAAGTAAGGGTCGATCCCACAGGGGCTAAGAGAACTTCCTGATTTATGTTTGTTCAATCGGTGAGCCAAGAAGAGAATTGAATAATATTTAAGTATGGTGGGGATTTGTGGAATTGAGTAGAAATAATAAGAGATTGTAAAGAAGATTAAGAAGTGGATTCAATATGGTAAAGATTAGCCTCGGGCTTTTGCTTTGACTCAGCTTCCTCGGATCATTGGAATAAGGATTTTTCACTTCGGGGTTCACGTCGGTTACTTGCCTACAAGGATCAATCCTTGTGACTGTGCCTTGTATACCGAATACCCAAGTGCCATCTTTGATATCGATTTTGGAAATTGATCTAATCAACAACAATGTTGTAGATAAAAAATAAATAAGTAAGCCGACTCGGACTATGTTGTTCAATAATAATTGATTCCGATCTCAGTTTCCTCTTAGCAAACAATTTTGCTAAGTGTGTTCCCAGGAAGTCGAATGTGTTTCAATAGTCGATCCTTCCTCCCACACATTTAACCAAAACAACATCATGACCAACATCAATCTTTGGTTTCAAAATCATTTTGAGTTTAAAATTAAGTTTAGAAAACTAAGAGAGATACCCGAAATTGTTTAAGTGCTTTTCAATCCTCACGTTGGAATTGAGCCATTGCTTTAGCCCTTGGCTATGGAGAATTTAGCTAAGTATGATTATGGGGAAAATCATACTTAGCATTATAAAAGAAAAATAAATAAAAAAAAACTTAAAGCAAGAACTAAGAAAAGAAAGAATTTTATAAAACTCTAAAAGTAAAAACAAAGCTAAGAATGAGAATATGATCTTTGAGTTTGCCCAAATGGGGTATTTATAGCAGCCTAAAACCCTAAAAATAACCCTAAAGAGATAAGAGATAAATCCCAAATTATTTAAATTAATTACAAAAGATAAATCCAAAGTTTGAATTTAAAATTCGGCTGATAAGTTATCTGATATGCGGCTGATAAGCTATCGTTGTTGCTGACGTAACGTCTTCTAGAAGCTGCTGACGTGGCGTCCAGTCAGACTTTCATGCCCACTAATCCAGCCATGAATCCAGAAAATCAAAAATTGCACAATTTCAGCAGTTTAAGCAATATTACTGGAATCTAATATCCTGCATGGAAAATGAACAAAAATACCCATATTAGCAACTTAAAACAATCAATCAATGAGTAATTAGAGATAGAATAATGCATAATTTAAGCACTAATCAGTTTGGTAAATAGTTTTTTGAGTTAAAATTAGAAGCTTAAAGCAGTTTTAGAGATTTGACTAGTTAAATTCATTAATTTAGATGTTTGATAAATAAAAGATTGTAATAGCGGATTGAGGTGAAACTTCTCATTTTGAAAAAGCTCATTTTAAGAGCTTTTTGAGTTAGAAGTTTAGATAAATGACTTGTAAAGACTATTTTGACCTTGATAATTATAAAAATTTCACTAAATATTATAAATTTGATTAACTATTAAAATTAAAAAAATAATTTCATAAATAAAAAATTAATACGTAAATTAATAAATACATATAAATTTAATAATTAATAAAATTATATTCAAAATATAATTTTATAAATAAGAAATTAATATATACATCTAAATTTAATAGTTATTTAAATTATATTAAAAGGATAATTGCACAAATAAAAAATTAATATATACATCCTCATATATGCTCAATAATGCTATTAAAAAATTAAATTTTATAATCTAATTAATATTAATATGTACAAAATGTTAATATCTAATAAATTATTCAAACAAGTATTAAATATAATCATGTTCTTATACGTCATTTTTCTTGTTCAAATAATCAAATAGTTATTGGCTATCAGTTAATTTTATCAAACACTTTATACAATCAACTAATGTAATCCGCTTGTCAAATCAACTATTGCTATCAATTATTCGCTATCAACTAATATAATCCGCTATCAACTATTAGATATCCGCTAATTGCCGAACATAGCCAATATATATTAATATAATTGGTTGAGTCTAGGTCCATCTAATAATTTTTCGGTAGCAAGGGTTTATATGTCCTATATATTTATTGGTCCACGTGAGCAGAATAAATTTTATCATTTAATAGAGTTTTCTCTTAGTTTAAAGCCGTTTTCTCCCCCATCCCCACCCCTCTTTTTATCTTGAATTCCTCATTGTTTTTTAGTCAAATGACATATAATTTACCTAGTTACCATCTAAATTATATAAGACGTTTTATCTCCTAACATTTATTTACATTACTTATTTTACCCCCAACGTTTTGTTTTTAAAAAATAGTCAATCGGATCGTGTGTCACGTTGATTGTGTCACTGTAATGAAAATGGGTCAATAGCATTTTAAGTTTCTTATGTTTTATTTTTGTTCAGTATAGTCCCTAAATTTTTTATTTAATAAAAAATTAACTATATTTATTTCTAATTTTTATATTTTAGTTAAATATTATAATTACCATCGATAATATTATTTTATTATATGTAATATTAAATAAAAACTAAAAATAAAATAATTAAAACTAAAATTTTATATAATAAAAATATTATATTATATTTAATATTAAATAAAAATATAGTTATATTTTATTTATCCAAGAAGCAGCTTTGTTGCTACAAAACTGTAGATCCTATACGTGCATCAATTAAAGATCCCCGAATCCTTGCACAAAAGAATATACTTATATTTCGTTTTGTTAATAAGATTTACTGTATTTACTTAAGGGTTACATTCATGATTTCATGTTTTTAATGAAAATTGATTAAAAAAAGGGAAGAACAAGAGATAAAGAAAAGATCACCTAATTGAGGATACTTAAAAGATAGAGGAGAAAGACAGAAAAATCAGACATAAGAACTTCACAGTTCACAAAACAATATTCTCAAAACAAGATTTAGATATTCTCAATTTTGTTCTGTTCCTCGAAAGAACAATGAAGCAACAAATGGTTTAGAAAACAAAGAAAATGAAAGTTTGAAGGAAAATGAGAAACAACGTGAAGTAAGAAAAAAATTATGTACATAATAATTACACGTTGATCAATAGAAACGATGAGACAGACGAAATCGCTTGTGTTCGTTCACATTTCTCAATAATTCTTTAACAGTGTCCGAGTTTTGAAGTTGTAATAACGCGCATTTAGACACCCATATTTGCTTATAAATACTTGGAATCTGAAACTAAAGCTATCAATCTTCATTTCTGAAATATATATCAAATGGAAGCAGTGACATCTCCCCAGCAGGTGAGTTCTGGACCCATAAAACGAGGGTGCCGATGGCTCGAGTCATTGCCGAACAATTTTTGTGATAAAACAATGGAGATTGCAAGGAAGACGAAGAAACTCGGACAAGATGATCCGAGGAGAATAGTTCATGCCCTGAAAGTTGGACTAGCTATTACGCTCGTTTCATTGTTCTACTACTTTGAGCTACTCTATGATGGTTTTGGAGAAAGTGCAATGTGGGCTGTTCTGACTGTTGTACTCATCTTTGAATTCTCCGTAGGTAATAGATAGCAATGCTTGGATTTGCCACCACTTTTAATTTCTGGAAACTTTAAACTAATTTCATAGTTTGTTTAAACTTGTGCAGGTGCAACACTTGGTAAAGGTTTAAATAGGATGTTGGCGACGTTAGTCGCAGGTGCTTTGGGAGCTCACCATTTAGCAACTCTTTCCGGAAGGAAAGGGGAACCCATCTTGGTAGCAACTTTTGTCTTCATTATAGGTAAAAACATATTCATATTGAACATCCATGGAGATGGTTTCAGGCTCTCAGGTTCTCAATTATGGTGGTTCTTGTTGCAGCTGCGATTGCTACGTTTATGAGATTCTTCCCAAAAGTGAAGGCAAGATATGACTACGGAATGATGATATTCATATTGACCTTTTGTTTAGTATCTGTATCGAGTTACCGAGATGACCAAGTGTTGAAAATTGTCCGAGAGAGGTTTTTAACCATCTTAATCGGTTGTTGCACTTCTCTTATCATTTGTATTTGCATTTTCCCTGTTTGGGTCGGTGAGGATCTCCACAAGTCTGTGGCGGCAAACATGGGAAAGCTTGCCAATTTCCTTGAAGGTACCGATACTACACTTTATGTTTAAAGAACGAATTATTGATTGTTTTATCTTTTAACCTCTAGAATTACTGATTGATTTGATGTACACTAAACAGTTTTTGGAGATGAATATTTCAAAGTATCTGAAGAATCCAATGAGAATAATATGTCATATCTTCAAGGATATAGAAGTGTTCTAACTTCTAAAAGCAGTGAAGAAACTATGGTAAGTGATCAGCATTAATTAATTAGCTGATTGAAGTGAAGTAGCTTATTCAATATTGCAATGCTCATTCTCTCCCTGGAGGCTAATTTTGCAAAATGGGAACCGGGTCATGGTCCGTTCGGGTACCGTCATCCATGGAAAATGTACCTCAAAGTCGGAAACCTTACTAGGGACTGTGCTTACAAAGTTGAAGCTCTTAACAGCTACCTTAACTGTAAAATCCAGGTATAGTAAATATCATGATCAACAACGTTTAAACATATCATTCATTCATCAACTTATTCAGATGTCGTTTTATTTCTGGTAGAGTCCTGCAGAAATCCGTGGCAAAATCCAGGGGCCATGCAAAAGGGTTAGCCTGGAATGTAGCCGAGCTTTGAAGGAAATGGCATGGACGTTTGGAAAGATGATTGTAACAACATCAGCTGTTATGCACATTCAAAGCTCGAAGAAAGCTGCGGAAGAGCTCAAAAGCCTCCTCAAAACAAACATGTGGGAAGAAGCAGATTTAGTAGAGATGATACCGGCTGCTTCAGTTGCATCACTTCTACCGGAAATCATAGTGTGCATTGAGAAAAATTTTGAAGCAGTAGGCCGCATCTTTTAGAAAGAGTATCGCTACAGTCTTACCCGAACAACCAGATTCGATCCAACAGGATTCTAACACTGCCATTCCGATGTCACATTGTGTCATTATAGTACCGGAATAAATAAATGAAGGGTAAACTTCATAAATAGTCTTCGGACTATAGGCTCTTTATGTTTGCTTAATGGATTGTGGGAAAAACTACAACTTTATATGGTTATTTCCTGTTATTTTCTTAACGAATAAACATAGCATACTTGACATTCTTATTTCTTATGATTCTAATTATGCTATTTTTTTCTCGGTCAATCCATCCAACAAACCACCCTAGACAGTCTCGCTTTCCCAGTCCATTGTGAATTTCTCCACTGCTTCCCCTGTCTTCAACGGGACGAGTCGAGGATGATTTGTATTTTTTATTTTATCATCAACACTTACAGATAAAATTTTAAGAATCTAAATTAAATATTTTAGAGATTTTTTGTCTCATGTCCATCTCTTGCGAATTTCCGTGAATTTCAATGAATCATCATATAAATTAAACAAATCTTAATATATTAAAACAAATAATTAATGTTAAATCTCTAAAATTATAAACATAAATGATAAACTTAGTTTCGCCAACAATATACAAACTATTTCAAAACAATAATAATAATTTAACAAGTAACAATTTCTTTTATCAACACTTTTGTAGCCAAATCAATCTAGTATATGGTACTTGATAATGTTTTTGTAGACTTATTTTGATCCTTTTTGTCATCAACCTATAATATGAAAAGTTAATATATTAAATAATACGACAAATAAATATCATAAATTCATATGCATCAATAATACAAAAAATAAATATCATAGACTTATTTTTTCTGCGATTGGCTGCTGCAACAAATTGTAGTAAGAAAAAACATTCAGGTCAACTGAGATTGCTTACGAAATTTTTTAGACAGCAAAAAAATTCAATAGAATGTCAAAACAACCTAAACAAATAACTCAATCAAGAACATAAAGAGATGTGAAAACTATTTCAAAGTGACATAAGCAAGAGGAGGCAAAAAATTCTAATAATACTGGAAGGAGAAAGTCCAAGAATTCATTTAAAAACAAATTAATGTATTGAGGTCAGCCTTAAGGTAATTGAGAAACAATCATTCTACTAATAGAAAACAAAGAGAAAAGAAACATATAATTTACTTGAAAAAGAAAAAAAAATTAGAGAATGAGAAAATTTGAAAAAGAGAAAAACATGAGACAATGCGTTTGAGAAACTTGATAGTGACTAGTTATGTTTGAGATAAATTAAAAGTGGTAATGATATAGTTATTTTTTTTAATTTTGTGAGCATATAGATTTCTTTATTAAGACATATATTAGGAGTGTATAGGTAAATAAGTATAAATTTTTTAAAATAATTTTGTAAAATATATCTTGGTGGATATTTTTTGTCCATCTCCGTGGTAATTTATAGGGGTACGATTTGGTTATCTCCATAGTTCGGATATAGCAATCCCCGTCACCATCCCCATTTAGGCTTTGGTGATAAAACTTCACCGGTTCCTGTCTCCGACAGTTCAAATCTTCCCGTGGGTGAAGATTTTGGTTAGTCTCCATCCTCGTCAGTTCGGATCTCCCCCACTTTTTTATTATTTCTCACCTAATTGCCACCTTGCACAAAATTCAATTTCAAACCCACAAATAAATTAGTTTTTATCAAAGTTGCTTCAATTTTAAATTTTATTACATATAAAAAAGCGAAAAACTTAAAAAAAATCAATAATAGACATTCGTTGATCTTCAATATTGTTGTCATTTGCTTCAACCTTCATCGGTTGTTGAAAGTTGAAAAGATAAATAAAGGTAAATTCTGAAAATAGAAACTTAAAGTTGAAAGAGATAATAAAAGGTAAAGTACTCGAATAGTCCAACAATTTAGAACAAAGGTTTATTTTTTAAAACTAGGACCAAATTAAAACAAATATATAATTTGAGGGTCAAATTTGTTATTACTTCAATTTTATCAACTGTCACATAATTTCCATCAAATATTTAACGTCATCGGATATATTTATTATTTTTAAAGTCAGATCAACATTTTATAACTTTTTATAATCGGAAATATCCGCAATCAGGATTATCTGTGTAATATACCCATAAATGAAAAAAAAATATCCAGAGAGAAATGAAAACCGTATTTATCTCATTTTTTCTTCTCTCAATCATGTGTTCTTCCGTTTTGTCGTCTTTCTTCACGAAATAAATCATTTGAAATGGTTTTAACGTTTTCAAATTCTTTTTAGGAAAAATGGGTCTAATCTGTCGCTTAAACATGATTTGTATAATGAATTTTTCTATCAACATATTGTTTTATTATCAGAAAATAATAATTTTTAATATATTAAATACGTGCACTTAAAAGTATATATGAACGCTACTAAATAATTATAGGAAAATATTATTACTAGGATAGATATTATATCCTCTTGTAAAGGAATTATAATTCGTTATTTATATTTGATTAACAAAGTAAAATTATACACAATTTAGTAAGACTTATTAATTAAAAATAAATAAATATGTTTGAGAATATTGTGATTCTAAGGTTTTACCTTTTTAAGGTTTTTTATTCTTAGCGGTCGACAATAATTTTAGTGTTGGTAGCCGTTGTCCATCACCAGTATTTCTTTTCTTGATTTTATATATTTAGTTCTTGTTTTTTTATGTTTTGACTTTCTTTTAATTTTTATTTGTTTTTGTGACACGTTTTTTATTTGTCTCATGACACGATTTTTCTCTTCCTTTTGGTACGATTTTATCTTGTGGCACGTTTTCGTCTACCATTGTAGTAGATTTACGTTCATGAATGATTTTTCATGATATCTTGCTCTGATTTGAGATTACTGGTGGTTTTTCAGTAGTTTGATCCCTTTTGTGATTCGTTTGTCGATGTAATTAGATATGTTTCGTGAAGCAGCATGCAAAATTGTTGATTTCGCTCATCGCTCATACTTCGATCCTTATGCGTGTAGGTAGATAGATACAATAAATTTTATTTCTTGCTTTCTTTCTCCAGAGTTTCATCTCATCATGTCATTGCAGCTCACTAGACGCATTTTGTTTTCTAATTTTTTAATTTTTTAATTTTATTATTTTTCTGGTACATTTTTATTTTGCTTAAAATATTTTCTTATTTTATTTTCTAATAAATTCAGCCAATATATTATTAAAAAGATAAATAAAAATGTTTGAATCTTAAAGAATCAGAGAGGGTAATCGGGACAGTAATAATTACACTTTTTTTAAAATAATAATTACCAGAATATTGAGTAGTAGAACTCAATCCCTTATTCACGTGTTGGTGCAAGTTTGAACTTTGTGGATAGATGAGGACGTAAATGAATATTGAGTGGTGGTTTGTTGTTGCCCATGGTTTTAACCAAATTTAATGTGGGGTGGAGTTCAAGAGGTGGTAATATTAATCTATGTTACACCTAGGGATGATAACGAGCCAAGCCTGGCGGGGCTCAGTTCGGCTCAGAAATAATGTTATTGAGTTCGGTTCAGGCTTGAGGCTTGTCGAGCTCGAAATTTTAGGCTCAAGCTCGGCTCGGCTCGGAAACAATACTATTGGACTTAGCTTGAAATGGATAATTTTGTTATAATTTTTTTATATAAAATATGGGGCCTCGTTAAAAACCCCTTTCATAACCAATACTGAAACGAAATTCAATGTCAAGAGAGGAGAAAAGAGTGCCCAAAGATTAGATTAATCCAAATAACAAAAAATATTCTTAAAACATAAACACATAATCAAAGAAAATACAAAATCAAACACAACCAACTAAGGAAATTTCCCAATTTATTTTAGTTAATTTGTTTTTAGTAGATTTTTTCTAATTTATTTTATTGCTTTTCTTTTGCTAAACAGATTACTTTTAGTGCATATGTAGCATATAATATATATATATATATATATATATTCTGATCCTGTTCACGAGCTTTTCGAACCGAGCTTGGGTCGGCTTGCTAAAGTCTCGAGCCGAGCCCGAGCCCGAGTCGAACTCACTCGAGCTGAGCTTTGACCGAACCGAGCCCGAGTAGCTCGCAAGCCGATCAGACTCATTATCACCTCTAGTTACAACGGTATGGATACAGAAAAAATAATTTTTGAAATTGCAAGGTACAAGAATAATACAAATACGATAAATTATTTGTGTTAAAGAGATGATTAAAAATAAAAAACAAATAATATGAATTTTTTGTTTATATTAAAAAACTGTACTAGTTTTAGTTAAAAGATTATAAAATTTTATTTATATAAAAAAAACAAAATTATTTAAAATTATTTAACATATATTCTTTAATTAATAAAAAATATAATTGATTGATGTTAAATAACAATTAAAAATATATTTATGTTATAATATAAGGATTTTTATTCAATACACTGTCAGTTAAAATTTAAAAATTGCACAAAAGTTTTAGTTTTAAAGTTTAGAGATCCAATTTAATGTGTAGGTATTTAAAATTTTAGTGATGATGGTTAAAATTTAGGGTATAAAGGTAAGTTTACAGTTGAGACTTGGAAGGCAGGTTGTATGAACGATGGAGCTGGGTCAAAGGGGACAAAACAAGGAACTCAACTCATTACTCATACCTCAGCAGCTGCGAAAAACCTTTCCGTGTCAACTGTCAAAGCTCTTAAAACACAGAAAAAAGCTGAAACTTGTGCTCCCAACAGATGGTTCTGAGAACCAGTTTTAACAGCCGGGTTACATCACTGTTGTTTTTCTTACTGGAACACGCAGGGGATCTTGGCCTTGGGGTACCAATTTTTGACAGATACTTTAGGCTTTTGTTTAAGTCACAGAAACCTGACATTGTACCAATTTTATTAACAAGTTGGGGTTTTATTTTTCTTTCCGTGTAGAAGCATGGGGTGAACATTTTCCGCCTGAAACAATGGAAAAGGAAGCTGAAATTGAAACCAGCTCAGGGATTTGCAAGAGTAATAGCATTAACCAAAACCAGAATCATTGGAACAAGAAAGGCAAGCTCGAATTTAGTTCGATTAAGTAATTTTGGATTTACAATTATTGCGAATGTCGGTTCAAGAGTCTCTCCGTGACTGCAACTGCATGGTGAAATAGGGTAAAGTATGAGCTTATATGTGCATTTGAGATTGAGGTTGCCTTCATTGTTACTACACGTTCAATATTTATATTATTTCCATAGGAAATATCAACTCCATTGTTGTCCAGTGGTTAGGATACTGGCTTTCACCCAGGAGAGCCGGGTTTAATTCCCGGCAATGGAACCCAACAATGAAGAGATATATTGCAGACACATACGCATGATTTTATGTTAGGAACCCAACAAGTAGTCCCAGTGAAAAAGTGGATAGTGTTCATCCTAAGAGACTCGGTTCAAATCACTTTGTCTGTAAGGTGGGTGTTGATCCTGTTGGAACCATCATTCGAAATGTCGATGCCGAACTTTGAAGAATTTGTGAGGGGTTTGTGCTGCGCTTGGACGAGAGGTGTTCGTCGACTTTGCCTAGAAACTTACAGCCTTGAGGTCATACTCTTATTTCGATCAAACCATCATGGTGCAGAAGCGTTTACGATCGCTCAACATATCGCTCTTTTGCTTCAATGTCATTGGGAAGTCCCATTTGGTCATGTTTTGCACGAAGGTAACAAATTGACGGATGGATTGACTAAGCTTGCTTCAGAAGGGGATTTGGAATGTCGTTATTTTTTTGCTCCACCAGATGAAATCCTCTCATTACTGCAAGAGGATATTAGTAGCATAGCAAGTTAGTCCCGGTTAGGTATTAGTTAATTTCATTATTTTATAGGGAAAAAAATGAGCTACTGAAATATGTAACATAGGATGCATGCTAAAAAGACAATTCCCACTTGCTGGCTGCTGCATAAAGAATCATCAGTCGAATTCAAAAGGCAGATAAGTTCCACGATATGGACGATCTCCAAAACACCAGACGATCGATGATGTTCCAAAGAAAACTTGCCTGGTCACCGAGTAACCTTGGTGACGGATACAAAGAATCATAAAAAGGGAAACTGCCACTGGTCAGGCAAGAAACCAATCCCGAGTGTATCATCAGAGGATGCGCTTCAACAAAAGGCATCCTATCCAACAAATATCTTTGAAGAGGATGACTTAAGGACCACATAAACATGTATGATTTGGCTAAAGAGAGTAAATGGACACGAAAACTTTATAAGGAAAAACAATTAATTTCGGGCTCTTGTTCACCGGACTCGACGATAGTTGATTGTATACAACAATCCGTACCATCGGGGCATCCTCCAAATTCTAGACCCCAACTCTCCATGTCCATCCTACATTAACATTCCAACCCTTAGCTCTCAAAATATAAACCATTTACACACAATATTTATTTATATATATCCCCAAAAAAATGCAAGTTGATGAACAAAAGTTGCCTTTGAGGTACGGATCACGACTTCCTAAAGAAGGAAAGTTGGTCCAAGTATCACAATTAATCAAATGAAAATTGTGAAGTGTGCCCATTTTTAAGCTCCAATAACTTCTAATCCTTAAAAGAGTAGTATATAAGAAAGAAAGAAATCATTGCAGAAATATATAAAGAGTTTAAAGATTAGAGAAAACTAAGGCACTTGGGATATAAAAAGTGGTTGTTAAAAAAGAGGTTGGGGTTGCTGTTATTGTTTTTACATAGAATATATAAATTATTTATTACCAATACTTCCATTGTCGTCCAGTTGTTAGGATATCTGGCTTTCACCCAGGAGACCCGGGTTTTCAATTCCCGGCAATGGAATATATATATTTTTTCCATTGTCTGCACAGATCAACTTATAGTATGATACATGAACAATTCCCACTTGCTGAATAAAGAGTTCAAATGGACACAAAACTTGTTACCAAGAAAAAGCAATTGACGATATGATTTCTTTGGTTAAGAAATATGAAAAAACCAGAACAAAATTGTTGAGAGAAGAAAAAAATTACACACTCAAGTTCTCGTTTCACTCTCCACAATATATACTCCCACAAACACACTTATTCCGCAACTACTATGACACAATGTGGCACCGGCAGCATGGCAGTGTTGGAATCTTGTTGGACTGTCTCCTGTTGGATAGAATCTGGTTGTTCGGGTAAGACTGTAGCGTTACTCTTCCTAAAAGATGCTGCCTCTCCCAATTCATTTACTGCTTCAGAAATTTTCTCAATGCACTCTATGATTTCCAGCAGAAGGGATGCAACTGAAGCAGTTGGTATCATCTCTAGTATATCTGCTTCTTCCCACAGGCTTCTTTTGAGGAGGCTTTTGAGCTCTTCCGCAGCTTTCTTTGAGTTTTCAAAGTGCATAACAGCTGATCTTGTTCGAACCATCTTTCGAAATGTCGATGCCATTTCCTTCAAAGCTCGGCTACATTCCAGGCTAACCCTTTTGCATGGCTCCTGGATTTTGCCACGGATTTCTGCAGGAGTCTACCGGAAATAAAACAACATCCAAATAAGTCAATGAATGAATGGTATGTTTAAACGTGGCTGATTACGGTATTTACTATACCTCGGTTTTACTGTTAAGGTAGCTGTTAAGAACTTCAACTTTGTAAGCACAGTCCCGAGTAAGGTTTCCGACTTTGAGGTACATTTTCCATGGATGACGGTACCCGAACGGACCATGACCTGGTTCCCATCTTGCAAAATTAGCCTGCAGGGAGAGAATGGACATTGATATATTGAATAAGCTAATTCATTTCAATCAACTAATTAATTAATTAATGCCTTAATGTTAATTAAGCTCATCACTTACCATAGTTTCTTCACTACTTTTAGAAGTTAGAACACTTCTATATCCTTGAAGATACGACTTATTATTCTCATTGGATTCTTCGGATAGTTTGAAATATTTATCTCCAAAAGCTGTTTCATGTACATTAAATCAATCAGTAATTCTGCATGGTTAAAACAATCAATAAACAAATCTTTAAACATAAAGAGTAGTACCGGTACCTTCAAGAAAATTGCCAAGCTTTCCGATGTTTGCAGCGACCGAATTATGCAGATCCTCCCCAATCCAAACAGGGAAAATGCAAATACAAACAATGAGAGAAGCACAGCTACCAACTAAGATGGTGGAAAACCTCTCATGTGCCATTTTCAGCACTTGGTCATTTCGATAACCCGATACCGATACCAAGCAGAAGGTCAATATGAATATCAACAGTCCGTAGTCATATCTAGCTTTCATTTTTGGGAAGAATCTCATGAATGTCATAATCACAGCTGCAAAAACAACCATTATGATTAAGATGCATACCGAAACGAACTCCATAGATCCCTTAATCTGAATTTGTTCAATTGTTTGATATTTATATATGTGAATATTTTTACCTACAATGAAGACAAAAGTTGCTATCAAGATGGGTTCCCCTTTCCTTCCAGAAAGAGTAGCTAAGCAGTGAGCTCCGAAGCCCAAGCCAGCAGCTACTAATGTGGCCAACATCCTGTTTAAACCTTTACCAAGTGTTGCACCTGCAGAAGTGAAGAAAAAGCAAGGAAATTAGTTTAAAGTTTGCAAAAAGTGAACAAGATGGGAAATTTAAAGCACTGCTATTTCTATATATGTTACCTACGGAGAACTCTAGGACAACAACAACAGTTAGAACAGCCCACATTGCACTGTCTCCAAAACCGTCATAGAGTGGCTTAAAGTAGTAGAACAATGAAACGAGTGTAAGAGCTAGTCCAACTTTCAGGGAATGAGCTATTCTTCTTGGATCATCTTGTCCGAGTTTCTTTGTCTTCCTTGCAATCTCCATTGTTTTATTACAAACTTTGTTCGGCAATGAGTTGAGCCATTGGCACCCACGAGTTATGGGTCCAGAAATCTTCTGCTGGGGAGGTGCCACTGCTTCCATTTTATATTTCAGAAACGAAGAGGGTGAAAAGAGTGAACCAGGTGTTTGTTGAAGGAATAACTCAGGAGATTGATAGATATGTTTCAGAATCCAAGTATTTATAAGCAAAACTGGGTTTATTTGGAGCTCTAAATGCGCGTTATTACAACTTGGACTGTCTCGGGAACTGAAGACTGACAGACTGTTACTTACGAGAATTATTGAGATATGGGAACCACGTGAGTAAATTTCGGGCAAGTACCAAAGGGACCAATGTGGTCAAACAGGGCTAGCTAGACCAGATATACCACGAAATAAGATTTTATGTTAGAGAAATAAAATTTTTTTATATAAAAATTTAAAAAGTTTAAGGATGAAACATCATATTATCGATATAAAATATAAAAAATCTTTTTAAATATGAGAATGTAAAATTTTCGAGAGGTACAAATTACCCCTCTAGCATACCCTCAATCCATCCCCGAAATGGTGTGTTGATATTTTCAATTCAAAATCTATAACCTTCACCCAACTTAAAGGCTTAAAACGGGGTGATTCTAGGTACATCAGCTTAATTTAAAAATAAAAAACAACACAACATAAAATATTACTGTACAACTGAAAAGTGATAAGAGCTTGAGTTGTTAGTAATTTTTACTATTTAAAATTGTCTGCAGTTGTAAAACTGAGACTGGATATCGTTTATTCCAATGTTATTTGGATTTAAATAGCGCTGGGTTTAGGGTATTTGAAGTATCCATTAGGCAGAAGAATAGATTTTTTATATCCCCATTCAACAACGTGACGGAACTGCATGGTTCAGATATCCCACAGCTGGTTGGAGCTTGAACTGTATCTACCTATATGATCCTTAGCTTTACATAGTATTAAAATACGGCCGATACGTAACAATTTTAGAGTTCACCACGACACTATAAACCGTATTTAAAAGTACAGTTATTTTTAATACATATATAGCCCCATTACAACCGCATCCGCAATTGGGTTTATCAGTCGCTACAATCCATGAATTCCATGGTTCACATTAATTGTTTGATACAGCAGAAAATACAAAAATTACATAATTCGAACAATCATGTTTATATTCGATCAATTTAGTACACTTGGTTCAATTGATGTCAATGTTCGTGAGGTCCCTGATGTTTTGTTAAGGGAAATCTTGAGGACTGAGTTGACAGAAGATTGATTGGCTCCTATTTCAACAAAAAAAAATTAGAACATCACCTCGTAATGTTTAATCATTGTTCAAAGATATATATGAACTCACAGCTTGATCCATTTGATTAGTACAATCATTCTTATGAAGTCGCATGCAACATTTCAACATTTGTCTGATGCATAGATTAGCAGAAAAATAAAATAAAATGCAGTCCCTTGGCTGGTGGCAAACCCCTAAATATTATGAACACAATCCGATCACACGACACGACGACAAAACAACTAAAACAGGCAACTAAAATTTGAAAAACAAACACCACATGATAGAAAATCTAGCACAACACCTACCCCATCCCCTTCATTTCATGTCCCACTCCTCTATACATTATGAAACCCCCTCGACTATTATGCCTGCAGGTTTCTCCATCAAATGGTCCAGAAAAATCCAAATACAGGCCACTCGAAAGCTGTTGACAAGCTTTCATTACCTCTTGAAAACGAGGTCAGTCGTGGGAAACAAAAACCGTTAGTCAAGATCCAAACCACCCAAACCTACAGACTGTATGTTAGTCATGGCAAGCAAAGATACGGCCTGCTCTTAACATGTCTATGAACCGGAATACCAGGCTGCTAGGTAGTTCACTGTAAACTAGTGGCCCTACCAGTTGCCGGGATAGATGCAGCTTCGGGAAAAGAGTGCTGAACCACCATGTTGTTGCCATCGAAAGCATTGGCAGATGAAGTGCTGCTGCCCTTTGCAGTTTGCTCCAGTAGACGAACAAGTGACATAAATATCTCCACCCTCGTAACATCCCTGTTTGCCTGTACAGGAAACTCGAGTTAAACAACAATTCAAAGAAATAGTTTACCATATTTTTGTCATGCAAAGAAGAAACAAATAATAATGAAGATGTAGAAATGAAATTGGACTGCAGAACATTAATCAAATCTCATCTCCTATTACTAGAATATTGTCATATGAAATAAAAAAAGTATTAGGCGTGTTGATATCAAACTGCTTCTTCAATGACAAATCTATACACAAATTTTATTGGCAAGATTGACCGGAACAAAATATATATTGGACTCGGATACTCGTAAGATCTTACCTCTACAGTGAAACGTGCCCAGATCTTGTCGTTCCTAGTTTCCATAACACCCTTCAAGATGGTCAATCCCAACCCTCGGATAAAGTCTGCTATTTCAAAGAAGAAACCCCTTTCTTGATAAAGCATCTGTCACGGGACATAAACAAAATGCAGTCACACGTATGAACAAGAAAGATAAATTGATCTTTAAGGCAACTTCACATGAAAGAGTACCACCTCTACAAGCATCTGACGAGGTCGGTTGAGATCCTCAACCACAATAGGGCACAACATAGATTGTGAGCCGACCTCAAATGCCCATGTCGCACCTCCCTCAAAGTTTTCCTTTATCTGCAAACTCAAACAACAGCAGCATCTTAGAACTAAAGACATCACAGAATATAGTATGCATGTAAAAAGCATTGCTTCTTACACATCCAAGATAGCAATGTCACCACAACCAGTTGATACAAGATTTGATAAATAAACATAAAAGAAGGTTGGGTAAATAGAATAACTAGGTTACGAGCATAAAATAATCACCATACCTTGGACTCTCCAGTTTGTTTTAACTTGTCCGCATGCTTTGTTACACCTTGTAGGAAAAGCATATGCTTGATGGTTTTTTCGAGAAGAGCATCTATGCTACACTGTTAAATCACATTAACGGATAGACATTAATGATTATTCATTACAGTACAAGGATAGCAAAGAATTTAGGCATGCCAAGTTAAAAAGATGCATTACTTTTGCTCCATTCGGTACAATTTCTCTCAACTCTTTTACTCGATCTTGGATCATCTGGCGATCTTTTGGCCTGGGTCGAGGGTTCTCTCCAGGTTTTAGTCTTTTGCGATTTGGTTTGGTCGTTTCATTGTTCCTTTTTGCGTTTGCAGTTGCGGCACTAGTATCACCCCTTGAATTATAACCCTGCTCAACCCATGAACTGATTTGAGACCCATATATTGAAGTAGTCTGAGAACAAGTTCCAGCATCATCTTTGCTACAGCCAGATCGATAAGAACTGGATGGAAGAGCCCCTCCCTTCGACAGAGAGTTAGGAAGGCCACCTAGCAACTCCCCACGAACTTGATTGGAAATATTAACCTGACCGAAGGTAGCGGAACTACTAGGAATTGATGAGTTACTGAACTTTGTCAATGTAGTCCTGCAGGACATATTATCATCTGATATCTGCTTCGCAGCAGAATGGGTACTAGAAACCACGGCATCCAAAAGATGATCTTTACCTACGCGAGAGTAAATACCCCTGTTGGAGATCCCGTCATTAGCAGAACAATGATTTGGAAACACATTAGGCATATCCCCTAAATATTGAAATATCCTTGCCCACATTTTGCATCTTCAAATCTTGTCCCTTGGGAAGAACATTATTCCATTTCTCACCGAGTAATTTACTCTTCAAATCTGCCCCCAATACATCAAACAAATCATCCCCTGATGGAGGCTGGATGCATGCATCTCTGTAGTTAACATTCAAGGATCTAGTACTCGAACTTTCACTTTCATGCTTCAGGCAATCATGAAAAGCACTTGGAAATTGCTCAGCAAAAGGCAGGCAGTCATCAGCATGGGACAATGGGATACCAAGTGCTTCAAACAAATCATTATACGTGCTTTCTATCTTCGGAATAAACCTAAAATTCTCAGATTCATGTCCTTGATTAGGAAGTCCTGAAAGCATACAACTAGTTGTTAACTGATCAGTCGGGATGGATAAAGGAACCTCCACCCTAGATGAACCAACATGCTGAACCCCGTTCCCTGCCGACTGCATGCAAGAGGAAGTAACAACTTCTAGTTTTTGCAAGCTTGGAACAATGCCAGGGATTGATTCTGGTTTCATTTGACTATTCGATGTGGTAATGCTGTTGATAACATGATTTTGTAGGACATCGGATAAAACTTGTTGCTCCATTGATTTTATGCTGCTGTGACTGGCAATTGGTTGACCGATCATTGGCTGACAGTTGAACCCAGACCGAGAGTTGCTAAAAGAAACTTGAGGGTTCAGCCACAAAGCTGAGTTAGAGTGAATTACTTCAGCACCGACAACTCCAGATTCCATTTGACTTCTACAATTTATGTGTGGCTTCATCTCTGGACAGATCAGGAAAGATTGTTGGCCAATAACCATGGAAGCTTGAGACGAATTGCTTTGTTGGTTGCAGCCATCAGAAACAGAAGCCATGGAATTTGTAGGCCTACAAATTCCAGCTGAATCCATTGAAATGGGATTTTCAAAGGAAATGGGAATCCTGGTTTTCTCAATGCATTCATTTGCTCCGTAGCTGTTAGAGAGAAGGGCTCCCGGGATGCATCCCAAACCGAGAATTAAACTCCTCGCATCATTCACAAATCCCATGTTCTCCAAAATCTGAAGAAGGAAGAACAGGTAAAGACTTAGCTTCAAGGCCACTAATATGCTATACAATCAAGCATGCACAGTAGGTTGCTTACAGTCGAGGAAGAACCAAGCTGAAGAACACCATGAGGATGAACCGGAATAACCGCAACAGTCTGCAATAGATAGAAGTCAAAAAATGAAGCAGAGGGATAAAAAGAAAACAAATAATGAGGTAGAGTTGAAGAAATTATCAAACCTGCATGCCGGCTGAAAATTGGAGATGGACATCATTTAGAACCTAGAAGCATCCACACACAAAAAAAATATGTCATGCTATGTTTTATTACATAACACTACCTCGACACTCGGAAGATACAATTAGTAATATACCTCTGGGGAGTGGGCCTCTTTAATGTAATTATTTGCAAGAATCCACTGATGATTACCGGTAAATGCAACTCGCCCAACTAACCTGAAAAACAAAGAAAGCAGTTTCTCACAAGTCCTTTCTCGGGTAAATAAGGAAAAGAAATTTAAAACAAAATACATAAATAATATGCAAGTGGAAAACTGGAAAGCGGAGAAAAGCTTACCCTTGGCCAACTATAATAATGCGATTATTTATCATCATTTTGTTTATCAGCAAATGGACTTTGTCGTCCCATGTTTGACTCCCGAATTGAGAGAACATTTCCGTACCCCAGCATCCCTCCTGCTCTCCGAATAACAATCCGGGGTTCTGAAGTCTGGAAACGCATGGAGGGACCAAAGACGGTGCAGGTTCATAGTAACATTCCTCCCAAATTAGTAACCTGCACAGCGTAAAACATGCGGTTAAGGCCCAGGAAGACGAAACATTTTTCTTCTTTTATGAAGGAGAAAATAAATGAATATGATGCCATTTAACTCCAAGAAATCTCATCCTATTGGGAGCAACAAGTTCAGAAAACATAACAAAAAAGTGAATTGTCCAAGTTTCTAATATTGTTTTTTCTCTCTACATTTTCTCCAGCGGCCAAACAGACCAAGACAAAAGCAATTCATAGCATATTCTACTGGATCGAACAAAGGGACAATTTTCTGAATAAATGGATTTAAGCAGTGAACTGGTCCAATACAAAGAAGGTTTCTTGTCAAACTTAAAATACATGTCTACTTTTCCCTATGATTCTTTAAGACAAAACAGAATAATCCAAAACACAAAGTGCCAAAGGCAGAAAAGAAAAAGCAGCATCAGATTATAAATCAAAATAAAAGAAAAATTACAAGATAAAAGTACTATACAAGAAAATACTTTCACTGGATCTCCTAATCTGTTTGGTTGCCAAGAAAATCAACAAAAAGTTCAGTTTTTTAACCCCATCATGTAGGAGGAAAAACCATAAATTCAATTTAAAGAGCTATATATTCTAAAAATGGAATCCAACCCACCAAAAGGGGGTGGGGGTATTTTGTTTCTACTTTAATAGCTAAACCAAATGAAGATACAAGCATAACTTAGATTGAGTAAAACTTCACTCGAGTAACCAGACCAAAGCAAAAACATGCACAGCTCCAAACAAAAAACACTAAATTTCTCTTCTTTTCCCTTCATTTTTCTCCACAGCCAAACAACCCCAAGAAAAAGCAAACAAATGAAGCAGGAAAAAAAGGCGCTTACTTAGTATTCTGGCAGCCGATCTTCCAAAAAACAGCATAAGACCATTGACTCGGCTCACAAAGTGACTTCAAAGCTTCTTTCAACAAACCACCCATAGCTCTTCTCCTTTTTCTTCTTCTTCTCAAAGATCATATATTTAATATTGAGGCAAAGCAACCAACAAAATAAAGACTCAAGGTGCAATTTTTATAACATCCCACATTTAAGAAATATGAAAAACAGAGCAACTAAAGCTAACTTCCTCTACAAGAGCCTCTACCAGCCTGCTTTGTTCTCAACCCACCGCTTCTTTTTCTTTCTGGATCCAAATTTCCTGCTATCATCCTCCTACAACCTCTCCCCATCAACCCTTTTGTTATTTTTTAACAAAGATTACTAAACTAAGTCAAACAAAAGGGTTAAAAAGAAACTTTTTTCTCCTAAATGATACCACAAGCTTCAAGCTTGAAGATAGCCAAAGTTTGCTCCATTTGTTTTTTTTTTTTTCACTTGCAAACACAACAAGGGGGAAATACCCACACACAAAAAAAAAAAACAGAAAGAAAGAATATAGATTTGGGGGTTTTGGGATTCTATTTTGAGTTGAAAATTGATGCGCTTTTCTTTTCTCAGTTTTGTGGGTTTCTCACCTTCTCTTCTCTTCTCCTCTTCTAAAGTGCGCCACAGAAGGGTTGATTTTAAGACACAAGCAGAGAGAGTTTAGGCAAAATTACGGCGGATGCCACTGATGCCGGATGGAAGTATAGTTTTGTCGGGTTCTGAACTTTTTGGATATGTTATTTAATCAATTTTTTGGGAAAAAACAAAAGATAAGTTTCTCTCTTTCTTTTTCATTCTCAATTTGCAGGTGAGTCATGAGCGCAAAGCTGGTTTTGTAATTCGTATATAATTTGTATATTTTTAGGGTAAATTATACCGGTAGATGTTAAACTTTTAGAGTTTTTTCACTTTGATCACCAAATTTTTAAAATTTGCATTGTTGTGGCAGATTAATATAATTTCGTTTTAAATTGATCATGAGGTTAACAGTAACATATCAAAAAGTTTTAATTTTTAATTTTTATTACACTATTATCTTCTTTTTTCAACGTTTCTGTTATCGTTTGGTGGTTTTCTCGATCAAGGATATTACCAAATTACTTCTTTTCTTTTTCTCTTCTTTTTCATCAGTTCAAACTCATTAGAAAATCTCGATATAAAAAGTTAAAAAATTTTATTCTTCACTTTAAACTGCTGGATCAACTTGAAATAAAAACCATGTTAATCTTTCAAGCGGATCCTTCCCACCATTGAAATTGACCGGTGATAGTTCCGTTCATCAAAATTTGGTCTTTGTGGTGACTGCAAATTTTGGGGATAAAGTTTTGTTTCGAGAGTAAGACTTTAACGTGATACGTCATCATTTTTTAACAACAATTAAATGCAATGATCATAATGAAAATAAATTAAAAATTTAGTAATTGTAATACAATTTTAAATATTCGGTGAACAAAGTGAAAATACTCTAAAAAGTTAGTGACTACCTAACGTAGTTTACCCTATCTTTATCTATACTAATTATTAAAACCTTTATTTACATTGATGTTACAATTTAATCGGATAATAATTTAATTAAAATGTTTTTCATCGACGTATATAAAATAACAATCCTAATAAAATTACTCTCACTAATAGTTAATATTATTACGAGTGATGAAAAAATAAAATTTTGATAAAAAAATTCGTGTAAAATTAATTTCACACTGATATGTATATTTATATTATAAAAACTAAATTTTTAACCCTAAACTCTATACCTTTAATTCTAAACATTAATCTTAAATTCTAAATCTTACAACCTAAACCCCTAAACTTTAAACCTTAAACTTAAAACTAAAAGGTATGTCAATTAAAGTTTGCACGACTTATCAAACTTATTTCATAAAAAAAATCATAAACTAAGGCATTTATAAGTCAAAGTATCAAGCCCATTAACTGCTAGCGTTTTTTTTAAAATTCTCTCCAACAGCAATTTGACTTTTCTATCTTTTTTATTACCGATGAAGATATTAATCTTAATATTGGTTGATGATCATATTTTTTATTAGTTTTTATTATATTATATTTATGTTTTTCGTTTTATCTAGTATTTTATTAGGAGTAATTGTCTTTGTGGCACGATGTTCATCATCTTGTGGCACGTTTTTCTCTATCTTGTTGCATATGTTTTTTTTTTATTTTTTGACACGTATTTCTATTTTTCTTTATGCTCGTTTAGCCGTTTCTTTTTATTTTATTTTCTCTAGGATTAGATTTAATATCGTATTAACTGGTAAGATGGTGTTATTTTGGTTAGGATGCTGATTTTTTCTAGTTTGGACCTTCAGATTAAATTTGGATACGCGGTTTACGTTTGTGGATAATTTACTCGCGACGCTCGGCTCTAATTTGCGATTGTCGGTGAGTTTTCAGTAGTTTGATCTCCTTTTATAGTTCGTTTGTTGATGCAATCAGATTTGTTTATATTTTTTTTTTTTCAAGTCTTTTGATTAAGTTTTTTACTTTTTATTTTATTTTCCTTGTATGATATAAAGTGACTAGTTTCTTATGGTATTAGTTATTAGAAAATGTCCAATTATATGTTTAGTTTATGTTTATGATTGTAGATGCTTATTGTAGTTTGGATATATTTTTTAATAAAATTAATTGCTTCTACAAAAAGGCTTAACTACTAAATAAGTGTCCAAACTATGCCTCTTTTTTTCAATAGGTGCCTAAAGTATTTTTTTGTTGAAATAGGTGCTTAAACTTTCATTTTTAGTTGAAATAGGTGCCCAAGTAGGTGCCAAAATTGACTTTAAAACAAGCCAAAAATGAAAGTCTAGGCACCTATTTCAGCCAAAATAAAAGTTTAGCCACTTATTTCAACAAAAAATACTTCAGACACCTATTATAAAAAATATAATTTAAATACTTATTTTATAGTTCAGTTAAAAAAATGTGTGAGATAGCGTCATATTTTGTCATAGTGTATGTCGCAACCCTTTTTTTCTTTCAAAAAGTGATCTCGACGTTTAAAAACCAAACAACGGAGTCGCCACCAATCTTTTTTAAAAAAGGTGTGATTGGATCACCTAAAAATTGGGTTATTTTAATAAAAACATTTTATTTTATTAAAACAATAATTTTGGTCTGCAAAAATAAAAAACGAGTTCGGGAGCCGATTACGTGTGGGGAAGGGTTAGCACCCCTACAGCACCCAAAAATTGGTACCTAGCCGATTAAAAAATGTTTTGATGTTGGATTTTGCGAATTCACGTAAAATTTAAATTACTGTCCATTTATGAATTTGATTCCATTTTAACAGCCTTACTATTCAAAAAATGAACTTCAATCACCGCCAACACTTCTGGCGTTAACCCGTTATTCCCATTTAGTAAGGCACCACATTAATTATATTATTAAACATTATAGCCACAAAAAATTATCTACAAAATAATATAAAAGCATACAAGATAAAAAAACATATAAGTAAATAAACAAACAAATAAAAAAGGAAAAAACAATTGTTAAAATAGGCTGGTTTTATTTAAATTAAATGAATATATATTTTTTTATATATAAGTCGATTTATAAAAATATACCCATTATAAATTATTTAAAAAAGTGAATTTATTTAAAAAAGAATTTAAAGAAATTTAATGACCGAATTAAAAAAATAAAACTATAAACCAAATTTAAAAGAAAATAGTGACCAAATCGAAAAATTTGAAAACTCGGTTGCCCGCGTGGTAAAAATAAATGGGAAGGGAAGATTTAATGAGTGAAAATGACCCTTTTTTGTTTTGGGTATAAAACCCAATTTAAAAAACACTTCTTCCTTTTATTTTTTTTCAGTCAAAATGGATCAAAACCAATTTCTAACAAATCCTTTCAAATTGTTCTTGATGCTTTTTCATGAATTGAAGAACACCAAGAACAAACCTTTTTGAAAATTCGATTCAAATCCAATTGAAAAATCTCAAAACAAGAAAAATATTGTTTCCCCCCTTTTTTAAAAAATCGAAACTTTCCTCTCTTTTTTAAAACTTCAACTTTCAACCATCCCTTCACTTGAATCCGGGTTATGGTGATAGTGATTTAAAATTTGAACAAGAAAGAAGAAGATAAATTTTATACAAACATTCAAACAAGAAGAACGCATAAAAGAAAGTAAATGAATACCTCAAAAGATGCTTCAAACTTCTATTCCAATTTCGAATCCACGTACAAGAGTTCGAGCATAAACTATATAAAATTCACTCAAAAAAACTCTCAAACTCTCTAAAATCAACTATGTTTCTCTCTAGTGAATTGTATGAATTGTGTGTGTGAATGAGTGGTGGATGCTGATTGTGTGTTGTGTAAATTACAAAGGAAGAGGGCTGTTTATATAGGCTTTTTGGTTGCCAAAATTACAAGAAAAAAAATCAGAATTCAAATCCCTAAAATCCGGTTGATCCTCCTTCCATATTTTTATGATTCAGATTTGACCTTCCCTTTTTGATTCGATTTACTGTGATTTGGGATGATTTTCCCCTAATTTTCGTATTCGATTTGCGGATCCATTTTCTGCACGTGTTGTCTTCAGTAAAACGAGCATATCTAGAGCTTCCGATGTCTGATTGAGACGTTTCAAGATGCGTTGGAAAGGTAACTGAAAGGCGATCAATACTTAAGAAGACATCCTGGCCTGAAAATGCTTGGATCCTATCGAAAATTTTCCATAAGTCCACAGTGAGGAATCCTTTGCACATAACTTGACTTTCCATGTTTGTCATGATTATGCTTGATCCCTTGCCTTACTTGAATGATTCAATTTTCCTTTTGATTTTGGTCTGATTTGCACTGAATTTGGATTTATTTCCCTTTTTTCCATATTTGATGTGATCTCTTTCCTTATTTTTTATGTCAGGCTAAAAATCAGTGATAACAGTGTCCAACACCATGAGCATCCTCGTGCCAGAACGGATAGCGTTGTGCTAAAAAATAAGGGTTCCATTCTCCTCGCGCCCGAATGGATAGGTGTTACTAAAAAAGCAGATTTTCATTCCTCTTACATCTGGACGGATAGGCGGGCTCCATCCTCCTTACACCTGGACGGATAAGCAGGCTTTATCCTCTGAACGGATGGACGGGTTCCATTCTCCTTATGCCTGAACGAATAGGCGGGTTCTATTCTCTTCATGCTCGAATAGATAAGCAAGTTCCATTCTTCATATGCCCGAACATATAGGCGGGTTTTATTCTCCTCATGCTCGAATAGATAAATAGGGTTCCATTCTCTTTACGTCTGAACGGATTGGCGGGTTCTATTCTCCATGTGCCTGAATAGATGAGCAGGGTTCTATTCTCCGAATGCTGGAATAAATGAGTGGGTTCCAATATCCTTACGCCTAAAAGGATAGGCAGATTCTATTGCTGAAGAGTTTTTGTATACCTACAAAAAAACCTAATATATAATGCAATTATGATGGATATGCCCCAAAGGATGTCTAAAACATGAATGCATGCTAATTTTCATAGTCCTTTTTACTCGTTTTAACCCAGATAAGTGGCCATCTCCGATGTCTCTACTTCGTCATCCATATTGTTTGTATCTCTTTGTTTCGCGAAAACATCTGATCTTCATTGGCAAAGGTCTCAAGATCTACTATCATTGTAGTTGATACATCAATATCGAGCGAAAGGCCTCCTTGAATGGTCTTGAAAGCTTCAAGTCTTCATATACCCCTTAAAATAACATTAAGCACCTTTAGCGCTTCTTGTGAATTCTTAAATTCTTGTCCTACAGGGCATCTTAAAGCGTTTGTACGCTAAACCTTCAATTTTAATTTCTTTGCATGATGTTGGCACTTCAATCTCTTCCTCTCATGCCTATTAAAGTCAGTGATCTTGAACCCTTGGTCGACATAACTTGCCCCAATTTGATGGCATAGTTTGCCCACTAGGCATGGCTCTATCCATTTTAATGCTTTAGGGATCTTACATCTTATGTGTGGATGTTGCTTGACAACACAGTCCACTTAAAACTCTTCAACACATGTGCTCTTGTTTTTTACCTTCTCATGCAATGTGATGCCCCCATTCAAACTGAGGTTCAATTGTCAACCACTTTATTATTTCCTGAAGCGATAGAAAACATTCGTCCTTGGTTCCCTACTATTGCGATCAATACCAAGAAATCTTTTATTTTTCATAATTCCATGTCAGCCTACTTGTAAGATGCAAGAAAATGCTAGAAATGAGAATTAAAAGAAAACAATCGTGGCAAACATGGAAAAGAGCAAAAAAATTAGATGCCCCAGAATTCATAGTATGAATGATTCATGAATCTATCAACTGGATCGTTCCCTACTTTTAGGTGGCTCTCTTTAACTCACCAACTCACCAAATTTCAATCTTCCCACTTTTCTAATCTCAATCAGACATTAGAAGTTTTGAGGTCCTTGAAGAATAACTCAATAAGGCAAAATGTGTTCTGAAGACAAACTCATTTTCTCTGATATCCATGTGTGATCCAAATGGTCTTTAAAGGCTTGTAATGTAGGCTAGGCTCGGGTTGCCAAAAAAAGATATATAGGCTCAAATACATGTTTTAAGGGTAATTAAACCAATGATCAATCTTTCTTGATGAAATCCTCGTTCTTCTTTTTATTCTCTGGATCACTCTAGACTGCCAATTTTGGGTTTTCACCCTAGAGTTCATTTCCCTTTCTAGTATATGTCTCAATTGAAGGATTTGTTTCAAATTTTCCTTCACACTCCAGCTTTTAATTCTTTTTTTCCTTCTTTTTTCTTTTTTTCTTTTTCTCTTTTCATTTTCTTTTTTTATGTCATTTTCACTTTTAGTTTAGGACATTCAACTTGACCTGGCATGTTTTTTCCTTTGTTTGCAAACATCTTTTTATCCTTTTTGCCCCCCGATGTGGAGAGTGATCCTTGGTTAGGGTTCAATCAAAAGAAAAATAATATCAGGCTCAAATGGGGGACAACAATGGATTTTTATTTTCTTATTCGTGAAGGGAAATGAAGGAATGCCAATTGTCATTTCACACACAAATACCATCGAAGAGAAACAATCTTCAGTTGGTAGATGTTTTAGAGTTATCACTTCATTCAAAGACCTTAACAACAACGTCTGAGAGGAAAATCACTCAGAATTAGATTTCCTCATTAATCCTGAACATATTTTCTTGCCCCTCTATCTCGGGATTAGGTTCAAGAATTATTCATACAATCAATAATAGGGGCTCTGCCAAAAAGATGCATTTTGGGTGAGAAATGAGTGAAAAATGAAATGAAACCAAAAAAGCTTGCCACACGAGAAAATGAATGCATCTTTAAAACAAGTAGATTAACATAGATGCCCTTACAAAATATCCCTTATGCTCGTGGGCAAAAGCAAAAGGGTTGATTCTAAGTATGATCCCAAGATCGTCTGGGAAAATTTTTTATTTTCTTTTCGGAATAAAGAAATTAATCCCCGGAGGCATGAAGCCTAGCCAGGCTCGAGTGCTCGTCATACTCTTCCTCGGGCTTCCCACTTTTTGTGGCTGCCAATATTAACTCCCCATTCATGACCATGTCTACAAAACCTTCGGTGGCATGGTTTATCATACGATCATATAATGGACTACTTAAAGTCTCTACTAACATTGGAGTGACCTCATTTTTGATAATGGAGGTTGAACTTGGGCTGCCACATTTCGCCACCTCTGGGCATACGGGCATACAGGCGAAAGCTCTCATTGGGCTCTTGTTCCATGTCCTGCAGTACGGCTCTGCTTGGGGCCATATTTATCACGTGCTCATACTGTTTAAGGAAAACACTCGACAGATCTCTCCAACTGCGTATGTTGACCTGACTTAATTGGGTAAACCATCGGGTTGCAGACCCTGATAAACTTTCCTGAAAGCAATGGATCAACAGTTTCTCATTTCCCAAGTATGGTGCCATTCTTCGGCAGTACATAGTCAAGTGTGCCGAAGGGCAAGTGGTCCTATCATACTTCTCGAACTGAGGAGTTTTGAACTTTAGGGGAACCACTAAGTCATATACTAGGCTTAGATCCCTAGTGTCTACGCCACCATAAATACTCTCTTCATGTAGGGTTCTGATGGCCTCTTCGAGCTTGTCACAATAATCTTCCAGCCTTTTATTCACTCTAGCCTTGTCGACTGACTTATTGAGAACCTCGATGCCTCGGTTCTTCTCATGATTTATTCCAAATTGTGCTGGAATACGGGCTGGGCTTTTTTTCATATGGATCTGGGACCTCCCATCCAGTGGAAATGTTTATGTGGTCATCTTGGGCTGAGGCGACAAAATATCCACGGCTTCGACCGCCTTTTCTCTTTTTGGGTCACTGAGTCCCAACATAGCCGTTATATGGCTAACAGTGTTTCTCTGAGCTTGCACAATTTCCTCTTTCAGGTCTTTTTCTAAATTGTCAAGTCGATCTTGAGTATTCTTGTGGTTTACTTCTAGATTTGTCAATCTATCCTCCATAGACATAGCTTGAATAGAATCTTGCTATTTGCATTAATCTTTTATTAGGTGTGTATGTATGCAATGATCAAAACATAAACAAATGCAATGACAAAAACTAATGCAAACAAACTAAAAAATGCAAATGCATGAATACAGACGAAGGGCCATCGATTCCATTAAGTTATTGCTCTCGAAGTAGCTTTCCATTGGATATCGAAGCTCCTTATTACAAAAGACTCACGAGTATTTTTCCACCTTAAATGTCTTCGATTAGCCATATGAGTCTCAGCCTTATTTCTTCAATTAGCCTAGCATACTGGCGTAAAGCTGCAGCTTCTTTGACCAACATCATCACATGCCCGACTACATCATGTACTTGGGTCATTACATTCTTGTCAAACTTGTTACGCTCCTGGAATCGTGTGGCATTGTCCCAATAGACATTTCCCCCTCATCGATATCTTTAAAGACCAATATCTTTGCCCCATATTCTGGAATGATGTTCTCCATGTGTCTGCTGATTAACCTTGGACCAGTGACGTGCATCCGTATTGTCTTCCCCTTTTGGAAAGAATCTTTTATCCATTGCGAAAAGCTTTTTCTAATTGAGCAACATGCTTTTAGAATCGACCCCTTCTAGATATGAGATGCATGCAATAAACAAGTATGCAAAAAATAATAAAACAAGAAAAAGAAAGGATTAGTACACTTCAAAAGAAAAGAAGTAAACACGAAAGGTCCAAAATAATTCCATTGTACGAATAGTAACTGGGCAGCGCATTCTAACACTTTTGGACATGTCTCCACGGACTATTCATACGAAATAATTTTGACCCGACTCTAAAGCCTGGGTTTTCCCGCATTGCTCTAATGGGGTGGGCTTCTAGATTCTCATACGGGTTTGGTTCTAAAAGGGTTCTCGAATTGTCCTCGTTGTCCCCTACTAAGGGTAGTAAGGCCCTTGATTCTCACCCATTATAGGCTTCAAATGAATCAAGTTCAACTTAGGGGGACTCACACCTATGCCCATACGGAGAATCAGTATCCACACGAAGACATAAAGCGTGAGCCCCGGAGGTACTTGCTAGGCTCATACGGAGAATCAGTATTCCCACGAGAACAATAGCATTTCCCCCCCACTTAATCGAACAGGACAAAGCTCGGGTCTAGAGCTTGTAACCAAATCTTAAATGCGTAAAATGGAATCAAATTCATAAATGGACAATTGAGTTAAGCTTTACGTGAATTCGTAAAATCCGACAATAAAACAAGGTGTAATCGGCTTGTGGCTTGACTCTCTTTTTTGTAAAAAAAAAAAAGTTGTCCCCAGCAGAGTCGCCAAGCTGTCGCAACCCTTTTTTCTTTAAAAAATTGGTCTCGACGTTTAAAAATAAAACAACGGAGTCGCCACCAATCTTTTTTAAAAAAGGTGTGATTGGATCACCTAAAAATCGGGTTATTTTAATAAAAACATTTTATTTTATTAAAACAATTGTTTTGATCTGCAAAAATAAAAACGAGTTCGGGAGTCGATTACGTGTGGGGAAGGGTTGGCACCCCCACAGCGCCCAAAAATTGGTACCTAGCCGATTAAAAAATGTTTTGATGTCGGATTTTGTGAATTCACATAAAATTTAAATTACTGTCCATTTATGAATTTGATTCCATTTTAACGACTTTACTATTCGAAAAATGAACTCCAATCACCGCCAACACTTCTAACGTTAACCCGTTATTCCCATTTAGTAAGGCACCACATTAATTATATTATTAAACATTATAGCCACAAAAAAATAATCTACAAAATAATATAAAAGCATACAAGATAAAAAAAAATATAAGTAAATAAACAAACAAATAAAAAAGGAAAAAACAATTATTAAAATAGGCTGGTTTTATTTAAATTAAATGAATATATATTTTTATATATAAGTCGATTTATAAAAATATACCCATTATAAATTATTTAAAAAATAATTTAAAGAAATTTAATGACCAGATTAAAAAAATAAAACTATAAACCAAATTTAAAAGAAAATAGTGACCAAATCGAGAAATTTGAAAACTCGGTTGCCCGCGTGGTAAAAATAAATGGGAAGGGGAGATTTAATGAGTGAAAATGACCCTTTTTGTTTTGGGTATAAAACCTAATTTAAAAAACACTTCTTCCTTTTATTTTTTTCAGTCAAAATGGATCAAAACCAATTTCTAACAAATTCTTTCAAATTGCACTTGATGTTTTTTCATGAATTGAAGAACACCAAGAACAAACTTTTTTGAAAATCCGATTCAAATCCAATTGAAAAATCTCGAAACAAGAAAAATATTGTTCCCCCTCCCCCTTTTTAAAAAAATCGAAAATTTCCTCTCTTTTTTAAAACTTCAACTTTCAACCATCCCTTCACTTGAATCCGGGTTATGGTGATAGTGATTTAAAATTCGAACAAGAGGAACGCATAAAAGAAAGTAAATGAATACCTCAAAAGATGCTTCAAACTTCTATTCCAATTTCGAATCCACGTACAAGAGTTCGAGCATATACTATATAAAATTCACTCAACAAAACTCCCAAACTCTCTAAAATCAACTATGTTTCTCTCTAGTGAATTGTATGAATTGTGTGTGTGAATGAGTGGTGGATGCTGATTGTGTGTTGTGTAAATTACAAAGGAAGAGGGTGTTTATATAGGCTTTTTGGTTGCCAGAATTACAAGAAAAAAAATCAAAATTCAAATCCCTAAAATTCGCTTGATCCTCCTTCCATATTTTTATGATTCGGATTTGACCTTCCCTTTTTGATTCGATTTGCTGTGATTTGGGATGATTTTCCCCTAATTTTCGTATTCGATTTGCGGATCCATTTTCTGCACGTGTTGTCTTCAGTAAAATGAGCATATCTTGAGCTCCTGATGTCCGATTGAGACGTTTCAAGATGCGTTGGAAAGGTAACTAAAAGATGGTCAATACTTAAGAAGACATCCTGGCCTGAAAATGCTTGGATCCTATCGAAAATTTTCCATAAGTCCGCAGTGAGGAATCCTTTGCACATAACTTGACTTTCCATGTTTGTCATGATTATGCTTGATCCCTTGCCTTACTTGAATGATTCAAATTTCCTTTTGATTTTGGTCTGATTTGCACTGAATTTGGATTTATTTTCCCTTTTTCCATATTTGATGTGATCTCTTTCCTTATTTTTTATGTCAGGCTAAAAATCAGTGATAACAGTGTCCAACACCATGAGCATCCTCGTACAATATATGATCAACTTCACAGGAGGTGACTCAGATTTGCAAACTAAAGCTCCTTCCTCAAGCAAGGCTATCCATAACGTCTGCCACGCAGTTTCCCTCCCAATAAGAATGAATCGCAAGGACTTCCCAATCCGCAGTCATCCGACGCGGATTCGATCCTAATCCTATCAACGAATTTAGGCCTCCATGAGTAGATTCATTGCTTCCAAGCCATCCTTTCGACAGCCGATGGACAATTGTAGCGATGTCTCCAATCGCTAAAAACCGGTTTTTCAAAGTGTTTATGGTTTTTCGGGTATTAAAATATTTATTCCGTGGGGGTTTTAAAAAACCGTGTTTTATTTAGAAATTTGAGTCGCCACCGGCCACTTAGGTAGTTCGGACACCATAAAACTAGAGATTCAAAAACTGTTGGGTTCGGGAGTCGGTTACGGATGGGGAAGGATTAGCACCCCCACACCGCCCAAAATTGGTACTTTAGTAATTACCATTTTATTAATATTAAACTTTCCGGATTAAAGTGACGATCAATTTAAGATTCGGTTATAAGTGCGAGTAGATTTTAAAGGCACCGTTATCCGAGAGTAAACGCCCAACCACCATCACTACGCCTGATATTGGCCCCGTTTACGCTCGGATAAAAGGGCACCGCATTGACAACTTATATTCCGTTATGCGACCTTAGAAAGCAAGACATATATACAATTCATATTGACATGATACTATAAAATATAAAAGCATGCATATTACAAAATTAAACAAAAATAATAAAATACATGGGTAAAAAGACAAAGCATGATAAAAACTAAGCAAATATGAACAAGATAAAAACATGCTTACAAAACTGGATTAATTATCCTCAACATGCTTGAACACTTTAAGACAACATACAACTGAAATGTGGATAACATACACATGGCGTAGTATGGCACTAGAGGAAAACATGCTAGAATAAAAACTAATGCTTGATATTTGACATACGACACAATTTATATGCATAGATTAAAAACATGACATCTCCATAGCACCAAGAAATACACTAACATATATCCTAAAAAATGAGGATATGAAAATCCATGTGGGTACATAAAAACATGATGTACAAAGAAACTAAAACAATATCTAAAATAAGCCTACATACGATGAACGAATGGATTAAAACACAAAAAACATAATACCACAAATAAACGTAGCAAGCAAAAACATACTAACATGTAACCTGAAAACAAAGTGAACAATCCATACATGCCACAATACAAACACGATGAGTACAAGTCAACTAAGCATACCAAACGAACATGTACGTTACGAGCAAACAAAATAAACAACGTAGAAAGCACAACCCAAAATACGCAAATAATCATGACATTAGTACATGTATGAACAAACTAAACTTGCTGACAACATGTGATAGAAATTAAATGGCACAAACATTCAAACATGAGAAAGGTCCAAAATGCAACAAAAGGAAAATCATGAAGCACAAATAAAATAAACAAAAAAACACATTCAGGGATTTAATTAAAAACTGAAATAGACTTGCAGGGACTGGATATGCAATATGACCAAGGGGCAAGCTCAATGTGCAAAGTTTGAAAACGCGGAATGGTCTGTGGGGTAATTAAACCATTTGAAAACTGATTTCGGTTAATTTAGTGATCAAATTGAAATAAAACAGAAAAGAAAAATGACCATTTAAAATCTGATTTCGGTACCCATGCGGCGAGCTCAAAACGAAAATATAGGGGACAATGGAGGATTTATGATGCAATTAGACCATTTTATTTTTATTTCAGGTCTATAAGACCCAATTACCTGGCCCATGATTTCATTTTCCCTTCATTTTTTTACCCTTAAGAGAGAGAGCTCTCTCCTTTGTTTTTCCAAAAGAAATGGTCGCCCAAAAAACAACATGAACCACCGCCGGCCGCCGTTAGTCGACGACGGCGAACCCTTAGGTCGACCCAAAACAACCTCTTTGTCACGTATAAACCAGATCTCCCCTTTAGATGTTAGAAAAAAACAACCGTCCCCCTAGATCTAAAAAAGGCCGAACCCATTTTGATGGAAAAACCTCTCATGAAATGACCCACCCCTTTTATCACCAGCATCCTACTCCGATTCACTCCTACAAGGGATTCTCACCAGAGAATGGACAGACGGCGAAGGTAGACTCACATCCTCTCTTTTTTCATATTATTATTTTTGGAAAATATACATGTATGAAAGAGGAAAGAAGAAGAAAGATTACCCATGAAACTCTATTTTTCCTTTTTGTATTTTTTTGGAAACTGATAACTTGTTTTTTTGCACATTTTGGTTCATTTACATATATCCTCCTTGATCTGGTTTGTAAAAACATAATGTAATTTTTGTTTGATTTTGTCTCTGGCACCCATCTTTTTTTGTGATGTTTGGCATGTCCGGTGGTTGAGGGAGAGCTGTACGGCGGCATGGTGAAGGCAGCCTGGTGGAAGCATGGTGGAGATGTCATCCGGTCAGACTTGTTTTCGGCCGTTGGATTAGATTTGATCCAACTACTGAGATGCTTTATTGTATGGAGGGACAGGATCTGATATTTGGGTAGGAGATCTTGCGAGATGACGACACGTGGCCTCTGGGGAACCCGAGGAGTCTAGCGCGTGCGACATACGCGCTCATGGGGAGCTGGGAGGCCCAAGCGTGGCCTTCACGCGGCATCTGGATGGACATCTCCCTTTAATCACGACCGTTGGATCGACGCCTGATCCAACGGTTCTGGATCAGCTGCGCAAAGATAAAGGGAGGGGGTCATATATGGATTAGGGTTTTTAAGATATTGGGTCAGGCCAAAATGGGCCTTGTAAACTATAATGGACCTTGTAATATATTGGACTGGGCATTTAATAATAACTTATATGGGTTTTTATATTTACAGATCCATTTTAACTCTAACCCAATAATACCACTAATAATAACTAATATTGATAATAATAATAATACATATACATACAAATAACAACAACAATGGCATTAAGCTAAATACATATAGAATGATATACGTGTATACAAATCAACATACATATTACATGCGTTTAAACACACACACATACTTTTGTTCATATATATTATACATGTGCAAACAATACATGTACAAAATATAAACATACACATATACCAACACATACACACATACACATACATAATACGTATAATACGCATGCGCTTACACATATCCCATACATGTTTTACACTCATTAATCACATATATATAGTAAACATATAACATAATATGCATACATGCAATAATAATACCCTGTTAATTATTATACTAATATATTAACAATATTTACAAACCGGATAAAAATGAGTGATTATAGTTGCCCCTCTTTGCTTGTTCTTGTGAAACGAGAACAAAGCAAAGACCGAAAGCACTCATTTTTATCCGACTTCCCTGCTCACGATTTCAGAATCACGTGTTCTTCTGGAACTCTCCATTTTTCGTCGGCCAAATCTTCAGGCTCGTAAGTTCTCCCTGTATAGAACTTCTTCACCTTTGGTTCTATTTTGAGATTCTAGAGTTAGGGCTCTTCCTATATGGAACCTTTCGCTGGGGCTTGAAAACGTAAGTTTCTCCTTTATATAACCTTTGTCTTCGATTTTTCTTTCATTTTTTTCTTTTTCTCTTTTTTCCATGTTTCCTATATTTCATTCTTTCTTTGTTCTTTTCCCATTTTTTTCTCTTTTTTTCTTCTTTTTCTACTTTTTTCTTTTTTCTCTGTTCTTTTCCTTTTTTTCTTTTTCTCTTTTTTTCTACTTTTTCATTTTCTTTTTCTCTCTTTTTTCTCTTCTTTTTCTGCTTTTTCCTTTTTTCTCTGTTCTTTTCCCTTTTTTCTCTTTTTCTTCTTTTTCTACTTTTCCTTTTTTATGAGGCTGTTGACATTTTTGGACCTACGCTACTAAGGTTGCCGCATCATGCCCGAAGGACTTATCGATGGTCGAAAGACTTATTGGTGGCCCGAAAGACTTAACATCGTGCCCAAAAAACTTACTGATGACCCGAAAGATTTAACGTCTAGGCCTTACGCCGCTATGGCTGTCGATCTTTCTGGACTCACGCTACTAATGCTACCGCATCATGCCTGAAGGACTTACTGATGGCCCGAAGGACTATTCACCATGCTCGAAAGACTTATTGGTGGCCCGAATGACTTAACATCGTGCCCGAAGACTTACCAATGACCCGAAGGATTTAACGTTTGGGCCTCACGCCGCTATGGCTGCCGATCTTTCTAGACTCACGCTACTAATGCTGCCGCATCATGCCCAAAGGACTTACTGATGGCTCGAAGGACTTATCACCATGCTTGAAAGACTTACTGGTGGCCCGAAGGACTTAACATTGTACCCGAAGGACTTACCGATGACCCGAAGGATTTAACGTCTGGGCCTCACGCCGCTATGGCTGCCAATCTTTCTGGACTCACGCTACTAATGCTGCCGCATCATGCCCGAAGGACTTACTGATGGCCTGAAGGACTTATCACCATGCTCGAAAGGCTTACTAGTGGCCCGAAGGACTTAACATCGTGCCCGAAGGACTTACCAATGACCCGAAGGATTTAACGTCTAGGCCTCACGCCGCTATGGCTGCCGATCTTTCTGGACTCACGCTACTAATGTCGTCGCATCATGCCCGAAGAACTTATCACCATGCTCGAAAGACTTACTGGTGGCCCGAAGAACTTAACACCGTGCCCGAAGGACTTACCGATGACACGAAAGATTTAACATCTGAGCCTCACGCCGCTATGGCTACCGATTTTTCTTTTCTTTGGTAAATTCTTCGACAATTCTTCAAATACCTGTCTAGGAACAAGCAAAAATTGACATGCCTCTATCTATATGATGCATGCAATGTCGTGCTTTCTTCTTCTTCTTCTTTTTCTCTTTTTTTCTCTTTTTTTTCTTTTTGTTCTTTTCTCTTTTTTTCTTCTTTTTCTTCTTTTTTCTTCTTTTTATCATCATTTTCTCTCACCCTCTTTTCTTTCTTTTCTTATTTTTTTCTTTTTATTTTTAGACCCGTTTTAAAATCTTATGCCCTGAAAAGTCATTCTTCGGATTTCTCTATTTCCTTTCTTTTTGCAGTATGCTCAGTTTTGATCTTCATTTCTGTCAAATTTTGCTAAATGAGTACCCGCTCTTGTTCTTTTGCACGAGCACTTGCCTTTCTTCTTCGGGGTCTCTACCCGCTTCACCAACAAACTCTATATCATGCATGTGCAGAGATTCTTACCATTCTTTCTGTTCTGCATTGCCCCACTCGATCATGCTCGGCTACCTTCCAACTCTTTTGACCCAACATTCTGAGTATTTGTTAGTTTCGTCATCGGGGTAGAAAAATGTTTCTATATTCTGAACTTAACCTCAATCTTCTTGTTGCCTCTTAACGGGAACCATTCGTCGATCTCTGTGCTTTAATTCTTTGGAGACTCGATGTTTACCTCTTACCGTCCCCGTATTTTATAATCTCATTCTCGTCCTGGTTCGTCCTTCACTTTCTTGAACTAACCAAGGCATCATAGCTGAAACCCGCTTCTTGTTCTTGAGCTGTCTGACACATACATTCTTGTCATCACCTTCATCCTATACATTGTGGGGTCGTTTCTGGTTAGGTGCTCCAATAATATCCGTAACCTTGTGTTCTGGATCTTATCTCTGAAGTAATACATGAGAATCTTTGTTGCTTTAACTTGTCAATTTGTTGATTGGTATTCCACTGAAGGGTATCATTTAGATTAACATACAAGATCTTGAAAACACAACATAGGAGCTCTGGATATCAAGTGCAAGAGCGGCTTAGATTCAACCACTCAGTAATTCAAGGATGTGAAGTCTTCCCTGGTGACTCGGTTCATCCTCATGATTACCGCGTTGCTGCAAAATACTGCTCTTTCTCAATTCTCATTATCTGCTCTGCCCCTAAAAAGGGTGGGCTTGTATGACCACTCGAGCGCAGGAATATTACTCTAAGAATAGAGTTCTAGGTGGTGTGAGTTTTAATTTTTCCCATGCTATCGTCTATTTTCTCTCTTTTCTCTTTCTTTCTCCTTCTTTTCCCTTTTTTCTTCATTTTCTCTTTTTCTTTTTTCTTCTGTTTTTCATATTTCTCTTCTTTTTTATTTCTTCTCTTTTATCATTATTTGAGGAAATCAATTCATTACAGTCCTTTGTCTTGAGGACAACGATGGAGCAAACAACATTGCCCCAAGTTACTCTGCATAGTCACGATTTGAAAATATTACCATCACTCATGAAGCTAAGGTTTCTTGAATTGGATGATGTGTCTCCACCTTATTGCCTCAGCGGAGTGCCCCAAAATTCCCACACTCTTATCCGAACAAGCCTATTACCAGGTTTCGAACATAGGAGTGCTTTTTATTATTATTTTCTCTTTCTTTCTTTTTTCTTTTTCTTCAATTCTTTCTCTTTTAATTCTTATTTTTACTTCTTTATTACCTAGAAGATTATGCCTAGAGTTTCAATTTCAAGCAACTCTACATGGTTGACATTTGGAGCTTTTTCGTCCTTGAACATCATCGAGAGAGTAGTAATCTCGCTTTGCTGACCAGAGTCTGGTAGGGAAGATTACACCCCACCATTGTCAAAACATCTATCTAATTTCATATCTTGCAATTGATATCCAGTGTCCTACAACGGCGAGAAAATATATATCTATATCCTTTCAAGAACATTATATGTTAAGTGAAATGTATTCTTCATTGGAATAAAAATCAACAAACATGCCCCATCACAAAAGATCTTTACCACATGTGGGCCACATGTAGTAAACTTGATTCCTTGTATTACTTCAGGAAGGTCTTTTAATGTAGAGACATCTCTGGCTTCTTCAGCACTATACAGACTTGCCCCTCATCCTTGGTCCTCCACTGCTGGATCAGCTCTCGTGTCAGAGTTCCATCATTGATCAGCTTCTTGATTTCCTCCAATAAAGGTCTACATTTTCTGGTGGGATGCCCCGGTGCCCCCATATGGAATTCGCATGTGCTACTCGAGTCAAAACTATGGGCAAACGGATCAGGTGCAATCTTCATCGGCCTAGGAGCAAGATAGTGACCCCCACCAGATGAGGCCAAATGTCTGAGATAGATGTTCCAAATACTTCCAAATTTGCGCTCGTCCGAGGAATTTTCCTTGATGACCTTGATGTGTCAGTTTGTCTTCTTCTTTTATAGCCACGCGAACCCTGGAGATGACACTCATTTACCTATCCGTCTTTATCTATCTTATCTTCGATTCAGTCTTTAGACTTAGACCCCAATTTTCCTTCTTTGATTGCGTATTCTATCCTCTCTCCAATCGTCATAAAATCTTCAAATCTGTTTCTCGATTTCTCCAACATCACATCGAAAAAAGGAGAGGGAAGCGTTGCATGGAACATGGGAGTCAACTCTTCTTCCGCTATAGGAGGCTGGACTTGGGTCGCCAAACATCGCCACCTTAGTGCATATTCCTTGAAGCTTTCACTTGGTCTCATTTTCTCATTCTTAAGAAACTGACGACAAGGTGCTAAATCTAAAGCATATTTGTATTGACCCAAGAAGGCATTAGCGAGGTCACTCCATGATCTAACTTGGTTTCTGTTCAAACGGTTATACCACGCTGCTGCAGGTCCCGTCAGGCTATCATGAAAGTGGTGGATCAACAACTCTTCATTCTTCATGTATCCTTCCATTTTTCTACAGAACATGGTTAAGTGAATCTTCAGCCAGCTGGTTCCGCCATACTGCGCAAATCTGGGAACCTTGAAATCCGAAGGAATGGCCAAATCAAGGACTAGGCAGAGTTCCCTCGTATTGAAAACATTTATCTTTTCTTTCTTCTTAAGCTCTTTCTCAATTTTTTCTTCTAGCTGGTCAAGCCTCGACTCTTCGGTTCGTTCCATTTTCTAACTAATTCTGCCATCGAACCCCAAGTATTAAATGATGAAGTGCCATGCGATGATAAAATTATTAAACATCTTTCATTCAGACCAAAAGGTTTCATTACATCCGGTATTAGGGTTTTACAGATAGCGGTGAGCCTTGGCACCTAATGTCTTGACCTCATTCAACAGTCCTGTCAGCTTTCCTTCACGGTCCAACGCTGGATCCATATTCTGGCTTATTGGTGCTGCTGTATCGGCTAAATCTGCTACCTGTTGAGCTACTTGTCGGGCTTAAGTCGTAACCATCTTCATGTCCCGGTCTTTCTCCCGTATTGTTTGCTCGGCCTTTTGTAGCTTAACGGTCAATGCCCCAACCCAGATCTCACTGGTACGTAAAGAAGTCTCGAGCCTCGCTATCTGTTCTTTAAGTGCTGCGTTTTCCATTTGAAAGGCTTGTGATACATTCCTTTCCTACTGCAGACTTGATTTCAGGATATCTTCCACGGCCAGACTACTTTCCAACTCACTTTGGAGAAGGTCGCGTTGGCCCTCAACTTCTTCCAGCTTCTGTGATAATGATCTGACTTTATTCTTACTATTCTTGTATTTCTGCTTCCAGCATTCTGAACCGTTCCTCAGCTGAATCATACCATTGACCCACTCTTCCACGGTGTCACCCAGACCGATATTCTTGAATTCAAAGTGCAGCTTCTGGTACTCATCTTGTACACTCTTCAGTTTCATGCTCAAATCGTGCATCTCATGTTCGAGCTGGTCGTACTTGCGTGCAAGTTCATCTTCTAAGACGATTTTATCCTTGACTCCTAACTTTATCCTGCTTGAGTGACCCACTTATGTGTTACCCGAACCTTGGGCTAGGTATTGACCCTCCTTCGACTTTGCCCCTCGGGCAACGGCTGGCTCGCTGTAGAATCAGGGTTGTCCATCTTCGAAACCCAAAACTCCCATTCTAATAAGATCTTGAACTCTGTCCTTTAGGGCCCTACAATTTCCAGTGTGATGACTCGAATCGCCTAGGTGGTAGCTGCACCAGACACGACTGTTGTAATCCTTTGGATAATGAGGTTTTCTTGGTACAGACTTCACTGGTATGATAAGGCTCCTTTCGACAAGCAACAGAAGTAACTCGGTGTATCTCATGGGTATAGGATAATGCCTTCTGATGTCATTAGATTCTCGAGCTTCCCCTGGTTTTGCCTCTGTTCCCTTGGTATCTACCCCAGATATGCTACTTGTCTGCTTCTTGAGATTGATCACAAAGGGATTTAATTTGTCATATTTAACGGTGTTGTCTGTCTCGACATTCTGACCATTCTGTTCCACATTCTAATCCTCGATCGAATCTTTTCTAAGTTCGACATGCTGCTTGCCTTTCATCATAGCATTCATCTGGTCCATCATCTCGGACATCTGCTTCTTTAGTTCTTGTATTTCATCTTGTTTGTCACCAGAATTGACACTGCTTACTGAATCTTTTCTGGAGTCCTTGAATGATTTTTCTTCGGCTGTCCCTGGCCTAGTCTCGGGATGGAGCTATGGAACTGGACCCCCTTCCTTCAGGTCAAAGAACCTTTGGTCCATCATGAACAATCTTCTATTGTGGGAGAAACCACTCGGGAATCAATGCCCTGTGTAATGCTAATGTGATGATATGAAAAAAAAAACAAAACAAAAAGAAAACAAGTCAGTACCGGACAAAAATGATAAATACATAATAAAAGGGCAAATTAAATGTGATAAACAAACAAGGCGATCCTATTTATATCCCGTCTAAGACACCTAAGGTTATCCGCATGGTTCTAACAGGGTGGGTTTCTATATGTTCTCTACATGCAGTTCTGGTTCTAGGAGGTACCCGAATTGTCCTTGCTGTCCACTACTAAGAGTAGCAAGGCCCCCGATCATCACCCATTATAGGCTCCTTTCAACTGGGTTCAATTCAGGGGGACCCATTCGCTTATGCCCCTACGAAGGAACGATATCCTTACGAAAGCATAAGCTACTCGAGCCCCGAAGGTACTTGCTAGGCCCATACGGGAGAAAGATATCTCCACAAAAGCATTAGCGTTTTCCCCCACTTAAAAAACGGGTTTATATGCCGTATTTTAAATGCGTTAAAATAAACGCGCAATTATAATTGAATGTTAATTTAATAGTCACTTTAATCCAGAATTTCTAATATTAATAGAGTGGTAATTATTTTAAAAAGCTTGACTCTCTTCTTGCTTTTGAATAACAAAAAATTGTCCCCAGCGGAGTCGCCGTCTGTAGCGATGTCTCCAATCGCTAAAAATCGGTTTTTCGAAGTGTTTGTGGTTTTTCGGGTATTAAAATATTTATTCCCTGGGGGTTTTAAAAAACCAGTTTTATTTAGAAATTGGAGTCGCCACCGGCCACTTAGGTAGGTCGGACACCATAAAACCAGAGATTCAAAAACTGTTGGGTTCGGGAGTCGGTTACGGATGGGGAAGGATTAGCACCCCCACACCGCCCAAAATTGATACTTTAATAATTACCGTTTTATTAATATTAAACTTTCCGGATTAAAGTGACGATCAATTTAAGATTCGGTTATAAGTGCGAGTAGATTTTAAAGGCCCCGTTATCCGAGAGTAAACGCCCAACCACTATCACTACGCCTGATATTGGCCCTGTTTACGCTCGGATAAAAGGGCACCGCATTGACAATTTATATTCCGTTATACGACCTTAGAAAGCAAGACATACGTACAATTCATATTGACATGATACTATAAAATATAAAAGCATGCATATTACAATATTAAACAAAAATAATAAAATACACGGGGTAAAAAGACAAAGCATGATAAAAACGAAGCAAATATGAACAAGATAAAAACATGCTTACAAAACTGGATTAATTATCCTCAACATGCTTGAACACTTTAAGACAACATACAACTGAAATGTGGATAACATACACATGGCGTAGTATGGCACTAGAGGAAAACATGCTAGAATAAAAACTAATGCTTGATATTTGACATGCGACACAATTTATATGCATAGATTAAAAACATGACATCTACATAGCACCAAGAAATACACTAACATATATCCTAAAAACGAGGATATGAAAATCCATGTGGGTACATAAAAACATGATGTACAAAGAAACTAAAACAATATCTAAAATAAGCCTACATACGATGAAAGAACGGATTAAAACACAAAAAACATAATACCACAAATAAACGTAGCAAGCAAAAACATACTAACATGTAACCTGAAAACAAAGTGAACAATCCATACATGCCACAATACAAACACGATGAGTACAAGTCAACTAAGTATACCAAACGAACATGTACGTTACGAGCAAACAAAATAAACAACATAGAAAGCACAACCCAAAATACGCAAATAATAATGACATTAGTACATGTATGAACAAAATAAACTTGCTGACAACATGTGATAGAAATTAAATGGCACAAACATTCAAACATGAGAAAGGTCCAAAATGCAACAAAAGGAAAATCATGAAGCACAAATAAAATAAACAAAAAAACACATTCAGGGATTTAATTAAAAACTGAAATAGACTTACAGGGACTGGATTTGCAATATGACCAAGGGGCAAGCTCAAAGTGCAAAGTTTGAAAACGCGGAATGGTCTGTGGGGTAATTAAACCATTTGAAATCTGATTTCGGTTATTTAGTGATCAAATTGAAATAAAACAGAAAAGAAAAATGACCGAAATTGTAATTAACCCATGCGGCGAGCTCAAAACGAAAATATAGGGGACAAGGGAGGATTTATGATGCAATTAGACCATTTTATTTTTATTTCGGGTCTATAAGACCCAATTATATGGCCCCTGATTTCATTTTCCCATCATTTTTTTTTACCCTTAAGAGAGAGAGCTCTCTCATTTGTTTTCCAGAAGAAACGGCCGCCCAAAAAACAACATGAACCACAGCCGGCCGCCGTTAGTCGGCGACAGTGAACCCTTAGGTCGACCTAAAACAACCCCTTTGTCACGTATAAACCAGATCTCTCATTTAGATGTTAGAAAAAAACAACCGTCCCCCTAGATCTAAAAAAGGCCGAACCCATTTTGAATGAAAAACCTCTCATGAAATGACCCACCCCTTTTATCACCAACATCCTACTCCGATTCACTCCTACAAGGGCTTCTCACCAGAGAATGGACAGACGGCGAAGGTAGACTCACATCCTCTTTTTTTTTCATATTATTATTTTTGGAAAATATACATGCATGAAGGAGGAAAGAAGAAGAAAGATTACCCACGAAACTCTATTTTTCCTTTTTGTATTTTTTTGGAAACTGATAACTTGTTTTTTTGCACATTTTGGTTCATTTACATATATCCTCCCTGATCTGGTTGGTAAAAACATAATGTAATTTTTGTTTGATTTTGTCTCTGACACCCATCCTTTTTTGTGATGTTTGGCATGTCTGGTGGTTGAGGGAGAGCTGTACGGCGGCATGGTGAAGGCAGCCGGTGGAAGCATGGTGGAGATGTCATCCAGTCAGACTTGTTTCCGGCCGTTGGATCAGATCTGATCCAACGGCTGAGATGCTTTACTGTATGGAGGGACATGATCTAATCTTTGGGTAGGAGATCTTGCGAGATGACGACACGTGGCCTCTGGGGAACCCGATGAGTCTTGTTCGTGCGACACACGCGCGCGCGTGGGGAGCTGGCAGGCCCGAGCGTGGCCTTCACGCGGCATCTGGATGGACATCTCCCTTTAATCACGACCGTTGGATCGACGCCTGATCCAACGGTTCTGGATCAGCTGCGCAAAGATAAAGGGAGGGGGGTCAGATATGGATTAGGGTTTTAAGATATTGGGTCAGGCCAAAATGGGCCTTGTAAACTATAATGAACCTTGTAATATATTGGACTAGGCATTTAATAATAACTTATATGGGTTTTTATATTTACAGATCCATTTTAACTCTAACCCGATAATACCACTAATAATAACTAATATTGATAATAATAATACATATACATACAAATAACAACAACAATGGCATTAAGCTAAATACATATAGAATGATATACGTGTATACAAATCAACATACATATTACATGCGTTTAAACACACACACATACTTTTGTTCATATATATTATACATGAGCAAACAATACATGTACAAAATATAAACATACACATATACCAACACCTACACACATACACATACATAATACGTATAATACGCATGTGCTTACACATATCCCATACATGTTTTACACTCATTAATCACATATATATAGTAAACATATAACATAATACGCATACATGCAATAATAATACCCTGTTAATTATTATACTAATATATTAACAATATTTATAAATCGAATAAAAATGAGTGATTACAACAATGTGACAGTTAGGTCATCGAATGCTCCCCATAACTCAGAATCAAGTACCGTTGTTTTGTCAATGTTTTCGATTGTAACCCGACTACCACCTGCCCCGATCATTACCGCACAACACCTCTCGAAGTAACAGCCCCTATCCCCGTGGGTATGTCCCATCTGAATTCACCTTTGGTGGAGGGGACCAGGAAACCATCTGAAGTGCATAATGCGAGTGCCCTTGTGCCAACCGAGTTGGCAAACTTGATTGCCCTGGCTGTCTCAAGCCAAATACGAACACAAACAAGTGATTTCGAATCTCGAGTCCTGATCGACAATATATTTAGTACAATATTCTGGGTTGGATAAATTCAACACAATCCAGTCTTTTAGTATTTACATACATGAATGAGTCAAATCTCTCGGCACGAAATGCTGCCAAAGAGACGCAAGCAACGCATGATGTATATCCTCAACGTGGACCTTACAAATTGGAAGAGAAATTATTTTTCTTTTTTTTATGCTCTAACACTAAAAAACTTAAATTTTAAGTCTTAATATTAAATTTTAAATCCTAAACCATAAGCCTTAAACCCTGAAAAATATACACTACACCCAATTTATAAATTCTAACCCAAAACCCTAACCTTAAACCTCAATCTTAAATCTAAATATAATTTTTTTAATATAAGGGCCTAAATAGAAAATACTAAAAAAGACAAATGATTTCTATTTTAAATATTGGGCACTTATCATCCTCTGTAAGCTAACTTCTCTTTCTTTCGGTATTAGTCATAATTTTAAGGCTAAATGAGTAAATTTATTCCTATAGTAAACAAAAATTAGTAGTGTTGTCACTGTTTTTTTGCATTAATTTTGTCTTTAAAGTCATTCAATTGCATTAATTTTATCCCTTGACCGCCGACATTGAATGTTACAGTGTTGTTAGACAATTAACGTTGTTGACGTTACAGTTCATTGTACTGACGTGGCAGTACTCGTCATGATGATAACGTGGTAGAAGGCATGGATTGATTTTTTAACCGACTTTGAGAGCATAATTGATTTTCTTTTGCCAGGAACATAACTGATTTTAATTGAAAGTTCAATAACATATTTAATCTTTAAACTAAAATAATAATAAATTATTATTTTTTAAAAATATTTAAATATTCATAAAATATTAAAATAAAAATACTATAATGAACTTAAAAATTAAAAATGTCAAAAGTTATAAATAAAAAAATCAAAAATATTTATAAACTATCGGAAATTTTTTCGATTATTTCTGATTATGTTAAGCCTACTAATATTCCTTAAACATAATTATAATTGTATCATCATTGTATTAGAATAGTAATAAAACAAAAATTCCCGTTCATTTTTTTACATATAATATTAATGAGCATCAATTTGATGTAGAAAAGTGAAAGAGAATTTGAGTTTTATTGTTACTCTAATACAAGGCTGATTCTGATCCTAACAAGTGTCACAGTGGAAAAGCGGATGATGTTCATCCTAGGAGACACGAGTTCAAATTGCTTTGTCTACAAGGTGTATGCCCATTGTTAAATGCTTAAGAATATGTATGAATATATACTATCTACTGACGAAGTCGGAGACTTTTTAGATAAAAATATACAATTTTTTTATATTTTATAAATATTTTTTATTTTTTATATTTATATATTATCATTTTATAATTTCTAATACATTTTAATTTTTATATTACTTTTTATTTTTAATAATATCTTGAATATTTTATTTATTTTTATTTAGTTTATGAATTTTTAAAAAATGAAGAATATTTTAATTTTTTGTAAAAATTTTTAGTTGTTTATTTTTAAATTATTAAGGATTCAAAAGATATTTAAATCAATTTATTAATCGATATGTTTGTAATTTTAAATGTCTATTTAGTGCTAAGTTTCTTTTCCTGTATTATTATAGTAACCCTAAATTGCTTTTAAGGAGATTATAGTGGCATCATTTTAATGGTGCAATGTGCCAATATTTTGTAAAATATGAAGTTACATTTATTTTTCGATTCACGCATGGAAGCATAAAATATAATAATATGTATTTTTTTTATAGAATTAGAATTGAAATATTTAATTTTGATTGATACATGACATCATATAATAATATTTGTGTGAAATTATTGGATACGTCTCATAATTTTTCGTGTCGCCAGCCTTTCTCTGTATACATGTGTGTGAAATTAAATAATTGACATCACTTTGAGAACCAAAATCATAAAAAAGAATAAAATGAAATGTTTTAGGAATAAAACATGCATTCGGCCAACTAAACGAGATAATATCAAGTTGAGCCAATCCAAATGCCGACCAAGTAAATACCAGAATGGATGATACGCAATTGTGCATCAGCAATAGAATGAATCAACTGTACTTCGGAAAACAATCCTCATATTTCCATGTCATGTGATTGGGTAGTTCTACGGTACGGCATGATGTGGTACGGTTACAATACATCACCAATTAAAAATATTATAAATTCTGAAATACGAAACTGAAAATGTTATATTTTTATAATAATTTTGGTACTTACAAAAATTTAAAATATTATCAGAAGTGATAAAAAGTATTTATACTCGAAGTTAAGTTTTGATACTTACCACCAACCGAAAATGTTATCAGACAGTATAACATTTTCAGTTTCATATTTCAAAATTTATAACATTTTCAGTTGATGCCGCGTAATAGCCGCACTGTACCTTGTCGTATGTTAGACACGCTCCATGTGCTTCAGTAATTTTGAATCAATATTCAACAATAATAATCAGCAGTAAAAAAACTGTAATTTTTCTGTCCCTTGACATTGTGATTCCTTTTAGTAAGCTTCAATTCCCAAACAATGCTCTTGGTTGGTGTTGCGGGGAAAAAGCTAATCCAAAGTTTGATGTAAAAAAGAATAATAATGTTTGTCATATCTAATATTACTCTTGAAGTAATCCAAAATGTATTATTTTATCATTAAATGTCCGTTCGATTGATATTATTGTGATTGTAACATTTAGAAATCATAGATTTAAGTAAACTTAAACGTAATTATTAGCATTTTGAGTAAAAAGATGATGACATAGGTAATTAGGTAGGGTGGATAATAATTATAAGCTAATATTCCCCCAAAAGTTTTAACCATATGCATTGCGTTGAGCCCATAACCTTTTTCCCCTCAAATTCTAACTCCCAGAATGTAGGTAATTTTAATTTACTTGGGGAAACCAAAGCCCTTGGCTCCATTGGGTTCATGCCCTTCACATTTTGTTTGCTATAAGATTGATGCTTAGGTGCTTTTCATGCTACAAATAAAAACGCCCTCATCATGCACCTATAGACCTACATGTTAACCTATCACTAATTCAGTTAAAATATTATCATTTTTTTATTTAAAAGTGTTAAGTTTCTTAACTTTTGAAAATAAGAAAATTTAAAAAATCTTTATATTTGAGAAATTAAATTAATTAAACTCTCAAACTGATACATTGAATCAATTCAGTCATTTAACCATTTAAATCTTAACATTGTTGTCCTTCATGTCACGTGAAATGTTACAGTTTCATCGCATAACATTTATTGAATTTTTAAAAATATTTTTAAAGAGTTTTTAAAAGTTTCTTTTCTTAACCCAAATTATTTTTAAAAAAAATCTATAAATATCATGTGGCAAAATTGTAGTGTTTCACGTGGTGGTAGTACTATATGAAGGAAAATGATGTTAAATTTTAATGATCAAAATTAGTTAGAATTAATTGATTCAATTCGGTTCAAGAACTTAATTGAATCAATTTCTATGTACAATGACATAATTGAATGTAAAAAAGCTCAAGTGTTAATTTTTCCCCAAAACTCAAAAGAATGTTTCTATTATCATTATTATACTCATGGTTCATTCTAATTTTCCATTGGATTCATTTCACACATTACATTTTTAAGGATAAATTTTAGATTTGAATCTTAAAAATTGTTAGAAGAAACCATTATAAATATCGAACATAAATTGTAAAATAGACCCAAAATATTAAAAATCATTAAATGTTATTTTAAATTTATGGTTTTCATAAACAATTAAGTTATTCATTTTTAAGCAATGCCTATAAAGATATATAACCTAAGAATTGATACCTTAAAAATGCTTCCATTGTTCCTCCATTGTCTAATAATTCCTTTATTGGTTCTTGTAGTCAATGTTCAACTTAACACAGACATTTCCACTTATTTAATCAAATCAATGCAATTCAAAAAAATAATATTAAAAAAACCATTTCATAAATTCTCTTCTTGTCTTCTATTCTTTTATTGCTCTTTGTATGAATTTCTTTTCTTTTTAAACTTTAATATTGTTTTGTTGGCAGACAAACCAGATATATTATCCTAACCGTTCCATTAAAATAATTAGAACATTAATTAATTTTATTTTTAAAAACTAAAAAAATAACTTTTTGGGTGGTCGTGTGTACTTGTAATCTTTCTATTACATACCATTGCTTTTAGTCATAAAAAATATTAACACCTGATCAATAATGAGAGATGATATTGGTGGGTAGGTTGCTTGTTAGAGCAGTTAGGTAGACAGGGCAGAAGAGGAGTACAATTTGGTTAATTTTCAACCCTTGGATTTCCGTGACCATAAAGAATCAATGGCTGTGATTGGTTTATTTAAGCAAGTAAAATAACAGGAAAAAGCTGGTGAAGTGAGCAGATAAAGAAAGTGGTGGGATGACATCAAAAGATGGAGCACTAAGTCGGAGAAGACACACATGACAACTGTTTCTTTTTGTGCTTTGTTTTACTTTATTTCATCTCTCTTCTCACTTGTTCTTTGTTTAGTTTAGAATATGGTTATTTTTCTAGGAGAGTAAAACGTTGATTTATTAAGTTTAATTTATTTGATTAGATAATTAGGTGTTTAAATATTTCTTTAATTTAAAAAAATTAATTTTATTAAAGTAAAAAAGTCCAATAAAACACACCCTAAAAACATAAAGAGAGACTGAACTATTATTTTCATCAAGAAATTTCTTGCATAGAGAAAAAAATAAAGCAGGAAGCTCAAAGTGTGTGAAAAAAAACCCCAAAGCATTCCTTTGATTATGTCTTTCATTATCCATAAAAATCCATCAATTGAATTTTCATGTCTCTATTCAATTATACACTTAAATGCTTAAGTAGTAATGTGAGGGTTGACCAACAAAATCAATCTTGCATATTATTTCAGTAATAGTTATGAAAATATCAGTAAACTGTCACCAAAGACGATCTAACCATACGAGTCTATCGATCTTCCCTAATCAAAGATGTGTGTCTTAATAATCATTGCATGAATGTCAAACCACCACAAAGGTAGATGGAAACTGTGTCATAATATAGTCGAAAAAAGTGCCACAAGATAAAGGAAAAAATTGTGTCACAAAAGCATACAAAATAAAGCATATAAAGATCTGCGAAAACGAGAAATTCAAAACAAATAGATTTTTTGTGAGAATAAAAAATAAGATAAAAATATAGAAAATAAGAAAAATCATCAACTACGGAGCGGTCGACAACTAGTAAATGGATGGTGTCGCCAACAACAGTATAAAAAATATTAAAAAAATAACGACGAATAAAAAAGAAATAAAGATCATTCAATCGATTTTTTTGAATAATTTCTACTTAGGGGTAGAGAAAGGAAAAACTTGCTCTTAACGAGTTAGGAACCCACAACCTAAGAGAGTGAGAAGAATATTAACAGAGAGCTTTAATCACTTGCTTTAGAGATCATTGATCATTCAGTCGGTTTTCAAATGTGTGTTTGAACATCGCAAAATAATTACATTAAAGTTTAATTATTAGTATAGTAAACACAAGCTTATAATCGCAAGGATTCTAAACCCTTGTATATATTTTGCTAACAGAGTCTGATTTTTGTCTTTTATAACGGTTGACAAAGTGTAATTTCATTTTAATTTAATGTTATATTTAGTAGTAAAAAATGTATTTAATTGTTCTAACATTTCAAATTTATTGGATTATTCTATCTCTAACATCAAACATACACTCCTTATCATTAGTTGTTGGTCTTCGACCAAATTCTTCATCATCTAAATCTTGATCATAATTTCTTTTCATCCACTTTACAAAGTAAGGATCATCATAATTCCACCTGCAAATGAAGTTACAATGTATCAAACATGCTAGCGCAATCTATTTTTTTAAAGAAAATACTTTGATAGCCTTTTAATTTTAGGGTTTATAGATTATGTTGTGGTTTAGGGCTTAGAGCTTAGATTGTAGGGTGTAGAATTTAAGGTTTATGGTTAGAATTTAGAGTTTAGGGTTTAAGGTTTAGGTTTAGGGTATTAGAGCTAGGAATTTAGGTTTTAGATTTCATAACTTAAATATAAAGGGTTGTGTCACTTCCCCTAAGTTGTGGGTTCAAAACCCAGTAAGAGCAAAATTCCCCTTCCCCAGGGTAGAAATTGTTCAAAAAAAATAATGAAGAGTTGTGTAATTTTTTACACATCTTGTGTATCAAAATATACCTTTTTTTAAGGAAAATACTTTGATACACAAGCTTGTGTAAACCAAGTTTTTCAATTTTAGGGTTTAGGGATTTAATGTGTAAGGGGTAGAATTTAAAATTTATGGTTAGAATTTGAAGTTTAGAGTTTAAGGTTTAAGTTTTAAGGTGCTAGGGTTTAGGATTTTGTAACACCCAAAAAAATGAATGAATGAATATATGGGAGAATGTCTTCAAGGGGGGTTTCAAACCTATAACCCTATGCTTGTAAGCCCAAGCCTTAGCCATATAAGCTAAGGCCATCTTTGGTCTTAACTCACCTTGGCTTTTATTTTTAATCCTTTATGTTTTGGATATACCAAATAATTAATAAAAGTCTAACTCACCAGCTTCCCTCAATAATGCTTTGGATCTGAAAATATCTAAGGTTTGATATACCAAAAAGCTCTCCACCTTCCCTTGAGTCCCTTGCGTCGGTGCGATCAAAATCCAACCGGTCGATCGTCCGTTTGACACTGATAAGAGCCTCATCGGAGCTACGCGTTTTTCGGTCATTTCAAATTGTTTTGGGTAAGTTCCGATCATATTTCGGCTTTAATTGATGTTTTTTCGATTTGAGTGAACTAAGTATCTCATGGGCTTTAGTTTTATGGCAGAAACGAGACCAGTGCAATCGCCGGCAAAGAAATCCAGTATACCATCGGTGAGTTGGTAAGTATGAGTTCAACCAAACCAAGCCCTTTTCAAATCGATCCCAGCCCATAATCGCCTAAGCCTAAGCCCGACCGACCGAGGCTGACCCATACCTGACCCGAACCGAGTCAACCTGTCGACTGAGTCAGATCGCCGAGTTAATTTAGTGAGTCAACTCGCCCGAGTTAACCCAGGAAGTCAACTCACCCGAGTCAACTTTTTTTAAAAACCCTTATTTTATGTTTCTCGACGTCTTGAGTTCGCTTTGCAGAATTCTAACCCAAAAGCCTTCGAATTGGACGTTGAACTGAACATGCATATGTTTTAAGTTAAATTATTTGAGAGATTATTAAATAAAGGACCGACATATGGTATCATTGTTTTAAAGGTACTAGAGGTTCTCCTGACCGCGCATTTGCCCAACCCAGCTCCTCTCGATACGAGCAATAGCGTGATCCCATTGTGACCCATATGTATCGGTACATTATGAATTATCATGGTAAAGAATCTCACCCAAACTAATTTAAGAATTAATCTATCTTAGGTTCTAGCACTGCATCTGAGCGTCACGCTGGTACTCAATAGACCATCTGACCGACCGACCTGATCAAACTTTTGAGGTGTGTTCCTTGAGTGCTATATCCATATTTTTAAATGTTTTGTTTGAACTAAACATGCACACATGACTCATAACTTTTGATTTTGCAAACTATATATGTTTCCTGGTTTTAAGTATGATTGATTGACCTGTCTAATTTATGCCTAAGTACCTGTTTCAATAGTATGCTCTATGATTACTATTTTACTGAAAATAACAACATGCTTCATATTTACTGTAATTATTGCTGCTATTGATTACTAAAATTACTGCCTAGACTGTTACCGGAGGTACTTGGGACACTGTATGAAGTTACCACATGTTTAACCCTGATCCGACTGGTAATTCCTACCGTTTCAAGTTCCTATGCTTCGGCTAGGGTGATTCATACCGGACCTAAGGTATTCCCTTAGGATGGCACCTACGCCCAATGGGCCTGGGTTAATGCCTTTATAGATGCAGATTTGAGGAATTGCATAACGGAGTTTGGTTGGAGGGTAGATAAAGACTTTAAATGAACCATATTATTACTTAAATCATATGTCTTTGAAATATAATGTTTATTGCATTGTTGTAGTACATATTTTTTGCTTACACTGTTGGAACATATTGAGCTCCCTAGCTCACACCCCAATTTTCTCCCTTTTCAGATATTTTGGATAAGCTACCTTGTACCTGACATTGGAGGATCGACACATTTTGTACTTCACCTAGTTGTAATGTTTCTATCCACCTCATGTTATTCAGGGTGACATGTGCCTATTTTATTTTGGGATGTATGATTTTATACTATGAGCATTTTGCTACTATACTAGATACTACATATTTTGTAACTGATATTTGATATGTCTATTCATATCATCACCATATAATGCCGGTTCTTTTTGTAAGTATTATTTTAAATTACTGCTTGTGTTTTCAACATGTTTTTTACTTGAATATTTAAGCCGAGATGTGCCCTGTTAGACATGGTCAATCCGTATTGGTCGGTCTAGGGGTTACAAGTTTAAATTTTTTTACACAGCTTGTATATCAAAAATATATTTTTAATGTTATGTTGAAGTGGTGGTGTTAATATGGGAAATATGTTTTAGAAAAGTAAAATCCCCTCAACCATATTTCCAAGCTTTGAATGTTTCCAATCTAATTACTATAACTTTTTACGTTCATCAAAATTTATAGGCTTAATACACTTTTTCTCCTAAACTTTACATGTTTTCCTAATTTGCTCCTTAAAGTTCATTTTGACTACTTTTGCCCCCTTACGTTTTCGCTGTTACTTATATTACCCCGCGTTAAAAAAAACCCAGTCTTGACCAATCAAAACGTGTCACGTCATTTTCTTTCTTTATTTTTAAATTTTAAAATAAAATAAATATATTAAAATATTTATTAATTTAATTATATTTTCCAAAATACCCACAACACCCTCATCTTCTTCCCCAATTTTCATTTCTTTTCCAATCTTCATCCCCAAACAACAACTCTTGCAGCTACTGGTCACCAACATCTCACCCCCAAAAAATACAAGCTTTTTTCTCTTTTTAATCCTACAAAAATATCCATACTTTGTTGTCCATGTTTCAAACCCGACGACCAACAAGATCATTAACAGAAACGAAGCAACAACACTTTTGGAAGAAACATGTTCAAGAATCCTATCATTCTGCAACTCCAACGCTTTCAGAGAAGTTATATGCATTCATAGCCCCATAATAAAATTGGGTCTTCAACACCATTTGTATCTGAACAACACCCTTTTGTCTCTTTATGCAAAATGCTTTGGAGTGGACACAGCACGCCACTTGTTCGACGAAATGCCGCAAAAAAGACGTTGTGTCTTGGACTGTGATCCTATTCGCTTATGTCAAGAGTGGAAACCATGAATTAGCCCTTCGAATTTTTGATTCTATGCTAATATCTGGGCAATGCTCGAATAGATTTACGTTGTCGAGTGTGTTGCGTTTGTGTTCGGCTTTGAGAGAGTTCGAGTATGGGACTTGCGTTTAAGGTTATATGATAAAGCAAGGGTTTGATCAAAACCAAGTTTTGGTTAGTGGTTTGGTTGAATTTTACTCCAAATTCGATTTAATAGGTGAAACTTGTAACTTGTTTATTATTGATAAGGGAAATCACAATGGACGAGAATCGATAGAAAAGTTGTTAAAGAAAATTGGGGAAGAAGATGATGGGATGAAGATGGTGTTTTGGGTATTTTAATATATTTATTTTATTTAATTTATTTTTATTTTATTTTAATATTTAAAATAAATAAAAAATAACGTGACACGTTCTAATTGGTCAAGATAGATTCTTTTAATGGTAGGAGGCAATATTGGTAACGTCGAAAACGTTACAGGGCAAAAATGGTCAAAATAAACTTTAGGGAACAAGTTGAGAAAACATGTAAAGTTTAAGGGGAAAAGGTGAATTAAGAAAAATTTATAATGCTCATTTGATCCCATCCTCCATGGTTCATTAACAAATTCACTCATTTAAAAAAATCATTACAATAATTTTTTTTGTTATCTATGTTAAAGTATGCTTAATTAATACCTAAAATTTTAAGAAAAGCCTTAACTGTTTTATTTTATGAAATTAAAATCATATTTTGTGTAATTATAATTTTTAAATTTGAATTTATATATATAATTACAAAGCTATTACAAACAAATAAATTTAAGTAAGAGTGAAATACACAGTTCATCACTAAACTATTTTCTCACTCATATTTTGGTCACTCAACTTTAAAAAATTTCAATTTCCTTACTGAACTTCCGAATTACTCATGTTTTGGTCACTCCCCGTTAAATAGTTAACAGTGTTATGACATGGCACACTGAACCAAAACGACGTCGTTTTGGAAAAGTCTAATTTGTATCAAAATAATGTCGTTTTATATCTATATAAAATATTATTTTTTGTTTTTTTCACTTCATTTTCTCTTTTCTTCTTTCTCATCCTTTCTTTCTCATTTCTTTTTTCCCCATATGCCCAAATTTCGACCACCACTCATCACGTCGGCAACCGCGCCGGCCGTCATCGACGGTGTGTGATGAGTCTCAAAGTTTCCCTCTAAACTTTTTTTGCCCTCCTAATCTTGAATCCAATGCCTATTTATCAAGAAACCAACCTAAACTTCACAAATATAATGTTTAATGGTTCAATTTTTTCTCTGATCTACATCATCCGCTGTTAGATGGAACCCAAACGAAGATATATTGCTCCTCGGTTTAAAAGGGTCCTCTCCACCGTTGGGATGTTTAAAACAATGGCATTTTATCCGTTTTTGTTTTTCAATTTTTTCTTCTGCAATTTCGATTTCAATATTTTATAAATAGTTTGATTTTTTGTTTCACTATTGTACTTGTTGCAATTTATTTTGTTTGAGATTTTTGAGAATGTAAAGATGAGACAATGATGTTTGTTTGGGGTTTTGGGAAGGTAAAAGGTGGTGATGTTTGTTTGGGGTTTTGGGAAGCTAAGGGGTGGTGATGTTTGATTGGGGTTTAGGAAGGAAAGGGTGTGGCAACGAGGGTTTGGGGATGGGAGGGTGATGTCGATGACATTTTGGATTTGGGTATGAATATGGGGTTTGATATTTTGTGATTAGGGTTTAAGAGTATAATTTAAGGATTTTATATTATATTTTTTGAATAGTTAAAGGTGATTACAAGGTAGTATCTGTTCATACATATTCTTAACCCTTTGACAATGTGCATACACCTTGTAGACAAAGCAATTTTATATTTTATTTTAAATTTTATATGTCAATAAAATATTAATAAAAAATAATGTCACAACTCACAACCAAATATTGATAAAATAAGCCATGCCATCAGGTTGTTATTGAGAAAACAGATGAGTGACCAAAAACTTTCAATGTTCAAAGTTCAGTGAGCAAATTGAAATTTTTTAAAGTTGAGTGACCAAAATAGGAGTGAGAAGAAAGTTCAATGATGAATTGTGTATTTTACCCTTTGAGTAGTTATTACAAATTATCAGCCAATCAAGAAATCCTGATCGAAATATGCAAATTTTCATAATGTCAAGAAACCATTTTAAATGTTAGTGTTAGTGATAAAATGTAAAAAAAAAAAAAAAAACTTGTAATTGCGTGGATGGGTGTTTTGAATAGGGATCCCACTTAAAATAAATTGTTGTAATTTGGTACGCAAGTTGATGGAGAGTATGTACTTTGTGGGAGGGAACATGAAACACGTGGTCATTTATTCTTTGATTGTGTTTTCTAGGAGTGTTTGGTCTTCTGTTTTGCAAGCTTGTGGGTTGCAAATGGGGTTGGTATTACATAGAGATGTGAATAGTTGTTGAGATGTACATTGTAGCAGTTTTACTACTTTTCGGGACAAATAAAATCATATTTATCCAAAAGAAATGTAAAAAAATTATAAATTAAATGACCTAAATAGATTTTTTTTCAGTAAAAAAGTTACCAAAAGTGAATTTAGAAAAAAGGTAAACTACTCAAATGACCATTCAACTATAGGGTCATTTTTATTTTGACCACCCAACTAAGAAACTCGTCAATCCGGCTATCAAACTATTAAAGTGCTCCTATTTTGACACATCATTCGACCACTTGCCACACTCCATTCTATTGTCAGTCTGATAATCAATAAATGTGATAGCTTAACAGACACAATCATTTTACTACTGGACAATTGACATACTAATGGAATAGACATATTATGACCTTAATGTCGTATGCTAGTAGACACAATACTTCACTAATGAAAATTTCAAATATGAAGGATTGTGTTGATTGAATTATTTCGAATTATGACCAAATTAATAGAATGCATAAGTTTTAGGGACTAAAATTGTTATTATACTAAGTCCTTGTTTCAATTTTAATTATAGAGTCCTTGTTTGTCACAAAATTTTAATTGAGTAGCATGTTTGTTCCTAAACCTATAATTGAGTGATTGAATTGTTACTTTTAAAGGAAGAGTGACTTGTTTGTTCCTAATTATAATTGAGTGACTCAATTATTACTTTTTGAAGAAAAGTGACATGTTTGTTACTAAACATGGACGAAACTATATGGGAGTGAGGAGGGGCAATTGCCTTACACTCCCAAGATTTTTTTTTCACTTTTGTCCTCATATATAATTATTTTAATAAATTAGTTTATTTGTAAATTTACCCAATTTTCAAACATTTATGTTTTACCCCAATCTCAAATCCTAACTCCGTCTTTATTACAAAATCTATAATTAAGTAACCTCTAGTGTATTTTACCCTATAAAAAACTACTTTAATGCTACGCCGTAACAAGAAAGGACGAAAGATCTTATAAAACTGAGCGGCTTTTCTGCGTCGATCCCCTCTACAACCATTGCCCACAAACCATCATCTTTTAGTAGAAAAAATGATATCGAAAGCGGAAGAATTTGCCGACGATGACGGTGATTGCAATGGCGACGGTCTCAATAAAATCCTTTTTGTTAATCAAAAATCGAATTCCTTTGGAATAAGTTATTTATATATTTTAAGTAAAGTTATATTAAAAGAGTTAAGGACGATAGCTTTATTATTCTCTATCATGCAAAACAAATCTTTTTGACTACTGAAGTTTTAAAAATTACAAAATGACCGTTAAATTTAATTAAATTAGTATAAATATTTATCAAAACTTATCTAACTATTATAAAATGGTCATTGAATTTTATCAAACTAGCACAATTTAATCTTAAAACTTATCAAACTATTACAAAACGATCCTTAAACCTAGTAAATTTTTTCATTATTTTAAAACATGTAATGATTAACAACTCGATAAGTTTAACAATCACTTTGTAACTTTCAAAACTTCAATAACCAAGAAAACCATTTTAAAATAGTTTAGTTACCCCTTGTACTTTACCCAATAAAATAACATAACTCAATACAACTTAGATATCGAAAATTCAGAATATGTGCAAATTTCCAACATCGATATCTTTATTTAAATGAATCAAAATAGAATGATAAATTGGATATTGAATTAAAGTTCATCTATACATTTTAATGGACGATTTCAAAAAATTCCTATACATCTCAATTAAGATACCAAATAATTTTTCATAAAGAACAGGATCATGGAAATGATCATTTCTCATGAATTAAAACCATCAAAATTATTCTACCTTGATCAGTGGTCAAGACTTCGATTCTCATTCTAAACATAGAGCAGTTTTAAAATTTATAACTAACATCTATCTCCTATATGGACCAACAGAACGCAAAAAACAAATCAATACGTTTGTTCGAGTGGAAACATTGGACAAAAAAAAAAAACCCACCAATATCATCAAATGTTGACGCAAGGTAAATATATTATATTTTCACTAAAAGAATATGATTTCAACATTAGAAATAACACAACTAAGAGTAGCAACCATAAAACCTAACATTGATTGTAAGATGGACAATCCATTTATTTTGACTTAGGTACCTGAAAAAACCTAGTTACCTATTGGATCATGCTGGTACACCTCATGGTGCAGCGAAAAAATTATCTGGAGATTATCACCAGAGATCTATGTACGAGGATCGAATCAGGGTGAAGAATTATCTGTTTAAAATCTGGAATTCTGAATTTGGATGAGGTAGATATCTAATCACGATTCCACGATGTCGATTCCTAAGCTGCAACGATAACGCTCCGACCTCTACATAGTTCACCTAGTTGAAACGAGCATATAAAACTCTCTAAACTATTTAGAGGGTTTTTCCAAAAGCATTAATGATTGCTAGATCTCTCGTGCCTTTATATAGCTTTTGAAATCCTAATTCAACTCAGATTAGGATTTCAATATATATATATATAATCTCAATTTAACTTTAGTTAGGATTTTAATATATATATATATGTATCCCAATTCAACTTAATTAGAATTTCAAATATATATATATATATTAAATATATATAATCTCAATTCAACTTTAAGTGGGATTTCAATATATATTAATATATAATCTCAATTCAACTAATTAGGATTTTAATATATATATATCTTAATATATATAATCTCAATTCAACTTTAATTAAGATTTCAATATATATATTAATTTAAATCGAATTATATTATTTATATATTAAAAGAGTCATAATTATAATAATTATTTTCTTTTAATATTTATCCAATAGTTAAATTATATATATATATACAAATATATATTAATTTAACTAAATTTGTGTACAACAAATTTGTACATATATAATTCGTTTAATATACGCTCATTTCAACTGTGGGTGTGACCCTATAGGTTCATGTAACGTTAGCAGTAAATATTAGAACATTTCTAATATTACAAACAATGAGTGACATCTAGCAATATTTATTGTCACATAAGTTACAAGACATCATGATTCTACATAACCTTTTTCGTATGAACTCTTTTTCATGTATTACATCCTTTTGTCCTTTTTATCTAGATTGGACACAAGTCATGAAACAGACACACTTGTAAAGTCCATCTAATATTTCTTGATATCTTGAGTAGACTATTATAAACAAAAAACTATGATATCTTATATCAACTTATGCGAGCATGACCATGCATTTCTAGTCTCAATCAATCAAGTGGCCTACGATATTACTCCTATTATGTAGGAAGGACAAATCCTATCTTGATCAACCATATCCCACTACATAGATTGTGACATATCCAATATCAGTCTTTATAGTGTAGTCAGTTACGACACACGCTTGACTGTATCAAAATATGTCACTCACGATGTTGAAATAATGATGATCTCAAGTCTGAGGATCATACATGTAGTTATCACTATGAGCGATGTTGTGACTGTCATATAATAATCCAAGAAACATGCTCATAGTGGGTCAATCCACTATGTCATTCTCTAACACATACTTATGTATTGATTTTGACATCTCATGTCAATGACAACATTTTGTCATCAATCAACTACTTATTAGTCTTAAAGCATTATTATTGTTCATGCCCATAATAATTCTCGACTAATGACATTTAAGAATAATCATATTATTCTAAGGACTTTATTATAATTTAGTTTATTTATGCACGCAGAATTGTAACTGGAAATAATAATGACAATGCCTCTTTATGAATAAACAAGGTAAAAACAAATGTCATTTATAATCATTTTATGATTGGTCTTTGGGCATACTCTAACAATCTCCTACTAGCACTAAGACCAATCACTCACGTATTAAATACCAAGTGACTTAGTGTGACGATCATGCTTCTGCTGTGTCAGAGGCTTTGTCAGTGGATCGACAATGTTATCATCTATCGGTACTCTACATATTTCCACATCTCCTCGATCTATAATTTCTTGAATGAGATGGTAATGCCTAAGTATGTGTTTGGATCATTGGTGAGATCTGGGTTCTTTTGCTTATGCGATGGCTTAATTGTTATTACAACGTAGATCTATAGCATTCAATATGCTCAGCACAACCCCTAGTCCAAATATGAACTTATTGATCCAAACACCCTTTTTTGTAGCATCAAATACTTCAATATACTCAGCTTCTGCTGTAGAATTATCTATTGTATCTTGCTTTAAACTTTTCCAGCTCACAGTACTTCTATTAAGGCCATGACATAAAACCCAATTGCGATCGAGAATCATCCTTATCGATTTGAAAGTTTGCGTCAGTATAACCTTTTATACTTAGTTATTCCTCACCTCCATACATAAGGATTGTATCCATAGTTCTTCTCAAGTACTTGAGGATGTTTTTTACTGCAACCCAATGACCTTCACCGGGATTTACTTGGTACTGACTTGTCATACTTAATGCATATAATACATCCATACGTGTACATAACATGACATACATGATAGATCCAATGTCTGAAGCATATGGAATCTTACTCATGCGCTCTCTTTCTTGAGGCGTTAAAGGACACATTTCCTTCAAGAGTAAAATACCATGTCTCATAGGTAAGAATCCCCCTTTTGATTATTCCATACTAAACCTTTTCAGTACTTTATCTATGTATGTATTTTGACTTAATCCTAGGAGTCATCTCAATCTATCTCTATAAATCTTGACTCCTAATATGTATGTTGCCTCACCCAAGTTTTTCATGGAAAAACATTTTCCTAACCAAGTCTTTTAAGAAGATTGTAAGGTAGGTATGTCATTTCCTATTATCAGTATGTCACCACATCCAATATCGAGATTATGAAAGTACCCCCACTAATTTTCTTGAAAACACATGGCGCATTCTTATTTTTGATAAAACCAAACTCTTTGATTGATCGTTAAAATAAAGATTCCAACTTCGTGAAGCTTGCTTCAATCTATAAATGGACATTTGTAGCTTGCATATTTTTTGGCATCTTTTGGATCGACAAAACCTTCAAGTTGTGTCATGTACCCATCCTCACCTAGTTTTCCATTAATGAAAGTGGTTTTAACATTCATTTTCCATATCTCATTATCATAAAATGCAGCTATCACAAGTAAGATCCGGATGGATTTAAATTTGGCAACAAGAGAAAATGTTTCATCATAGTCTACACCATGAATTTAACGAAAACCTTTTGTGACCAATCACCCTTTGTATCTCTGTACATTACCATCTATGCCAGTTTTCTTTTTGAAAACCCATTTGCACCCTTGGGCTTAACCCCTAGAGGTGGGTCAACCAAGGTCCAAACTTGGTTTTATGACATGGAATCCATCTCGAATTTTATGGCCTCTAGTCATTTCTTAGAGTCTGGGCCCGTCACTACTTCTTGATAAGTCCTAGGCTCATATTGATCAATGAAGAGAGCATTACCATGCAATGTGGCAAGAAATCTATATTTCTCAGGCCCATTGCATTTCTCAAAGATCTTGGCATTGGTTGTGTTTCCAAAACTGTTGAATGTTCCTCAACAACTTGTAGAATTTGTTGTTGTTCAATCTCTTGTTCAATGATATGTAGCTGATCTTGAATTTCATTGAGTTTAATATTTTTCTCATTTTTTAGAAAATAAATTATCTTCCTAGGAAGATTCATGTTCGAGCAACAAACACTTTGTTGTCGGTAGGATTGAAGAAATAATACCCTTTAGTTTCTTTAGGATAACCCATAAAATTACATTTATAGAATTTGGGTTTGAGCTTTGTAGACATCTTATGTTTAACATAAGCTTCGCATCCTAAATTTTCATAAAAGACTTACTAGGACGTTTCCCAGTTCATATCTCATATGGTTTCTTTTGAACTAATTTAGATGGAACGCGATTTAGTGTAAAAGCAAACTTTACGTAACTAACTTTTCTCTACAAAATTTTCTCTCAAATTCTCTTCAGCCAAACACTCTTTTGTTTTTTAAAATCTTCAGGTAACTTCTTGATTTCTTCAATCTATTAATGTTAATTGAGTTCTTAATTGTTTCCTATCAAAACTTTATTGTTTTAATCTTGTTTTCTCATGTAAATCAATACAATTAAGGAGAAAAGTCAACATTGGAGGCGAGCTTCGTCCTTCTCCTCTAATGTATGGTTCTTTACTGAAATTCCTAAGTTTTTGATAATTTACATATGTTTTCTAATGAGTTTTAATGTTTAATTATGGTTTTTGATTGGTTTTAATAAGATTTTGAGGTTATATAATGTTAATAGATTGATTTTTTTAATTAGAAGGTTATATAATGTTAATAGATTGATTTTAACATTAGAATCCTGAAGCTATGTGAATTTATAATTTTCTAGGTTGCTAGTTATGTGTTTTGAGGAGTTGTGGAGGTTTAATGTTTGTTGGAGATATAAGGATTGGTTTGGATTGTTTTTGAATGTCAATTGATGTTAATTGATGGGCTAATATGTTAGATTATGGTTAGGTTATGTCTAGGTTAAGTTGGAAGATGTTTTTGATTGTTTTCGGAAGGCGGTTGATAGATGTTTGGGAGGCAAAGTTGAGGAGTGGTGTTGTTGGGATTATAATTTCATGATGATGCACTAATCCTCTGTTATTATGTGATTAAAATAGGGAAGGGTGATCCTAAGGTCGCCGATGCAGCTTCAGAGGCTTCGGACGCTTGTTTTCGCATCGACGATTAAAGTTTTGCATGTCGATGAATGAGAACATAGATTTCAGCTTTGAAATGGTTTAAAGGTTGTTTATGGGAGTTTAAACTTAGCTCGAAATTCTGTTTTAAACTCGGAAGTATAAAGGGATTTTTCAAGTATCTAAGAGTTAGATACTTGGGTGAAAAAAACATAAGTTTATAGCCTCGGTTCAAGGCAATATGTCTGTGGCTGAGTTTGAGGTACAGTTTGTTGGGTTAAGCTGGTATGCTCTTGAACTGGTACCGGATGAGAGGTATCACTATGACCGATTCCATTGTGAATTACTACATGATGTTAAGATATACATATTGGCTTCTGAATACACCAATTTCTACGTGTTGGTTACACGGGTGAAGGATAATGAGCAGAACATGGGTTTACCGGTTCGTGTGGGAGGGTCTGGTAAGGGAGTTGCAAACTCTAATTCTGGTGGTGGTCAGTTTAAGAAGGAACGTGATAAGAGGTATCGCCTTGATTTTAGGTGAGGTAGGGGTAGTGCCAGGCGTAGACCGCATGGTCAGGATACCTAAGCTAGACCGACTTTTATTACCTATTGGATATATGGATTGCCTGATCACAAGAGGCGGGACTGTCCGCGTTTGGCTCGTAAGGGACAAGCTTCTTCTTCTATTATTGCTAACTCTTGTTGGAGTTGTGGATTGAGCGATCATTTGAGGATTGCCTATTGTTGGTTGGTGGTAGACAGGCTAGGGCACCTATAGCTGTGCTACAGTGAGGCCATGGTCGGGACAGAGGGTAGTTTCAGCTTAAGGACAAGGGTCCAAGAATGATAGTTACCATTGCTATTCAAACTGAGAGTGATGGTTTTGCGAAGGGGTATGCACATCACGAGGGACGCAACGACACCAATATGATTGCATGCACATTTACTTTGCAATATTTGTCGTTGTTTTCTTTGGTGGATTCTGGTTCTACGTATTTATATAACTTGCATGACCCTACACGTTTGCTTGATATACTTGTTGAGGTATTAATATGGGAATGCAAGTAACTAGTTCTTTCGGTGAAACAATTGTTACAAGAAGGTTGTTTAGAAGATGTCATTTGACTGTTCAAAGTCATGTGTTTACGGTTGATTTGATAGAGTTACCGTTTTACGGTTTTGATGTAATCATGGGTATAGATTGGTTGACTGAGCACAGAGCTATGGTTGATTTTAAATCTAAGCGAGTTACCTTGAAACTTATTGATGTTTATGAGGTAGTAATTGTGGGTGAGAATGCTAAGTTCTTGTCTAATATTGTTTTAGCTCTGGAAGTATGTCGGCTAATGGATTCAAGTTGTGGGGCATTCTTGGCCTATGTTATGAATCTGGGATCAAAGCAAGTACATGTTCAGGATATCCACACAGTGTGTGAGTTTTTGGGTGCTTTTTGGAGGAATTTCCTGGTCTGCCGCAGAATAAAGAGGTTGAGTTAACATTGAGTTGTATGTGAATACAGCTATAATGTCTATTACTCCCTATCGTATGGCTTTGAAAGAGTTGAAGAAGTTGAAGACGCAACTTCAAGAGTTGCTTGATCGAGGGTTTATTCGGCCTAGTGTTTTGCCGTAGGATGCACCAGTGTTGTTCGTGAAAAAAATGATGGCACAATGCAGATGTGCATTAATTATTGACAACTAAATAAGTTGGCGATTAAGAATAAATATCCTTTACCAAGGATTGATGATTTGTTTGATCAATTTAAAGCTGCATCAGTGTTTTCCAATATTGATTTGAGGTCTGGGTACTATCAGTTGAAGGTAAAAGATGTGAATGTGCCTAAGACTATTTTTCGTACGAGGTACGGGCGAGTTCATGATAATGTCGTTTCGTTTGATTAATGCACCTATTGCATTCATGGATGTGATAAATCGGGTATTCTATGAGTTTTTGGATCATTTGTTGTGTTTTTAAATGATGTTCTCGTGTATAAAGGTAACGAGAAGGAATCATGATCGACAAATATGAATGGTTTAGCAGGTTTTTGTAGAGAAGTGAATGTTTGCTCTTTAGTTGGGAAAGTGTGAGTTTTGGGTATGTTGGAAGGAATATTGGTTTTGAGAAGGTTATGAGTAAGTGTGAACAGTTTAACATGCACAATGCAAAAACACTTATATGTATATATAAATATGTCATTACATGCATACATTTTGGCATAACATTAGAGGTTTTGCATGCATACACAGAGAAATCTATGAGGGCATATAAATAATCATGCATACATATGTTCACACTTACGGATGATTGTTCGGAGGTCGATGGAGTGATGGTGTAAGCAAGGAAGCTTATGTAAGTAGCTTTAGTAATGTGGTTTTTTGGAATTCTGAAGGTTGAAGAGGGTGTTAAAGATTTGTTCTCGGAAGTTTGATTGTGCTGGTTTTGAAGCAATCAAAGTTGGAGTTAGAAGTTCATGGGTTTTCTATATTCAGTTGTTTAATATTGAGGTTTTTTAGGAATCCTCTAAGATTGTTGTGTTGCTAGAAAAGTTGTGGCTTGTGCATCTAGACAGTTGAAGGTGCACGAGCATAGTTGTTCTACGCATGATGTTGAGCTTTCCACGGTTGTGTTTGCTTCAGGGTTTTTGAGACATTATCTCTATAGCGAGAAGTGCGTTGTGTACATGGATTTTAAGTGTTGGAAAAAAAGAGAGAAATGATAACGCAAAAAGATTTGGGTCTTAAGCAATATGGATGGTTGAAGTTGCTTAAGGATGGTGATTTGATGATTGAATATTATCCGAGAAGGGCTAATGTTGTAGCTGATGCTTTATGTAGGTAAGTTGTGGTGGAGTTGAAGGTGATGTTTGCATGGTTAAGTGTGACGCTGGGTGGAGGTTTGTCGGCTCAATGGTAGGTAAAACCATCTTTTTCACAGTTGATTAAGTAGAAGCAACCTTATGATGATGCGTTGGTACCGCATGTTAGGGATATCATGGATGGAAATTCAAAGAATTTTTACTTTAATGATAAGGGGATGTTGTGTATCAAGGATAGGATAGTGGTACCTAGTGATGTTGAGTTGAGGCATACCATTTTTGTCTAAGGTGCATGCTAGTCCTTTTGCTATACATCCCGGTAATACTAAGATGTATCGGGGGTTGAAGGAAGAGTGCTATTGGGTTGGTTTAAAGAAATATGTGGTTGATTTTGTTGCTAGATGCATGGTGTGTTAGCGTGTTAAAACTGAGTATCAATTTCTTTTCGGGTTTTTGCAACTGTTGAGAATTTTGAAATAGAATTGGGAAAGAATCACCATGGATTTTGTGTTTGGGTTGCAGTTGATGCCCACTAAAAATGATTCTATTTGGGTGATTGTTGATAAGTTTACAAAGTGTGCACATTTTGTGCTTGTGCATATGACGTATACTTTGGATAAGTTGGCAGATTTGTACATTGCTGAGATTGTGCGTTTGCACGGTGTGCTTAAGTTCATAGTTTCTGATAAAGATTCACTGTTTACAGTGGTTTTGGGAATATTTGCAAAGAGCTTTAGGTACACGGTTGAGTTTCAGTACTTCGTATCATCCTCAGACGGATGGTCAGTCTGAATGAGTAATCTAGGTCTTGGAAGATATATTGAGGTGTTGTATCATTGAGTTCCAAGAAATCTGGGAGAGGCAGTTACCTTGGTGGAGTTTGCCTATAATAATAGTTATCAGGCTAGTATACAAATGACACCATTTGAGGCCTTGTATGGTAGGAAGTATCGTATGCCTTTGTGTTGAGATGAGGTTGGGGAAAAGTCTGTTTCTTTGCCTGATGTGTTAAATGATACAAATGTGAAAGTGAAACTCATTTGTGATCACTTGGAAACGGCTTTGGATCGCCACAAATCCGACACGTATTTGAAACGTAGGGAGATTGAGTGCGCGGTTGGTGATCGTGTGTTTTTTAGGTGTCACCTTGGAAGAAGGTGATGCGGTCTGGACGAAAGGGTTGTAATCACTAATTTTGTCTGGGGCTAACCTTTTTTTTATATATATTTTTCAATAATGGGCTTACATGTTTATTATTAGGTGATTATAGAGTGGACTCATGTGTGTTAGTATACATATAAAGTGTATATCGTAAGTAGGTGTTCGTTATGAGTGTCTGTTTAAAACATAAACGTATCGCATGTAGTATATGTATGTGCTATTAGTATATTATATGTGTTTATATTATGTGCATATATATATATATATTAGTTATTTCAATGCCATTATCAATTAAATGTGGATGTTGTATATTGCATGTGTTTATATGTACACGTTATGAGTGTATTATTGTTTGTATGTACATGTGTTTACGTATATATAATATGTATTCGTACCTATACATTATACATTAGTATTATTATCATGAATTATTATTATCAAAAAACTATATATAGATCATAATAAAAATTAAAGCCCAATGTTTTATAAATGTCCAGGTCCGTTACATATTCAAAACCCCAAAAAATATATATATAATAACAATACAAAGGATTTTTTGGATCAAACCCAATATAAAACCCTAACACTAATATGATCCCCTCTTATCCATGTTGCAGCCGCCAGTATCTGGCTGTTGGATCAGATCTGATCCAACGGTCCAGATCAAGCTCGAGATGACTGCTTAGATCCCCAAGCGTGCGTGTTTCTCACGTCCGCAACTGTTCGGCTCCCACGCCCTGACTCCCCAACTTCCACGCTCGAGTGTGACCCACCCCCAGACGGCCTTCATCGACGCCGTGAGTTATGCTGACCCTCAACCACCGAGTGAGAGAAAAACATATAAAAAATAGATGGGCATGTTAGAGCATCATCATCCACAGTAATGGCATTTAAAGTTTACTTAAACTTGTAAATCATAGGAAATAGGGCAATGAGCAATCAGAATAAGATATAAACATGTAATGCATCATTTCGTAACGACAATAGTTCGAACAAAAACCCAGAAGCAATAAACAAAAAAACAGCCTTTCGAGGTATCTTCTTCTTTTTAGTTTATCTACATGCATGTGAATATATATAATATATATACATAAAAAAGAAGGAAATATATTAGGGTTTACCCTCTCGCTGCCATAGCTCTGCCGTTGATAATCTCTAGCATCCTTTAGGCCGAATGAGTGAAACGATGTGAGTATAATGAGGCTAGGATCTTATTCTAGTTTCGGCTTTTTGAGGTTTTAGTTTAAAAAAAATGAGCGTTTTTGGGTAGGTTTAAGTTCGCCGGCCGGTTTCTGGGAATTACGACGGAGGAAGCCGCTAAATCTGGGTTCATGTTAAACCCAGATGAACACGAAGAATGTGTTCAGAGCATTTTGGGGGTTGTTATAACAAAGAAAAAAATGACCGAAAAAATCAAATATTCGAACGAATGGGGTATATATAACGTTATAAAATTTTAAATGGTATAATCTCACTTTTAGTCCCTTCGCCTTAAAATAATCACGCCAAAAGGGCTTCTGCATGGTCCAATTACATAATTGGTCCCTCCGTGTGGGATAATTGCCATGGGAAGCCATTCCGCCTTTTTAAACTACCCTGAGGTCCTTCGTATTTTCTCAAAAATTTCAATTACGTCCCTGCCATTCCTTTTAATTTTGCCTTGGTATTTTTTTACAATCAAGTCCTTTTTCCAGTTTTAAATTAAGTATTTTTATTTCTTTATTTATTGTTTTTTTTGTTTAAATTCTACATATTTATGTTTAATATTCGTAATTTAATTTTTACGTTATTTTGCTAAGTTGTGATGACAATTTTAGGGATAAAATTAGTTCGAATAGAATGTATTTTAGGAATTTAATGTTTATGTAGATTTAGCATAAATCGGTTAGAATAAAAATTGAACTTTGTAAGAAAAAAAGGGTAAATAAAAAAAGGGGAAAAAATAAAGTATACATAAAATATATGTTTTGATATAAAAATTATATTTTTAATATATGGTAAATATATATATATATATATATATGTATAAAAAGGTATATATGTATTTATAACAAATGCTTTCGATATATAATAGTTTTAAAGAATAAGATAGGATTTCGTAAAGTATAACATATATAGGACCTATAATACATAGTTATCAAAGTACATAATATAATTTTATAAAATAATACATACATGTTTTTAGAAATAATGCAAAGTTCTTTTTAAGTAAAATTTTGAAGGATATAATGTATACATTCTTTGGTACATAAAAATACATATATAGTAAATGACGTTATGTAAAAAAAATGAAATATATATATATATGTAGTTTATGGTTTAAAGTATATAGAAAATTTTGGTAAAATGGATAACATATATTTTTGAATAGTAGGTTTTTTATGAACTATATAACTTTAATACATAATTTTCTTTAATGTACACTTTTAAATAATAGGTTTATATACACATGTCATAACTTTAACTCATAATTTATTTCAATGCATGTTTTTTTGAATAATTTTTTACTATATTATTTTAATATAATGTATCTTAAACCTTTGGGCCTTCCATTACATAATAACAATTTGGGCCTTGGATTTTTGAGATTAGTTTCAATAGTTTGGGCCTTATGCTTTGGACCTAGATTGTAGAACCTAGTTAGTTCCTTTTAGGCTTAGATTAAGAATAGTCAAATTAATTCGAACGAATCGTGTGCCCAACTTATAAGGGCGCGATCGTAGAACTAAATTAGTCTTAGTATTTTTAAGACTTTAATTAGATTAGTTTTCGGATTAATTTAGCGAATTTAAATTTATCCTTGACTTATTGGGGTAAATGTTAAATTCATTAAATTAATTAAATATTTCATAATTACTTTAGGGGGAAAATCGATTTTAAGCCTAACTTAGCACTAAATTGCAATTTAGCCTCCATAAATTGAGCTTTTTAATTATTTTAGGGGTTATACATAATTGGGCTACATACATGTCAAAATTGGCTCTTTTTTATGTGTTTACATTTATGCCCTTGATTGACATACCTTAATTGACATTACTGTATCCGTTAATCTTAGATGCATCGCTAATCAATCTAAATTATAAAAAGGGGGTATTTATTAATTTAAATATTTTTGTCGTAACAGTCTGAGCTTAAAGGATGTTGACCAAACATTCAAATTAATTCTTCCCGTCCCGAGGTAAATGGATTAAAAAATTAATAAAATCATCATATCATACTTAAATGTTTGTATCACGCATAAAGGTGACGTACGGGGGTCGAATCATAAATTAACAGCACAGTCGGGCTTATTCGACGTCAGTTTAATCTATGGTCCGACATATCGTCAACCTTACTAATTAAATGCTCAATTAATTTGAGTCCACCAATTTAATAAGGCCGATGTAGTCAAGGTTAATTTTCATCTAAGAACTTCGAATTAAACTCAATCAAATTTCAATAACTTTTATTCTTTTAGGAGCAACAAATTTTCTGGTACCGATCTCTGGGCGTGATGAGGGTGCTAATCCTTCCCCACACGTAACCAACTCCCAGACCCTTTCGTCACGAGTCTCTGGTTTTACGGTGTCCGGTCTACCTCACCCAAGTGGCCGATGGCGACTCCAAATTTTTATCATTTTGGAAAATTTAAAGTTTTCAAAAGAAATTCCCAATCTCCCAAAAGATTTTCATTAATAATTTAGGGGATAATTAGTAGCCGACTTATTTTCTAAATAAACGCCCTTAACACGCCAATTTTTTTTCAAAAAAGAGAGAAAAAAGGTTGCTATAGCTTGGCGACTCTGCTGGGGAAATTTTTGTTTTTTAAACAAAAGAGGGTTAGACCAATAGAAAAATTGTTGCTTTTAAATAATGAAAATTATTGGGATTTTAATTGATTTTAACCAAGAAGAGTCTTTTTTGAAAATGTGATTTGAGATTTCAAGGGATTTGATAATTGGTGGTCCTAGAATTAATTTTTCATTTAATTTCTAAGGAGTCACCGACATATGTTGCATCATATCATTAAGCTCTATACCCGAGCTTCTTCCCTTAAGTGGGAGTGAAACACCACATACCCACGTGAGTAGCCCTCCACGGGTCGGTAATTCACTTCCAGAATCCATGCTTTTTGGCACGTGAGCAGCCATCCACATCATCAGGTTGTGCTTTCGCTCGAATCGAAACCAATTCGCAAGTTTATAATGGGCCAGAATTGGGTTCTTGTTGCCTTAGTAGGCAATAAGATTGGTTCGAGTACCCTTAATTAGAGCCAAACCCATGTGTGAGAATTTAAAAAGCCCAACCCTATTAGAGCCATGCGGATAACCTTAGCGAACTAGAATTCATGTGATTAGGTTCATTTCCTTTTTGTGTAAACTATTTGTGTTTGTCCTTTCTTACTTTCATGTTTTTATCTCACGACTAACTCTTTTCTTTTCCTTCTTTTCATTGTTGTTTTTTTGTTTTGCATATTATCGTCATATCATAAAGAGCGCATTAAGTTGGAAATAGTCTAAAGTTAAGGGCTAGATTGATGGGAGACCTAGTTCGCAACAATGATGTAAAGAACTCCGACGTACAGATATGGTCCGAAGGAGAACAGTTGCATGAAGGAGGCAGTATTCGAGCCGGTTTAGGTCAATGCTGGCAGTAGAGACATTCATGAATACAAAATACAATGATACTTTTGAGCTAAAGACAATGTGGAATAGTTGGGACTTGGAAACAAGAGGCATTTTCAGGAGGGAATATGGTGACATTGCATATTTTCTAGATGTTCCGGTGGATCAAGAACTGCTGCAAGTCTTGGTGAGGTTTTGGAACCCCGCCTACAGTTGTTTCATGATTGATAACTTTGACTTAACTCCTATGATTGAAGAATATCAAGACCTTTTGAACTGTGAGAGGATTGACGAGACTCGGGTATACTCGAAGCCTAGTAAGAATAAAGCCTTCCGAGGCAAGCTCAAGAGATTCTCGACTTTGAGTTGGAGAAGATACAGTTTGAAGGAATGGTTAAAGGTCTGCAAAAGAGAAAGAATGAATTGGAACTTGAGCTCAAGTTAGAAAAAGGAAGAGATCCAGAAACTCAAGAGGCTAAGCAAAAGCAAGAGTGTTGTGGAAGGTGGATCAAGCGAAGTGATAGAGCTCCGACTCAGGAAAGAGAATGCGAGAGCTGAGAATTATAAAAGGATGTATTGTGAGAACAGAGACCAGGTGCTCACTTTAACACAAGAGATGAAGAACTTGCACACTTCCTATTCTAGGCATCTCGAGAAAGAGCGTCGCCAAAAGGAAGCCTTGAAGGGCCAGGTTAAGTGTCTGGAGAAGTCTCTCTTCAAGCACAAAGGTTCGTCTAGCAAGTTAAAGGAAAGAAAGACGGAGAACCAGGCTTTAGAGGCTCGCATTGAAGAATTGAAACCGAGGTTCAACAGCTTAAGGATCATGTGGCAAGCTTTAGGGGAGCAATTCAAGTACGCCCGATGTCGAGTTTAGAGCAACTACAGTTTGCTGCCTACACCATTTGGAGACAAGAGCAGGAGTTAGCGCACTGGATGGTTCGGATGCAAAGAATCGCCCAGAAGATACAGTTCTTGGCAGAAGACGCGACTGAACTTCATGATTATGTCGGCGATAACTCTGAAGAATGATAGATGATTATTTAGATTTTGAGAGAGACCATCGACCTCGATACCACCCTGAAGTCATATGTTTAGTTGGCTTTCTTTGGATAATGTACCAAGACTATGTTCTGTGAATGAAAGTCGTTTAACGATGATATTTGCCAGACTCAGTGTTGCTCATTACATTCATGCATAATTCATTTATTTGCATTCTTTGCTTTGTTAACAAATAATTGACTAAAAAGCTTTTTGTTTCAGAAAAAAAAAGATTGCATTTTGGTTCTTTAAAATTAACATCATTCCATATCTATATCATACCCGTTTACGAACAAAGCAAATGAAGGAAGGTTTCGCGAAACTGGAAGCCGATCTACGTTGTCAAATGGAACGATCCTAACAAGAGTTGAGGGAAACCATTCTCAAGTCCCAGCAAGACATGATGAAGGAGATATCGCAGCTGTTACAAGCTCAACTGAGGTAGGAGTCAAGAGATAAAGGTACCATCGAGACCCTGCCCAGAACTTGGGGGATCGCCTTTATGCCCAAACCATTAGGAATCATCTGCTCATCGATCATTCGTCAAACCCTACACAAGGTGCATCTGCTTCTCATGTTGACGCCACAGCTCAAACCCAACCGGGGGTGACCTTCAGGAATCCTGAGGTTATTGGAGACGACATCCCAGATTTTGATGAATTAGAAAAGCTAAACCAAATGAAATCGGAGTTAACTAAGCAACTAGAAGACACTCGAAAGGACTTAGAAGAAAAGCTCCGAGTAAAGGAAGACGAGGATGACCCCTATGGGTTAAGTGCTAGGGAACTCAGCCCGGTTCCAGACATGGAGATCCCATACAAGTTCAAGGCTCTAGACTTTGAGAAGTTTGACGAAAGTACATGTCTGTCCGCTCATAGAGTGATGTTTTACCAGAAGATGGCTGGTTTTACCAGTAACGAGAAGCTGTTGATTCACTGTTTTCAATACAGCTTAGTAGGATCTACTTTGAGGTGGTATAACCAACTAACCAGGGCTTAGATCAAGTCGTGGAGAGATCTGGCAAAAACTTTTACTGATCAGTATAAGCATGTAACCGACATGGTTCCTAACTGACTATTGCTATAAGGCATGAAACAGAAGCGCAATGAGACCTTTCGTGAATATGCTCAAAGGTGGCGTGATGTGGCAGCCCAAGCCCAACCACCGCTTCATGAACATGAGATCTCCCCTATGTTCGTAGACACACTAAAAGGGGCACGTTATGATCGGCTGATTAATAACCCTATCAGTAATTTTGCTAAAATGGCCATGATTGGCGAACGCATTGAAGCGGCCATCAAGAGCGAAAGGATCGATGGAGGAGATCGTTCATAAAAGTAGTTCAAGAAGAAGGATCATGAAGTGAACAACACCAACGTTTTTGAAAAGACCAAGAACTTTACCATTTCTCAGCCGTAGGCTCCAAAAGGGAATTCTAGAAACTTTAATAAGAGAGAAGACAAATGACTTAAGAAGGAAAGAGATGATAGGTCTTTCACGCCTTTGCCAATTACCTATAAGGAACTCTACTCACAGCTATACAAGGTTGATATGGTCCGACCATACGACGTTACCGCTTATAACCCACCGTACCCAGCTTGGTATAATCCTAAGGAGTACTACGAGTATCATGTTGATATCCCGGGTCACTCAATCGAGAATTGTATAGCTTTCAAAAATTTCGTTCAAAATCTGATTTGAACGGGGGTACTACAGTTAGGGGAACCAGTATGGCCAACAATTCATTGCCAAACTACGGGGGATATGGTGTAAATGTCGTTGAAGTCGAGTACACCGAGAAAGCTAAAAAGAGCGTATCCGAAGTCCAATCTACCTGAGAAAAGTCTTTCAACAGTTATGTATGGTACGTCTCATCAATCAGGGGATGTTGTTGGTCAAAGAAGGGTGTGGCATGTACTGTGAGTACCATCAGTTAGAAGATCATGATATACAATATTGTGAAGAATTTCGTCATTTGCTTCAAGCTATGAAGGATAACAAGGAGATAAAGTTTTTTGAGAAAGGAAAAAGAGTAAAAGAGTTTAAAGTCTGTGCATCAGAGAGTAAAAAAACAGATATAGTGCCAAGATGCCACTTGTCCTTGGTCTCAGGACGAATGAGGCGAGCGAACCAAAAGTGGCTCCTAAAATAATAATTGCTACCCTAAAATATTTTCCTTTTAAAGAGACCAAGATGGTTCCGTGGAATTACGCCGCGACCATCACGATTCGGGATCGTCTAGAACACAAGAAGAAAAGAAGACGATGGAAATAGAAATTCCTCAGCCAAGTAGCAGAGAAGCAAACGACGTAGGGCATCTTACAAGAAGTGGTCGATGCTACATTTTAGAAAACATAAGGGATCCAAAGGAGAAAGTCCAGGAAGTTAGAGTAGGATCTGAAAGGTTGTTTGGAGAAGACCCACCGAGAAAGATTAAGGAAACCAGCACAGAAGCACAAGCACAAGAGTTTCTAAAATTTCTGAAGCACAATGAGTATAATGTTGTCGATCAACTCTGGAAACAACCATCTCGCATTTCAGTGCTTGACCTGTTACTGAATTCGGAAAAACATAGAGAGGCATTGTTGAAGGTTTTGAACGAGAACTTCATTGCAAAAGACATTTTTGTTAGGAGATTAGATCGGATCATCGGTCATATTACTGATGTTAATCACATTACCTTCAGTGATGATGAGATTCTTAGAGAAGGCACAGGGTCCGTTAAGGCCTTGAACATTACTACCCACTGTAAAGGTTATGTGTTGTCGGGCGTGTTGATTGATAATGGCTCTGCATTGAATGTCATGCCATTATACACGCTACAACGGCTACCAATCGATAACTCGCATATGAAGCCATGTCATAATACGATACGAGCTTTCGACGAGATTCAGAGAGATGTGGTCGGGAAAATAGAAGTACCCCTGCTCATTGGTCCCACTGAATACGTGGTCGACTTTTTGGTCATGGATATCCAGCCATCTTACAATTGCTTGCTAGAAAGGCATTGGATACACTCAACTGGTGCTTTTCCATCCTCCCTCCATCAAAAATTGAAGTTTGTCACTGATGGGAAATTAGTAACAGTGAATGCAAAATAGGACATCATCGCTTCAGTGACTCCGGATACACCATACATCTCTACTGATGGAGAAGCGATGGAATGTGCCTTCAGATCCTTGGAACTTGTCAATGCTACTTTTTTTTTGGCGAAAAGAAGCAAAGTTCCGCACCCCAAACTATTAAACTGCACTAAGATGATGATGTTCGAAACCCTGGAAAGAAGAGCAAAAAAATAAAGGTTTAGAGAGGAATTTACAAGGGTGTCTTAGTCCTGTTAGTGTGATTCACAAGGTAGACCACTTTGAACTTGGCTATAAGCCTAACTTTTTGCAAAAGAGGCAAGAGTGGAAAAAGAGACAAGAATAAAGGAAAGCCAGGTTGATGGGGGAAGACATTCCTTGGGCTCCCATAACCTAATTCCTTGGGCTCCCATAACCTATTCAAACTTCAGAGGGATCTTCGTATCTAGAGGGATCTGAAACCCAGAGGAGATATCCAAAAGGCAAACCATGAGGGTGAAAGGCGCTTCCAAGAAGAGCTGATCAGTGAGGCTTTAGAAGAAATAAATGTAAACATGACCGGTGACGGGAGCAAGCCTAACCGGTTTTTAGCCAGAATTCGCCCGTGCCTCCTAGGGGAAAAGCTCAATAACTGGACCTTCAGGTTCGTGCCAACGCCCAATAGGAACCAATCAAAGTAATGCCTATAACCACTCCGTTACTTTGGCCCGAAAGTAACAGACATCTTTTGTAAAAAGGGCAACTATGTCATGTTCATCTGCAATGAAATATATCTACTTTTTCTTTTTCTCAAATGGAAAATATGGCATTCATTCCATTATTTATTTATTTACTTACTCATTTATTTTATTAGTTAATAATTTATTTACGTCATAAACTACACCATTATTTTCCAATATGCACTTTTTCGTGCATATCCCATAATATAGACTGTATGAACAATGTGGAACCTAATCCCAAAGTAGATTTCGAACGACCCATGTACTTGGCGGAGGTAGAGGAAAAAATGATGAGATTCCCGAAGAGATATTAAGAATGACGGGCGATGAGGAAAAGCAAATTCTTCCGCACCAAGAGAAGCTAGAGATCCTGAATTTAGGGACTAATAAAGAAAGGAAAGAAATAAAGATATTGGCCAGCCTATCACCAGAAATCAGACAAGGGTTAACGGAATTGCTTGTGGAATTTAGAGACGTATTCACATGGTCATACCAAGACATGCCGGGCTTAAGTACGGGCATTGTAACGCACAAGCTTCCCATTAGGCCAGAATGCAAGCCCGTTCAGCAAAAACTTCGAAGAATGAGAACGGATATGTTATTAAAAATTAGGGAAGAGGTAAAGAAGCAGTTTGAGGCTAGGTTTCTGGAAGTCTCTAAGTACCTAGAATGGGTGGCCAATATCGTGCCAGTACCAAAGAAGGATGGGAATGTGCGTATGTGCGTGGATTATAGAGACCTTAATAAGGCCAGCCCCAAAGACAACTTTTCTTTGCCTCATATTGATACTTTAGTGGATAATACCGTAGGGCATGCTTGGTTCTCATTCATGGATGGCTTTTTGGGGTACAACCAGATCAAAATACACCCCGAAGACATGGAGAAAACCACTTTTGTGACGATGTAGGGCACGTTTTGTTATAAGGTGATGCCTTTCGGATTAAAAAACATCAGGGCAACTTACTAAAGAGCCATGGTAACCTTGTTTCATGACATGATGCATAAGGAAATCGAGGTGTACGTGGATGACATGATAGCCAAGTCTAAGACCGAGGAGGAGCACATCTAGAATTTGCGAAAACTCTTCTGAAGACTAAGAAAGTATCAATTAAAGCTCAACCCGGCCAAGTGCACCTTCACAGTCACGTCAGGGAAGCTTTTGGGCTTTGTGGTAAGTCATAGAGGCATCGAGATCGACCCCGAAAAGGTAAAGACAATTCAAGATCTCTCACCACTACATACACAAAAGGAGGTCTGAGGTTTCTTAGGAAGGTTAAACTACATATCCTGATTCATATCCCAGTTGACTAATAAATGTGACCCTATCTTCAGACTGTTCCAAAAGAATAACTCGAGAGTCTGGGATGAAGATTACCAAGAGGCATTAGAAAAGATCAAGAAGTATCTGAATGATCCCCTATTCCTAGTAGCACCAGTGTGACAGACCATTGATCCTGTATCTGACAATCTTTGAAAATTCTATGGGATGTGTACTTGGACAACACGATGACTCAGACAAGAAGGAAAGAGCAATCTACTATTTGAGCAAGAAGTTCACAGATTGTGAAACCTGGTACCTGCCAATTCAGAAGTTATGTTGTGCCTTGGTATGGGCCACTAAGCAGTTACGGCAATACATGTTGTACCATACCACCTGTATGATTTCTCGGATGGATCCACTAAAATTTTTAATAGAAGCGCCAGCATTGACCGGGAAGATGGTCTGTTGGTAAATGTTCTTGTCGAAATTTGACATCGTTTACGTGAACCAGAAAGCGATACAATGAAGTGTCATGGCAGATATTTTAGCAAGTCACGCCTCAGATGACTATAAACCGTTGGATTTTTATTTTTTAGACGAATATTTGATTTGTGGTGTAACTGAAGGGAAATCTATTTCTGAGAAAGAGGGCTGGAGGCTCTATTTCGACGGGGCATCGAATGCCCTAGGCCATGGAATAGGGGCAGTATTAATTTCCCCTGAGGAAGACCACTGCCCTTTCACAAGTAGACTGAAATTCTTTTGTACCAATAATATAGCTGAGTATGAAGCCTGTGTCATGGGACTCCGAGCAACCATTAAGAAGAAGATCAAGGTGCTCCAAGTTTTTGAAGATTCTTCTTTGGTAATCTGCAACCTTCGAAAAGAGTAGGAGACCAGAGATCCGAAGCTGATCAAGTATTACGATTTGATCCAAGATTTGGTCAAAAATTTTGAAGAAGTCAGTTTCACCTACTTACTAAGAGAGGACAACCAAATGGTTGACGCTTTAGCCACGTTGGCCGCCGTTTTCAAAGTAAATGGGACGGCCGAAATGAAGCATGTCGAGATGCAAACTTTTGAGGTGCTGGCCCATTACTATAGTTTAGAGGAGGAAAAGGATGGCAATCTATGGTATTACGACATCCTCCAATACATCAAATATCAAACTTGCCTAAAAGCCGCCAACGATAATGAAAAAGAACTATCAAAAGGTTGGCATTAAGGTACGTTCTTGATGGAGAGGTTTTGTATAAAAGAAGCAAAGATCAGATACTGTTGAGGTTCGTCAGTGCCCGGGAGGCCGAAACTATTTTAGCAGAGGTCCATGGAGGTTTATACGGAACCCACGCTAGCGGTTTCTCGATGGCTAGAAAAATCATGATATATGGCTACTTCTGGTCAACAATGGAAGGAGATTGCATCAATTATGCGAAGAAGTGCCATAAATGCCAAATCTACTCCGATAAGATATATTCCCCGCCAGTACCACTTCACATCTTTAGCTCACCTTGGCCATTTACTGTCTAAGGAATAGACGTCATTGGTCAGATACACCCGAAAGCTTCTAATGGGCATCGCTTCATCTTAGTAACCATCGATTACTTCTCTAAATGGGTAGAAGCTGCCTCGTATGCCAATATCACATGAATGAAAATTCGCAAGTTCCTCAAGAAAGAAATTATGTGCCGTTATGGCTTGCCCGGAAGGATTATCACTGACAATGCTTCCAACTTGAATAACAAACTGATGACTTAGGTGTATGAACGGTTCAAAATTATACATCACAATTCTACTGTCTATCGCCCCAAGATGAACAGAGCAGTGGAGGCGGCAAATAAGAATATAAAGAAGATTATAGCGAAAACCACGGAAAATTACAAGGATTGGCATGAAAAGCTACCTTTTGCCATGTTTTCTTATCGGACCTCTATGAGGACCACCATAGGGGCAACGACTTACTCTTTGGTCTATGGCATGGAGGCAGTATTACCTATTAAGGTAAAGATCCCGTCGCTCCGAATTTTAAACGAAGTAAAGTTGGATGAGGCCGAATAGATACAAGCCAGAATTGATTAGTTAAACCTCATCGAAGAAAAAAGGTTGAAGGCTATCTGTCATAGCCAAATGTATCAGAAAAGGATGATGCGGGCCTATAACAAGAAAGTTTGCCCTAGAGAGTTTCAAGAGGGGATCTGGTGCTCAAAAAAATCTTACTTAACCAAAAGGACTTTCGTGGGAAGTTGATGCCTAATTGGAAAGTGTCTTATGTTGTAAAGAATGCCTTCTCCGGATGAGCATTGATCCTAGCCGAGATGGATGGGAAAGAGTTATGCAACAAGTAAACTCAGACTCGGTAAAAATATTTTATGGCTGAAGAAGAAAAAAAAGAAAAAAAAGAAAGAATAATGAGGGTTTAGGGCAAAAACCCTAAAATGGGCGTCATAAAACCAGGAGATGATCTAAATTGAAAATTCGAACAAGACGGTTCAGATATACGTGAATTTTGCCATAACGACTGACATACTTCATCAAAAGACAACTCTTCAATCCTAGGTCGTTAAAAGTTGTAACCCAAGATGGCGGGTAAAATGTTTACTGTGGTCTATGGTTTCTCATTGTTCATACAGTCAACGTTATTGGCGCCTTTTCTTTTCATGTTTGCCATGACTTTCAAAATTTTGTTAATGTTTCTCTAAGTATTAATGAAATATTATTTTTGTTCTTCGTCTTGTCATCATCTCGCAGGTGAATTGGCATAGGTCGCGAAAAGCAAGAGATTTCTTGGTATTACTGTGAGTTAACCTATTGAGTGCAGGTTATTCCAAGATAGAGGGCGAATCTGCCAAGGTTAAGGCAAAGAGATCATTGGGGTGAAATTAACGAGATTTACTAAAGAAAGACAATGAGTAACTCACTTATTATTAAGGGAACTAAAGGCAAAAGCCCAGAAGGGCGCCCGAAAGACACAAAACAAAAAACAAGAAAAGAAAAAAAAAGAAAAAAGAAAACTAAAGTGAAAACCCGTAAAGGGCACTTTGGAAGTACAAGTTTAAAAGTGAAAACCTGAAAATGCACTTTAGAATAACGAAATTGAGAGGGGGAATAAAGGGTGAACCCGAGTGATAAATAGGGCACCGCCGTCACAAGAAAGAGGGGAAGAAAGTAAAGGAAAGCTGAAATCAAGGGACCAAGAAGAAGAAATGTTCGAGGGAATTATTATTATCCATACATCATATTTAGTTAGACATTCCTAGGTTAGGAGCATACTAACTCATACCATCGCATCATTTCGTCTATTTTTACAGGATAAAAGATGAGACCTCTTAAGAGGAGAAACAAACATTAGAGTGGAAACTTGGAGAGAATTTCTAAGTAAAGGATTTCAAAAACACCACTTCCCGGTGAAAAAGTCTAGACAATAAAACATTTTGAAAGGGGGAAGAAGAAGTTATCCTATCCGTTCAGGATTACAAAGAGGGGAAGCCTTCAAGGAACCCTTATTTGAAGAACTTCTATTTGTTCGTTGCCTCTTCAGAGGAACATATTGTCTTCATTGGGTTATGTCTGCTACCGTTTCGGAGGGACATCCTAGCGTCACTAAGATTGCTTTAGACCGTTTCGGGAAAGTAAAGTCACTTGGATTCATTCTCTACCGCTTCGGAAGAATGGGTCATTCGAAAGATGTTTGGATTCGTTCGCTTTCGCTTCGGAGGAATGAGTCATTCGATAACTGGTTTGTCCAATGCCGACCGGGAAAGGCATGCCAGCGCTACCCACTTGTTTTATGCCATTTCGGAGAAACAAGTTATCTCAATTTGCTCGCTGCCATTTTGGAAGAGCAAATCATCCGACAGGGAAGTAGGACAAAATTAGTGCTTATGGTCTTTTCTTCATTCCTGTTTCACAAGTATAAGCAAAGAGGGGCAGCTGTAATCACTAATTTTGTCCGAGGCTAACCTTTTTTATATATTTTTTCAATAATGGGCTTACATGTTTATTATTAGGTGATTATAGAGTGGATTCATGTGTGTTAGTATACATATAAAGTGTATATAGTAAGTAGGTGTTCGTATCGCATGTAGTATATGTATGTGCTATTAGTATATTATATGTGTTTAGATTATGTGCATATATATGTTAGTTATTTCAATGCCATTATCGATTAAATATGGATGTTGCATATTGCATATGTGTTTATATGTACACGTTATGAGTGTATTATTGTTTGTATGTACATGGGTTTACGTATATATAATTTGTATGCGTACCTATACATTATACGTTAGTATTATTATCATGAATTATTGTTATAAAAAATATATATATACATCATAATAAAAATTAAAGCCAGTGTTTTATAAATGTCCAAGTCCGTTACATATTCAAAACCCTAAAAAATATATATAATAACAATACAAATGCTTGTTTAGCCCAAACCCAATATAAAACCCTAACACTAATCTAATCCCTCTTATCCATGTTGAAGCCGTCAGCATCTGGCCGTTGGATCAGATATGATCCAATGGTCCAGATCAAGCCTGAGATGACTGCCCAGATCCCCAAGCGCGCGTGTTCCTCACGTCTGCAACTGTTCGGCTCCCACGCCCCCACGCACCGACTCCCCAACTTCCGCACTCGAGTGTAACCCACGCTCCGGACGACCTTTATCGACGCCGAGAATTATGCCGACCCTCAATCATCGAGCCAAAAAAAACATATAAAAAATATAGGGGCATGTCAGAGCATCATCATCCACAGTAATGGCATTTAAAGTTTACTTAAACTTGTAAATCATAAGAAATAGGGCAATGAACAATCAGAATAAAATATAAACATGTAATGCATCATTTTGTAACGACAACAGTTTTCGAGGTATCTTCTTCTTTTTAGTTTATCTACATGCATATGAATATATAGAATATATATACATAAAAAAGAAGGAAACAAATTAGGGTTTACCCCCTCGCCGCCATAGCTCTGCCATTAATAATCTCCGGCATCCTCCAGGCCGAATAAGTGAAACGATGTGAGTATAATGAGGCTATGATCTTATTCTAGATTTGGCTTTTTGAGGTTTTAGTTAAAAAATAGCGGTAGGCCGGCCGGTTTCTAGGATTTACGGCGAAGGAAGCCGCCGAAATATGGGTTCATGTTGAACCCAGATGAACACGAAGAATGTGTTTAGAGCGTTTTGGGGGGGGTTTGTTATAACAAATAAAAAATGACCGAAACAATCAAATATTCAGACGAATTGGGGTAGATATAACGTTATAAAATTTTAAATGGTATAATCTCACTTTTAATCCATTCGCCCTAAAATAATCACGCCGAAAGGGCTTCCGTATGGTCGAATTACACAATTGGTCCCTCTGTGTGGGATAATTACCATGGGAAGCCATTCTGTCTTTTTAAACTACCCCGGGGTCCTTCGTATTTTCTCAAAAATTTAAATCACGTCCATGTCATTCCTTTTAATTTTGCCTTTGTATTTTATTTTTTTACAATCAGGTCCTTTTTCCAGTTTTAAATTAAGTATTTTTATTTATTTTTTTATTGTTTTGTTTGTTTAAATTTTGCATATTTATGTTTAATATTCGCAATTTAATTTTTACGTTATTTTGCTAAGTTGTGATGACAATTTTAGGGATAAAATTAGTTCGAATAGAATGTATTTTAGGAATTTAATGTGTACATAGATTTAGCATAAATCAGAGGCGTGACGTATAATCTCATGTTTAACGTGCATTTGTTGATGAATTAAAAATTGGTAAAATGTTTATGGATAGCTCTCAACTTATAACATGTTTTAGAATAAAAATCAAAATTTGTAAAAAAAGGGTAAAATAAAAAAAGGGAAAATAAATAAAATAAAAATAAAGTATACATAAAATATACGTTTTGATATAAATATTATATTTTTAATATATGGTAAATTATATATATATATATATGTATAAATGTATATATAACAAATGCTTTCTATATATAATAGTTTTAAAGAATAAGATATGATTTCGTAAAGTATAACATGTATAGGACCTATAATACTTAGTTATCACAGTACATAATATAATTTTATAAAATAATACATACATGTTTTTAGATATAATGCACAGTTCTTTTAAGTATAATTTTGAAGCATATAATGTATACATTCTTTGGTACATAAAAATACATATATAGTATAATGACGTTATGTAAAAAAATGAAATATATATATGTAGTTTATGGTTTAAAGTATATAGAAAATTTTGGTAAAATGGATAACATATATTTTTGAATAGTAGTTTTTTTTTATGAACAATATAACTTTAATACATAATTTGCTTTAATGTATACTTTTAAATAATTGGTTTATATATATATATATACGTCATAACTTTAACACATAATTTATTTCAATGCATATTTTTTTAATAATTTTTTTCACTATATTATTTTAATATAATGTATCTTAAACCTTTGGGGCTTCCATTGCATAATAACAATCTGCGCCTTGGATTTTTGAGATTAGTTTCAATAGTTTGGGCCTTATGCTTTGGACCTAGATTGTAGAACCTAGTTAGTTCCTTTTAGGCTTAGATTAGGAATAGTCAAATTAATTCGAACGAATAGTGTGCCCGACTTATAAGGGCGCGATCGTAGAATTAAATTAGTCTTAGTATTTTTAAGACTTTAATTAGATTAGTTTTCGGATTAATTTAGGAATTTAAATTTATCATTGACTTATTGGGGTAAATGTTAAATTCATTAAATTAATTGAATATTTCTTAATTACTTTAGGGGAAAATCGATTTTAAGCCTAACTTAGCACTAAATTGCAATTTAGCCTCCATAAATTGAGCTTCTTAATTCTTTTAGGGGTTAAATACATAATTGGACTATATACATGTCAAAATTGGCTCTTTTTTATGTGTTTACATTTATGCCCTTGACTGACATACCTTAATTGACATTAATGTATCCGTTAATCTTAGATGCATCGCTAATCAATCTAAATTATAAAAAGGGAGGTATTTATTAATTCAAATATTTATGTCGTAACAGTATAAGCTTAAAGGATGTTGACCAAACATTCAGATTAATTCTTACCGTCCCGAGGTAAATGGATTAAAAAATCAATAAAATAATGATATCATACTTAAATGTTTGTATCATGCATAAAGGTGATGTACAGGGGTCGAATCATAAATTAACACGGCAGTAGGGCTTATTCGACGCCGATTTAATCTATGGTCCAACATATCGTCAACCTTACTACTTAAATGTTCAATTAATTTGAGTCCACCAATTCGATAAGGCTCGTGTTGTCAAGGTTAATTTTCATCTAAGAACTTCGATTTAAACTCAATCTAAATTTTAATAACTTTCATTCTTTTAGGAGCAACAAATTTTCTGGTACCGATCTCCGGGCGTGATTGGGGTGCTAATCCTTCCCCACACGTAACCAACTCTCAGACCTTTTCGTAACGAGTCTCTGGTTTTATGGTGTCCGGTCTACCTCACCCAAGTGGCCGGTGGCAACTCCAAATTTTTATCGTTTTAGAAAATTTAAAGTTTTTAAAAGAAATTCCCAATCTCCCAAAAGATTTTCATTAATAATTTAGGGGATAATTAGTATCCACCTTATTTTCTAAATAAACGCCCTTAACACACCAAAAATTTCTTTTTTTCAAAAGGGGGAGAAAAAAGGTCGCTACAAGGGTAAGCTTAGTCCGAGGATTATTGGACCGTATGAGGTAGAGTGTATAGGTCCTATTTCTTATCATTTGAGGTTGTCTCCTGAGTTGGAGAAGATTCATGATGTGTTCATGTGTCGATGTTGCAGAGGTATCGATCGGATCGAACGTATGTTATACCGGTGGAGGGCATTAAGTTGCGATCGAATTTATTTGATGATAAGGAACTTATTGATATCCTTGATTTGTGTAGTAAAGTTTTGCGTTATAAAACAATTGAGCTTGTGGAGGTGTTGTGGCGACACCATGGAGTTGAAGAGGCCACGTGAAAGAGTATGACGGACTTGATGAGATAGTTTCCGTATTTGTTTTCTTTGGATAAAATTTTGAGGATGAAATTTCCTAAGTGGGGGAGAGTTGTAACACCCCGGTTTTGGGCCTAGCGGTTTATAGGCTGATTAAACGGTCCGGTGGACCACGTTAGAGATTCGAGTTGAATTCGAGATTAAATCGAATTAAATATTTTTGAGTGAGAAAATATTTTGGAAGAATATCTAAAATTCATTATTTAATATATGAATATTTTTGGTAAATTCAATTTTAAAAAATGGAATTCGGAAATGTGACATTTTGGCTAGTGACCAATATGTAAATAATAGAAACTATTTTAGTGATTGTTTTGAAAAAGGATCAAAACTTTCAATCTTTAAGGAGCTATTTTCCTAAAGTCTAATATTAGACTTTTCTCCTTAATTGTCTATTTTAAAATATTTGGGAAGAGTATAAATAGATCTTGGGAATTAATTTTATAATTCATTTCCTAAACAAACTTTACGTAACCAATTTTTCTCTAAAAGATTTTCTCTCAAATTCTCTTCAGCCAAACACTCTTTTATTTTTTAAAATCTTCAGGTAACTTCTTGATTTCTTCAATCTTTTAATGTCAAATGAGTTCTTAATTGTTTCCTATCAAAGCTTTATTGTTTTAATCTTGTTTTCTCATGTAAATCAATACAATTAAGGAGAAAAGTCAACATTAGAGGCGAGCTTCGTCCTTCTCCTATAATGTATGGTTCTTTACTGAAATTCTCAAGTTTTTGATCCTTTACATATGTTTTCTAATGAGTTTTAATGATTTAATTATGGAAATTGGTTAAATCAATGTTTAATTGATGAGTTTATGTGATTTTCGAATTGGATATGTTTTGCTAGATTTTTTATTGTTTTTAATCAAGATTTTGAGGTTATATAATGGTAATAAATTGTTTTTAACATTAAAATCCTGAAGCTATGTGAATCTCTAATTCTCTAGGCTGCTAGTTATGTGTTTTGAGGAGTTGTTGAGGTTTAATGTTTGTTGGAGATATAAGAATTGGTTTGGATTGTTTTTGAATGTCAATTGATGTTAATTGATAGACTGAAATGTTAGATCATGTATGGGTTATGTCTAGGTTAAGTTGGAAGGTGTTTTTTATTGATTTCGGAAGACGATTAATAGATGTTTGTGAGGCGATTGAAGAGTGGTGTTGTTGGGATTATGATTGCATAATGATGCATTAATGCTCTATTATTAAGTGATTAAAATAGGGAAGGATGATCCTAAGGTTGTCGGTGAAGCTTCAAAGGCTTCGGACGCTTGTTTTCGCATCGACGAATAAAGCTTTGCGTGTCGGTGAGTGATAATATGGATTTCAGCTTTGAAATGGTTTAAAGGTGGTTTATGGGTTAGCTTGAAACGCTAGTTTAAACTCGGAAGTAAGTATAAAGGGATTTCTCTCTCGGTCGTGCTTTAATGAAATAATTTTTATGTACTTGTTTTGAATTACATGGTACCTACTGTTTAAAAATGTTTTCAAGTATGTTATATACTATTTTTTATCATATTTTTGGATGATGGATGCATTGGTAAATGGTCCATGTAAGTATGATGAATACTTGTTAATACATTAGGTTAATGCATTGAAAATGGTTTTGATTTGTTGCTTTAAAATCAGTGAGGTACATGGTTAATAATGAATTATATTGGCAAGTGATGTGGTTTAAAATGTTATCGGATATAGTTGGTAGGCCATAGGATTAATAGTGCACTATAAAAGGTCGTGTTGGATGTCGAGGGGTTTATATGGTGTACCAAATACTCCATCCAAGTACCCTAAAGGTTGAGGGGTTATATGGTACCGAAAACTCCCATTAGCGAATTATGCATCTAAGCGATGATTGGGGTTGGTGTTCTCGGGTTGTAAGTGCTACCATAATTCTGGTTGAGATGGCATGAAATGTTGAGAGGACACTTGTTTAATCCTTATATCCGATGAACTATTTTGTGAAAGTGGTTAGTTTATGATCACTTGAAAGCCAATATAATTATTGATGTATCATGTTGATGGATGTTAATGTATAATGATGGTTTATACATGTTTTACTCTTTAAGCTTTGCATATGGTTATTATGCATGGGAAAGCTTAAATTGAGGGTTAGAATTGGGACATGTTGTTGATCTATGATACATGTTGCATATGGTTTAATATGCTGGTTTTTGAAAGTGTTAAATGCGTGGTTTTTATGTGATGATTGAAATGGTAATTTCAATGTGGTTTTGAAAAATGGTTTTAAATGCATTGATGGTGTGCGTTTTGAGCGCTCATCACCAAGCTTTGTGTGCTTACGCTCTCTTTGTCCATCAATGCAGAGAATTAAGCTTTGCATATGGTTGTTATGCATGGGAAAGCTTAAATTGAGGGTTAGCGTTGGGACATGCTGTTGATCTATGATGCATGTTGCATATGGTTTAATATACTATTATTTGAAAGTGTTAAGTGCATGGTTTTCAATGCATGATCTTTCATGTGATGATTGAAATGGTGATTTCAATGTGGTTTTGAAATATGATTTAAAATGCATTGATAGTATGCGTTTTGAGTGCTCATCACTAAGCCTTGTGTACTTATGTCCATCAATGCAGAGAATTAAAGGTTGGAGGCAGGGAGCAAGCAAGGGAAAAATCCAAGAACTTGAATAACGAGAAAGTATGGTTTCGAACTAGACTTGTAGTAATAAAGGCAATGGGTCCATTGTTGGTTTGGGAGGCATTTTGATAAACTCCATGTTTTAGTATGTTTGCTATGTTGTTTTTGGGTTGTAAATGGCTTTTAATGCTTGGTATTGCTTGGATTTATGAATTCGTGCTTGGAATGTTTTGGTTTTTAGGAAGCATGCCTCTAGCTTACTCATCGAAGCATACTGCCATGATTGGTTGGTGATTCTATGATAAGTTGTTGTGGATTGATCCTTAGTAATGTTGTGATTATGTTAGAAGTATGTTGGAATGTTATGGTAGCTTAGAAAGCTCAAAAAATTAGCAAAGTTGGACATTACAGGTCCAAGCATATCGATACGCGTGTTCCTGTGTACATGTAAGTTATTTGGGGTATGTGTTTCGGTACGTGAGGAAGTGTTTCGGTACGGGCAAAGGCATTTTGGCATGACATATCGATATGTCATGGCTGTATCGGTACTGTTTTAGGCCACTAGAATCTGGTTCTTGAGAAATGCCAAAGCGTACCGATACACTTGCACGTGTATCGATACAAACAATTGTTAATTCGATTATTGAGATGTTTGGAAGTTTATGTTTTATCTATTTTGGTCCATAAATGTTATGTATGCAATTGCATGAGTTTGAATGATCGTTTTGAGCTAATTTCTGACATGTGAGCATGAAACCTGATTAATTAAAGATTGATAACTTTAAAATGAGCTAAGTCTTTGTAGTTCTTCAGAATTGCAATTTGGTTCCTAAATTGCAATTGCAAGCACTTGGATATCGATTTGATGCCCAATTGAGTTGAGTTTTCAACCGCAACCAGTATGCACACCATATGTCAATATGTTGCATCTAGATAAGATAAAAAGAAAAAAAGGTGTAATTCAAGTTAATCTTTACGTGTTTGTTTTGGCAAACCCAATGTAGCTCGCTCGGTTCGGTCTTGCGGCTAGGCCAGGTCAAAGGGGTTACACCATGGTACAGTGAAAAAATTATCCGGCGATTATCACCAGAGATCCATGTACGAGGAACGAATCAGGGTGAATAAGGATGAAGAATTACCTATTTAAAATCTAGAATTCTAAATTTGGCGGAGATAGATATCTAATCACGATTCCATGATGTCGATTCTTAAGCCGCAACGATAATGCTCCAACCTCTACGTAGTTCACCTATTTGAAACAAACATATAAAACTCTCTAAACTATTTAGAGGGTTTTTCCAAAAGCATTAATGATTGCTAGATCCCTTGCCTTTATATAGCATTTGAAATCTTAATTCAACTCAAATTAGGATTTCAATATATATATTAATATATATAATCCCAATTTAACTTTAATTAGGATTTTAATATATATATTAAATATATACAATCACAATTCAACTTAATTAGGATTTCAATATATATATATATTAAATATATATAATCTCTGTTCAACTTTAATTAAGATTTCAATATATATATATATAAATATATATAATCTCAATTTAACTTAATTAGGATTTCAATATTTATATTAATATATATAATCCCAATTCAACTTTAATTAGGATTTTAATATTTATATTAATTTAAATTGAATTATATTATTTATATACTAAAAGTGTCATAATTACAATAATTATTTTCTTTTAATATTTATCCAATAGTTAAATTATATATTTATATAAATTATATATTAATTTAACTAAATTTGTGTACAACAAATTTGTACATATTTAATTCGTTTAATATATGTTTATTTCAACCGTGGGTGTGACCCTATAAGTTCATGTAACGTTAGGAGTAAATATTAGAGCATTTCTAATATTACAAACAATGAGTGACATCTAGCAATATGTCATTGTCACCTAAGTTACAAGAAATCATGATTCGACATAACCTTTTTTGCAATTAGCTCTTTTTCATGTATTACATCCTTTTTGTTATTTATATCTAGATTGGATACAAGTCATGGAACAATCACACTTGTATAGTCCATCTAATATTTCTTGATATCTTGAGTTGACTATTATAAACGAATAACTATGATATCTCATATCAACTTATTCGAGCATGGCCATGTATTTCTAGTCTCACTCAATCAAGTGGCCTACTATATTACTCCTATTATGTAGGAGGGACAAATCCTATATTGATCAACCATATCCCACTACATAGATTGTGACATATCCAATATCAGTCTTTATAGTGCAGTCAGTTACGACACACGTTTGACTGTATCAAAATATATCACCCACGATGTTGAAATAATGATGATCTCAAGTCTGAGTATCATACATGATGTTATCACTATGAGCGATGTTGTGGCTGTCACATAATAATCCAAGAAACATTCTCATAGCGGGTCAGTCCAGTATATTATTCTCTAACACATACTTATGTATTGATTTTGACATCTCTATGTCAATGACAACACTTTGTCATCAATCAACTACATATTAGTCTTAATGCATTATTATTGTTCATGCCCACAATAATACTCGACTAAGAACATTAAAGAATAATCATATTATTCTAAGAACTTTATTATAATTCAGTTTATTTATATACGCAAAATTATATCTGAAAATAATAATGACAATGTATCTTTATAAATAAACAAGATAAAAACAAATGTCATTTACAATTATCTTATAATTGATCTTTTAGCATACTCTAACATTACAATCATCTTGATAATGAATTTCCTACAAGTTGATGCCCTATTTTTCTCCTCAATAAAAATGTCGGGCCACCCTAAGATTTAGTTGTGTGCTCTAAATCTAATAAACAATCCAAAAAGATTTGAAACCTAAGCTCCCAATCCACCCTTTTACCAACCCCAAAGAGGGGTCCAATTCCAAAGTAAAATATGACAATGACCCTACAAAAGATTACCAAACTCACCCCCATAATCTTTCTAAAACTGAAATTCCCAACACTTCTATAGTTTCTTTTAACATAAAATTTGGTTTATTTGTCTTGAATATTTTGAGTGGGAAATTGGCCAAGGGTGTGCAAGTGCTCCACCACCCTCTCCTCATCACTTGCACGTTTTAATTTCTCTGAGAGGGGTGGGTGACTTTTTTTTTTGTTGCTCTTTTAGTTTTTCAAAATTTTATTCTAACTAATTCGAACATACTTGTCATACATCATATTTTGGTATGTGAGTTTTTCAGCAAAAATTTTCCGTATATACAAAGTCTCAAACTCGTAGCCTACTTAAGCGATATTAAATTATTTATTACTTGGACCAATGTGTTAGTGGAGGGGGTGTTTTGACAAAGCAATAAAAAGCATAAACATCTTTTGGAGTGGAGTGGGTGTTTTGACAAAGCAATAAAAAGCATAAACATCTTTTGGAGAGAAGAGATAGGGTACAATGTGTCAATGAGACGACCCTAGTATGAGAATATTGACTATAGAGACATTGCCATTTATTCGCTTTCCTATATCCAATTTTGATTGTACTTCTTCAATTTGCCTACCGCGCGACAAGTTACATCCAAGCAATAATAATAACTTAAAATTGACCCTGAATTGTGGTCTCAGTAAACATTTTCGGACTTGACTTCGAACAATGATACTTGTACAATATGAGATAGTTATTGAATATAATTTTAATTTTTAATTTCGTCTTATGTAATTTTAAACGTATCATTAAAAGTCAATAAAAGATTTTGAATATTTTTGTGTGATAATATGATACTATCTATTTTTTTTTTTTTTTTTTAAAATGTGCACGCACTGTGTATACTACACTGCTTGAACTCAAGTCACATAAGAAGAATAATATTATCTTTTACCATTAGAATCACTTAATAAATTTAAGTTATTAAAATTTTAATTTAATGATAAACTAGAGGTTTTAATATTTTTAACTTCTTATGTTCAAGTTTCAATCACGTATAAATATCATATGTATGAATTCTCAATAGAAAATTTATTTTAATTTAACTTTTGGTTAATTCTTTGAAAAACTATAAATAGTTGAGTCGTATTATAACTTAAATATATCATTTGAAAATTTCATTGGATTGTGTTCCATCATTATTCGAGATGACCCACGTCGTAGAAAACCATGCATTCGGAATATGCTTACTAAAATTAGTACTACCGAAGTACTAATCTTAATTTCATTAGCTAATGATTTTTCTTTAACTACTTGTATGAGAATATAGGGAATGTGCCTACTACTACTATTATTATCATTATTATTATTTAAAAATGCTAATTTCACTCTCTTTCTTTAGTTTTAAGGTAGGTCTTGCAAAATTTAACATTACATCGCATTGCATGATTTAAAAGTTATTTCTTCTTCGTATAATTAGTCAACGTGAGATTTATAGAGTATGAAAAAAATTCAGATTATGTTGGTAAACATTCTTTTAAAGGTGAATATGTAATTAACTGAACCTAACAAGTAACAAGTAATTTCAGTGTAGCTGATGTTTATTTTAAGAGGTATGTGTTCGAACAATTTTGTTGTGTGTCTTATCAAAAGCTTTAAAAATATATGAATATATATTACCTATCAACTTAAGATTATTTAAAAATATATATTATTAATTTTTATATGGGTTAGGAACCACTTACACAATGTAAAACTCAATTACATTTACATTTTTAGACCGTTGGATGAGGGTAATAAATGGCCAAGATTATCCCTTATCTCTTTTTTACCTGTGATAATTTTTACATTTTCTACTGTTAATCTCAACCATCCATTTACCTTTATCAAATGGTCCAAAAAGGTATAAAACTTGAAACATAGGTCATGTTTGGTAAACATCGGTTTGAGTAAAAATTAGAGGTTTGATCGGTCAAATCTACTAATTTAAATGTTTGGTGAATAGCGAATTGGGATGAAACCTCTAATTTTGAAAAAGTTGCTAATATGAGCTTTTTAAAATTAGATGTTTTGACATTAGAGTTATAAAAACTCTTTTACCCTTAATAATTATAAAAAAATGTCCAAATAACTTAAATTTAACCTTTTATATTTTAATTCTTCACCCTCACGTGTTTGCATTGTGACATTTGTAAATTAATACTTTTTTCTTTTTATTCTCACACATTTAAATTTGTATTTAAATTTAATAATTAATTAAATTATATTAAAATAACTATATAAATAATAAATTATAATATAGTTCCTTTAAATATACTTAGTAATGTTATATTAAAAAAAATATTTTTTAATATCTAATTAATATTAATAAATACAAAATATTGATAACTAATAAACTATTCAAACAAGTATCGAGTATAATCATGTACTTATTTGTCATTTTGTTTGTTTAAATAATCAAACAACTATTAACTATTAGTTAATTTTACCAAACATTTTTATACAATCAACTAATACGCTTCGCTAGTCAAATCAGTTAATGCAATAAGCTATCAGCTAATATAATTCGCTGTCAACTATTCACTAATTGCTAAACCTGACCTTAGTGTAAGAGGATCCTATCTCTTTTTATATAGTTAAAATTGTTAGCATTTAATTGATGATTATTAAAATCAAGAATTTAGCGGTCTACGAAGAAAATATTTAATTACATCGAGATAAAAAAAACAACTTTTATTTATCATTATTAAAATTAGGGAAAACCACACGAGTGGTCACCTAACTATTATTATTTTCTTATTTTAGCCACTCAATTAATTTTTTCGTCAAAATGATCACTAACGTTACGTTTTTTTACTATTTTGGTCCCCAACCGTTGAAAAATTAACGTTGATGCTGAAGTAGTTTTTTTTTTAATATCTTTAATTATTTCTCTCTCCTCTATGCATTATTTTTTATTTTATTTTATTCGACCAATCATGTAGTGGCACGTGTCACCCAATTAATTTTTTCATCAAAATGGTCACTAACGTTACGTTCCTTTCCTATTTTGGTCTTTGGCCGTTAAAAAATTAACGGTGATGCTGATATAATTTTTTTAATATTTTGTAATTAATTCTCTCTCCTCTGTGTATTGTTTTTTATTTTATTTTATTCGACTAATTATGTGGTGGCATGTGTCACCACCTGATTAAACGAAGAAAATGGAAAAATAATGTATTGCAACTGGTATAAGGTAATTTATCAGCAATATAAAATAAAATTAAACAGGTCCTCCCTTTGAACCCAATACATTTGAATTGCCTATCAACCTAGCTTTACAGGTCATCCCTCAGTTTCATCTCCTTTAAATCTCGTCCTTATCCAAAGAAATTACCGCATCTTCAACCCTCAAAACAGAAAAAAAAAATCATTTTCATCACAAGAAACAACCATGAACAACTCTAGTACTTCAACTTCAAGTTCTACATAAAACTTGGCCAATGAAGCAGACCAGAAATCCATGAAAAATAGCGTTACCACCCTCTTTTTTAACTCAACTACACCTTTCTCTTCGTTGGATATTTGTCCTCGAGCTTGCTCTCCAAGTATTACTTCAATGGTTTTCAACCTGGGTTGAATCTGCTGGGTTGCTTTTCGCGTTGTATCCATCATGGAGATGGTGTACAAGAAGGTCCCTTGTTATGCAATGGCGATGGAAATGCAGCTGGTGATGGAAGTTGCAGCGACGACATTAGTGAGTGTCGGGATGACGTTGGACGACGGGTTCAAGGAGTTGAAGAGGGAAACGGGGGAAGTGTTTCATAAAGGGGAGGGGGTGTATTGGGCGACGGTAGTTTTAAATATCTGCTTTATTTTGTGTTGTTGGTAAATGTTTATACTTAAATACATGTTTTATTGATAAAAAACATTAATACCAATGTTTAGTTTGGTTGGTAAGCTGGTGGCCGTTGCAATTAACTCTCTTCCCATTTCTTCATGATTGATCGAGGTCATTATTACCGTTATTTTTTAACGATCGAGGTTCAAAACAAGAAAAATAATATTAGTGACATTTGACGATAAAATTAGTTGATGATCAAAATAAAAAAATATTGATAGTTGAGTGGTCAAATATGTAAATTTTTTAAAATTAATGTATGATACTTTTCCTTTTGTTTTGAAACACCAGAAAAAAAAATATTTAGTTATAGTAATGATCGTTTTGTCAATATGCTATAATGGTTATATACGTTTTTTTAATGTTAATGTTGGTGACTTTATCTTCAATTAGTAAATTTTGATATTGTTTTTATCTATCTTTTAGTTGGGTTTTTAACATTTTCATTGCATGGTCCTTGTATAATTTCAAATAACTAATTTTTATTTTAATGTTTATTAAAAAATATTCATATTAATTATTTAGCTTACGCTTATAGTTGTAAACCATATTTGTAATTGTGAACATTTCTTTCTGTTAATAAAATTAAAGGCTTTTATCAATAATTTTAACATTTAGTGTACAATAGCTATAGGGCTATACTATCACTACCTCTCTTCACCCATAAATAAGATATATTAAGCGTTTAAATATATTAAATTTATGTCATTCTATATATTGTATTAATTGCAATGTCAATCGATCTATACCTAAGAGTTTATTATTTTGAAATTTTTATTTAATGTATTATTTTTAAAATTCAATTTTTTTCTTTTAATTAAATTTCTTTAGAGATGTGACATTTTAAAATCTTTAAACTTTTTCATCAATGGAATGTGCGAGCTAAGAGATTCCCCTCCCTGATAAAGCATAGAGAGTTTTCGCGTTCTTGGTTTTTTTAGGGTGAAATACTTAAGTCATCACTCAATTTTGTTCTGTAACCTAATTTAATCATTAAACTTTTAAAACGATCAATTTACTCACTGAACTTTACTTTTTAACTTATTTTTGATTACTTTAGATTATTTTATTAATATTTTTATATAACTTGGCATATTTTATTATTATTAAATATAAAAATAGTTTAAAATAAAAACAAAATAACTTTTATTATTATAAAATATAAAAGTAATTTAAAATAAAACCCCAAACACTTAAATCCCTAGACCACTTTCCCCCTCGCCAGAATTATCCGCCCACTCGCCGACATCAGTGTCGGCGTCACCCACCCATTCGCCGGCGTCACTTTCGTCGACGTCACCCAGCCATTTGCCGGTATCGATTTTATTCAATTGTAAAACTTTGTGCTTTCGCACGAGAGGAAGAATATGCAAACAATAACTCCAGAAATTAGCTGCAATTCAATGAATAGTGAACAACTGAACAATTCCAAGAAACCAAAGCTTATTCATAGCAGATGGCATACTCAAAATGAATTTTTTTGAAATCAAAGATGGCATACTCAAGAACTGCAAACTAAAATCATATCAGATGGGGAAATGAGATTTCTTCATTTACATAGAAATTAACATTGAAACAAAGAAACCTTGAGAAACTTACTTTTTGGAGGAATGATGAGTTTGGGGGAATAGAAGACAATTCAACAACCAAAGCAATTCAGGACCAGATTAAGTGAATCAAGAAGGCCAACCTTTCAATAGTTTCGGACTAAACATTTCTCCCAGTGTCCCATTTGAGCAAAATTGTGGGTAAAGGTGACGTTGGAGAATGGTTGGGTGATGTCAGCGAAGGTGACATTGATGAATGAGTGGGTGACATCGACGCCAGCGAGTGGGCAGATAATTTTGGTGAGGGTGAAAGTGGTTTAGAGATTTGATTATTTGGGGTTTTATTTTAAATTAATTTTTTATTTTTATTGGAAAAGGGACTATTACCACATGCTTAGTTAAAAACCTCCCTAAACCTAAGTAGAGAAAAGAGTACTCGTGGTAATAGATACAACGAAACAGGCATCAGAAACAACGAAAAAGTTACAACAAAATAAAAACAATCAGGAACCAGTCTAATCAATAATAACTAACGGAATAATCTTCGGTGGGGTTTGATCAAAGAAGAACTCCCTCACCTCCAAGCCTCGAACCATCTTAGTCAAACCATTCGCTACTAAATTCGCATCACGTTGAATAACAAAAATACGTACCCTCTAATCTCTATGAATGAAGTCATTCGTCCTTACAACGAGAGCGCTGTCCGCAAGTGCTCTCAATGTACCTTCTAAAATTTGAGCCACCGTCGAGTTATCAACCTTTAACTCTACTTGTCGAAGACCCAACTCCCAGGCCTGACGAAGACCCTCACGAGCAGCACAAAGTTCCGCAACCAACACTGCGTAAGAACCTAAATTATGAGGATACCCAAATTGCCAATCACCACTATGATCGTGGATGACAACTCCAAGTGCAGCCATATTATGAGAGCCCCCCACAACACTATCGACATTAATCTTCGCCCACCCTTCAGGCGGACTCTGTCACCGTACGCGCAATTGGGCAGTGGCGACATTGCTGTTGTGCTGCACCGCACGCATCTCCTCCCACATGATGCGACTAACTCTAGTCACATCCCGAAACAAGACATGGCCATCATTAAAAGTAAATGACACATTTTCTTCTATAAATTCTAACACACAGTGGCAAAAATTATCGCCTAATCAACTCCCAAATCACGTCCCTAAAGAACGTATGTCAAATTGCCTTCGAACCAAACTTCAAATGGGATTCCAGTGAACCATTGTAGATTTTCAGCTCTAAGCAACACCGTCAATACCTCCATGGCCTTTGAACAACCACGTAACACATGAGACAAATCTTCACTTCTATGAGAACACACGGGACAAGAAGTAGAAGCCGCAAGGTGTCAACGGCACCTCTCAACATTAGTATGCACACTACCATGATACACCAACCATAAGAAGGTCCTTACATGTTGTAGAACAGCTAGTGCCCAAATAATCTTCCATAACTGATGAGCTGGAAGAGCAACATGAGCTCCAATTGCAGCATACACCGAAGACTTCGAAAAAAGATGATTCACTTTCCATCGCCACCTTGGTCGATCACGCCCCAAAGTAACATACAGTAGCAGTGTAGCACTAATTTTAGACACCACATCCCGCGGTAACACCCTCCTCAAAAGCTCATAGTCCCATTGGTCATTCATATCTACCATGGCCACAACCGGCAAAGGTTGTGGGGTCGAAGGGCTAGTGCAATAAAGAGCCAATGGTTCTGGTAAATCAAGCCAAATATCCCACCAAAAATCAGTATGCCAACCATCTCGAACATGACAGCAAATCCCATTTCGAACCTTATCCCAAACATGACTGAGTCCTTTCTAGAGGCAAGAACATCTGGGTATCAATAGATTGCAGAATCTCTCCTTCCCATTTGTACTTCGCTTTCAAAACTCGCACCCATAATTTATCTTCAATGCGTGCTAATTGGAATCCCACTTTTATGAGTAGAGCATTATTTTTCTTACTCAAATATCGAAACCCCAACCCGTCATGCTCACGAGGCAAGCCCATCGTATCCTAATGGACAAGAGTGATCGCCGAGGAACCATCAATCGAACCTCACACAAATTTGCAAAATCATCTTTTCCATAGCATCACAAATTTCTTTCGGTAACCATGTTGTCTGCATAAAATATGTAGAAATTGCCTGTAACACAGCTTTTGCTAAAGTAATTCTTCCAGCGAGAGACAGTCCGTGCCGCCCAACCTGATAATCTCTTCTCAATTTTCTCCAACAAGAAGCGATACGTGTCACAAGTAACTCTCTTATGCAAGAGTGGAACACCTAGATACATTCTAAGGTCCTCTACTATTTCGAAAACAAAATTGTTCGCAATAAAAAGCTTATGCTCTTGAGAATAATTTTTCAAAAAGTAAATCTGAGTCTTTGCAATACTCACCTGATGACCCGAAGAAGCACAAAAACTACCCAGCACGTCACCAATCACCTCAAGCTGAGAAGAAGATGCCTCGCAATAAGTACCAGATCATTCGTAAAGAACAAATGAGAAATACCAAGGCCATTTCGAGACAAGTGCACTCATTTCTACGGCCTAGCGCTCATCTTCCGTTTAATTGCATGGGAAATGTGTTCCATGCATAGAACAAACAAGTACAGAGATAGAGGATTGCCTTGACAAATCCCCCTCATAGACGCAAAGCTCTTAGTGACCTCCCGTTCCAAATAATCTGTGTAGTTACAGAGCACACACATGTCATAATCTAGGCAACAAATTGGTTAGACAAGCCCAAATCATGTAACGTATCCTCAATAAAGCTTCATTCGAGCCTATCATAAGCCTTCTCCAAGTTAACTTTGATAGCCATCCATGGAGTCGCATCCTTTTTCCCACTCATGTTATGAATGACTTCTTGTGCCAAAATTATATTGTCCGTGATATGCCTACCCAGAACAAAATTAGCCTATGTTTGTGCCACCCAATCAGGCAAAAGAGGTTTCAACCTATCCACAAGCACTTTGATGACAACTCTATAAAGAACTGTGCATAGACTAATCAACCTAAATTACCGAATATTTTCTGGAGTCGCCACCTTCAAAATTAAAACAAGCAGAGTTTGATTCGCTGAACTCACCAAATCCTCATAAGTGAAAAAATCATGTACAAACTAGAACACCGACTCCCCAACAATCTTCCAATTCTTTTGAAAAAAGCCAGCTTGAAACCCATCAATACCTAGTTCTTTAAAAGGCCTCATGCTAAAAACCACTTGCTTCACCTTATCAAAAGTCACAGGTCGAATCAACTATTGCATGGCATCGGATGAAGCATGGTCAAAACCCCTTAAAGTCTTCTCTAGTTGCATATCATTGCTCGGACGCAAATGGAGACTGAAAAAACTGCACTGCATGGTCTTTGAGCGTATCAGCATCATTACACCAATTTCCATCATCCATACGAAGCATTAGGATAGCGTTACGTCTACGCCGAGCAAGGGTAGACATATAGAAATATTTAGTGTTGTGATCCCCCTGTTTAATCCACTGACTACGAGACTTTTGAAACCACAGACTTTCCTCTTGCCTTAGTACTTCGTTCAACTCCTTTTTAGCGCAACATCCAATTCCTGCAAAAAAATGAGATCGAGAAGTATCAAGTGCAATATCAATACCACGTATCCACACCATAATCCTAGCCTTCCTTCGCCCAATGTGGCCAAAAACCTCTCTATTCCATCGCCTACTATCACATTGGAAAGAAAATAGATTCCCAAACACCGGTGCATTATTTTTCCAGGAATCATACAATAATCTCTCCCTAAGGGAGGGTCCCCAATTCCTATCAAAAAAATCTTTCAAAATAGGGATGTTCATACCAAGCTGCCACAAAGCGATAAGGCCATAGCCCCTGAACATTGGCTCCAATATCCATAGTCAGAAGAATAGGCCTATGATCAAACCTCAATTGTAGAAAGTGCGTACTTTCAGCTATAGGAAATAATTCATACAGCCTGCCATTACACAACCCCCTATCTAAACGTTACCGCAAGTCCCCCGCTCCCAAGTGAAACGAGGAGCAGAAAACCTCATATCCAGTATGCCCGAGAGAAACAAGAAATCACAAAACTTCTGACATACTCCTGAATGGCGTAACGAGCCTCCTTGGCGTTCCTCAGTACTACAACTAGCATTGAAATCCTATCCCATCACACACGGCCATTCACTGCCCGGATCAAGGGTGCGAAGTTGATCCCAAATAGAGTTACGATGACTATGATCTGGAATCGCATAAACAAAGGTAATAAAAAAGAAACTAGTTGATCCTGACACCTTACATAACCCATGAAGAAACTAATTTGAAACTGCCAACATATCCACTTGGACCTTCTCCTTCCATAGGACCCAAATACCACCAGAAAACACATTCGCCTCAAATTTGTACGAGTAATCAAGTCTTGAATGACAAATAAAATCATCCGCCTCCCTACCACTAACACAAGGCTCCATAATAGTTATAATATCAGAATCCTGCAATCTCACCAACATTCTAAAATAACAGATAAAATTAAGGCCTAAAGTGCCTTGAGTATTCCAAAATATTACTTTAACCATTAAAAAATAAATAATGTAGAAACCAATCAACACCATCTTACTGATCATCAGGGACACCCTTCTGCTCGAACGTCCTATTCATAATCCGCTGAACACCATCCCCAACTGATTTCAATCTCAATACCGCTCGGCTGAAGATATAGCCGCGTCTAAATCTTTGGTCATGGTTCGATCAGAGCCCTTAGTACTAGCCTTATGAATCGAACCATAAGTTGAGCATCTATAATTATCTTTTAACACCTTCTTTGACCCATTTTCCACCACTCTAATCACCTTATGTTTCCCCTATTTCAAGGAAGAAGATGCATCAATCACCGTATCACGAGCTTCTACTTTCGAATATTCATCACCACTCACAAGAGGAGTCATCACACTATGAACCATACCCTGCTTTTTCATATCATCCGAGATATCCCTATCACTTGGAACAAACGCACCTGCCCGAGCCACCATATCCGAAACCATCTTACAATCCATGCTACTTTCCATAGGAGCGATCACATTATCACTTGGAAAAGTAGCCTCAGTCAACACAGAGAGAGCCACAATCACACTGGCACTCAATTTTGTAATATCATTCGACGTAGCAGGAGCAGCGGACACCACCACCCCAGGGACCTGCACTTGTCTTGAAGCCTTCGTTGAGGTCGAGGCTTATCCCGTGATTTTCAACACATCACAACCTATCGTATTCCCTGATTTCTCCTTCCATAGACGTATGTCAGTCTCCAAGTCTACCAAAACTCCAAACTGAGAGCCCTCATTATGAGGCGCAACAGCTTTGCCTTTAACGTCGACTTTAGGAGGAGCTTGCCACCATTTCCTACGTTCCACCTGTATCCACAGACCAAACATTTTCTCTTCAGCCGGCTTTGGTTTTGCAGTCCCAGTTCCTTCACCCGTTCCTTTTTTATTTTCCCCACATAGATCTTTCGAATGCCCATACTTACCATAGCCATAACATAATATTGGCAAGCCCTTGTACTCAATGGGTCGGTGCTGGCCATCAATCCACAATCCCAGAGTCAATGGCTTATCGAGATGAGTCACTACCATGATCCTCACAAACCTAATATGCCTTCTTTCCGTACTATTAAAATCTATTCGTACCACGATACCTATGACACTCGTTATAGCCTAAAACAAGTTATTAGAATAATAGCGCTAGGGCAATCGAGGTAGTCTTACCCACACAAGAATCTGCTCAGGGTAATCCACAGACATAGAAAATTCACGTGACTAGGGTTGAACCGTTAGGTAGTATCCATAGATCACCCACGGACCTCTCAATAACACCTTCTCATAATCCTCAGTCAGCGCAAATCGGACAAGGTAGCAGTTGTTGTCCAAATCAATGATGTTAATCTCCCCCATTGGACACCACAACAACTGGATTCAATTTTTCAACACACGATACCCTATTGGTTTCCCCAATAAATGAACAATTAAGGACTTGGCTAGCTTTGAATCAATCGCATCATGAACCCGATTGGAAAACCGTATCTTAGGGACAAAACCCTGATAGCTAATGATCACATCCTCATCTTGTACCTCCACCTCAAGATCACTAATAAAATTATCACTTTGTCTCGCTCCCAACTTTCCCATCACCATGTCCAGGAAAGATAATTTTTGTTGATCCTCCACCAGCCTTACCGCAGGCGCTGCACTTTCTTTAGACCCGTCTCCCTGCACATGCACTAAAACACCGGCTTCAACAACCGTAAAGGAACTTTTGTTTGTCAAATCCAATTCTATACAATCCCCAGGCTCGTCCAGAACTACCAGCGACCCTTCACTCTGGCGTGCCTCAGTCTTGCTGGTTCCAACCAAATTTGTTGATGAAGGATCTGGTGGACGACCAGTCGGGTTCGAAGGAACCACAACCATAGGGTTTCCATGATTTTCGGAGCTTTGCATCTTAGGGTTTTCTGAGGATATTCCTTACTAAAAAAGTTAATTAAATTACTTTTTTATTTAATAATAATAAATGTTATTTTGTTTTTATTTTAAATTATTTTATATTTAATAATAAAATATGCCAAGTCATACTAAAATATTAATAAAATAACCCATAGTGATCAAAATAAGTCAAAAAGTTTAGTTCAGTGAGTAAATTGATCGTTTTTAAAGTTTAGTGACCAAAATAGGTCACTGAGCAAAGTTGAGTGATGATTTAGTTATTTTATCCTTTTTTAAGTTTAATTATTTAGGGAGCGTTTGGTTCGTGAAAAATATTATTATCAGGGAATAATCTTTTCCGAAATTACATATCTACGTTTGGTTTGGGAACATTCTCTCCAAGGGATAATATTGTTTTCCCAATAATAGCATTTTTTCATTAAATGATGAGAATGTGATTCCCTTGGATTTCTTAGATATTTGTCAATTTCCACCCCTTTATACCATATTGCCCCTAAGTCAATGAATTTTGTTCATATGGATCCTGTGTTGAATTTAATTAGATGATTAAATATTTATGGTGTAAATTAATTAGATATTTTTATTTAATATTTAAATGGAATTACACATATTTAATATTTTAATATATTTTTATTAATATTATATATATGTATATATATACACGATGTTTATATGTTATATGTTGGGATTGCATATTGGTAGAGAATTAATAAGTTAGGAGTTTGTTTTTAATTTTTATTTATAAGATGTTTACCATCTTATAAAATATTTTAGTAAGTTAAACTTATGATGTAAAATTCTTATCATTATTATATAACTTTTAGATTTATTTTTATTATTTACTTTAATTTATTTCATAATTTGAACATATTAAAGGTTTAACATTTGAAAATTCATAAAAATATTTTAATGGAGAGTAACGGGCTATGTAAATATAAAATATATATTTTTAAAAATATTTAATATAATAAATAAATTAACAATACAATAAATAATATATAATTCTATGACTTTTTTTGTGTAGATGATTTTAATTTAATATTGAAAGTTTAACATGTTAAAAAGAAACTATAACACTTTAACAATTTAATAAATTTTACTTCTAAATAATCTTATATTACTCCAAGCAAACATAGTAATTTTACATTCTTAACAAATAAATCAAACAAAGGTAATATAACATTCTCAATAATGTGTCAAGTAATGTTATATAATGTTACATTCTCAATAATGTTACATAATCTTACATTCCATGAACCAAACCACCCTTATTCTTTAAATAATTTAGTTAAACTTAAATTGAGTTAGAGAGATATTTGATAAGTACGAGTAATAAGATTTTTATATCATTAAAAATTGATGACATGGTGCAATTTCATTAGTACCTAAAATCTTCTCATTTCTTACTGCAAATTTTAACTATTCATTTACCCTATTCTAACTGCCCAAAAAAGTATATAACCTAGAAGTTTTACATGGTGTAAGAGGATTCTATCCCCTCTATATATATATGAGTTAGGATCTACTTACACAGTGTAAAAACTAAAACGTTTTACACTAATTTTGAAAATTAGATGAGTGTAATTTTATGATTGAGATTATTGTTAAGTGTGTAAAAGTTCTATCTTTACCACCCTTTTCTCTTTATTATTGTTAGACTTATGCTCATTTTAGTTGCATTCATAGTCATTCATGCATTAAATCTGAATTTCCTACATTGTTGAGCTTGATATTTCATGTTGGTTGATTTTGTGGAAAAGATGCTGCTGGTATATGCGTTTTTGTGTGCAGAATTTAATTGCCTCAACAAGTAGGAAATTGCCGAAGCCATTAAGGATAAAGATGAAGAAGCCGATTTGATGACTGGATAAATCCATCTCATTTGATATGAGCAAGAGAAGCAAGGATAAATCTCAAAGAGTTGGAATTCCACGCAGAGATCAAAGGGGATTGAAACTTCACGCATGAGGAGTTTTGGAGGATAAGGATTAAAGGGATTTATTATCTCTTTTTATCTTATTTAATTCCAACTTAAACTCATCCTCATCTATAACAATTCAACCTAACCATCTCCTATAAATAGAAGACTTATGTGCAGCCTTGGGGGAGGAAAGAGAGCTCGATTAGAGAAAAAAAGAGATAGGGTTGATCGTAACTTTATCTTCTTCTTCATTGTTTCTATTCGATTCATGCTGGATATTATTTCTTTTTGGTTTCTTTTGCACCCAGCCATGAACTAAACTTAATTGGTTTAGGTTATTGTGTTTTTGTGGTTGTGAAAACGCTTAGATTTGTTTAGGTTTTTGGATTGTAATTTAAATTCAAAGTTTGTTCATTCTTGATTCTTAATTTGATTGCGAGTGAATTGGGAGAGGATCTCGTGAATTCATTTACTTATCTAATATCGGAAGAGTTAGATTCAAGAAACAAATGAGCATGGTCTTCATTCTAACAATCGTTGGTGAAGACTAATCCGACTTAGGGATAAGTTGCGGATTTCAACGGCTAAGAGAAGCATAAGATCAGTTGTTGTTCACCCATGGTTATTGTATCACCAAGGCATGCACAATTGACCAGTGTTTCGAGTTAGGGATAACAAGAATCTATTGAAGAACGCTTCACCGAGCTTTGAAGGAAGTCACCCAGTTGCCAAGGCAATCGCACCATCCCAATTGCCACAACAACTGACGAATTGCTCAGGCAATCCAACTGGTTCTAATTACCAAGTCAATTGCGTTGCTTTAGCAACCAATTACCACGACGATCCATCCGACAATCACACCACGATTCACGATAACCCGACCTACTCACTCTTATTCAATTACAATCTTTTCCGAAATTACTTGCTCCTTTATTTTACGTGTTAATTTGAACTCCTACAATCACCAATTTACTCTTCTTTTCAGTGTGAGAAATTAGAATCCAGAAGTTGCACCAATCCCTGTGGAGACGATATCTATTCTATACTATAACTTGCGACGTGTACACTTGCACCAATTGCGAAGTACTCTAAACACGCAACAATTATCCAGATCTCTTTTTTCCCTTAAAAATCTTCTATTTTTTACCTTTTAATCCCAAGCCATTAATTTACATTCATCAAATGATCCAAAAGCAATGTAAAACTGAGCGTTTTTTTTATATTTTTTAGACCATTGGATGAGATAAATTAATGGTTGAGATTAAAAGTTAGAAATGTGAATTAAGGAAAAAATGGAGAGTTCAACCTCATCCATTAATTCACACTCATGCAATGATCTTAAATTGGTGTAAAGTTTTGTGAGTTTTACATAGTGTAAGTAGATCACGACCCTATGTATGTGCATGTTAAGATCCACTTATACCGTGTAAACTCATTCAATATTTTAAGGGTAAATTTCACCAGAGGTCCCTTTTGTTTAGTTCGTGTTCTATTTTGGTCATCCAATTTGAAAAAAAGATTATTCTTGTCATTTATGTTTTCGATCGTTATCGTTTTGGTCACCCAACTGTTATTCCCCCGTTAATAAGATGATGTGGCACGTTAATAAAAAAATTTAATTTTTAATTTGACCCTCAAATTATTAAAACTTTATATTTTTACCATCTTCGTAAAAGAAATTCATTTCTCTAGAAATTCTCTAACCTAAACCTTAACCCTAACCCCTCTTTCTATAAGTAAAATGCCAGTCGATTTATTCGTGTAGGAATTCGTTTCCCAGTCAGCTTCTTACAAATATCAATTTAAGATTCAACCATCATGAATTTAGGAATTCATTTCTCAGTCAGTTTCTTCTAAAAAGAAAACTTTATCATCACCATAGCGGCAAGAGATGTTGTACAATTTGTAGGAAATTAATTAATAAAATCTTAATTACTTCATAAAAGTTGTAAAATTATCGAAGCAAAATTAGCTCAAGCACTTGCTATTAGTTGATTATAAGTTCTGTTTCTTTTGGTGCAGATTGGAAGAAGGCGATACGAATTTCAGACAAGAAGAAGAAATGGTAATGGGTCTTTGACTTCGAATGTAGATCTCCCTTCTCCAAGATTTTCAGATTCAAGAAAGATTATTTAAAAATTCTCAAAATATTTATTCTTTGCCCAAATTTTCAAAATAAATGGGTAAATCAACTGACATTTTACTTATAGAGGGAGGGTTAAGGTTTGAGTTAGAGAATTTTTAGAGAAAGAGAGGTTTTTTTGTATGAAAATGGTGAAAATATAAAGTTAAAAATTTGAGAGTCAAATAGAAAATTAATTTTTTATTAACGTATCACATCGTATTAACGGGGATAACAATTGGGTGACCAAAACGGTAACGGTCAAAAATATAAGTGGCAAGAATAATCTTTTTTTCATATTGAGTGACCAAAATAGAACACACAATAAACAAAAGGGACCTCCAGTGAAGTTTACCCTTTTTGAAATATAAAAATAATATTTTTTGAAATACTGGATTATATTCAAAGTAAAAAGATTACAAAGGAATCACACCTCATGCATTGAAAAATCAATGCATAAAAATAAACACAATAAAATTCTAAGAGGCGTGAAAGACATTAAAATATAAAACTATCACTTTTTAAAGAACTTGAACAATCTTCTGAATGAAATCCAGTGAACACACTACTTTGACCAGAGTGCTCTATGAAAAAAGCAAATCATTGCGCTATTTGTTCTTGGCATAACGACACTACCACAGAAGAGGACCATAAGCATCTACAGACCGGTCTTCTTCACTGAAAAAACGCTCGTTGATACTTGTCATCAAAACACAAAACTATCAAAAAATAGGCAACTGTGCAGACGAAGGAATTGCTATAAAAGCAGACGAAAAAACTGCACTGCCAAAAAGCAGATATGATATGAATCTTGCAAAGTAAAAAAAGAATAAAACATTCATCAACAAAAGATGAATTTTATTTATTTACAAAATCATCAAAACGGCCAAAGGCCGCTGCTGGTGAAGAAAAAATCAACGAAGAAAAAGAACTTTGAAAACTTCTTATAATAGAGCAAATGAGAGGAATAGTTTTTAAAATGTATAAGTTTTAAATATAAAACTAATATAAGTGTGTCTAATCGGATTTAAATTAATCATTTATAAATATGAATTGATTATTTTGATAAAATTTGAATTCCATATTTTATGTTGGATTAGGCTTAAACAATTATTTATGGTATTACCACAATATAATTAATAAATTACTTGGTATAATTTAGGACTTAGAATTATGTTGGTGCAAACAAGCCTATTTAATAATTTTATATTTACGTGTAACTTTCAATTAACTACCCACTCTTTAATTATATTTAAAGAAGTAAAAATTCATCATAAAAAGAAATTATATAAAAAATGTTATTAGATGAGACCATAAAAGACTTAGCAAACCAGACCTATGTAAATTTTTTTCATAGATGACATGAAAAGAATACTGCTGTAACTAATCTCTTTTGACCATAGGTACAATCATAATGCACTTAACTTGTTTGTTGAGTGTTATGGTATATTTTGTCTAAAAATAAAAACGTGGTAGTTTGTTTCCCAAGTTGCAAGAAATCTTGTTATTGATTGAAGATATGATTCGAGAAGCCCCTATTCGATTCGGTCGATTTAATTATTCGTTGATTTGATCTAAAAATTCGAATATTTAATCTGATTTTATTTTTTGGATCAAATATTCGATTCGATTTTTAATTTTTTAGATCAGATATGGATCATAATATTTCAAGTTTTGGATTATCCGAAAATTCAAATTTTATAGGTATAAATCTTGTTATATTTAGTAATTTAATACTTGTTATATCTGAAATTTGAAAAATCAAAATTTTCACATATGTTAATCATGTTATATTTGATCATTTGTTAATTTTTGTATTCAAAAATCTAAAATTTTCGTAGATACGACCGTCAAATTCAAAAAAAATTACTTAAATCGAATTATATATTCGAACAACCAAATATCTGATATCCGAATATTTGAATATCCGATTTTTCTAAGTTAAATACGAATTGCTATTTTATCAATTTAAAATTTCTAATATTTAAATTTCCATATCAAATCTGATATTCGAAAATGAACAACCCTACTTATGAACGAATTCAATGATTTTTTTTAAAGAACAAATTCAATGATTGACTCTCTTGTTTTATGCGAATTAATAAGATACATAATTAAAATAGATTTAAGTGTAAAAAAAAATTGAATTTTTTTTAAAAAAATTAAGTCTCTATTTTTTTTGCAACCATTTAAGCCGTTACATCAAGAAATTTAATTAATTAAGTCTTTTGACTAATTTTGATCATTAAATCTTGATAGTTTCTTTTAGATCAGTTGATGCAGTGCATTGTGTCACAGTGTTTTCACTTGACATTTTCAGAAACTTTTTACTTTATTTAAAGAATTGTTTAAAAGTTCTTATAAAATTTAAATAAAATATTTTTTTTAAAAAAATATAAATGCAACATGATAAAACTGTAGTGTATCATGTGCTAGTAATATCTAAAGAAAAAACCGTCAACATTTAATGGTCAAAATTGGTTAAAGGGCTTACTAGATTATTTTCTTGGTTCAAGGGCTTAATTGGGTGCAAAAAGAGTTCAGGGATTGAGCAGTCACTTTGGCCCATATTCTTTTTTGGAGCAATTTAACCCTCAACGTTTCATTTTGGGTCAAAAATGACCTCTCTGTGAATGAAAACTATTAGTCAACTGACGGTAAATACCTTGAAATGACGTGACAAATCTATATGGCAGTGCACGTTGATATGACAGTATCATATAGACAAATGTGTTGACTTGAAAAAACTTTACATCAGTTAGAAAATAATTTTATAAAATTATATGGAATATAATTTTTTCTGCTGACTTATTATACTGTCAAGACATTTCAAATTGTTTACCGTCAGTTTTCTAACAAATTTCATCTGCAGAGGGGTCATTTTGACCCAAACTGAAACGTTGAGAGTTGGATTGCTCCAATAAAAGAATAGGGATCAAAATGACTATTCAGTCAAAAATTGAGATGATTTTTTGACTTTATGCCTTAAAATAATAATAACAAATCCTTGAATTTTTGAAAGGAAAATCAATTAAGCCCATGAACTTTTTTTTCCACTCAATTAAGTATTTGTACCAATAAATTAAATCAATTAAATCATTTGGTCAATTTTGACCATCAATTTTTAACATTCTTTTCTTAAAATACTATTGTCACGTGACACTCTACAGTTCTGTCATGAGACAATTACATGTTTTTAGAAAATTATTTTTATAATTTTTATAAGTTTTTTTTAATTTTTATAACTTTTAAAGAATTTTTTAAATAAAATATTTTTTTAATGTCAAGTAACAATACTGTAAAACGACACGTTGCACCTATTGGTACAAAATGTTAGATTTAACAGTCAACGTTCGTTATATGAGTGAATTGATGAAATTTTAAAGTACAAAAACTTAATTGAGTGCAAAAATAAATTATGGTCTTAATTGATTTTTTTCTTTAAAAGTTCGAGGCTTCAAACACCCTTAAACTTAATAATTACAAAGTGAACAATATTAATTTTGACATGTTTTATTTGAGGTCTTCTTCTCGTTTTTTAGAGTGACCTTTGAGCTGTTTGTTTTGACAAGGTGCTATCTATCTGAATGATCTTGAGGTGTTTATTTTATTTAACATTATTTTTAAATAAAATCGTATTAATCGATTGAAAAAATAGACATAACAATGAACAAACAAATCTGAACTGAGTGATCATAATGAAGAACGGATAAGAATTGGAATTGCTTGTACTGCAAAAGTTGGAGATGAATCAGATAGGGTCAGGTGTTGCATTTCCTGACAAGACAAAAGACTTCAGCAACTTGTGTTTCTCCAGCTTTGTAGTAACCATTTCCCCTTCCTTAACGGCCATTGCTTGAAAATCCATAAATTTTAGCCTAAATTATGAGCATTGTTGGCAAGTCCCTTTGTGCATCCAGGAAAATTTTAGCCTGAATTATGAACAGGATTTTGCCCTTGGTATTTTGTTTGATTGTATGGATTATGGACTTTTCCTTGGAGGCATTAATTGCTAAGGTTGGATACTCAAGAAAAAACAAAGTCTTGGTGTCTAAATTTGTGTGGGTGTGAATATTTTTTTAATAAATGGGAGGGTAGAAAGGTTAAAAATGATTAAGGCTTTATTCGAGAATGCTTCTCAAACGTGCGGTTGAGTTGTCGAACGAAAAAAAATATCAAATGGGAAACGAAATACGTTGAACGTGCGTTTTCTCACTTGATTTAGCACTCAAACGGATCAGGACCTAGTTTTGTTGCGAGCCTAAAAGTTCTCAAATCTTCAACGAGAAAGAAACAGGACGTGGAAAAAAAAAAAGAAAAAACCGAGATGTTTCAGCAATGGATTCCCTTCATACATGTTATGTCTTCTGCACTCCCTTCAGGTACTTATTCTTTTACTTGGTTGATTGATTCAGGGGTATCAAACCATATGACTGGTAATGTCTTTCTTCTCACCAAGTCTAGCCCCTTTACATTCTCTTTTTGAAAAATCTAGCCTAAATTTAAAATTTGATGTTAATCATGTTGAATTAACAATCAGCATATAGGAATCGAAAGATTACAATTCTTATATATTGATTATTACTTAAACAATCTCTAATTACATTCAGTTCAACACGACCTATGGATTACATTAGTTGACAAAACAAACCACATTTGTATAATTACATCCAAACGCACACTCGATGGATTCTACTGAATCAAGGGTCGGTTATGTATTTTGCAATAATTACAATATTTGAGATTTCCTCCACAAATTTTGCAATAATTTACAAATACGTCCATCCTCAAAAATAGAAATGATGATGAACACGCATGATGGGAGTTCATTTTATGATTGTGTTTCCAAAGTGAAGAAAATCCAATAAAAAGCTTCGAGTATGCTAATCTTTTTATCCTATATTGACTTTAGCATATATGATTCCTTCCCACTATCTTTTTCCCCAAAAATTTCATCATTCATTCTTTGAAAACTTCAATAGAAATGGCACTGTGAGCTCTAGCACTGCAAAACAATAGTTAAGATTGATGGGGGTAAGGCTTTTCCATTTTTTACTCTGATAGATATATAGACATCAAATGGGACTAATGGGAAGCATAACTATGATGAATACAGACGCGTATAACACGTTTCAGGCCATAAAAAATAGTGGACGGGTGATCAGCATTCAATGCCTAGTTGAATTTGGTATTATATTTGAAAAGGGTACACCTATAATGTATAATTATTGTGATAATATTCCATGTAGATTATTCAGTTTGCTCCAAAATCGCAAGAACTTTTTCTTTGTTTTTTTCTCTCGTTTTTCTTTTTTTTATTGTATAACTCTAAAGGCGGCCGACCGCTGTTTCTTTCGACGGTCGGCCTCCCATTAAATTTTTTTGTTTTTTTATTGTTATGATTTTTTTCTTTTTTTAGTGTTTCGGCATACTTGGTTTGTTCGTTCGTAAGAGAAATGCACTTGTGACAAGAGAAAAAAAAGATTTTACAGTGTGCTAATTTTAGTGGTTTGAAATTTAATTTAGAATTTAGGTACGTGGTGTAGAATTTAAGTTTTAGAATTAAAATCTAATTCTCTAATCCTACTACCCTAAATTTTACACACATAAATTTTAAACCCTACAACTAGCTCACTTTTGGAAGGAAAAAAATTACTAGTGCATTGAATATTTTTTCAATACAATGTGGTTATTAAAGTAAAAATCATATTTATATTTTTTATTAAATAGAATTCCCAAACCAAGATTCGATTCATTTAAGATGAAACAATATAAGTATCGATAAACCAACACTATAAGTTACACATATAATTTGAATATATAATACGAATGCAATTACATACATTAATTCTTTTTCCTAAAACAATTTTTTAATTGACACTAGAACTTTTTTTGGTATAGTACATGTCTATTTTATGGTTCATGTTTGAAATTCATGACTCTTTCTTCTAATAATGTTGTCTTCAAGGTTCTAACCCAAATTTTCTTCTTGGGAGAATAATGTGTCTTGCCCTTACACGGTTACACTCCACACTTGTTGGTAATTGATATTTAAATTTTCAATAACATGGTATAATTAAAATAGAGAAAGCTACATATTTAGTATCCTAACTATGCCAACGTTATTGTTTTGGTACCTCAACTATTATTTTTGACAAAATGGTACATTACGGTTTTGTTCTGTTTTGGTACCTCCACCGTTTAAAATTAACGGAAATGGTGACGTGGCTTGAGCTAATAACAATTTTAGTCCAAAACTTATACAATCTATCAATTTAAACATTATTTTAATTTTTGGATTAAAATTTTAAATTCTTCAATTTTCTTCTTCTTCCAATCGAACACTTTTTTGGGTATTGGAGTTTAAAAAACACGCTAGGGACAACAAAAACTTTAGGATTTGCGGATCAATAGGGGCTAATGCAAGATCCATTGGAGGACACCAAACCCCACGATCGAGATACCGACGAGAATACGAAGGGTGAGAAATGGATAAGACAAAATCTATCAATATTAAGATGTTTTAAATTGACGGATTTTGGACTAAATTGATAATAAATATAAGTGTTTTGGACTAAATCTTTGATTATACCAAGCCACATCATCATCTCCGATAGTTTTTAACGGCTGGGGTACCAAAACAAAACAAAAACGTAACGTTAAGTGTCATTTTGCCAAAAATAATAGTTGAGGTACCAAAACAATAACACATACATTGTTGAGGTACTAAATATGTAGTTTTTCCTTAAAAATATTATGGTGTTCTTTCTTCACTTTTGACATTGGGTTTGGTTGTATATATTATTTTTTGAGTTGTGTGATTGAAAATTTTTAACCATGTCTTTATATAATATTGTTTTATTATTTAGCTTCTAGTTTGTTTACTTTGATAGTTTTAGGAGAAATAATCGATTATTGTGTTTGTTTTTTTTATATTATTGTAATTTTGTTGTTTTCCACTATATTCAATAGTAATATTTTATTTATTTATTATTATTATACCATTTTGACTATTTATTTATAAAAATATTTTTCTTTAAAATAATATTTGTCACATATTTTCCTTTAATTTGTATACATTTCTTCTTTAAAAAAATCTTATACTATATCGCAAATTTTAAAAATTATTGTGTTTAGAATTTTTAGAAAGTCATATTTTTAGTTTTATTATTTAAGAGAACAATTAATAGTTTAAACATGAATACCAAAAATTTTAATAATTGATCTATTGGGTTTAAGTATTAGTCTTTTTAAGTAAGATTAGAGATTTGAAATTAGACAGGGAAAAAATAAATTAAGTTGAGAGGATCGACTTATAATAAACCAGCAATCAATCCGTATGAATTGAGTTATTAAAAAAAAGCAGAAAACATTTCAAAGTCCACTAGGTTTCGTTGCAATTTGCAGTCGAGATCAAAATCAAGGCTTTTGTATGTATGGGCTCTATTTTTTATTTCTATACGATTTTGGGTTTGGATCTATACTTTTGGATAATGTAGGATTTCTTTTGCTACAAAATTTCTCTAGAAAAAATATGCCAAATCATTTTTTGAAGAATGTCATTTTCTATTGCTTGAAACATAAAAAAAAATATGATTTGATTTTTGAAGTTTGAATCATTACGGATGGTTTCTAAATAAATACCAAACCTAAAATTTCATATTTTTTTATTCATATCAATTGTGTTTGTAAAATTTTGGGTTTTAAAATTACTAAAAAAATGTGACAATTTCCTAACTCGGCTCTATTTTTAGTTTCACCACTATTAGTGTACATGATAATAATCAGGAATTTATAGTTGGGTTGAAATAAAAGTACAAAATCTTGAGGGTTAAAACTAAAAAAAAGTGTTAAAAGAGATTTACATTGAATTATTAGTTTTTAAGAGGGGTTAAAAATTAATTATTCTTTTAACTAATGGGCTAAAGGGATTAAATTGAATTATTAATATTTAAAGGGTTAATTTACTTTTTTTTATTTAACCAAGTAAGACCAGCTGACCAAGGCCCATATATGTGTAAAACTAAAGTATTTGATTATACAGTCTGTATAAACAAATGTTTACACATGTTTTTTAAATTTAAGGGTTAGAGATTTAGTTTAGGGTTAAAAGTTTATGTGTTTAAGTTGTAGAGTTTAAAATTTAAGGTTAGTGTTTAGAATTTAGGGTTTAGAGTTTAGGGTTTAGGTATTAGGGTATTAGGGTTAGGAATTTAGAATTTATGTTTTATAAGGTAAAGCCACATGCTTGTGTAAAATTAGTTTTACATAGCATGTGTATCAAAGTTATACCCATTTGATAATCCATTAAAAAATACGTATGATTGAAAAAATTAATTATTTAATATTTTAAGTATTTTTTGTAATCTAAAATTAAAAATGATCGGTAGAATTTTTTAATGAAAAAGTGTAGAAAATGTGAAGTAGATGAATACCTACTTATCATTTAATGAAGAGCTTTCCAACACTTTTCATTTTATTTTTATTTCTTTCAATTATATTATGTTTTGAAATTTATATTTATCAAACAACCTAATTATAGCAAGCGTTTAATTTTAAATAAAATATCAAACGAATATTATAATTTAAATTCAATTTATCAAACACCCAAGTATCTTTTTTTTTAATATAGCATATCTAGAAGGACATTTGGATTTTTTGTTTTTACATTTCTTATTAATAACAAATAATTATTGTATTCTTGTTAATCTATTATTAATGTACCATCATTGTTAAAAAGCTTCACAATCGAGATTAAAAAACTTTCTTATTGGAGAGAAATAAACAAGTCCTTGTGTACAAGTGTAACCTATATAGTCACAGATTATAATATGCGTCACTTTTATGAAAAAAGAAAACCTTGGTGTCTATTTTTGTGTTCTACTACTAAAAAAATTTAAATTTTAAGTTTTAAATTTTAAATCTTAAAAAATATATTTTTTTCATAACTTTTTAAATCCTAACTCTAAATATCATGATTTGATGGGAAGGGGCTTTTGAAGTAGCCCACGTGTCCTTCAAAACATCGTTAATTTAAGGGCAATTGGCCAAATATTTTCCATTCGGCCCACGTAAGGGTAATTCGCGCCCTGCAAGACGCGATTTCCAGAGTCGCTTTCCCCAGAATGCGTCCGACGTAGTTTTTGTTATCCTTTAATTTCAAAAAATAAAAAATACGAAACTCACATCCTGTGGGATGCGATTTCCACGAGAAATTATAACAGAGGGCCGAGATGAACTGCAATTTAAAAGTTTTAGATTAAATTATGTTAATATTGATTATAAGTATAGTGTTCAAGTTAATGGTTTAAAAAGTATTTTCAGCGTATTGGTTTAGGGTTTAGGGTGATTAAAAATAATGTAGATTCAATTTATTGTACGTTATTGATTTTTTTAAATATAATTTAAAAGAAGATCGTTAAAAATAAAATATTGTCTACATATTATTTTGGACTCCGATAACATCATCATCATTAGAAAACATTGCATACAACTGAAGCTTGAGGCCCGCCTCAAAAAGAGCCTATAGGTGAGATTCCACCATCAATTCCACGACAGCGTCGTCTACAACGTGGAATAATAAGTACATTAATGGTTCTAACGACGTCTGCAATCGATACTTCAGCGGTTCCAACTTTTTCCGACGACCATGTGGAACATGTTTGTTCACTTCATTCATCAACTTCTTATACGTTAAGGTGAATGGCAGCGAAAGCAATATAGCGCTTGAGGACTAGAATACAACTCCGAGAGATTCATCATCGATTATCTGCCCATCATAGTATACCAAAGCATTAATATTTTCTCGTCTCAACATATTATATCGATATAACAAACACAAATAATATTGAAATGTAGAGTAAGAAGAAGAAGAATGGAGATGAATTGTGAGAAAATTTGGAGACTGCAGTGCTTATTATAGTAGAACTAGCTTCGTTTTGGAAGCGAATTCAAGCAAACTCGTGTCTTACAGGATGCGAGTTCAGTGTAAATTATGGTATGCATTAAATGACAATAATATTGATTATAAAAAAAGAATGTTTAAATTAATGTAGTAATTTTTAAAAGTTATAGATTACACAAAGTTGTGAGTTATGCAATTAAAAACGCATTAATTCTAAAAAAGATTTTTAGAATCCTGCATGGATTAAAATATAAATTAGTTTTCAATTAGGCAAACGGTATATTTCAAATTAATGGAGTCGATATTATAGTAAGAATAATAGAATACGAATAGTGTATATAATAAATACTTACATTTTAATATGGTAAATAGTTAAAAGTGATGTGTTTTTAAAAGTAATTAGTTAAATATAATACAAATAGTGTATATAATAAATACTCACTTTTAATATGGTACATAGTTAAATAGAATACAAATAGTGTATATTTATTATATGAACTTACTTTTTAATTTAAAAAGTAACATTTATCTTGATTTAAATGAACTCGCATCCTGCAGAACGCGATTTTTGCTTTAAGTGTAACTCGCGTCCTGTAGGGTGCGATTTTCATCCGAATAAATTTTACAACGGTTGAAAATTTATTTATACCGTTTAGGGTACGAGAAACTCGACTCTGTAGAATGCAATTAATGGAACTCGCGTCCTGCAGGGTGCGAGTTTCATTCAATCCTCGCACCCCAGCCGGTGCGATTACGAGTATAAATAGGTCCCTACCCCTACCCTTTTACCACACCAAACAAATTCACTCTTTCTCAAATATATTTTCTTTCAATTTCTCGGTTAATTTCTCGTGTTGCATTAATGGCGGGATTGATAAGATTGGATCACAAGCATGTGTTCGAATATCATCGGAGACATGTAAGTTTTATCTAGTTTAATTTTTTTTTTATTTTATTCTATTATATATTCTAATTTTACATACGAGTATTTTAAAATTTTTATGTAGTTTAATTTAGACTTACTTTTTTATTTTTTTAGGGAGGGGGGACGACGTCTAGAGGTGTCTTACAACCGGATGTCGAACTTACCCGACCCGTTGATCGCACCGTGTTTAGCGCAGGACAAATTTCTGCACGTATCCAGTATTATTGGAGGTGTGAAATTAGACGTTGATTTGAACAACGCTCTTTTGGAGAGGTGGAGGTCGGAGATGCACACATTCCACCTTCCATGCTACGAGACGATGAATACCCTGCAGGACGTTTCTTATATCCTTGGTTTGCCTATTGATGAAGAGGCAATCACCGGTCCCAGCACTTTTGATTTGGGTGCCCTATGTTTGGATTGGTTAGGGGTTGTGCCGGAGAATTTTGACAGGGGAAAATAAAATTGAAGTGGTTGAGGGATAATTTTCAAAATTCACCTGTTGACGTGAACGAAGTGGTAAGGAATATATAATTTTTTTAAAATTTTTATTATTGAAATAATAAAAATCTCTATATATGCTAATATATTTTTTTCCTATTGTAGGCATATGCTTGTGCTCATATTTTGCAGATGATCGGCGGGGTATTGATGCTTGACAAATCTCGCAACAAAGTACACGATCTAGTTGCGTAGAGGATTTTAAAGATATTGATAAACTGAGCTAGGGATCCGTAGTTTTGGCATGTCTGTTTAGGGATCTGTGCAAGAACACTGATCCCGAAAAGTGTCAGATTAAAGGTTGTTTGATGTTGCTCCAGTCCTGGGCATGGTGGAGAATGTCGTTTTTACGCCCTCAGCTTAGGGGGCCTACTTCATATATTTTTCCGCTAGGCCGGAGGTGAGAAAAGTGTTTTATTCTAATATACGAATTTGTATAATTAAAATTTAATTCTCTAATAAACATATTTAATTCTTTTACGTCTTGTATTTTAGGTAGACCAGTCCTTTAACTCATGTTGGTGTTGCTCGCGCTCTAGACCTTATTAGACAGGATATTGAGAATCAATCCGCGAATAATCATGTAACACTTTGGTGTATTTATATATAATCTATTATATATTTAACTTTAATTATATCTATTTTATAGTTTTATGGACACCGTACGAGGATCCAGAAGTGCACGAGTTCATCTTAAAATTTTCGGACGAGACGAGGCGACTTTGGACGGCCACTGTATCACTCGTCCAGTACGCCGTAGTTGAGTGGCATCCGACTGACCGCGTCTTACGGTAGTTTGGTTGTTTCCAACGTATCCCCCTAGCGCCTCCAAACCTGGACAAGTTGAACAAACTCACTCGACAGGGGAAACCCGATGTAATATTTATGTATATTTTGCATTTTTTTATTACCTCGAACAAAATTCATATTTAAAAAGAATAATATTTTTTGTATGATAGGTTGATTGGTCGGTGTATCACCAAACTTATATCACTCACTGGAGGGACAGGGTGAACCTACGATGGCAACCACAACGTGATTACCGCACGTTTGATACGATAGTCAGCCATGACTACGGCGAGTGGTTTATTGCCAATAGGAAGCCATTTATTTTGACTCTAGAGGAATGAGCACGAGTCCTTCGTCGTCAGCAACACAACTGCCCATCATCTCAACCTACGAGGGGAGCACGGAACACCTCTAGCGGTGCGTCATCATAAAAAACCCGCAGCCCTACCTCTGAAGCAGTCAGGGTTACCCCACCACTGATGCGACCATAGAACTTCGGTGGATCGATGCAGTCATCGTTCGAACCGGGCCTTAGTCCGAGTGTAGGTTGTTTTACGCCTTCTATATTTGACCCCTATGCTCAGTTTGTGGCGATGATGAGTGGCGCCTCCAGCTCTTGTCCAACCTACGTGTCCTTCATGCAGTTTCCCCTAGGGGCTACCGTATTTGGAACCAGGATTATCCAACAAACGCCACCACAGTCCTTTTTCTACCTTAACGGGCCCGATAGAACGAGTGGTACTATTGGAGGTGTAACCGGGAATGATGGTGATGATGATGATGATGACAACAATGACAGCGATGAAGATGAGCCCGTTCAAGATACTCAGCCCTGACGCAATCCCGATCAAACTCGCCATCCCCGGGTTGTGGTACCGGTGGACGTAGGCGTCATTAATTACTTGCTTTATTATCTTTGAAAATATTGAACTCTATTTTTTATTTTGTTTTTTTAATTTTTATGCATTAAGTACAATTTGTTCATTTTAATTAGTATATATTTAGGGTTTTAATTTTTTTGATTTTGTTTTTAATCACGGTTAATATTTTTTTATTTTTTTCATACTTTAAAATTTTAAATTCTTAGATCCCGCACAGAATCTCGGTCAAACTCGTATCGTATAGAACGCAAGTTTCCTGACACGTCTTAACATGCCAGGAATCTCAACCAAACTCACATATGATAGAACGCGAGTTTACTGACATATAAAGAATCATACCTAAATTCGCATCCTACAGAATGCGAGTTTGGTCTATAAATACCCCTAACCAACTGTAGCGATGTCTCCTTTTCGCTAAAAAATCGTGTTTTCGAAGGTGTTTGTGAATTTTTTGGATATAAAATGTTTATTCCGTGGGGTTTTAAAAAACCGCATTTTATTTAAAAATTGGAGTCGCCACCGGCCACTTAGGTAGGTCGGACACCATAAAACCAGAGATTTTAAAAAACTGTTGGGTTCGGGAGTCGGTTACGGATGGGGAAGGATTAGCACCCCCCCACACCGCCCAAAATTGGTACTTTAATAATTACCGCTTTATTAATATTATATTTTCCGGATTAAAGTGACGATTAATTTAAAATTCGGTTATAATTGCGAATAAATTTTAAAGGCCTCGTTATCTGAGAGTAAACGCCCAACCACTATCACTACGCCTGATACTGGCCCCGTTTACGCTCGGATAAAAGGGCACCACATTGACAATTTATATATCTCATTATGCAAACTTAGCGAGCGAAATATAAACATGACAAATAATTTAAATACAATACAAATAAATATTAACATAATAGCATACTAATCTAACATAAATAAAATACGTAATTAAAACATACATATACATATCAATCTTAATAGTAAATAAAAACAAATTTAACATATCACAATAACAAGGCATGAATAAATACACGTGGGAACAAAAACACGTATTTCAAGAAGACATACATATTAGAAATAAAACACATTGCAACATACGTAAAATATAGCATTATACATGACCAAGAAACTATATCGACACATAGCCTAAAAGCAAAGAAAACATGTGTAATCACTCATTTTTACTTAAATGTATTACTATTGCATGTATGTTTATTATGTGAATGTTACTAATATAAGGTGTGTACATGTATAAGCTACGTGTACGTATTAGGGTTGTATGTATGTCACGTATGTATCTAGGGTATAAGCGTATGTAGATGTCATATTAATTATACATATGGATACTAGAATATTATTAATTAATGACCGTATAATATGAAATATATATTTTCGTATGTACATGTACAGTTGTTATAATTATTATTATTATTAGTGGGCTGACTAAATGTAAAATTAAATATATATATTAAGCCCAAGTAAAGAGTCCGAGTCCAATTACAAAAATCCAATTACAAAGCCCATTTGGCCCAACTCTGAATCCTATCTAATTACAATGTGCAGGTAACTATGGGCCGTTGGATCAAGATCTGATCCAACGGCCACGATGCAATGAAGGTTAAAAATATCTGCCAGGCGCGTACTCCACACGTATGGACCGTTCGAGTGCCACGCCGCGAAGGGTCCACGCGCGACGCTTTATTATCCCACGCCGCGCGTAAGATCCACGCGTTCGACTCCTCATTGCGGTGCTCCACGTGGCGAAATCGAAGCCGTTTCATCGATCGAGGCTTCATCCAGGCCGATCGTTCTTCAAGCCATCTCGACCGTTAGATCAGATCTGATCTAACGGCCGAAAATGTGTCCGCCCTCTGCGGAAATGACCACACCGCCACCGCGCGCCGATATTCATCCCGCGTTCGATTATGCCAAAGATAACAAGCAAATGTCGATCCGGAAAAGAAGATACAAGTTGCAACCAAAATACGAGATAGTGGTATATATGAAATGGGGTCATTGTTGTAGGGATTTTTTAGAGAGGAACGGGCAAAAAAAAAAAAAGAGAGTAACAACAAAAAAACAGAAAGTTTTGTAAAAACCAACTTGTAACCAAATAAGAAATCAAGGCGATCCAGTGGTAATTTTTTGCCTTTTTTTTTACTTACTGTTTTTCCTTGCATGCATATACGAAGTACAAAAAGAAAATAAAAAGAAAACAAGTAAAGAAGTCTTACTGCTTTGTCCATGGGTCTTCCTTCCCTCTCAGTGACAAGCCTTTCGGCTTCTACAAGCCAGATCCGTGAACAAAGGGAGGGAAGACCCCTTGTGGTCTCGTTTTGACCTAAAGAAAATATATTTTTGGGTTCGTATTTCTTAGATCTAGGGTAAATAAAGGGGATCCTCTGAATCCAACCATGGATTCATGTTGAGGATGACAAGAGGAAGGTTTTGGTGTATTTTGGGAGTCCACCGCGGCGGTTAGCGGCAATGAGAGAATACGGCGGGCCGCGGATTCGGGTTTCTCAAGAACACTTGAGAGAAAAAGATGAGCGTGAGATATTTGGAAATCAAAGAATGAAATGAAA